>CM055279.1:16480366-17160017 GCA_029237695.1 Conchocele bisecta
CAATTAATGTATTGCTGTTATCGATTTTCGTATGGGAATTTCCAATGGATCTCACTGGAAGAAGGGTGTGGTTACTATGTGTGACACACTGAAACAAAGACTGACACAATGGCTTGAGAAGATAGCACGGAAATCAAAGAAGTTGAAATTTGGAAATTGGTCCATGCATAAAAACATAGTACATGTGTCCGTACATTGGGGTCAGCGTTTAAGTGCACACACGAACGAACACGTGTGTGCACTTACACGCTGACCCCACTGTAACTGTAGAAATGGGGCGTATGGGATTTGCGATCAGTGTACCTCCTGATGAAATACCACACTCCTGTGGTCTGATAACAATCTATGTTCATTATTAGACGGGTGTTTCATTGATGGAATGGCGAACAGTGTACATCCTGATCAGACTGTGCGGATGCACAGGCTGATCTGGATTTGCACTGGCCACAAAACAGATAAGCACCATTTCCTCAGTCATATTTAAAACAAAAGTTAAGTTTCGCTCCCATGTTAAATTCCCATCAATACTTGCTGTTTAGCAATAAAATCAATATTTGACAGAATTTTATCAAATAAAACAACGAGAATGGAAACTTTTATTATTTAGAAAATTGTGTTCTTAGATTTTGATAATATTGAGACTGAATACGTGTAATGAGGGATCGTAGTTAGTTTAATTGTTTAATTTAGGGCCTTATTGCTTGTAGAAAGAGCGAACGTAGCAGGAGTTGTTATGTAAAGGAGTTAATATAGTGTTTTCCAATAGTCTTGATTCAGATCATCCTATATTGCTGTATCCGATCCGGGACTGCTTTATTTGCCAGATTCATATTTTCACATTTATTACTTTTATTGAAACAGTATAGACTCAGATGTGCAGTTTGATCTGCGTCTACTCTGTTCGCAAAACTCTTTGTTTTGTGTTTTTTTTTCAGTAAGAAATAAACGCTGAAATACAGCATAGGATCGGATCTCCTCAAATAAATCTGCAAAGGGAAATAACTAGCTACTAGCTCATTGGCCAAAACTAATCGACGGACATACGTGGAACAGACATTTGATCCTATTCTGACGGTGTCTGCTATAAAAGACGATCAGCATTTACACTGGTTGCAAAAGTTCCATTTCATCCGCCATCAGCACAGTGTAGTAGTATGCGGGGCATGATCGGCCATAAATCACATATGCGACACGCCATGGGATTTTGTACCTTCGGACATCTGCGTAATTTCATTAAATACGTTTACAAAATTTACAATATTTTTCATAAATAAAGTCAGAAGTTGACATAATTTTCAGAGTACATGCAGAATTATATTCTGCATGTACTCCGATATTTTCGTCAACTTCTGGCGGCATTTACGGAAAATATGACATTTTCTGTAAATATATTTCATTTATTTACGCAGATGTCCGAAGGTACAAAGTCACATGCCGTGTCTCATATTTAAATTGATGCCCAACGTTAGTTTACGACCACACTCCTATACAAGTTAAGGTCACGTGCGTGCAATCGGCTTCGCGTGTCCAGACAAGTTCGTCTATAGCTTGTATACGAGCGGCGAACGTAATTTCTTTGATCGTGAATTTTAAAGGCACTGTGCCTCAGATATGCGTATACAGTAAATACATATAAATATATAAGTATCATTTCATTGCATGTTTTTGTCTTGTTTCCTGTTGTAATAACATACATGTATGTATATTCAATATTTCAGACCTAATCTTAGACGCAGTAGACATGTCAAATGTTGAATATGTGTTGTTACAGTTGTTGTTGTTGTTGTTGTAGCAGATGACATACATGTATATAGGCAAAATGCACCATTTCATTTATTCAACTTTTTATTTGGTTTGATTTGGTTGTTGTGTTATTCAAATTAAAAAAGAAGATATTTCATCACACACCTTACCTTAGTACATAGAAGAGATACTATATATAGTCATTTATATAACTGACTGTATACATATGTATCACAGGGATTCCGCTGGGGAAAATAAAAAAATCGCCACTTCAAAAAAAAAAAAAATCCGGCATTTCAAAAATTACAATTTTCGAAAATGAGATTAAACGAGTAGCCATCAATACAATTGAAGTACGAGCGGGTGAATGATAATTTTGTTTTCAGTATTAACTCTTTGACCGCGATCTTATATTTTTGTCGTCTGCTGCTTATTTTCTATTTTCCATTTTTATCATCAAAACATGCTTTGACAGCACTTTAGAATAATTTACAACATGTTTTGACAGCACTTCAGAATCATTTCCATTGGAAATGATTCTGAAGTGCGGTCAAAACATGTTTTTTTGAGAAATAAGGCAAGATATAAAAGCAACAGCAGACGACAATTGTTGTGAGCTGCGGTCTAAGGAATAAAACATTTAAATTCCGGTTGCTCATTGAGAAAAACGTTGATACGACTTAAGTAGTTATTTTCTTTTGACTCATGTGTTTAATAACTTTCTATGCATAATGTATCTGCGACAATGTACCTTTAACAGTTAAATTATGTGAGGTTGATATAATGAGCAACGGTAAAATGACATGTCACGCATGCGCATATTTTATTCCAAACAAATACGTGAGCGATAATAAGCGTATGGAAATGAACTCAGCAAAAAACGAACGTCTCATCTCGGCGCTTCATTTAGTTTGATACCATACGTACATATATATGTACATACATCTGATGGCATACATTCTAGATCAACATGCGCATCCACGCAAGCTGAACAAGATCCACTCTGTTCGCCATTCAGTAACTGAAGGACTGAATGAACCTTAGTTTTGTTAGAAAAACAAGTTTGACCTCAGTTTGAGCGTGTAAATATGCTGTAAGATCAGGATCTAAATTTGTTTCAAATTATGTATTGTCTGTTTTGTCAATATAATTTTCTGGTATTTCATGATAACACATTGATTTTGTTCGGAAGTCGTTTGTCCTTCAAATTAGCTACCGAATTTAAGCCAACGGCATTTAGTAGATCTTGGAACAAACACATTTTAATAAATTACAGTTCACACCAATGTCAGACAAATAAGCATTATATGTGGCTTGAAACGATCAATGTTTGTCTGGCGATGTAATATGTGTCATAGAAAACTGACTGCTAAATCGTACAGACAAAAATAAAATCTTTGAAAAGTGGGAGAGGTGTGGTTGGTTTTGGCTGAAGGTAATTAGTTAACATAAAACGTATATTTGGGACGCCGGATGATATATGATGTACAGTGGATCCTCTCTAAACCGGACACCCTGTAAGTTGCTCTGTATGTAATCTTGGTGGGTTTCTTTGTCGTTTATCTCCGATGGTAATTTCTGTTCGAGATCGAAAAGCATACACACATGTCTTAGGGTGGTCATATCCCTGGTTTACAGTGGAACCTCTCTAAACCGGACACTCTGGGGACCTCCCATATCATACCTGATTTAAAGTGGAACATCTCTAAACCTGACTCCATGGGGACCACCCATATGCCTGACTTACAATGAAACCTCTCTAAACCGGACACCCTGGGGACTACCCATATGTCTGATTTACAGTGGAACCTCTCTAAACCGGACACCCTGGGGACCTCCCATATACCTGAATTACTGTGGAACCTCTCTAAACCAGACACCCTGTGGAACTCCCATATACCTGAATTACTGTGGAACCTCTCTAAACCAGACACCCTGGGGACCTCCCATACACTTGATTTACAGTGGAACCTCTCTAAACCGGACACCCTGGGGACCTCCCATATACCTGATTTACAGTGGAACCTCTCTAAACCAATCCCTGGGGACCTCCCATATACCTGAATTACAGTGGAACCTCTCTAAACCAGACACCCTGTGGACCTCCCGTATACCTGAATTACTGTGGAACCTCTCTAAACCAGACACACTGGGGATCTCCCATATACCTGATTTACAATGGAACCTCTCTAAACCAGAAACCCGGGGGACCTCCCATATACCTGATATACTGTGGAACCTATCTAAACCAGACACACTGGGGACCTCCCGTATACCTGAATTACTGTGGGACCTCTCTAAACCAGACACACTGGGGACCAACCATATACCTGAATTACAGTGGAACCTCTCTAAACCAGACACCCTGGGGACCTCCCATATACCTGAATTACAGTGGAACCTCTCTAAACAGACACCCTGGGGACCTCCCGTATACCTGATTTACAGTTTTAAACCAGAAACCCTGGGGACCTCCCGTATACCTGATTTACAATGGAACCTCTCTAAAAAACCTGACACACTGGGGACCTGTCCCCGTATACCTGAATTACAGTGGAAACCTCTCTCTAAAACCGGACACCCTGGGGACCTCCCATATACCTGATATACTGTGGAACCTATCTAAACCAGACACACTGGGGACCTCCCGTATACCTGAATTACTGTGGAACCTCTCTAAACCAGACACACTGTGGACCTCCCATATACCTGAATTACTGTAGAACCTATCTAAACCAGAAACACTGGGGACCTCCCGTATACCTGAATTACTGTGGAACCTCTCTAAACGAGACACACTGGGGACCTCCCATATACCTGAATTACAGTGGAACCTCTCTAAACCAGACACCCTGGGGGACCTCCCGTATGCCTGAATTACAGTGGAACCTCTCTAAACCAGACACCCTGTGGACCTCCCGTATACCTGAATTACTGTGGAACCTCTCTAAACCAGACACCCTGGGGACCTCCCGTATACCTGATTTACAGTGGAACCTCTCTAAACCAGACACCCTGGGGACCTCCCGTATACCTGAATTACAATGGAACCTCTCTAAACCAGACACCCTGGGGACCTCCCGTATACCTGAATTACAGTGGAACCTCTCTAAACCAGACACACTGGGGACCTCCCGTTTACCGAATTACAGTGGAACCTCTCTAAACCAGACACCCTGGGGACCTCCCGTATACCTGAATTACTGTGGAACCTCCCTCCCGTATACCTGAATTACTGTGGAACCTCTCTAAACCAGACACCCTGGGGACCTCCCGTATACCTGAATTATTGTGGAACCTCTCTAAACCAGACACACTGGGGGCCTCCCGTATACCTGAATTACTGTGGAACCTCTCTAAACCGGACACCATGGGTACCTCCCATATACCTGATATACTGTGGAACCTCTCTAAACCAGGGACACACTGGGGACACTCCATATCCACTGCATTGGGACTGTTCTGGAACCCTCTCAAAAACAGACCCACCAACGGGGAACCTCAAACCAGTCAAACCAATGACCTCCCATACCTGAATACGTGGGTAACCTGCTACCAATATACTCTGAATACCACTGGGGACATCCTATACCAAGACCCAAACCTGGGGACCTCCATATACCTGAATTACTGTGGAACCTCTCTAAACAAGACAACCTGGGACCTCCCCATATACCTGATAATGTGGAACCTATCTAAAACCAGACACACTGGGACCTCCCGATACCTGAATTACTGTGGGACCTCTCTAAACCAGACACTGGGGACCTCCCATACCTGAATTTCAGTGGAACCTCTAAACCAGTGCACCCTGGGGACCTCCCATACCATGAATTACAGACCTCTCAAACCAGACACCCTGGGGACTTCCCGTATACCTGATTTACAGTTCTAAACCAGACACCCTGGGGACCTCCCGTATACCTGATTTACAATGGAACCTCTCTAAACCAGACACACTGGGGACCTCCCGTATACCTGAATTACTGAACCTCTCTAAACGGACACCCTGGGGACCTCCCATATACCTGATATACTGTGGAACCTATCTAAACCAGACACACTGGGGACCTCCCGTATACCTGAATTACAGTGGAACCTCTCTAAACCGGACACCATGGGTACCTCCCATATACCTTATATAACTGTGAACCTCTCTACAGACCACACTGGGGACTCCCCATATACCTGAATTACTGTGGAACCTCTCTAAAACCAGACGGGGACTCCCATATACCTGACTGTGGGACCTCTCTAAACCACACCCTGGGGACCCTTCCCATATACCTGAATAAATGGTGGAACCTCTCCCTAAACCAGACACACTGGGGACACCCCATATACCTGAATTACTGTGGAACCTCTCTAAACCAGACACCCTGGGGACCTCCCATATACCTGAATTACTGTGCAACCTCTCTAAACCAGACTGGGTGGGGGGGGGGGGGGGACCTCCCATATACCTGAATTACGTGAACCTCTTCAAAACCGGACTCCCTGGGGACCTCCCGATATCTGAATTACGTGGAACCTCTCTAAACCAGACACCCGGGGATCCATATACCTGAATTACTGTGGAACCTCTCTAAACCAGACACCCTGGGGTCCCCCATACCTGATTTCTGTGAACCTCTCTAAACCAGACACTGGGGAGCATTATACCTGTACTGTGGAACCTCCTCTAAACCAGACACTGGGGACATATACCTGAATTACTGTGGAACCTCTCTAAACCATACACCCTGACCCTCCCATACCTGAATTCAGTGGAACCATCTCTAAACCAGACACCCTGGGGACCTCCCATACTGAATTACTGAACCTCTTACTGTGGAACCTCTCTAAACCGGACATCCTGACTCCCCGTGTACCTAATTACAGTGGAACCTCTCTAAACCAGACATCCTCCCATATACCTGAATTAACTGTGGAACCTCTCAAACCATACTGGGGACCTCTCATATACCTAATTACTGTGGAACCTCTCTAAACCGGACACCCTGGGGACCTCCCCCATATACCTAATTACTGTGGAACCTCTCTAAACAAACACACTGGGGACCTCCCATATACATGAATTACTGTGGAACAAGTCTAAACCAGACACCAGGGGACACCCCATATATGAATTCCTGTGGAACCTCAAAACCAGACACCCTACCCTCCCATAAACCTGATTTTCTGTGGAACGTCCTCTAAACCGGACAACCTGGGTACCTCCCATATACCTGAATTACTGTGGAACCTCTCTAAACCGGGACACCCTGGGGACCTCCCATACCGAATTACAGTGGAACCTCTCTAAACCATTACACACTGGGGACCTCAATTATACCTGATTTACAATGGAACCTCTCTAAACCGGACACCCTGGGGACCTCCCATATACCTGAATTACTGTGGAACCTCTCTAAACCAGACACCATGGGGACCTCCCATATACCTGAATTATTGTGGAACCTCTCTAAACAAGACACCCATTGGACCTCCCGTATACCTGAATTACTGTGAAACCTCTCTAAACCAGACACACTGGGGACCTCCCATATACCTGAATTACTGTGGAACCTCTCTAAACCGGACACACTGTGGACCTCCCGTATACCTGAATTACTCTGGAACCTCTATAAACAGGACACCCTGGGGACCTCCCGTATACCAGAAGTACTGTGGAACCTCTCTAAAGCAGACACACTGGGGACCTCCCATATACCTGAATTACTGTGGAACCTCTCTAACCAGACACACTGGGGACCTCCCATATACCATGAATTACTGTGGAACCTCTCTAAACCAGACACCCTGGGGACCATCCCATACCTGAATTACTGTGGAACCTCTCTAAACCAGACACCCTGGGGACCTCCCATATACCTGAATTACTGTGGAACCTCTCTAAACCAGACACACTGGGGACACCCCATATACCTGAATTACTGTGGAACCTCTCTAAACCAGACACCCTGGGGACCTCCCATATACCTGAATTACTGTGGAACCTCTCTAAACCAGACACCCTGGGGACCTCCCATATAACCTAATTAACTGGAACCTCTCAAAACCGGACACCCTGGACCTCCCGTATATCTGAATTACAGTGGAACCTCTCTAAACCAGACACCCTGGGGACCTCCCATATACCTGAATTACTGTGGAACCTCTCTAAACCAGACACACTGGGGAGCTCCCATATACCTGAATTACTGTGGAACCTCTCTAAACCAGACACACTGGGGACACCCCATATACCTGAATTACTTTGGAACCTCTCTAAACCAGACACACTGGGGACCTCCCGTATACCTGAATTACTGTGGAACCTCTCTAAACAGACACCCTGGGGGGGACCTCCCCCCATATTACCTGATATACTGTGGAACCTGTCTAAACCAGACACACTGGGGACCTCCCGTATACCTGAATTACAGTGGAACCTCTCTAAACCGGACACCATGGGTACCTCCCATATACCTGATATACTGTGGAACCTCTCTAAACCAGACACACCGGGGACACCCCATATACCTGAATTACTGTGGAACCTCACTAAACCAGACACACTGGGGACCTCCAGTATACCTGAATTACTGTGGAACCTCTCTAAACCAGACACCCTGGGGACCTCCCGTATACCTGAATTACTGTGGAACCTCCCTAAACCAGACACCCTGGGGACCTCCCGTATACCTGAATTACTGTGGAACCTCTCTAAACCGGACACCCTGTGGACCTCCCATATACCTGAATTACTGTGGAACCTCTCTAAACCGGACACCCTGGGGACCTCCCATATACCTGAATTACAGTGGAACCTCTCTAAACCAGACACACTGGGGACCTCCCGTATACCTGGATTACAGTGGAACCTCTCTAAATCGGACACCATGGGTACCTCCCATATACCTGATATACTGTGGAACCTCTCTAAACCAGACACACTGGGTACCTCCCATATACCTGAATTACTGTGGAACCTCTCTAAACCAGACACCCTGGGGACCTCCCGTATACCTGAATTACTGTGGAACCTCTCTAAACCAGACACCCTGGGGACCTCCCGTATACCTGAATTACTGTGGAACGTCTCTAAACCGGACACCCTGGGTACCTCCCATATACCTGAATTACTGTGGAACCTCTCTAAACCGGACACCCTGGGGACCTCCCATATACCTGAATTACAGTGGAACCTCTCTAAACCAGACACACTGGGGACCTCCCGTATACCTGAATTACTGTGGAACCTCTCTACACCAGACACCCTGGGGACCTCCCGTATACCTGATTTACAATGGAACCTCTCCAAACCGTTCACCCTGGGGACCTCCCATATACCTGAATTACCGTGGAACCTCTAAAAACCGGACACACTGGGGACCTCCCATATACCTGAATTACTGTGGAACCTCTCTAAACCAGACACCCTGGGGACCTCCCATATAACTGATTTACAGTGGAACCTCTCTAAACCAGACACCCTGGGGACCTCCCATATACCTGAATTACTGTGGAACCTCTCTAAACCAGATACCCTGGGGACCTCCCATATACCTGAATTACTGTGGAACCTCTCTAAACCGGACACCCTGGAGACTCCCGTATACCTGAATTACTGTGGAACCTCTCTAAACCAGACACCCTGGGAACCTCCCATATACCTGAATTACAGTGGAACCTCTCTAAACCAGACACCCTGGGGACCTCCCATATACCTGAATTACTGTGGAACCTCTTACTGTGGAACCTCTCTAAACCGGACACCCTGGGGATCTCCCGTATACCTGAATTACAGTGGAACCTCTCTAAACCAGACACACTGGGGACCTCCCATATACCTGAATTACTGTGGAACCTCTCTAAACCAGACACACTGGGGACACCCCATATACCTGAATTACTGTGGAATCTCTCTATACCAGACACCCTGGGGACCTCCCATATACCTGATTTACTGTGGAACGTCTCTAAACCGGACACCCTGGGTATCTCCCATATACCTGAATTACTGTGGAACCTCTCTAAACCGGACACCCTCGGGACCTCCCATATACCTGAATTACAGTGGAACCTCTCTAAACCAGACACACTGGGGACCTCCCGTATACCTGAATTACTGTGGAACCTCTCTAAACCAGACACCCTGGGGACCTCCCGTATACCTGAATTATTGTGGAACCTCTCTAAACCAGACACACTGGGGGCCTCCCGTATACCTGAATTACTGTGGAACCTCTCTAAACCAGACACCCTAGGGACCTCACATATACCTGAATTACTGTGGAACCTCTCTAAACCAGACACCATGGGGACCTCCCATATACCTGAATTACTGTGGAACATCTCTAAACAAGACACCCATTGGACCTCCCGTATACCTGAATTACTGTGAAACCTCTCTAAACCAGACACACTGGGGACCTCCCATATACCTGAATTACTGTGGAACCTCTCTAAACCGGACACACTGTGGACCTCCCGTATACCTGAATTAATGTGGAACCTCTATAAACAGGACACCCTGGGGACCTCCCATATACCTGAAGTACTGTGGAACCTCTCTAAACCAGACACACTGTGGACCTCCCATATACCTGAATTACTGTGGAACCTCTCTAAACCAGACACACTGGGGGCCTCCCATATACCTGAATTACTGTGGAACCTCTCTAAACCAGACACACTGGGGACACCCCATATACCTGAATTACTGTGGAACCTCTCTAAACCAGACACCCTGGGGACCTCCCATATACCTGAATTACTGTGGAACCTCTCTAAACCAGACACCCTGGGGACCTCCCATATACCTGAATTACTGTGGAACCTCTCTAAACCAGACACACTGGGGACACCCCATATACCTGAATTACTGTGGAACCTCTCTAAACCAGACACCCTGGGGACCTCCCATATACCTGAATTACTGTGGAACCTCTCTAAACCAGACACCATGGGGATCCATATACCTGAATTACTGTGGAACCTCTCTAAACAAGACACCCATTGGACCTCCGTTAATACCTGAATTATGTGAAACCTCTCTAAACCAGCACACTGGGACCTCCTATATACCTGAATTACTGTGGAAACCTCTCTAAAATGGAAACACTGTGGACCTCCCGTATACTGATTTACTGTGGAACCTCTATAAACAGGACACCCTGGGGACCTCCATATACCTGAAATACTGTGGAACCTCTCTAAACAGAAAACATTGGGACCTCCCATATACCTGAATTACTGTGGAACCTCTAAACCAGACACATGGGGGCCTCCCATATACCTGAATTACTGTGGAACCTCTCTAAAACAGGACACACTGGGACACCCCATATACTGAATTACTGTGGAACCTCTCTAAACCAGACACCTGGGGACCTCCCATATACCTGAATATTTACTGTGGAACCTCTCTAAACCAGACACCTGGGGACCTCCCATATACCTGAATTACTGTGGAACCTCTGTAAACCAGACACACTGGGGACAACCCCATATACCTGAATTTCTGTGGAACCTCTCTAAAAACCAAGCCACCCTGGGGAACCTCCCATTGATAACCTGAAATTACTGTGGAACCTCTCCTTAAAAAAAAACCCCCCAGGACACCCTTGGGGACCTCCCATATACCTGGAATTTACTGTGGAACCTCTCCATAAAAACCGGACACCCTGGGACCTGGTCCTCCCGTCACCTAAATCTGAAATTACAGTGGAACCTCTTCCTCCTAAACAGACACACTGGGGACCGATCCCATATACCTGAATTACTGTGGAACCTCTCTAAACCAGACACTCTGGGGAACCTCCCATATACCTGAATACTTGGTGGAACCTTCTCTAAAAACCAGACTCACTGGGGACACCCCATAATACGATGAATTACTGTTGGAACCTCTCTAAATACCAGGAACCACCCTGGGGAACCTCCCATAGTACCTGAGTTTAACTAACGTTGGTCGTTAAACCTAAACCGGGACACCCTGGGTACCTCCCATATACCTGAATTACTGTGGAAAACCTCTCTAAACCGGACAAACCCTGGGGACCTCCCATATACCTTGAATTACAGTGGAACCTTGCACTAAAACCAGACACACTGGGGGGACCACTCCCGGTTATTACCTGAAATTACTGTGGAACCTCTCTAAAACCAGACACCCAGGGGACCTCCCGTATAACCTTGAAATTTACAATGGAACCTCTCTAAAACCCGGACACCCTGGGCGGACCTCCCACCTATACCTTGAATTAACTGTTGGAACCCTTCTAAAAACCGGAAACAACTGGGGGGAACCCTCCCATATACCTGAATTACTGTGGAACCTCTCTAAACCAGACACCATGGGGACCTCCCATATACCTGGAAATTAACTACTGGTGGAACCTCTCTAAACTAAGACACCCATTTGGTCCTCCCGTATATCATGAATTACTGTGAAACCTCTCTAAACCTGAAAACCACACTGGGACCGCCTCGGGGATATTCCCTAATTACGTGGGAACCTCCAAAAAAACCGGAATTACTCGTGGAAACCTCCCGTAAACCCTGAAATTACCTGGAGGAACCTCTATAAAACCGACACCCTGGGAACCCTCCCTCATATACCTGAAGTTACTGTGGTTTAACCTCTCTAAACCGGCACACCCCTGGGGGACCTTCCATCCATATACCTGAAAGTTACTGTGGAACCGCTCTAAAACGGACACCAGGGGACCTCCCAAATATACTGGATTTACATGGAACCTCTCTAAACCTGACCCAAACTGGGGACTCCCATTATACCTGAATTACTGTGGACCTCTCTAAACCGACACATGGGTACCTCCATATAAACCTTGGGGATTATGTTTGGAACTCTCTAAACCAGGGACCACACTGGGGACTCCCATATCCTGAATACTGTGGAATTTCCTCTACAGACCACCAATGGACCTCATATACCTGAATTACTGTTGAACCTCTCTAAACACAACACTGGGGGACCTCCATTTTTACCGGAATTATGTGGAACCTCTCTTAAACCGAACTGGGGGACCTCCCATATACCTGAATTACAAGTGAAACCTCTCTAAACCAGGCACACTGGGGACCTCCCCTACCTGAATTTACTGTTGGGACCTCTATAAACCGGGACCACCCTGGGGCCTCCCATTATACCTGAATTTACCGTGGAACCTCTCTACCAGAAACACCTGGGGACCTCCATATTACCTAAATTCTGAAGGAAAACCTCTCTAAACCGGAACACCCTGGGGACCTCCCATATTACCTTGATTTACTGGAAACCTCTCTAAAACCAGACACCCCTGGGGACCTCCCATATACCGAAAATTACTGTGGAACTTCTCTAAACCGGACACCCTGGGGACTCCCATTTCCTTGATTTTACAAATGGAACCCTCTTAAACCAGACACACTGGGGACCTCCCATTTACCTGAATTACGTGAATCTTCTTCAAAACCGGAACCACCCTGGGGGGGGAACTCCCTATACCTGAATTTAGTGGAACCTCTCTAAACCAGACCACCCATGGGGACCTCCCTTATACCTGAATTACGTGGAACCTCTCAAAACCCGGACACCATGGGGACCTCCCATATACCTGAATTACTGTGGAAAACCTCTCTAAACCAGACACATGGGGGCTCCCATATACCTGGAATTACTGTTGGACCCTCCTTAACCAAGAACCAACCTGGGGACACCCCGAATTATAAACCTGAATCCTGTTGGAAACCTCTCTAAACCAGGACACCCTGGGGGACCTCCCATACCTGAAATTACCTGTGGGAACCTCCCTCCTAAACAGGAACACCCTGGGTACCTCCCATATACCTGAATTTACTGGTGGAAACTCCTGTTAACCTGGACAACACTGGGGGACAACCCCATAAAATACCTGAATTATTTCCTGTGGGGGACCTCCCTCCTAAACCAGCCAACCCTGGGGACCTCCCATATAGCCTGGAATTACCTGTTTGGAACCTCTCTTAAAACCAGACACCTGGGGACCTCCCATATACCTGGAATTACTGTGGAAGGATCCTCCCTAAAACCGGAACCTGGGGAACCTTCCGTATATTCTGAATTTCCTTGGGAACTCCGCTAAACCAAGAACACTGGGGACCTCCCAATATACCTGAATTACTGTGGAATTCTCTAAACCCAGACCCACCTGGGGACTCCCTAATAAGAATTACTGTGGAACCTCCTCCCTAAACAGAACCAAACACCTTGGGGGTGGGAACAACCCAAATATACCAATTGAATTACTGGGGTGGAAACTCTCTAAACCAGACACCCTGGGGACCTCCCATATTTAAACCTGATTTAAAACTGGGTGGAAGTTTTCTCTAAACCGGGAACCCTGGGGTAACCTCCCAAATAAATACCTGAAATTCCGGTTTGGAAACCTCTTCTAACCGGACAACCCTGGGGACCTCCCAATACCTGAATTACAGTGGAACCTCTCCTAACCTGAACAACCTGGGGACCTCCGTTATTAACCTGGAATTATGTTTGGAAACCTTCTAAACCAGGACACCCTGGGGACCTACCTCCATTAACTGATACCAATGAACTCTCTAAAAAACAGACACATGGGGGACCCTCCCATTATTACCTGAATTTTGGTGGAACCTTCTCTAAAAACCGGGGACACCTGGGGACCTCCCCCTATACCTGGATTTACAGTGGGAACCTCTCTAAAAACCAGACCACAACCTGGGGATCCAATTACCTGTAATTAAACAGGGTCCGAACCTCTTCTAAACCAGACAACCTGGGGACCTCCCCACCTAAATTAACCCGAAGGTTACCTTTTGGGCAACCTCCTCCCTTAAACCAGTTTCAACCCTTGGGGACTCCCATATACCTGAATTTACTGTGGAACCTTCTCTAAACCGGACATGGGGACCTCCCATATACCTGAATTACGTTGGAACCTCTCAAACCAGACACCACTGGGGACCTCCCATTACCTGAATTACGTCGAACCCTCTTCTAAAACCAGGGGAACACCTGGGGGACCTCCATATAATTTCTGAATTAAACCTTGGGTGGAACCTCCTCCTAAACCGGACAATGGTTACCTCCCTATAATGAATTTACTGTGGAAACCTCTCTAAAACCAGAAACACTGGGGCCTCCATATAATGAATTACGTGAACCTCTTCTAAACCACACCATGGGGACCGCCCTTATAATGAATTTACTGTTGGAACCTTCTCTAAACCGGAACACCTGGGGACCTCCCTATACCTGAATTACGTTCCTCGAACCTCTCCTCTAAAAGGAACACAACTGGGGACCTACCTTAATTACCTGAATTTACTGTGGAACCTTCTAAACCAGGAACCCTGGGGACCTCCCATATAACCGAATTACAGTGGAACCTCTCTTAAACCGGGACACTCGGGGCCTCCATATACCTGATTTACAATGGAACCTTCTAAACCGACACATGGGGACCTCCCATATAACCTGAATTCTGTGGAACCTTCTCTAAACCGGCACCTGGTACCTCCCATATTTACCTGAATTAATGTGGAACCTCTCTCAAACCAGAACACTGGGGACCTTCCCATATACCTGAATTTCTGTGGAACCTTTCTAAACCAAGGACCATGGGGGACCCCCTCCCATTTACCTGAATTACAGGTCGAACCTCTTCTAAAAGGACACCACTGGGGACCTCCATTATACCTGAATTTCTGTGGAACCTCTCTTAAACCGGACACCCTGGGGACCTCCCCATATACCTGATTTTCAGTTGGAAACCTCTCTAAACCCAGACACATGGGGCCTCCCATTTTACCTGAATTACTGTGGAACCTCTCTAAACGGAAAACATGGGTTCCCCCCATATACCTGATTATTTTTTGGTTGGAACCTCTTAAACCCAGACACCCTGGGGGAACTCCCATTATACCTAAATTTAAACTGAGGAACCCTCTTTAAACCGGAACCCTGGGGCCTCCCATATATTGAATTTTACAATGAACCTCTCTAAAACCGACCACGGGGCACTGGGGACCTCCCTAAATACCCTTGGGATATTACCCTGTTTGGAATTTCTTCTAAACCGGACCACCCTGGGGCCTCCCTTATACCTGAATTTACAGTGGAACCTCTCTTTAAACCAGGAACCACATTGGGGACCTCCCCATTTACCTGAATTACGTTGGAACCTCTCTTAAACCAGACACCCACTGGGGACCTCCGGGATCCAATATACCCTGGAATTACTGTGGAATTCCTTAAATTGGGGAGCTGAAACCCGACACCCATGGGGGACCTCCCAATTATACCTGAATTTACTGTGGAAACCTCTCTCCAAAACGGACCATTTGGTTTACCTAATAAATATATACCTGACTTACTGTGGAACCTCTCTAAACCAAAGACACCCTGGGGACTCCCCTTATAAACCTATACCTGAGGAACCTCTCTAAACCAGACACCCTGGGGACCTCCATATAACTGATTTACTGTGGAATGGAACCTCTCTAAACCAGACACACCAGGGGACCTCTCCGATATACCTGATTTACTGTGGAACCTCTCTAAACCTGGACACACTGGGGACCTCCCATATACCTGAATTACTGTGGAACCTCTCTAAACACTAGACACCCACCCTGGGGACCTCCCATATACTGAATCTATAACAGTTTCGAACCTCTCTAAAACAGGGGACACTTAACTGGGGACCTCCCATTATACCTGCATTTTACTGTGGAACCCCCCTTACTTCTCCCTGGGAAAAACCAAGACACTCCACATGGGGGACCCTCCCATTATTCCTGAATTACGGTGGTGGACCAATCTCTAGAAACCGGACACCATGGGTACCTCCCATATACCTGAATTACTGTGGAACCTCTCTAAACCAGACACACTGGGGGACCTCCCCATATACCTGAAATATACAGAATCGAACCACCCTCTAAAAACCAGACAACACCTGGGGACCCTCCCATACCTACCTGAATTACTTTGTGAACCTCTCTAAACCGCACCTTGGGGATTCCCGTATATGAATTACAGTGGGGAACCTCTTCTAAACAGAACCTACCTCCTATATTACTGAAATTACAGTGGAACCTTCTCTAAACAAGACACATGACCTCCCGTAATACTGGACCTTATGTGGGGACCTCTCTAAACCAGACACTAACCGGGGGACCTCCCATATACTGGAACCTTGAATTACTGTGGAACCTCTCTAAACCGGACACACTGGGGAGGCCTCCCATATACCTGAAATTACTGTGGAACCTTCTAAACAAGACCATGGAACTCGGGGTATATTACTAAATTACTGTGGAAATCTCCTAAACCGGACACCCTGGGGACCTCCCTTCATATACCTGAATTACTGTGGAAACTCTTAAACTTACCCGACACACTGTGGGACTCGTATACCTGAATTACTGTGGAACCCTCTCTAAAACCAGACCCTGGGGACCTCCCTTCTACCTGAATTACGTGGACTCTTAAAACCAGGGGACACCTGGGGACCCAACCCCATATACCTGAATTACTGTGGAACTCTCTAACCAGACACCTGGGGACCTCCTGTACCTGAATTACCTGTGGAACTCTCTAAGGACCACTGGGGACTCCCATATCTGGGATTTACGTGGAACCCTCACTAAACAAGGACCACCCTGGGGACCTCCCTATACCTGAATTACTGTGGAACCTCTCTAAACCGACACCCTGGGGACCTCCCATATACCTGGAATTACAAGTGGAAACCTCTCTTAAACAAGACCACCCTGGGGACCTCCATATACCTGAATTATGTGGAACCTCTTATTGGTGGGAACCTCTCATAACCGGACACCCTGACTCGTCAATACCTGACACCATACCAAGTGGAACCTCTCTAAACCAGACACCCTGGGGACCTCCCCATATACCTGTATTATGTGGGAAACCTCTCTAAACCTGACCACCAAACCTGGGACATCATATACTGGAATTACTGTGGAAGCTCTTAACCGGACACTGGGGACCCCCCATATTACCTGATATGGTGGACCTCTCTAAACAAGACACCCGGGGACCTCCCTATTACTGAATTATGGTGGAACTCTAAACAAGGAAACCACAGACATTACTGGATTAAACTGGGTTGGAACTCTTAAACCCCAGACACCCTGGGGACCTCCCATTACCTGAATTACTTGTGGAACCTCTCTAAAAACCAGGACACCTGGGGGACTCATAAATACCTGATTTACGGTGGAACTTTAGGACCCACCCTGGGGACCTCCCATATACCTGAATTACTGTGGAACCTCTCTAACAGACGACTCTGGGGACTCCCCTATACCTTGAATTACTGTGGAACCTCTCTAAACCAGACACCCTGGGGACCTCCCATATACCTGAATTTACTGTGGTTTAACCTCTCTAAACCAGACACCCTGGGGACCTCCCATATACCTGATTTACAGTGGAACCTCTCTAAACCAGACACACTGGGGACCTCCCATATACCTGAATTACTGTGGAACCTCTCTAAACCAGACACACTGGGGACCTCCCATATACCTGAATTACTGTGGAACCTCTCTAAACCAGACACACTGGGGACCTCCCATATACCTGAATTACTGTGGAACCTCTCTAAACCGGACACACTGGGGACCTCCCATATACCTGAATTACTGTGGAACCTCTCTAAACCGGACACCATGGGTACCTCCCATATACCTGATTTACAGTGGAACCTCTCTAAACCAGACACACTGGGGACCTCCCATATACCTGATTTACTGTGGAACCTCTCTAAACCAGACACACTGGGGACCTCCCATATACCTGAATTACTGTGGAACCTCTCTAAACCGGACACACTGGGGACCTCCCATATACCTGATTTACAATGGAACCTCTCTAAACCGGACACCCTGGGTACCACCCAGGGTGTCCGGTTTAGAGAGGCTCCACTGTAGAACCTGCTCATCATATGTACATTGTATTTGCGGCCCATATACGATATGTCTAGTCACCACTCAATTCCCTCGACAGATCGATAAGCAATGTCAAATTGACTGAATGGCGAGCAGTGTAAACCCTGATCAGACTGCGCAGATGTGCAGGCTGACCAGGGTCTACAATGCTCGCGCACGTCATAGGATACAATTTTATGTCGATTACCTGCCAGGATGTGTTATGTGTAACACCTGCCAGGACTAGCATAAACGCGCGCAGCACGCAATTTCATTTTAATTATACGCGTTTTGTAGTGGCAAACTGGCCGCATAAAGGATTTGTATACCTTGGGATAAAATGAATTGAAACAACTTGAAAATCGATTTGAATTTTCCAATACAGGACCACCAAACTTTTGGTGATATGCCAGAACTCGGTACGTTTTTAAAACATTCACAGGTTGGATAGTTTATTAAACCTTTATATATGTTCGTACGGAGCCCCGCAGGGGACGGGAACGAATTGTTAATTCGTGGGAACGAATTGTTATATCGTGGGAACGAATTGTTAATTCTAAGGAACGAATTGTTAAATTAAGGGAACGAATTGTCATTTCGTGGGAACGAATTGCTAATTCGAGAGAACGCATTGTTAATTCGAGGGAACGAATTGCCAAATTGAGGGAATGAATTGTTATTTCGTGGGAACGAATTAATAAAAAAATCCATGTCCCTGCGGGGCTCCGTATGTTCGGGAATTCGCCAGGTGCACAGTGCACCAACATTGATTTCTGCTACATATTTGGCAATTCTCCCCCATACTACTTTCTTGTTTTTTAGTATGAATTGTTTGGGATCTATTTTCCATTAATCTGCACGCATCCTGATCTGGATCTACACGAATTAAAACATAGGTGTAATTATTGTTAACCCATTACATTCGGAACACACCTTTACGGGTATGAACTATTTTTAATATTTCATTTTTTTTATTTCTCAATGAAAGTATATGTTGTGACCACTCATTTGAACCGTCTCAGCGAGACGGTTCAAATGGTGGTCGCGACATATACTTCTGAGCTCATATAAAGCAAATATGTAGGATTTTTCACAAACAAAATCATGGCGTATCATCAGCAATGAAAATGGCTAAGGAATAGAAATTCAGTAGCATATGACTACTGTGGTGGTGACTCAACATCTCAGCGGCTGAACTATCTTTGACAACCCCCAAAATTATGTTTGAAAATGATGTCAAAGATACAATGACATGCTTGTGAAGTAAATTAGTATGCCATTAACTGGTTATTATTACGGACTACTTTTGAATATCTGCTATTTCACGTTATTCGGCTTATATTTAAGAGTGGGAATTGGCTCGAACACCTTCCATACTTGGATCATGTATTGTTCCCCACACCGACTATATATTAAATATAACGCAGCGCCATGCCTGATCTTGGTGGCGCCATGCCTGCATATTGTGGCGCCATGCTCGCCCACCCAACATTTATTTATATATCTTTTATTGCATTATTTTTTCCTTATTGTCATTCACCTTTTGTTTCGCGCGCTGAATGTGCCCCTTTCATTTGTTTTACGCGCCAAATGTGCCTTTTTTTCTGTCGTTACCATGCATACCCGGGAATAAGATTAGCATGGCAATTCTAATTAATGCGTTTGACGAACTGCATAATTATTGCATGAGCTGATTTATAAAAGCAGGGGACTCACAATTATTTTTCTATAATTTGAGGCTGTGTATGCTTTGTGATTTTTATTTGTTCCAGTTCATCTATTTTCAATTATCACCGTGGAAATTGTGAGTGAGGCTATTTGTTACAATGTAATGAAATTTGTAAGGTTTCAATAACATGTAAACAGCGACTAACTGGTAAATAATCAAGTCCGCCACGTCTGAATGATCCAAAGTGTGGCTGTGACTGGAGAAATGGGGCTTATAGCTCATGGGTAAATAACACGTTTTAACCTCCGGTTTTTGTAACCGGGGTTACAAAACTGGTGGGTTGCAAAAAGCGGCTCTACACACGTACCTGTGGTTTGAAAACGATCTGTATTACCTGTATTACTAGGCTAGTGTCTTTCGATATCAAGTTTATCAGGCAAGGCTAGGAAACGCGTAGGAATTCCGAGGCTTGCCGAGGAATTCCTACCGTTTCCGAGCCGAGCCTGATAAACTTGATATCGAAAGACATTAGCCTGGTATTCTATGTTTATCAGGTTACCTGATAAATGTTGTATTCATCGCTTGTGAAACTAATTATATGGTGGCAAATGTCTGCCATCGACATAACGTATTAACGTGATAGCTAAGTCGTCTCAACATACTTTTTACAACTATAAAATTATCGCGTCAAGACTACTTACTAACTAACTAACTAACTGATCAAGACGAGATCAGATGAACGAGCTAACTAACAGAAAAAAAAATCGTCAGAAACGTGACATCGATTTTTATGAATGTACTTATTTTACAATGTTTTACTCGTCCCATTAAGACGACTAAGTACATTAAAATTTCGTCCTTGTCAGTTGGTAAGTCGTATTGACGCGATAAGCATAAATAAGGCGGCGATGCAGTCTGGCCCCATTCCACCCACAAACCCACATCCCCGTCTTCACGTTTCATTTATTTAATAGTTCAGATGTAGCTGTTTATTTGAAGTGAACGATACTACTGTCTGTTTCACGAAACCTGCCCAAATTGTACTGCCATATAAACAATGCAAAAACATGTGATAATATTAAATTAAAGCAAAATTTAAGAATGACCTTCTTTTTATTTCGTGAAATTTGGTCAAATATTGATTTTATTGCGAAAAAACTATTTCTTCATGTTAAATCTCCATAGACATCTTCACAGAGTGAAGGTATCTATGGGGATTTAACACGGGGACATTTTTTAGAATTTTAGAAATACTGGAACGATTTTCAAAATTTAACTTTTGTTTTCTTAGTTAAATCATTTCCAATTTTTTTCGTTTTTTGACTCCTCCCACAGCTCCTCCACCTCCTTTTCCCCCATGTTAAATTCCCATAGACAAATACATTTTTCGTAATAAAATCAATAGTTTACCAAATTTCACGAAATAATTAGAAGGGTCATTCTTAAAATTTTCATTTTGATAAAATTTAATATTATCGAAAAAAACATTGTTTTTGCATTGTTTATATGGCCGTAACATTTGGGCAGGTTTCGTGAAACAGACAGTAGTTCCCACCAGGGCTGGATTTTGGACGAGGCCTGAATAAATTCAGCCCGTGAAATCGCCAAACAAGTTACTATATAGCAGTCTACATCCGACCTGAGAGTAAGCATACATACGTTCGCATCGGACCTGATAGCACACATGGTGTTGGTTATAGTGTATGTGTATTTTGTTTAAAGAAAACACGCTAGGTGGTCATTACATCTTCAATGTATTGTGATGTGCGTATGCAATAAATAAAATCTAACATCTGTGTTATATGTGCACAAGATGCGCGATATTTCATCAAAACGATTGACAGAAACTTTTGCTCTGAACATTTCGTGAATTTGCCACGTCATTTATGGAAACTATTGAACGAAATGTTTAATAATGTTTATAAATTGTGTATAGTTCATGAGAGGGCTCCAGATAAGGAATTAGCAATTGAGTATTGTCACTCCATCATTTCTGAAGCAATTGGGTATTTCAAAATTGTAATTGGTTAAAATAAAATCACACTACTGTTTACACATTAACAGACAGCAAGTATTGAATAGTTTGCTTCGAAATGAAAACATGTCTTGGCATTTCATTAGAAAATAAGAAAAATATGCTATATGTGTGGTCTGTTTATTGTTTTATGCAGCATGATAAAGGTACCACAATATTTTATTGCTTTTTGATGCTCGCTACTTCTTGTTTTTTTTGGCAATTTTAATTGGATAATTAAGCAAATACGCAGCTTATCTGGAGCTCTGGTTCATGAGATATCGTACATCGTCTAAGGTACAAAATCACATGGCTTGCCTCGTATGTTGTACCGTACAATGAAATAATCTGTCGAGTGCAACAGGTACAGCAGAGGTGGGCAGAGCCCGACTGATACGGGCCCATGACAAGCTACATGGTATTAACCAATTAAATCAAAATAAAACAGGCTCATATAATCATGTTTAGGTTATTGATTATGAAGAAAATACACCAAGAAAAGAAAGACATCTGGCAACGAATAGAAAAAATACACACAGGTTGAAAACTATACTTTACAAACAGACTGGGCCCGGTTGCTCAAAGCATATGTTAGCTTAACAGACTGTTAAATCCTTAGTATTGCTAAGGATTTAACAGTCTGTTAAGCTAACAGAGGTTTTGAGCAATCGGGTCCAGATTAATTCCAGTTGCGTGTAACAATAATAATTAACATTTTGGCTTTTATGCAATGCATACAATTTCAGTACATGAAATATGGTTTCAATATTAATGAAATATGTTATAAATAAGCCAACAGCGGTTGTTGTTGCCATTGATTACATTAACCAGGATCAGCGCAATGGCAAAGGAAACTTCAATGATTTATTTTTTGTTCGCTCATGTGTTCATGTGTATGCTGAAATGTATAAAGGCTTTCTCAACGTTTATAAGGAACCGTCTCTTGTAATTCTTTTAGAATGGTAATTGTACATGTTTGTATTATTGTTATGTATTTTATGACGTGAGGTTGGTGGGACGTTAATAAACAATTTATATATATGCTTGAATGTTTATTTATGCTACGTGCCCACGTATGTAAGTGTGAGCAAAATTGACACGTTGGAAGCCCACAGGAAAGTAGGAAGAATACATACTTCACCTTTTCGGATGTCATGTGCATGTACAGTTGCGGAGGCGTAACTCTGTAAAAGCCCGTAGACGATACAAGAGTTGTTGCAGAGTTACGTGTTCACAACAAGAACAGTGGAACCTGTCTAAACCGGACACCCGGCAAACACATGTGATCTTACTTTTGATGAGTCATTTATCTCATGTGATAAAGTCTGTTCGTGATCGCATAGCACACAAGTATTGCTCAGAGTGATCAAATGTCTGATTTACAGTGAAATCTCTCTAACCCGGACACCCTGGGTACCACCCAGGGTGTCCGGTTTAGAGAGGTTTCACTGTACATGCATTCATGCTTTACCTGTTTTTCTGTTGCTTCTAGGACGATGGTCTTCAGCTGGGCCAGACATTCGTTAATTCTCGCTCGCCGCCGCTTTTCAATCAGTGGCTTGTTTATCTGCCAGGAAAAGAAAAAAATCCAAATAAGCAGGGGTCGTTTCACTAAACTTCTTAAGACTAAAATGTTCGTAAGTTCAAATTTAGAATCGTCTGGAAATTTCAACTGATATATTTACATTTATTGAGCATAGGCTGCATATGCAGCCTATGCTCATTAAATGTAAATCCAATAATTGTTTACAAGAAAACAGTGTTGATGTGCAATTTATAGACTATCATAATTTTGCATTTACGAACATTTTAGTCGTACGAAGTTTAGTGAAACGGCCCCCAGATGAATATAACTTGATTAAATGAAATTCGTTGATATAGGCCGTATTCAGCGCATGAAGCGAAACAAAACACAATTCGTTACATGACTACCGTTGTTCGACACCGCTCACAGCCGTGTTCAAACGGTACAGCGCGTGCTGTTTGAACATGGCTGTGGACAATGCTGATTCCGGGGCCACGTCAACACCTACGTAATGCATGTGTCTCATGACGTTACTAGAACGCTTCATTACGTCACCAATGAACATTTCGACAGTTTCAACAATGGTGGGTGGCAGGTGGGAGCATGTGATGGGTAATTTAACGATCGGGGTTCATCAGGTTATTCTAATATCAGGTTTGAATATATTTTTTCTCGATGTAAATATTCCGTTCTGATTTTGGGATTTCCCCTTAATGCAGCACTTTAAAACGGGATCGAACCCGTCTGCCCGGCATTGCATGACATTAGCTGTTGATAGGCCGTAACACACCAAAAAACAACAAGTTTCGACAATGGCAGTTAGTTAAGTTCATTGATCTCATATAAAAATGATGTGAATGGAGAATTGGGTTTATAGGTTTTGCGACCAGTGTAGATCCGCACAGTCTGATCAAGATATGGGGGCCGTTTCACTAAACATCGTAAGACTAAAATGTTCCTAAGTGCCAATTTAGGATAGTCTGTAAATTTCACATTAACAATGTTTTATTCTAAACAATTATTGGATTTACATTTATTGAGCAGAGGCTGCATATGCAGCCTATGCTCAATAAATGTAAATCCATCAATTGAAATTTCCAGACGGCCCTAAATTTGCACTTACGAACATTTTAGTCGTACGAAGTGTAGTGAAATGGGCCCCAGTACTGTTGATAAACGTCCATCAATGAAACAGGCGTCATTCCTCTAATAACCAATATAGATCATCATCAGGCTACATGAGTGTGCTATACTTGGATCAGGATCCGGGGGCCGTTTCACTAAACTTCGTACGACTAAAATGTTCGTAAGTGCAAATTTAGGATCGTCTGGAAATTTCAATTGATGGATTTACATTTATTGAACATAAGCTGCATATGCACAATAAATGTAAATCCAATACATGTACTTGTTTACAAGAAAAGATTGTTAATGTGAAATTCACTGACTATCATAATTTTGCACTTACGAACATTTTAGTCGTACGAAGTTTAGTGAAACGGCCCCATGTATCGGTCGCAAATCTCATAAACTCCATTCATCAAGTCACATCAAACATATTAAATCATCATAAGATGATATAAATACTGAAACGATTTAAAAACGTAACATGGAGGTAGACATGTGATTAGACACCCGTATGTATCCATGTATCCATGCGACCGCAGTATACCACGTGACAGTGATATATCCATTCCGGGTTATGTAGATAGATAATGAATCGCCATTCATCCTCATAATGACATGTTGTGTAAAAATATGTTATGGGTAAATAAATAACATGTTACCCTCGTGTTGCGTTTTTAAAACGTTTCAGTATAGATATACACACAAGTCCAGGGGCCCGTTTCACTAAACTTCGTAAGACTAAAATGTTCGTAAGTGCAAATTTATGATCGTCTGTAAATTTCATGCAGCCTATGCTCAATAAATGTAAATCCAATAATTGTTTACAAGAAAAAATTGTTAATGTGCCATTTACAGACTATCATAATTTTGTACTTACGAACATTTTAGTCGTACGAAGCTTAGTGAAACGGCACCCAGATATGTGACTGCACTACTAGTCATAAGCGCAAGTATCCCCTTTTTATCATGGCGAGTAACTATTGTGGTATATGTAATTATGTCCCGACTCGTTATGTCTCAAGAGCACACCACTATATATACACCTGTAGATCGCTGAAGCACATTTATTGTTCATTGTTATCAGAATACACGAATACAGATCAAGGTCAACCGAAGGTCAATCGCTTAACCCTTTCTTCCTGGAATGGATTTTGATATGTTAATGTGGCAACCAATCTAATCGTGACAGAAGGATTTTCAGACTAGTCCATTTATGAAAATGGGGTGCTTTTTGTTCTCGAAAATAGGAAAATTACTTTCAAAGTACGAGTACGAGCCGGCTCATCTGGATCTGCGTTGTTCGCATAAACCGCTATAGAGGGCTTTCGGGTTCAAAGGGTTAAGTCGTATAAATATATCAGAACAAAATGTAATGTTCAAGATCCGGGAAATATATATAATATACATTACCGCCTATGCCAATCTTGTCAACATTTGTCAATTTCTTTATTTCAAAATACTTCAATATTGCGCTTTAAATAAAGCAGCTTGGTTGACTGAGCCTGATCTGTGCTACAGCTCAGGCTAAGACAACAAATTGCTTGATTGCCAGTTTGCATTGTCAATAAATGTTCAGAAAGCTCGAGTTGTGCTACATACAACTCAGGCTCAGACAATCAAATCGTTTGATTGCGAGTTGGCATTGTCAATAAACATTCAGAAATGTTGAAAATCTGGGCAAGATTTACACAGGCAGTTGTGTAAAAAACCAGTCTGGAACACAGGTGTTTGAACAGATGGTCATTAATTTGGTTTCATATGGGTATTTTGGTGGATTGGGGTAGATTTTGTTGGCTTAAGGTAATTTGCATAGTTTTGTGCAAGTAATAATTATTATCTACACATCACCGTTCCGAACATTCGGGCCCCCTTTATACTGTCGAAAATTGGCGGAATTTTCATAGCAAATGCGTAACGCCATTCCGCATGAGCTCTGATAATTTCGTCATGAGATATCGCACATATTCTTAGTTACAAATTCACATGGCGAGTCTGATATGTGTCTGTGACTGGAGAAATGGGGCTTATTGGTTTTGCGACCAGTGAAGATCCAGATCAGCATGTGCATCCGCACATGCTGATCAGGATCTGCACTGTTCGCCATTCCACCAATGAAACGCCCGTCGTGCTTCTAACAAGCAGTGTAGATCGTCAGCAGATCGCAGGAATGTGCTATTGCATCAGGAGCGACATTGGTCACAAATCCCATAAGCCACATTTCTCCAGTCACAGCCACATATATACTACCTGAGGAGTGGAGAACAGGGGAGATAATCTGATAATGTATTTCGATTATTATTCTACCAGGAATCACAATTTGTGAAACATAATATTTTTTGGCTTTGAAATGATTACACTATGTCAGCTATTGAAAGATATTTACATTCTCTGCATTAGTTAATTACATTAGTAACCACCGACTGCATAAATACCAGTGTTTGCAATGCTAATAATTTTTCAATATTACATTTTTTGTTAATTTTTTTAATGCCAATCATAGCTTGAATTGTGTAAAGAAGAACGATGCAAATCTACAATTAAGTAGCTTTTTTATCACTGACTTTAATAGAAGACGATTCTGCCAAAACAGTATTTCCTTTATTAGAACAAGAAAGAGATTCAAGTGAAATATAGGTTACAGCCCATTAAACACTACGGACCTCTATCATAATGCTTGCAAATTGTGTAGATCCATATGAGCCGGCTCGTAACAAGCTGTCTCAAATGGATCTGAATAATTTGCGGATATCGAGTTATTTCTGAAACGAATACCCCTTTCTGACGAAAGGAAAAGTCTGAAAAATAGCACGGGAGTGTCCATTTCAGTTACCAAGGGGTGAAAAGGTTAACAATCCCGAGGAAACATTCAGCGGTCATGCATGCGGTCAGTACATTATTCTTGTCATGTCTAAATGTCACATGAGTTTTTCAAACGAAATATACATCGGTATTTACCTGTATACAGAACGTACACGTATTTCCCATTAACAAAACTTGAACAAACATCCATGTTTGGTTAAGTATCTACTTTGTTTGTTCAAGTAAGATAACAGCTTGTTAAAGAAAACGTCATAGTCTAGAGTTCCCTCATCTCTTTCCTGGCTTGCACCGTAATAATTGAGACACGCCATGTGATTTAGTACCTTCGGACATCTGAGTAAATAAAGTCACACCCGCATGTATTCCGCAAATTTTCCTACCATTTGACGCCATTTACGGAAAATATATGTAAATCTTGTAAACGTATTTCATGAAGTTAAGCAGATGTCCGATTGTACAAAATCACATGGCGTGTCATATTTGGCTGTGACTGGAGACATGGTGTTGGTAGGATCTGTGACCAATGTAGCTCCTGATCAAATATCACACTCATGTAGCGTAATAACGATTTATGGCATTGGTGTTTCATCGATGGAACGGCGACCAGTGCAGTGCCGATGCACAGGCTGATCTGGATCTACACTGGTCGCAAACCCAAATAAGCCCCATTTCTCCAATCACAGCGATGGAACGGCGAACAGTGCAGATCCTGATCAGACTGTGCGGATGCACAGACTGATCTGGATCTACACTGGTCGCAAAACCAATAAGCCCCATTTCTCCAGTCACAGCGATGGAACGGCGAACAGTGCATATCCTGATCAGACTGTGCGGTCTGATCTGGATCTACACTGGTCGCAAAACCAATAAGCCCCAATTCTCGAGTCACAGAGACAATTATGAATGAAGATGTGTGTCCACTTACACGTCTTTGTGACTGCTTCTTTTCTTCATCCTTCGTGGAGTCCGCCACGGGGGGAGACATTGTCCGTCCGTCCGTCCGTCCGTCCGTCCGTCCGTCTGTCTCTTCTCGTTATTATTATTCCTGTAGTGTGTCTTATTATTTCGCAGTCACATCGAATTAAGTCGTTGACATATCGTCGCTTCACCCGTATATGATTGGAATACGCTCGTCTATTCCGCGACAATTTACATATAACACTTTTAGAAGTTCAATATTATGTATTTCACAAACTATATACTGTATGTATAATATGTGTAGTTCATAAATTACATTCTTTATACTGCACGTATTGCACAACACATATCGTTTATAAAATTCCAATACAATCACGTAACAACACTACCTAATTATGTAATCAATATTCATAATGTAAATCTAAGTAAAATTCAGTATATCTTGGTATACGCGCACTGCAACATGTACACATATCCACTACATTGCATATATATATCTATCCATAATACGTTAGCAACACAGTGATTGAAAATAATTCTCTGTTAATTAATAATGACTTAATGTGAGAGATCACATATATGTATTTACATGTATATCCCCAGGCGAATTGTACATGTATTTTTATCACGACTGTCCATTGAGTGATAATACGTGATTATTTAGTGGAAAACAAACAACAAATCCAATTTCGGTGTTCATTTAATTTCCCCATACACGTATGTGTCAGCACACGAAACTAGTTAAATCTTAATTCACAAAGCCTGACACAATCTTTAAACCGCTTTCGACCCAAACAATCCCGTGTGTGTGTTATTTGACCGTTTGCCAAGTTTAATTATTTATTCCCTATACGTCTTGCATGCGAATGTATGCGGCACGCTCCTTTAATGTTTGTGTATTCACCAACACGGGTTGTCAAATCGAGCACACACGCGAACCGAATCGGCGCACCTCGTCCGTTCTCGAAGTCACCAATGAAACGCGCCTTAAAGCGACATGTTCCGTCTTGAGAAAGTTGTTATTAAAGACGGTCGCGTTCAATTAATTGGCCCTTCACTTACAAAAACGGCTTTAACACATCTTAGGCGAATACACGTTTGTATATTTGAACATTCAACTAGTTTCTGTTTGACCAACTATTTATTACGGAATACTATTGCCTCATTGACCCCAATAGAACAGTGTAGGCCCCAGATCAGACTGCGCGGATGCGCATGCTGATCTGGGCCTACGCTGGTCGATAATGTCATCAGGTTCTTTTCACAACCGGGACTATTTTATATGGCGTAATGTATACATACATTAAGATCGTAAGCTTTGATTTGGAAATCGAACTTGGGTTATATGTGTATTCCCCGCGAGCAAACGAATGCGTCAATCAGTGGTGGGCTATGAACGTCAAGAAAACCTGCTATTATTGTCTGTCCTACAGTGTCATAAATAACTCGGAAACTAATGTACATAGCAAAATGTGCCACATATGCAATCCATATACAAAAATACATATGCTGTTCATATGTAAAACATATGAAAAACACATGAATTGCATATGAAATGGGCACATATGAAATTCATATACTTTACTTATGAATTTCATATGAGATTTTCATATGAAATTCATATGTTATTTTGCAATTCATATGAAAAGATTTCATATGAATTACATATGTAATCTTCAGATGAATTGCATACGACATTTCCATATAAAATCCATATGTTGCATATGCAATTCATATGAAAAGTTTTCATATGAATGGCATATGGAATTCTCATATGAAATGCATGTGTTACATCTGCAATTCATATGAAAAGAGCACATATGAATTGCATGTGAAATTTTCATATGAAATTCATATGAAAAACATATGATTCATATGCGGCACATTTTGTAGAGTAGAAACGTGACAACGGACAAGTACCTCGGGAGATTATACAATATCGTCTACCGATGACGACGCCCTCATAGCTGTAACAGTATTAGGGTTATTTCGACATTATTTTGACAACGATTACACTGGGCCCGGTTGTTCAAAACATCAGTTAGCTTAACGGACTGTTAAATCCTTAACTGAATGGTTAAAATCTCTGTTAAAACTGAGATTTTAACCATTCAGTTAAGGATTTAACAGTCCGTTAAGCTAACGGATGTTTTGAGCAACCGGGCCCTACCACTTACGCTGATGTTGCCAATCTTTTTCAGTTTCTTCATGTCAAAATAATTTGTGCTTGAAATAAAGCACCTTGATTGGATGAGATTGAGCTGTGCCACAGCTCAGGTTCAGATAATCAACTTACTGTAATCCGAGTTAGCATTGCCAATCGATACTCGGAAACATTGATACTCCCACAAGATCGACGAAGGCGCATGTGTACAAACAAGCTCGAGAACACTTATACAAAACGTTCACTGGCATGGATGGGATCATTAAGGCGGTCCTTAATGTAGGAGGAAAACGGAGTACCCGGAGGAAACCCATTTGTCCGACCTTGCGACAACCATGCCATGTCACATACTATTGCGATGGGTCGGGTCTAAAGTTTGATAATAGCCGCAGAGATATATGGCTGTGACTGGAGAAATGGGACTTATGTCTTTTGTGACCAGTGTAGATCCAGATCAGCCTGTGCATCCGCATAGTCTGATCAGGATCTGCACCAGTCGCCTTTCCATCAATGAAAAACATGCTTCTAGCAAGCAATATAGATCGTTATCAGGCTACAAAAATGTGCTGTTTGATCAGAAGTTACATAAATCCATTAAAGTTCCATTTCTCCAGGGACAGCCACACATAATATGAAACTATTATATATATGTCCATATTGACGTGTATTGAGTTCATATTGGACAGTGCCGGAACTACGTTTCACCTCGTAAAATAGTTCCTTCTAAACCACCACCATTTTGTTTATGTTATTAATATTTTGTATCATTTTCGAGGCGTATATAAATTGCGAGTAATTTACGTATATAATAAAAAGGGTATTTGATTTGTATGTGTATATATGCCACTCGTTCCGCTGCGCAACGATGCGGAACTCGTGCATATATCCACATATAAATGTCGGTCGTAGAGGGCCAACGTAGAAGATTCGTGTGACGTACATTGCTCACCATGCTATTAATTGGCTACCGAAGTACTTGGACATTGTACGTCATTTACATACGTGTATGCGCACTTATTAAAATGTGTGCATCGCCACGACACAATATGGTTTATTATCGGCGTGTCTGATGCAGACTTCGATTTTTGTGTGAATAAAACTAGAAGGAATTGGCAATATAAAACGTAATCTCGATTACATAAATTACCACTAGTTCAAGAATTGTAGAAAATGGCAAGGACATTTTCGTTAAGAAGATATTATTCAGTTAGACACAAATAATATAGAAAAATGTAATGAACAAGACAAATAAAGATTGTTAATTTCTTTTTAATATAGAACCAGATATATTTTTAGCGGTCATTTATGGTGTCCATCTTGGAAGAACCGGTCAGAAACTCGGGGACTTTTTAGTAGTGTTCAGTATATTTTGTTAAAAATTTATTTTGCAAAAAAAGAAAAGAAAAATTGTTATTGAACACTTTATAACTATGATAAATATAAATAAGTATACATCTATAATTATGGCATGAACTGAGCTGTCATAGTGTGATAACACAATGTAATAAAGCCATAATACACTGGAATAAGTGTAATAAATATAAAAGAAATATGCTGGGTGATCAGAACAGTTTCAATTAATACTTCTTAGGTTATGCAATAAATATAATCTAACATTTGTGTTGATTTAATATGATGTTTATTAAACACGTTGACTGATTTCAGAAGAAAGTCAACGAGTTTAATAAATATCATATGAAAGCATCACTCATGTAAGATCCTCTATTTATTGGACTACCCATGTATGGTTTGACGTAGTAAGATAAATGTTTTAAGTTGTGTTTTGATATACTATGTGCCTCGAGGTGGACACACCTCTTAATGGCGGCCACACATGTGACTGTGACTGGAGAAAAGAGGCGTATGGGAGTTGTTGTGACCAGTGTAGCTTCAGATTACATAGGACGCGCCTGTATCCTGATAACGGTCTATGTTGCTGCTTAGAAGTGTGACGAATGTTTCATTGATGAAATGGCGAACAGTGCAGATCCTGATCAGACTGTGCGGAGGCACAGGCTGATCAGGATGTACACTGATTGGAAAACTCATAAACCCCATTTCTCCAGTTACGGCCACATATGAGACACGCCATATGATTATGTACCTTCGGATATACATGTGCGTAATTGTTATGAAATACGTTTACTAAATTTACAATATTTTTTCATAAATAAAGTAAAAAGTTGACAAAATTTCAGAGTACATGCGAAATATAATTCCGCATGTACTATGAAAATTCTGTCAACTTTTGACGCCATTTACGGAACATGTTGTAAACGTATTTCATTAAATTACAAAATCACATGACGTGTCTCATATGTGGCTCGGGCAGGGCCCACCTCTTAATTGCGACCACATATCATTTTTAAGTGAGCCAACCTGGCGAAAAGCAGTTCTCACGGTTTAATCTCGGTCGTGAATTACAACAAATTACCCCACCGTCGGCGTCTTCAACTTAAACCTGGTGTCCCACATATTAGCCACGAAATGTTCTTTGTATGAATTAAATAAGTCTATATTTGTGGAATTGAAACATACCACGAGCTGATAGAATTTGTCTAACTGTAATATGAATGCAATATCTGAATATCACTTCGTACTTGTATGTATGTATAGTATAAATATAGTATGTGAGCATAGAGAACTCAGACAAAGATATCTTAAACCTTATTATTTTCAGTGGCCAAACGTGACTAAGTTTAAAACACTCGTGTATAATACATCGACAAGCATAGTACATACTGTATCAACGTTTGTTTACTTTGCTTTAAGACAAAGACTTAATGACAACACATAGTTACATGTATGTAGCAATTTATACAGGAAACAGTACTGCATTATGATCATTGCTTGAAAGAAACCATGAACATTGATAAATAACATCGGTCACCACTCACTCTTTTGGATGCATGTCTATGGACAAACCAGAATCCCCAAGCGGGAGCGTAGTGTGCACATCGGCATGCATACGGAACAATGTCTAGTACTGCATTATGATAATTGCTTGAATAGAAACCGACCCCAATAACGTCTGGGTATATCCAAAATTGGTCATGTACAGTGCTACATATCATTCATATTTCTCACTCGATGTAGGTCGTGGTCGCCATTTGAACCGTTTTACTATAACGGTTTGAATGGCTGGTCGCGGCATACAGCCTGGGTGAGCAAGATGAAAATAGTATGTGAAATTTAATGAGGACAGAAAGAGTCTAGAATGCAGTGGACTAGCAGCAAACTGATTGTGGAATGAATTAGCCTAATAATATATATTGGCTAACATGTCTAGTGATTATACATTTCCACGAAACCATCATACATGTGGCTATACATAATGTTTAATGCCAATAAACGAATTGAAAATAGAAACGAATTGAATATTTGACCCGTTTTAAACATTACGTGTCCGCTGTACGGATATAATAATTTGGTAAGCTTTAATTACTCATAGAGACGCGCGTCTGTATCAGTAGCATATTTCACCAACATTGCAAAGTAAAAGTATACTTATAGGGAGAAATTTTCAATTTAAGGATAACTTTATTAATTTTGATTATAATGAATTTATTACATTATCACAGCCACAGGCATTTTGGCTGAGATAATATAATACATTCAGTATAATAATTCTGAATACTTTTAATCATCAAATATATGCAGTCATTAGTTCTATATGAAATAATGCATTTCGGAAAAAATAAATGATTACTCCCTCAAAGTATTCTTTGCTAGATATTAAATATACTTTGCAATTTTGATGAAATTGGCTACAGGCTATTTTGATATGCAAATGGGACAGGACACTTTTAAAGTATTTATATCGGTTAAATGCGTCACATAAATAACTATTTGTATCGGCATATTATAAAGCATGATCATTACACAACTACAAATAATTAGAGGTAATAAATGCATTAACGTTAACCTTTTAAGGAAATACGGTTATCTCCACTGATACCAAGAGTAAGAATTCACGTTAGATATAAAAATCATAATACAGTGCGATCAGCGTGTAAGTGCACACACGAACGAACACGACAGGTTGGAACCAACCTGTCGTGTTCGTTCGTGTGTGCACTTACATGCTGACCCCACGGTACATGTAATGCGAATTAACACGTCCGGTAATACATTGTATGTACACTTGGGTTTAGAAATGTATGCAAATGAATGATTAAACTGTTTTTACTAATCTGTTTTATCACTTTATCAGTGTGCATATCGGTGACCCACATGTAATGCCTTTAACCGTCAACATAGTGCATTCGAGCCTCGTTGACCATGCCCTCCGCCGATAACTCTGACAAACGAAAAACAACGAATGCTGTACAGTTATGTCCCTTTAACACAACCAGTGGCAATACATAATATTCATAAACAGGTACTTTTAGTGTGTAATGGATGTTAAATTATCGTGTGTATATCCACTTATACATGCAACAACGTTCTAAAATTAAACAAAAAGTACATGTATACAGAGAATAGTAGGTTAGCAGGCGCGGATCCAGTATTTCGGGTTGGGGAGGGGGCCGTAACTATTTTGCAATACTTGACTATATTATCGAACGAGCAATGCTCGTTCGATAATATAGTCAAGTATTGCAAAATAGTCGACCGAGCAGAGGGGATAGCGCTAGGGGGGTCCGTGGGCATTCCCCCCCCCGGATTTTTTTGGAAATCTACATCGCATTTCCTGCGTTCTGGCGCATTTTGGAGCAAAGATTTTGACAGCGTCACAGTATGTTTAGACATGATTTTTGATTGAAAACGTTTAAATTTTAAAACAATAAGACAACGACCGAAAAATGCATGGAATACGTGGCACTTGGCATGGAACGTGCCTTGTAACTTGTAAAAAATCTTTACTCGGCGAATTTTAGGGGGGGGGGGGAGCGCGCACCGGGTCCGCCCCCCCCCCCTCCCCCCCTGAATCCGCCCATGGTTAGTGCCTTGAATTGGAAAACATATCCGGCGAGGCTCTGCCGAGCCCATCCCGTTTCCGTGCCGCGCCAGATATGTTTTCCCATTCACTAGTCTTAAAATGCAAAACAATAACCCCAGCCGCATCCTCAAAATCGGAGAATCGACTAGTATGACAACCGCACATATTCATACGCAGTGATTAGGTCGTAGTGACAGGATATCAACACTATTTCACGGCACCGTGTTTCACGGCACATACGCAATGTGTTGACGGGATAAATTGTGAATATACGCGGGTGCAGTTGCATTTGCTTTTGTATATAATATGTGACTGTGACTGGAGAAATGAGGCTTGTAGGATTTGTAGCGGTCTAAATTGTTTGTAATAAGCATGACGGGTGTTTCGTTGATATAATGGAGAACAGTGCAGATCGTGATCAGACTGTGCGGATGCACAATCTGATCTGGATCTACACTGGTCGCAAATCCCATAAACCCCATTTCTCCAGTCACAGCCACATATATATTTTTTAAAATATTAAATTGAACATCGAAGGAATCGATGAAAGTACCTCTTTATATAAGGGCCGCCGGCTGAGAAAAAGGTAGCACGTTTGTGGCAAGTGTAAACCACGGGTGGATCTGGAGGGGGGAGTTCCGGGGTTGCACCCCCCCCCCTCCCACCCCCGTTCAGCCACGGAGTTTACATAGATCACAGTTTACCACTAGTTGGTGTCTGAATTTAAATGCCGTAAAACACAGGAAAGTGCATTTCCGGACATCTAGATTTAAAAAAAGATATCAGGGGGGACATGCCCCCAGACCTCCACCCCCCTAGCATACTCGCTCCACTTCGAGCATACTCCCCACACCCACCCCGTTCCCCAAATGCTGGATCCGCCTCTGTAAACACATAGCGGACTGTACATCAGCGCAGTCTGATCGTATTAGTATTTTTTAGGCATCTGTGACCTTGAACTTTGGCTGACGCACCCCCTTTTCAATAGATGCCACAATACAATCTTGCCACAATACTACGGAGACCCGCAGGGGACATGGACTTTTTTATTCATTCGTTCCCACGAAATAATAATTCGTTCCCTCAATTTAACAATTCGTTCCCTCGAATTAACAATTTATTTACATAACAATTCGTTCCCTCGAATTAACAATTTGTTCCCACGATATATTAAGTCAACATTTCAATGTATGATATCATAATGTATTTATATTGAGTTGAAACGTCAATATATTATACCATTATGTCATTGTATTGGGTCGAAACTTCAATATATGATGTCATTCGTCTTTATATTAAGTCAACATTTCACTGTATGATATCGTTATGTCTTTATATTGAGTCGATGGTCCAATTCGTTCCCACGCTATAACAATTCGTTACATCAATTTAACAATTTGTTCCCTCGAAATTTGTTTTCCTGCGGGGCTCCGTACAATATACAATGTATATCAATACACACATGAGCTCGCACGTACACTATTCGAGCTATATTATGGAACGCCATGGCTGTCTTATGTGACGATAAAGTGTTTTATGCAGTACCAACTTCAATATATGAGCTCATTATGTGTATATATCGAGTCAAATTGCAAATATAGTCTATCATTATGTCTTAATATTAAGTCAAACGTTCAATATATCATACCAGTATGTCATTTATATCGAGTCAAACGTTCAATATATCATACCAATATTTCTTTATATTGAGTCAAAACTTTAATACATGATATCATTTGTTTTTATATTAAGTCAACATTTCAATGTATGATATCATAATGTATTTGTATTGAGTCGAAACGTCAATATATTATACCATTATGTCATTGTATTGGGTCGAAACTTCAATATATGATGTCATTCGTCTTTTATTTATATTACGTCAACATTTCACTGTATGATATCGCTATGTCTTTACATTGAGTCAAAAGTCCAATATATGATACAAGTATGTCTTTATATGAAGTCAAAAGTTCATTGTATGATAGCATTATGTCTTTATATGAAGTCAAAAATCCAATATATGATACCATTACATGTATGTCTTTATATGAAGTCACACGTTCTTTACATGATACCATTATGTCTTTATATTGAGTCGAAAGTCGAATATATGATACAATTATGTCTTTATATGAAGTCAAAAGTCCAATATATGTACGATTTTGTCTTTATATGAAGTCAAAATTGTAATATATGATACCATTATGTCTTTATATGAAGTCAAAAGTTCATTATATGATCATGATGATAGCAGTGTGTCTTTATATTTAGCCACAACTTCAATATATGATATCATTTTAACTTTATATTGAGTCGTTTGTTCTTTATATAGATAGGACTTATTTGCAGTTGTATTGTTTTACGGTAACACCGTTAAAAAGCGCGCATTTGTGTACTTGTAGGTTAGAGGTTTAACCACACTAAATCATCAGATATTCACGCGCTGTGTAGTCAAAAGTAGTACAGTAAAAAGTAAAAATAATATAAGTCAAATGGTTTATTCTAGGTTAGAACACACCACAGAGTTTTACTATAAAATTTAACCGAATCCCATCCAATAAGGTCTATCCTACTTTCACTATTCGTATGGATGCTGTGGGACCTACTTGTCCATGACATGCAGCCGGTCTGTACTGGTTCTGCATGAATTAAACAATAGGTTCACTTACTCCTAAGAAAGAAAAATCCAATCTCGTCATATCCTCCAATATTGTTTACATGTTTTGGCCACGGAAACTCTGTTTACATCACGTGACCAACAGTTTCGTTCAGTGTTTTCCTTTAAATGCTACAAATATGCTGAAAACAGTTGTTGAAAGCACCCCAAAATGCACCTCAAGTGCAACTCAGGGGCGGATCCAGCATTTGGGGAACGGGGGGAAGGGTGTCCTATTTTCGAGCTCCACGGAGTGAAGTGAGTATGCTAGGGGGTCCGGGGGCATGCCCCCCAGGACAAATTTTGAAAATTTGAAATTTAGATGTCCAGAAATGCACTTTACTGTGTTTTACGGCATTGAAATTCAGACTCCAACTGGTGGTAAGCTGTGATCTATGTAAACTTTGTGGCTGAACGGGAAGGGGGGGGGGGGGTGAAACCCCGCCCCCGTCCCCCCCCCACCCCACCAGATCCGACCCTGCAACTGGGTAGTGATGGATCGATAGACTAGTTTCTGCAAGCAAAGAGTGTCTATGGCATAGCAAATCTGGCTTATTCTTTCTAACGTACAATTTTTTACTACACAGCGCATGAATGATTTAGCGTGGTTAAACCTTGTTGGAAGTTGTCAGAAGGTTATAAAATACTAAATGGTGCGAACTCGCCAAGGGGTTATACAAAAGTAGTATTTAATCACAGACACAGTTTGCTTGTAAATATTGATCCATCACTACACAGTTGCACTTGAGGATCATTTTTGGGTGCTTTTAACACCAGTTTTCAGCATATTTGTAGCATTTAAAGGAAAACACTGAACATGTTGGTCACGTGATGTAATCATAGTTTTCGTTGCCAAAACATGTAAACAATATTGGAGGATATGACGAGATTAGATTTTTCTGTCTTAGGAGTAAGTGAACCTATTGTTTAATTCATGCAGAACCAGTACAGACTTGCTGCAGGTCATGTGCAAGTGGGTCCCACATCATCCATACGAATAGTGAAAGTGGGAGAGTCTGGCCTTATTTGATGGGATTATGTTAAGTTATATAGTAAAACTCTGTGGTGTGTTCTAACCTGGAATAAACCAGTTGACTTATGTTATTTGTTACTGTACTTCTTTTGACTACACCGCGCGTGAATATCTGATGATGTAGTGTTGTTAAACCTCTAACATGTAAGTATACAAATGCGCGCTTTTTTAACGGTGTTACCGTAAAACAATACTACTGCAAATAAGTCATATCTATATAAAGAACAAACGACTCAATATAAAGTTAAAATGATATCATATATTGAAGGTGTGGCTAAATATAAAGACACAATGCTATCATATAAATTAATGAACTTTTTACTTCATATAAAGACATAATGGTATCATATATTGGACTTTTGACTTCATATAAAGACATACTGGTATCATATAATGAACTTTTGACTTCATATAAATACACAATCGCATCATATATTGACACCATCGACTCAATATAAAGACATAACGATATCATACAGTGAAATGTTGACTTAATATAAAGACTAATTACATCATATATTGAAGTTTCGACCCAATATAATGACATAATGGTATATTATATTGACGTTTCAACTCAATATAGATACATTATGATATCATACATTGAAATGTTGACTTAATATAAAGACAAATGATATCATGTATTGATATTTTGACTCAATATAAAGAAATATTGGTATGATACGTTGAACGTTTGACTCAATATTAAGAATTAAGGATATAATATATTTTCATTTTGACTCGATATATACACATAATGAGCTCATACAGTGACGTTAGTACTGCATAAAATACTTTATCGTCATATAAGACAGCCATGGCGTTCCATACTATTGTGCGAGAACCAGCGAAGTGAGAGAAAACACAATCATCTATTTTTAGCGCAGGTGATCAGGAGATCTTTCACTTTGTGAAACCAACACGACTTTCAATATGTGTTCCCCTCGTCGATATCTCTGCACCATTCGGTGCGTGGCATAGCATGCTAGATTCATTAGTTCTGTTATTGATACCTGTCTGTCTGATCAGGAAATACACTGTTTGCAGAAATAACTGTCACAGACTATGCTGGTCACAGTGTTATTCTCTCATAACTGAATAACAGTAGCCATCTTGGATCACGGTGATTTTCCTGTTTCCTGGAACTCATGAAGGCGTCGATGTGATATAATACAACACATAACCGGTAAAATGTGGAATTTAGTGTTCATTTGTGTGAATGATATACATGAAGGCATCAGGCAAAAATGAATCGGGTGCATAGAAAATGAATTTATGGAAAAATTAGTTAAATTCACAACATTTACAAAAACAAATACATACATGTAGAGGATATTCCATTGCACATTTTGAATAGCGGGAAATAATACACGAGTGTGAGTCGGCTTCCGCGTAAGTAAAGACTGAGCCGACGGACACGTGTGTATTATTTCTGCTATTCAATTGAAGGCGTTGATTACGGGGGTTCTCTTTGCGGTGCATTGTAAGGCGTTGATTACGGGGGTTCTCTTCGCGGTGCATTGTAAGGCGTTGATTACGGGGGTTCTCTTCGCGGTGCATTGTAAGGCGTTGATTACGGGGGTTCTCTTCGCGGTGCATTGTAAGGCGTTGATTACGGGGGTTCTCTTCGCGGTGCATTGCAAGGCGTTGATTGCGGGTTTTCTCTCAAAGCGAAACCCGTGCAAATAACTGGCAAGAGTGTAATAACTATAAAACAATTGCTAATTTACATTATTTGGCAATTCGTTAAAAATATAATTATATTGTCCTGACTAACTTAAATAGATAATAAGTGCTCAGTTCAATCAATTTTCATTTTGTTTTTATGTTACTGCTACTATTTGTTAATATCGAGATCGTACATAATCCAAGATGGCCACTTTAGAAATGTAGGTCAAAAGTATGTTTAAATTATACCAATATGAAGCGAGTTTTTTTCATGAAAAATAATTTATTTGACGAGCATTTTTGTTTCAGATCTCTTTATTTGGAGCCCTATTTAGTAACATTATGCATATCCAAGTAATCTATGGTTATTGAACTATTATAATGGAGAAGAAAGAATACGAAGAACACATTGGCGGAATGATGGGGCATTACCTGACCACGCTAAGTCTCCGAGCAGGCCAACGACTGGGACTTATCAAGCACCTGCTGGACGATACGTCACCGATGACGTCATTTGAACTCGCTGAAAAGGCATCCCTTAAGGAAAGGTAACTATTTTATATTATCATCTCTAAGACAGACATCAAGGAAATGGCTTGATGATCAATTTAGGCTTCAGATGTAATAGTAACAGATTTTTTAAATATTTTATCACATCTTTGTCACATTTCCGTGTGTTGTTTCTCGTGTGCAAGGTATGTACATGAGGATGTGATAAATAAGTTAGATCATGCTTCTCCGCATGTACGAGCGATAATCCGATCGCTAAAGCTCGCGGATAATATCCTCGTACATGCGAAAGAACCGTGATCTAACTTGTACTTAATAAATTATTTCGAGCGAACGCAGCGAGGGCTGTATTAAAATTCAATATGTTAACTATAACTATCTTATTGTTTGTCCCGCCCCTTCGGGTGCATATGTCTGTTCGAATGCAGCCCCGCCCCTATACGTGCTTTCGAAGTGCGACTCTACTACTTTGTTGTCGGTTTGGCACCGGAGCGCGCATGTATATGTCCAAACAGGATAAGGCACGTGAAGACGTTTTCTAGTGCACTCTATAAATATCAAGCATTCTGATGGTCATACATTACAGGTATATCATCGTTGATGAACGGTCACAAATTATTTCAATATGTATTCCTACGCCAATACTAAGTTTGAGGTCGGTCAATTTACTCATAATGACCGACAAAACATGGGGTAACTCACATAACATGTACCGAGTGGTATTCTGGTATTATTGTCAAAGACACAGCTGTCTTGCATCTAGAACGTCCTGGTTCGAAACGTCCTGGTGACCTGGTCCGAGAGTTGCATGGTCCGAAGCGTACGGCGAAAACATATTGCAAATATCTCACCGTTGATCACGTTCCATATGTTTTGGCAGTAATAGATCGTTCACATGAACAGAAAGTATGTATCCTGTGTAATATTGCATCTCAAATGGTAGTATATCACGATTGACACGAATGATCAGACAAGTTATCACAAATTATCAATATTTATCAACATCACAAAGTTTGACAGGCAGCCGCCATTGAACTATTATTGCTAAGAGATCGCACTGGAGTGACATTAAAATGGCAAAGCAGTAAATAAGGCAATTATAATTCTAACGAAAAATTTATTGGTTTTATTGGCGGGAGACATACTGTCTCCACGCTATTGGGATCGTGATTATGGCCGTTTGCACGGGTCTTCTTTCGGAAGTGGCTCTCTGTTCATCGGGGGACGTCTCAATAGGCTCAATTTGCGTTCGCAATTAACAACAGTCAGGTGACATTTAAAGTCAGCGAGTGAACTGAAAGCAAGTTATTAATAGCAACGGCAATGCTCAACATTATGTGTAAAATAGTTGGCATGCCCAACTTTACTTTTGAAGAGAACAAATTGCTGTTATTGAGACGCCCCCCGTATCGTGTACAACGCAGTCGCATGTTCATCCGGGGACGTCTCAATAGGCTTAATTTGCGTTCGCAATTAACAACAGTCAGGTGACATTTAAAGTCAGCGAGTGAACTGAAAGCAAGTTATTAATAGCAACGGCAATGCTCAACATTATGTGTAAAATAGTTGGCATGCCCAACTTTACTTTTGAAGAGAACAAATTGCTGTTATTGAGACGGCCCCCGTAACGTGTACCACGCAGTCGCAATGCGACGTCGAAGGCCATTTCTTTTTCATATTGTGGTTTACGGGCGAAAAATTACCCTCTGGGTGAGCGAAACAAAATTCATGAAAACATTTTGCCATTCATGTAGCATACACATATGTAGGCCTACGCCCAGTTATAATTTTGAAAATATTTCACATATTATTATGTCACACCTCCAGAGTTCATGTTGGGTATGCAATTTGGATTAATCGGTTTGTATCCCTATTCTACAAAGTGCCGATTGATTTTGGCCAAATTAACATACTAAAAATATGAAAATTTCCCCGTTTTTTTTCTTCACATTACGAAAAACCTATGCTGCCAAAAATATTCATTGAACGCACAAACTTTTTGGCAGAGGGCACCTCTCACCATATCCGTATAAAGGCGTATATCACCACTTCAATTCTGGGTCCTACCCCAATAAATACGTCTCCAATATACCTCGTAAAACGGTTTATTAGTCTGACATAAAGCAGCACCTTTGCTTCATCAACCTATTTGTGTTTAGAGCAGGCTGTATTTTACAAACACCAGTAACTGATCAAGTTCTCCAAATTTGCAGATTGTACATCCAATAATCAACATCGAATATATTTCTAACAAGGAATTTCTGAGTATGCAAATTCACAAGTGGCTACTTCACAAGTGGTTCACAGTCAGTACTTTCAGTACTTTGATTATGAAACATCGTCGCCATTTAAACAGATTTTCTGACCTATCATTTTCTGATATACATGTACGCCGCAAATTTCAATACAGTTAACCTATTTAGAAATATAACGTTTTACTTATTGGAACATTTAATGAATACATTTAATATGTATTGGCGAAAGCGTCGCAATATGCGATGATCTGAGACGAAATACTGTGCTTTCATGGTGTAATTTATAGTTCGCTCTACTTTCTAAGCCAATCGCTAGACATTATTGCGCTTCACTTATTTCACATATTGCGACGTTTAACCCAAATAAGTTACTGATGTAACCCTTTCAACCCTAAGGAACTGGAATGGACTGTGATATGCTAATGTTCCGACCAATCCAATGGTCACAAAATGATTTTCAGATTCGTCCATTTATGAAAAGGGAGTGTTTTTGTTCTAAGAAATATGAAAATTAATTTCAAACAGTGCAGATCCTGATGAGACGGCTCGTTACGAGACGGCTCATCTGGACCTGCACTGTTTGCATAAACCAATATAGCGGGATTTCGAGTTCAAAGGGTTAATGATTAACGGTTCGACAGGAAATGGAAAATCAATACTCGGATGGTACATTGCATTGCACACTTGGCTGAACTATAAGTATGTAACTATAAGTATAAATTTATACTTAAGTGGAATCAGCGTGTAAGTGCACACACGAACGAACACGACAGGTTGGTTCCAACCTGTCGTGTTCGTTCGTGTGTGCACTTACACGCTGACCCCACCGTATGTCTGATAAGAAAGGCTGTTTATGATTGGATAACACACGTGCATGTCGTGGAGTGTTCATATGTCAGCACTACAGTGCGGGCCTCTTTTCTTGACACTATGGGGACCTCACATGACATCCGATTTTGTGTAGAGCAACTGCATTATTCTATCGCATCTACATATTGCCATGATAATGAAAATGGTAATATAATCTGATTTTTTATAATCATATTTCGCCCTACTTTCTAAGCCAATCGCTGGGCAGCATTATTTCACATATTATTCAACGTTTAGCTCCAATACGGTATGTATTTAATGATTAATTGTTCGATAGGAAATGGAAAATCAATACTCGGACGGGACATTGCAGTGTACACTTGGCTGAACTATAACTATGTTATTGTTTACATATAATATATTCCAGGAACTAAATGTTGCGGTCGTTAGCGCTCCCACGCATTTAATTCCTTAACATTCCAGTATGTGAACAGTAACTTATATAATACATACAATCTTTAATGAAAATACCAAGTAACAGGGGCCCGTTTCACTAAAATGTTTGTAAGTGCAAATTTAGGATCGTCTGTAAATTTCAATTGATGGATTTACATGTATTGAGCAAATGTAAATCCAATAATTGTTTACAAGAAACCGTTGTTATGTGAAATTTACAGACTATTATAATGTTGCACTGACGAACATTTTAGTCGTACGAAGTTTAATGAACGGGCCCCTGGTGAATAGTGCATGGCGAGAATGGTAAAACGGTTAAACAATTCCTAAATATATCAAAGAAATAAAAAATACATTGAAAACAAAAAATAAAGTCTCATCTAAAGGCAAATACTATCAATACATAATCACCTCAAACGGCCTATTGTTTTTAATAATAGTCCTTTAGAGGGATTTATTGTTTGTTTTCATGGCAATTTTTATTTCCCTGAATTTCTGCTTGTTTCTAAAAAACAGTTTAACCATTTCACCATCATTGCCGCCACACAACATTCACATGTTAGAAGCAGGTTCGCTTGACCGTATATTTCCCACTTATTATTCGTACTTGACGTCTCGTGAGTTCATATTGGTGAGTGCCGGAACTACTCTTCACCTCGCAAAGTAGTTCCTTCTACATCACCATAGATTTGTTTATTTGATTTATATATTGTTGTATGTTGATGTATGTCCTCGTTCCGACGCGCGACGATATTGCAAAGTTGCGCAATATCGCACTCTGCGGAACTAGTGCATATATCCACATACAAATCAGATAACCTATACACATTGAAGGTATGTCCGAGAATGGTTAGGCAGCATGGTCTCGGCCAAGATCGTGACGATCCATACCAGTGGGGGCGACCGCAAGTATTCCATACCGACAGACCACCACGCCATGATCAAGACGATGTGCGCCATTTTACCGATGATGATGCACTTCAGAGACAGAATCGACGCGACCGTGGATTGTTTTAAAATAGATGGACCTTACGGTAAAGTACAGAGCCCCGCAGGGGACGTATAATTATTTTTTTTTGTTCACACGAAATAACAATTCGTTCACTCAATTTAACAATTTGTTCCCACGAATCAAACAAAGTTTCCCAGGAATTAAAAATTCGTTTCCTAAATTTAACAATTCGTTCCCACGTAATAATTGCTAATTAATGGGAACGAATTGTTATATCGTGGGAACGAATTGTTAATTCGAGGGAACAAATTGTTGAATTTAAGGAACGAATTGGGAAAGAATTGTTAATTTGAGGGAACGAATTGATATTTCGTGGGAACGAATTGTTAAATTTAGGAACGAATTGTTAATTCGAGGGAACGAATTGATAATTCGTAGGAACGAATTGTTAAATTGAGGGAATGAATTGTTATTTCGAGGGAAATGTCAATTCGAGGGAACGAATTTTTAAATTGAGGGAACGAATTGTTATTTGGTGAGAACGAATTAATAAAAAAAAATCCATGTTGCCTGCCGGGCTATGTCGTATTAATTTATATATTTTTAAGATGTAATGTGTTTAATGGCCAATAATTCCAGCACAAAAATATTTACACAATTCCCTAAGATTTGATTGGCCCGTAGCAAGTCTCTGTCCAAAGTTTATATTCCAGTAAACTCCCACGCCGAACTACTTTCCGTAATCGTGAGGCGCAGTTAAAATAATTCTTAAGAAAACGGAAAATAAACACATTATCTTGATGAATTTATTTAAAATGCTGGAATTATAAGAAATGAATGGCCTTTTTGTGGAATTTATCGGGGATATAAACTTGGAAAAGTCGCGGGAATACTGGACGAGGCCTTCCGGCCTTCGTCCAGTATTCCCTCGACTTTTCCAAGTTTATACCCCGATAAATTCCACAAAAAGGCCATTCATTCCTATAAAAGTTCGTCGGCAGAAAACCGTGGAACAGACAGTAGTGTAATAAATATACAAATGAGCTAGCTACAGAAAACAGAGGAATAGTTTCAATGTATGATATGTGCTTATGTAATACATACAATCTAACATGTGTGTTGATTTAATATTGTATTTATTAAACTCGTTGACATATTTTATAACAAACTCGGCAAAGCGTCGTTTCTTACATGCATGAACTCAGTAAACTGCTTTAATAAATCACCACTCATGTACAGTGGGATCAGCGTGTAAGTGCACACACGAACGAACACGACAGGTTGGTTCGCTACCCACCCAAAGTGTATGTTGTTACCACTCAGTTGAACCGTCTCGCCGAGACGGTTCAACTGAGTGGTAACAACATACACTTTTGATGCGAAATGAGAAAAATGCAGAAAAATATTTACATTTTGTTTCTATACATGAAATACAGTGGGGTCAGCGTTCCAATCTGTCGTGTTCGTTCGTGTGTGCACTTACACGCTGACCCCACTGTAAGATCATCGATGTCTTTCTTAAAATTTAATTCACTAACTCGTGGACTGATTTCATAAAAGAAACTCGGCATAACCTTGTTTCTTATGAAATCACTAAAATAAATATCATATTAAATCATCACTCGTGTAAGATTTTCTATGTGGTCTATTCGGTGGTAGGGGTATACACAAAACGAAACGTCGCCGGACGAGAGATGGTTCGATTAATGTCCGACTGTACCAACTGATCTAGGGATGACGATGTAATGAAGTTTGTGATAAATCAGCCCACATGTATAAACGTATTGTACAGGGCTCCAGATAAGCTGCGTATTTGCTTAAATACCCAATTAAAATTGCACAAAAAAAACACCAATTGAAATCAGAATCAAACAGCAATAAAATTCTAATGAAATACCAAGACATGTTTTCATTTCGAAGCAAACTGGTCAATAACTGCGGTCTGTTGTTGTATAAACAGTAGTGTGTTTTATTTTACTCAATTACAATTTTGAAATACTCAATTGCTTTAGAAATGATGGAGTGACAATACTCAATTACTGATTCCTTATCTGGAGCCCTGCTGAATAATCCAAATGGAAAATACATGCACATACATAACGCTCATGTATATGTATAGCTGATTGTTTATTGCTTGTACATGTATTTTGAAAAATATCGATATTTTCTGTAAATGATGTCGAAACTGTCACACGCTCTGAACTTCAGGTCAACTTCTGACGTCATAAATGGAAAATAGAAATGATTTCCCAATATAATCTCGATAAATTACGAAGATGTCATATAGAGAATAGTATGTTAGTGCCGTGAATGGAGAAACTATCTGGCAAGGCTTAGGAAACGGGATGGGCGAGGCTCGGCCGAGCTCATCCCGTTTCCGTGCCGTTTCCTACTATTCTATTTATCCTGGCAACACCTATAAATGGCTTTAAAATGCACACCAGCCACCGCACATGTTCATACGCATTGATTAGGTCGTATTGACAGGATATCAAACATGTTTCACGGCACATACGCGCTGTGTTGACGGGATAAAAGGGTTATTTTCGCATATTGAGGCTCAATGTACACCTATAGAAATCCAATGCTTGGTGGTTTCTGGATCACGTTTTCTTTTTTATAAATTATGATTTTTTTCTGGAATGAAGCAGTTTGCGTTTGGAGATTACAATACATGTATACAGTGGGGTCAGTGTGTAAGTGACACACGAACGAACACGACAGGTTGGTTGACCCCACTGAGTCTGTATGTGTATTTCATCATCTGCAAACCGAACTGCTAACAATGATAATATCAAATAATTGAGACGCGGCCATACAATCGTCGGGGATAGCATAGCATGTGGCAGTGGCTGGAGAAATTGCGCGTAAGTAACCAGTGTAGACTCAGATCAGCCTGCTCAATCGTGCAATCAGATTTGGTCTGGACTGTTTGAAATTCAGTCAATTACACATCAATCATCCTTCTGACAAACAGAGTACGTATATGCAGGTGTGTGCTAACTGATCACAAATTCCATAAGCACCATTTATTCAGTCAACGCTGGTTAACTGACGTGCACGTCATTATCAACCCTATCGCGTGTGCACGCAATGACGTTCGTGTGCGCACGCAAAATCTATCGCGTGCGCACGCAAAGCCTATCGCGTGCGCATGCAAATGCGATCGTGTGCGCACGCAAAACCTATCGTGTGCACACGCAAAGCATCGTATGCGCACACAAAACCTATCGCGTGCGCACGCCACAAAGACGATCACGTGCACACGCGACATTAAAAAATAGTTTATTGTCCCCTCTGTGCCACCGTAGGTTCCACTGTATTTGGATGCCGTTATTTCATTTTATCCCTTCAACACAGTGCGTATGTGCCGTGAAACACGGTGCCATGAAACCTTTTTTATATCCAGTCAATGCTATTTTTGGATTTTGCAGCCATTTGTAGGTGTTGACGGGATAAATAGAATAGTAGGTTAGTGCCGTGAATGGGAAAACATATCTGGCGCGGCACGGAAACGGGATGTGCTCGGTAGAGCCTCGCCCATCCTGTTTCCTGAACCTTGCCATAATTTTTTTCCCATTCACGGCACTAACCTACTATTCTCTATCCATTTTCCTTATTTCTGAACCAAAGTATATGTTGTGACCACTCATTTGCGAGACGGTTCAAATGAGTGGTCACAACATATACTTCTGATGAGAAATAAAGAAATTCTTGTGCCTTCCCGGATATTTTTCCCATTCACGGCACTAACCTACTATTCTCTATGTAGGTTTTGGATACGACAGATTCAACACATTCGTCGACTGTTGGGACACGTTCCGTGCAGATACAACTGAGGACTGCGTAGATCAGCAGATTGAACATTACAAGACGGTTGGCCTGGTGGACAAACTAGGTAGGTATACAACAAGACGGTTGGCCAGGGCCCGGTAGCTCAAAACATCAGTTAGCTTAACGGACTGTTAAATATCCTTAACTGAATGGTTAAAATCTCTGTTTTAACAGAGATTTTAACCATTCAGTTAAGGATTTAACAGTCCGTTAAGGATTTAACAGTCCGTTAAGCTAACGGATGTTTTGAACAACCGGGCCCCGGTGGACAAACTTGGTAGGTATACAACCGCCAGAAATATGGAACACAAAGTCTACATAAACTCAAATAATTAATGCTAGCTCTAAATAAATAGAGCTAGCATTATATATTTAGAGCTAGCTCCAAATCATTTGAAGAGCTCTCTAAATTATGTGGAGCTGTCACTAAATATCTCTAATTATTTGGAGCTAGTATTAATTATTTGAGTTTATGTAGATTTTGCGTTCTATACTTAAAGGACATTGTATATTTTACTTTTTGCAGTACATAGAGGATCTTACATGAGTGATGGTTTACTATGATATTTATTAAACGAGTTTACTGATTTCATAATAAACCAGGCTATGTCGAGTTTCTTATGAAATTAGTCAACGAGTTTAATAAATACCGTATTAAATCATCTCAAATGTTAGATTATATTTATTGCATAAGCACATTGTCTTACATAGAGCTGTACTGGTCACCAAGCCTGTTTTCTGTAGCGAGTTAATTGGCATATTTATTACACTAGTGTAATATGATTTAGTAGGAGCAGATGGGCTTAATTCAAGATGGTTGTCAATACTAATATGGCGTTATTACTCTCAGATAAATAATGTATATATATGAAATTATCAAATAAGAGGAAACTAAAATATTTTGTTCACTTTATAAAACATAATGTGTTATAATTAGTCCTTTACACATATCCAATATAGCCACCAAATATTTGCAAACATCCAATTTTCTGTAATTAAGGACTGACTTTATGGATAAAGCCATATATGACTTGATAATTACAGCACAACAACATTTACACAATTCCCTAACATTTGATTGGTCCGTAGCAAGTCTCTGTCCAAAATTTATATCCCAGTAAACTCCCATGCCGAACTACTTTCCGCAACCGTCAGGCGCAGTTAAAATAATTCTTAAGAAAACGGAAAATAAACACATTTTCTTGATGAATTTCTTTCAAATGCTGGAATTATAAGGAATGAATGGCATTTTTGTGGAATTTATCGGGAATATAAACTTGGAAAAGTCGCGGAAATACTGGACGAGGCCTTAACAAAAATACAATTTTCGAAGAAAAAAAAAAGAAAATAAAAATCTTTTTTTTTTTTGATTTTTTTTCGAAAATTGTAATTTTTTATCGCTTCGTCCAGTATTCCCGCGACTTTTCCAAGTTTATACCCCGATAAATTCCACAAAAAGGCCATTCATTCCTATAATGATGTTCCATAAAGTCAGTCCTTAATGATACATATGGAGTTATGTTATCACTCGTGTAACGTCCTCTATTTAATTACAGAAAAGGGGATTCGCGTCCTTGATATGGGATGCGGGACAGGTAGATACATCCTTTCATACGCCAGACGCTACCCTAACTCGACTTTCGTCGGCGTCGATAATGATGCACTCATGCAAGAAACGGCAAAACGCAATGCCCTGGCTGCTGGACTACCCAACGTCACGTTTCAAACGGCAGACGCGTGCAGTATGGATGAGGATTTCACAGGTTGCTTTGATATGGTCCTCGCTGTCTGGGTGATTCATGTTCTTCCAAACCCGAAACAGGCGTTGATGGAGGCGCGTCGGGTACTCAAACCTGACGGCGTGTTCAGCATGATTGAACCAGTTATTCATGCAAATCATGAGGATAATATAGGCAACATGACATCGGCGATTTACTATGCACTGAGTATATTTGAATGCCTTCCGTCCAGTATGTCACAGGAACCGCACGTTGGATATGGAGCTGGGTGGGGGATGGAAAATCTGGAGAAGACCCTGGCGGAGATGCCGTTACAAATTGATTTAAAGCACCAAATGCACGGAATTACAGCTATGCATTACATCTGCTCTAACCACCAAAGAGACGGAGACCAATGATTAATATATACATGTACGTACATTGTACTTTCGTTTCTCACTGCAACACATTGCTGGCCCGTCAATATTTTGCGTATTGACGTCTCGTGAGTTCATATTGGTCAGTGCAGTGATATCGCAAGGATATTGCGCTCCTAAAGTCGTGCAATATCGCACGCTGTGGAACTCGAGCATATATTCACATACAAATCAAATAACCTATAACATATATATGTACAGTGAAACCTCGCTAAACCGGACACCCTGGATGTCACACAAGCATCTATGTATATATTTTAACAATGAGGGAACATGGCACCAACACATAGACTACATAACCGGAAAGGCATGGCGTGGGATCAATGTTATGAGAAAATTAGACCGGTATTAGAATATGAGGATGTCGTTTGGAATAATTGTACCCAGTATGAGAAGGATGCCGTCGAAAAAATTCAGATTGAAGCAGCATGTATCGCTACAGGTACCATTCGGCTTGTTTCAATCGAGTCCTTATATATATAGAAACATTAGAAAATAGACGTCACTCACATAAATTGTCCCTATTTTACAAAATGAAAAATGGCATCTCACCCAGTTACCTGATCGATGTCCTTCCACCGGAAACAGAAACTTCCCGTTACAATTTACGAAACCCTGAGAATATACAGATTTTACGTCCAGAACCACCCTTTATTATCACTCGTTTCTACCATCCACTATCCGGGAGTGGAACTGTCTTCCAGATGACACACGGAACGCCCCATCACTAAATTGTTTTAAAACCAAAATAAAAACAAATACCGGAGATGTCCCAACCTACTACTATGTACAGTGGTCCTAGGTATGTCCAGGTATTACACACACGTCTTCGAACGAAATGCAGTTCTCTCAATCATGATTTATATCGTAAGAACATTATTGACTCGCCCAACTGTAACTGTGGGCAAGTTGAAGATGCCACCCATTTATTTTTCCACTGCACTCAATATGGAGCACATAGTCAAACTAATAGACGACATACAAACTTTTTGCAAACGCACCCTCCATACTATACTCTATGGCAACAGACAACTTGACGATAACTCCAATGAAGCCATTGTCGCATCAGTTAGACTATTCACACAAAACACCGGTAGTTTTTAACCCTTTCACCCCTAAGTAACTGAATGGGCTGCGATATGTTAATTTTGCAACCAATCCAATCATCGCAAAATGATTTTCAGACTATTCCATTTATAAAAAGGGGGTATTTGTTGTTCTCGAAAATATGAAAATTCAAACAGTGCAGATCCTGATGAGACGGCTCGTTACGAGCCGGCTCATCTGGATCTGCACTGTTTGCATAAACCGATATAGCGGGCTTTCGGGTTCAAAGGGTTAATGCACCATATAGTGATGCCTGCGTGTGCACATACTTATCACTATCTGACTTGGGGTGGCGCTAACTGGGTATGGCTTGGTGTGAGGGGAACAATAATCCAACTCCTATTGTGGCTTGCTTCATTCCTTATTGTTTTTTTTCATTTTATGTATCACGTAAATGACTGTATATAACCTATTGTCTGTACATTTGTGTCAATACTATATCTTTCGAAACCAGAACAAATTATAATCCAGAAAATATATATTATCACAGAATATACACTGTTCTAAAACTGATGGCAGGAAAGTCTTGATTTCGGCATTCTATGATATCTAGTCATATGTAAGGGAGAGTATTTAAATAAGCTTGCCTTCAATCCAATCCCATTTGCATAGTACTGTATATAGCATTGACATTGAAAATGAACTTGTAAACAATATGCAAATAAAATATGTTTAAACTAAACTGGACACCCTGGGAGGTCCCCCGGGTGTCCGGTTAAGACATATTCCACTGCAAATCATGCACATGATCATTCTGTGACATACTTATGTCTTTTGCAATAATGAACATGCAAATTTGAAGGCATGAACGCATTGAAATCCATGGATACAATACTTTTAGTAGGAAAATCTCATTATTTTGTTTATTTCTCCATAAAAGTATATGTTGATACCACTCATATGAACAGTCTCGTCGAGACGGTTCATATGAGTGGTAACAACGTATACTTTCGAACAGAAATTTAGAAAATAAGGAAAAGATATTCTCCAAATATTCATACTACTGTAATTCTATCCGGCCTATGAAGAGTTCAGAAATGGTTTTAGTCAATCAATCAAAGAATACCAAGTTATATATAGAGTAACATGCATTATTATCTGAGGTGCGTTACCAAGAAACCTATCAACATTATATCACATATATGTTCTTGATGTCCGGTTTAGAGAGGTTCCACTGTACTGCCTTTTCAAGGTGCATGCTCACGTGGCTACAACAACAACAGCGTCGCCCACTCCAGAGTAAGTATTATTTGATATTTTCTTTAATATTCAACGGACTTTGATGAAATATGACGCAGCAAACGCGTCACCATGAGCTGCATTTGGTGGTCCAGGGAGTTAGGCACAGACTTATGTCGTTTTTGCGAAGAATCAATGTCCGTGTCTGTAGACACGGAAATCGATTCTTCTTGAAAAAGACATAAGTTTGGGCGAACATACAAAGACCACCAAATACAGATTAACAAGACGCGTTTGATGCGCCATATTTCATCAAAGTCCGTTACGTGATAAGGAAAATATAAAAGAATACGTACTTTGAATCAGATGGATTCTGGAAGTTCTTAGTACCACGTGATCATACACCTTGCTTTTTGCTGTTAATACATGTATTCAGAGCAAGTATTTAGCGGATCTAATATGATTATGAGTGATTATTTAGCATGATTATTATAAATTGAATTTAGTAATTTCTTAAGATTAATTAATATCATATTCAATCAACAGAAACATTATATTATATTGTATTGTGCCAGAGTGTGTATTCGCTCGAGCCCCAGGATGAAGTGCAATGTGCGTCCCCTGTGACGTCATGGGTTTTTCCATTTGTGACATAGAGTGCTTAAATTACCCCTTTAAAAATAGAATTCCGAGTAATTTCTCCGGTTAAAAGTACCTGTATTGGATTTTCTTGAATACCTTCCGGTAAAACTGCCCGAACTTGCTAGTAAACGACATGGAAAATACAATAGTCGGAGATATCACTTCACTCAGATGAGCTGGGTGCATCTGCTTGAAACCAGCATTGCTTATTAAACATGTCAGACCGATTCAACTCAGCTGTACAGGCGATATCGTTACATATTTTTAAAACGGAGAATTTCAAAAGTTGGAACTTGGGAATTTGATGTCACGTGGGTCGCACTTCACCTTGGGGCCCTGGAGAATACACAGTGTACTGTTGGTAAAGATACCATTGTACAATGAAGCTCTATTGGACAAGCATATGTTTTCCATAACTAACCCATTGTGTACTAGCTTATTATATTAATACTCTGTGTTATATTATATTGTGAAACTTAATTTCCGCATGTGTTGTTGTTTCTCATCGTCGTCGCCACTAGTGCTCACTAGCGTTATAAACTGTTGTGACACGGCTTTGATGGGATCAGGTGGTCTCAGTGTCATGGGTTTCCGCGGTCCGTAATTAAATAGTAATTTTCCATTCCGAGACCACAAGACCTGAGAAACTGTCCACTTTACAACTTACATCATTACCTTGATGCTCCATTGTTAATCCAATTCTGATAAATTCCGGTTGCCATTTACCTTTCTATCATTGGTATAGGTGGCCTAGTAAATGGTGTCCGAAAGTGAGATCGTTATTGTGCGACAATAAGGAACTCAATTCAACACTTTCAACTCTAGAGTGGAGCTACAGATACAACTTCATTGACAATGGATTTCAAGCAGTTTGATGGTACATATACAATTATCCCGTCAACACAGTGCGTATGTGCCTTGAAACACGGTGTGCCGTGAAACACGGTGCCGTGAAACATTTGTGATATCCAGTCAATGCGACCTAATCACTGCGTATGAATATATGTGGTTATTATACTAGTCGATTCTCCGATTTTGACGATGCGGCTGGGGTTATTTTTTTCATTTTATAGCTATTTGTAGGTGTTGACGGGATAAATAGAATAGTAGGTTAGTGTCGAGAATGGGAAAAATATCTGGCGCGGCACAGAAACGGGATGTGCTCGGCAAGCCTCGCCCATCCCGTTTCCTAAGCCGGGCCAGATATTTTTTCCCATTCACGGCACTAACCTACTATTCTCTATCTATTATAATATAAAGAGAGAGGGCAACTATTGATACATACCACTGAACTTAACAGAACATCACCTTGTTGTACCCTGATGGATCAGCTAATTGGGAGTTGACAGAGAACTGACAGGGATTGATTATTTTCATATTTATTCTGAATAAAGGTACATATAGTAGGATATCAATGAATGATAATTGTAACACATATATTCTTCTTTTTATTTCGTAATATTCGGTCAGATGTTCATTTTATTACGAAACGAAGAGAGGTCTATGGGGAATTAACGTGAGTAAAAAGGACATGGAGAACATAGAAGTGGAGTCGAAAACCTTTGGAATTTGTCTTTAAAACTAGATAGCTTAAACATGATGTAACTAATAAGAAAGAACAAATGAAAATCGGTCCACTATTTCTGAAATTATAAACAAAATCACAATGTTAAACCCCCATCTGAAAACATCGTCACTAACATACACATGTATATTGTTATTTAACTTTGGGAAATTGTGTATTCGTAATAAAATCAATATTCGCCCTTGCACGAAATAAAACAGACGGCTGAATGTTATATTTTGGTAAAATTAATTTCGAAAATAATGTTGTTTTTCCATTGTGGATATAGCTGGGAAATGTCGACATGTTTCGTGAAGCAGACAGTAGTGTCCTTGTAACCCGGATGGTCGAATATCGATTGATGAAGTGACCCAAGTCAGAATGTGGCGAAACATAGTGATGCCACACCACAGGTATTGGTGAACTGAAATCTCAATTGTATGAAAACCCCTACATAAGTAAATAATGTACACATGCCAGCATAATAGTAACATTCTGGCTAGTTATTTTCAAACTAAATCATTTAGAAGCATCCATTTCCAAACATTAGGAAACTTATATTACACACTTATAACACCTGTTATTGTATATTGTGAAGCGGTTTGGGGTTTTGACGAACTGTCCAGTAGTACCGTAATTTAAAATCATACATGTACATGCAGACACTTTTTAGCTGTGGGCAAGTATGTCCGTCAGTGGCAATTTGGGTTAGAACCATTAAATTGTTAAGCATTGAAATGAAGTATCCCATGCATGTAATATGATGGCATACAATGGACGATGTAAGCATATATAAGCGTATATGCATGTAGAACATACTAGTGCATGTACTGGTAGAGCTAATGGGATTAAAGGTTGTGTATGGAATTTCTATATAAAATCATACAATTTATATATCGTTTTTAGTATAACCCCCGGCATGTATCGTGGTTTAAATACATATATTTCACGATACCAGTCCAGCTGATTTGTTTGTATTTAGAAAAAATATCGGTCAGTATAGGATGTATTTCCCATCTTGTTGCCGTTCCAAGGTGTATGATCACGTGGTACTAACAACAACAACAAGTACCGATTAAAAGTACGTATTCGTTTATAGTGTCCTTATTACGTAACGGATGTCGATGAATTATGGCGCATTTGGTGGTCTCTGTATTTTCGCCCAAACGTATGTCGATTCTTCGCAAATACGACATCAGTCTGTGCCAAACTCCCTGGACCACCAAATGGAGCTCAAGAAGAAGCGTTTACTGCGCCATATGTCATCAAAATCCGTTGCATATTAAGGAAAATATCAAATAATACTTACTTTGGAGTGGGCGACATTGTTGTTGTTGTAACCACGTGAGCATGCACCTTGCGTTAACTCCGATATAATATGTATAAGTTCGCGCCAAATGTTCGCTCAGCATGCTGGGATACATTTATAAAACTGCAACAACGACAGTGTAGGAGTCGTCTCAAAAATATATAAATATACTGGTTTGCTCGACCGGATGCGCATGCTGTATGGGGCTACACTGGCTGCAACCGAAATATGGGTCGAAAGTGTGTTGGAAATGTGTGTTGAGACGACCCATCGGACGGCCGTGTAAACTACTATAGTCTGTTTCACGAAAGCTGCCCAAATTTTACGGCCATATAAACAATTCAAAAACAATATTTTTTTCGATAATATTAAATTAAAGGAAAATTTAAGAATGAACCTTCTTTTTATTTAGTAAAATTCGGTCAAATATTGATTTTATTACGAAAAGATTATTTATCTATGGGAATTTAACATGGGGGAAAAAGAGGTAAAGGAGTGTGGGAGGAGTCAAAAAACGAAATACTTTGGAAATTGACTCAGAAACCTGGCTAGATAGCTTGGAAATGATCCAACTAAGAAAACAAAAGTTAAATTTTGAAAATCGGTCCAGGATTACTGAAATTCTAAACAATTTCCCCATGTTAAATCCCCGTAGACATCTTCACTCTGTGAAGATGTCTATGGGGATTTAACATGGGGAAATTGTTTTTTCGCAATAAAATTCCCATAGAGAACTAATTTTTCGTAATAAAATTAATATTTGACCAAATTTCACGAAATGAAAAGAAGGCTCATTCTTAAATTTTCCTTTAATTTAATACTATCGAAAAAAATATTGTTTTTTAATTGTTTATATGGCCGTAAAATTTGGGCAGCTTTCGTGAAACAGACTATAGTTATCTGATGACGTAAGCTGTCACAGTCGCACGCGTGGCGTACTTGAGCTACATGTATTTACAAATAAATTATATTTCCAGTGTCACTATGTATAACGACTTGAATAATTGGTAATTAAGTATTAAATGTAGGTAATTAAGCAGAAATAAACGGAAATAGTTTCCTCGAATGCCGTTCACTATAATGTTGTCTTGTATTTGCCTCATGTTGTCATAGCTATGTGACCTGAGTGAATAAACGAATAACTAGAGAATAACTAATATGTATATTGATACAGCAGACACTAACTGATGAAGCTATTGTAAATAATACGTCATTATCGTTAAAAATTCCATACACAACATTTAAGAGGTTGATCAAAACATCAAATAGGCATATATTCAGAATCAACACACATATTTTCTGATACATGTACTTGGAACAAGAAATTGGAAGGACACCTAGACACAATAATGTAGTAATCAATCAATCAATAAATACATCAATCAATAAATCAATCAATAAATCAAATATCAACCAATTAACCAATCAATTAATTTATGATTAACCAATCAATCACGTATAGCCTTTGAGCATACGTAATGCAATGCTGGTATTCTGTCCACGTGCAGTCTGAAATCAATTTGCAACGGTATCTCAGTTAGAGTCTTCTCCAAATTTTCCATACCCCACCCACCTCCGTACCCCACATGCGGTTCTTCTGACATACTGCACGGTAGGCATTCAAATAAACTCAGCCCATAGTAAGTCGCTGATGTCATGTTGCCGACATTGTCCTCATGATTCGCATGTATAAGTGGTTCAATCATGCTGAACACGCCGTCGGGTTTTAAGACCCGACGCGCCTCCATCAACGCCTGTTTCGGGTTTGGAAGATTATGAATAGTCTGAACAGCGAGGACCATATCAAACCGCTCAGTAAATTCCTCATCCATGTTACACATGTCTGACGTTTGAAACGTGCTGTTGGATAGTCCAGCAGCTATGACATTGCGTTTCGCCGTTTCGTACATGAGTGCGTCATTATCCACGCCGACGAACGTCGAGTTAGGGTAGCGCGTGGCGAATGAAATGACGTGGCTGCCCGTCCCGCATCCCATGTCAAGGACCAGAATCCCCTTCTCTGTAATTAAATAGAGGATCTTATATGAATTATGACTTAACATGATATACAATAAACGAGTTTAATGATTTCGGAAGAAAGTGTGCTGAGCAGAGTTTATGAACTCGGCCAACGAGTTTAATAGTTAAAGGATATTGATTTAATAAGATATTCGCATCCCATGCCAACGACGCGAATACCCTGCTCGGCTTGGCCCAGAAACGATTCCGAGCCGAGCCTAATTAACTGGATATCACAGTACGTATCTGGTAACATTGTGTGCTATATAAAGTGCAAATATGCCATGGTCTGGGATGAAAATAACGCGGATATATGATAATGTGTTGGAATCATTCTTACACGTGTTCTAGCCTTGTCTGATACTACTCTATTAGTATCTACATGTACCTAGTTTGTCCTCCAGGCCAATTATCTTGTAATGCTCGACCTGCTGACCAACCCAGTCTTCTGTGGTATCGTCACGGTATGTGTTCCAACAGTCCACATACTTGCCGAACTTGTCGTATCCATAACCTGCAGTTAAACGTGATTTTTTGTCGCGCTGCTTTAGCAGAAGGCGCAACTATAGTCGCCGCTTTTTTCGTATTCGTCGTCGTCGTCCGCGTCGTCGTCATACGAGTCAACAATGTCAAAAGGTATGTACGAGTTTCTTCACCACTATATAACTTTAATATTTATTTACGTATTGCTTTAATGTTTGGATACTTGATACATGTGAGAATATGGAACACACTCATAACGCCATTCACAGCATTAATCTTTTTTACCTTCACATTTTTTTGCGGAAACACTTCGCCATTTTGCTGCGTCCAAAAGTTTGTACAAGTTTCTTCATCATCATATAACATTAATATTACTTGGTGGATTGCTTCACTCTTTTGACACTTGATGCATGTGAGCATTCGGAACACACTTATGTCCCCATTAGCATGACCTTGACCTGTTTGACCTTCACATGGTTGTGGAAAGACTTAGCCCTTTTTACCTCAGAAAGTTTGTACCAGTTTCTTCATCATCATATACCGTTAATATTACTTGATGCATGTGAACATTTGGAACAAACTTATACCCCCATTAACATGACCTTGACATTTTAGACCTTCACATTGTTGTGGAAACACTAATTTTTTCGTCAAAATGTTGGCACAAGTTTCTTCATCATCATATAACTTTAATATTATATGATGGATTGCTTCCATATTTGAACACTTGATACATGTATGCATTTGGAACACACTCATGCTTCCAGTCCCATGGCATTGACCTTGTCTTGTTCCCATGACCATGCTATTATCAAATGCCTCTTGTATATAATGCAGTTTGCTCCATTACATCCATTTCGTTCAGTTACAGTAAATGTACCTTGAATAACAGTCCGGTATTTGCCAGAGATGCTTGGTCGAATTCAAGTAGTTCAGAATACTTAAAATTTTGTCAATTATTTACAATGTCATGCGTCCCAATGTCATGTAGCTCTAGATTTATCAATAATTCCCGCACACAAATATTTACACAATTCTCTAACATTTGATTGGCAAGTCTCTGACCAAAATGTATATCCCAGTAAACTCCCACGCCGAACTACTTTCCGTAACCGTAAGGCGCAGTTAAAATAATTCTTAAGAAAACGGAAAATAAACACATTTTCTTGATGAATTTATTTCAAATGCTGGAATTATAAGGAATAAATGGCCTTTTTGTGGAATTTATCGGGGATATAAACTTGGAAAAGTCGCGGGAATACTGGACGAGGCCTTCCGGCCTTCGTCCAGTATTCTCGCGACTTTTCCAAGTTTATACCCCGATAAATTCCACAAAAAGGCCATTCATTCCTATAATATTCTAATCTAACAATATACATTACAAACTCATTAAAATATCCTAAAAACGGAAGCTACTACGACACGTATTAATAGTCTCAGAGGACTCTAGTTCATTATCGATAAAATCGCTCTCGAGAAAATGATCGTATCATTTATTAATCCAATTTTATAAAACAGAAGCGATGTTTGGGACACGGCAATTGTATTGATTGTGATGAACAAAAGTAATGTATACTTATGTATATGGTTTGAAGCAGCGTTTATAAACCACACACATAAGTTGGCGCTATTTACCATAAGGTCCGTCAGCTTTAAAACAGTCCACAGCTGCGTCGATTCTGTCCCTAAAGTGTAGGAGCATCGGCAGATATGCGCACATTGTCTTGATACTGGCGTGGTGGTCTGTCGGTATGGAATACCTGCGGTCGCCTCCATTGGTCTGCATCGTTACGATTCTGGCCGAGACCATGTTTCCCAACCATTCACGGACATACCTTCAATATAAGTATACATTACCGTCTGCGCTAATCTTGTCAATATTTGTTCATTTATTTATTTCAAAATATTGAGTGCAAAGCAGTTTGATTGGCTGAGCCTGATTCGTGCTGCAGCTCAGGCTCTGGTAATAAAATTGCTTGATTGAGAGTTGGTATTGCCAACTGATGTTCAGAAAATTTGATAATCTGGACAAGATTAACGCAATGACAATGCAAACTGCTTTATTTGATTAAGGCCTCCGGCCTCCGGCACGTGACAACTAATGTTCGCACTTATTATTAAGCCACCCGCTGAGAAAAAAAAACACACTTAGGTCCCTATATGCGCCGTACACGACGTAAGGTATACTTCTCAGCCGGAGCCCATTTACACACGTGCTGCTGTCGGGATTACAGTTAAAATAATAGTTGTTTAAGTATTTCGTATGCATGGTATAAATATGCCACGAGGAAACTAATACAATTTTGTCTACATCAGCATGTTAAATTTGTGTATGTTTGAATGATATTTGTTAGGTAAGTACCTTGCTCTCTAGTCATTAGTCTAGTCTCTCTAGCACACCGAAATAAAGTGGTATTCACCTTCAACCAATAGAGTACACAACATACACAGTCTGTATTATTTTGCTATACCCACGTGTCTGCCATGTTCAATCGTTTTTGCCTTAACCTAATTGTTATTGTTCGTTGGTACCTTCGATGACACTATCGTCAACTACAATAGGCGTACTGATATCATGTATATTTGGAATATCGTTGTCCACCGCCATATGCTCGATATTTGGAACACGTATTGTGCTTTAATGTATAAAAATACGCCCTTTGGTAGAGTTATCCGTCGATGCAGCTTCTCGGATTTTCAGTCCACCCTTTACGAACTATCCTGTTTTTCACGTTCTTTTAGTTCGTTGAATTGTTTCCGCTGACGCGTGTTAGATCTTCATTAACACGTATACCAACTTGTCTCAGCGCGTTGCGGACAGCATACACATTGAGTTTGTCAGCATCATGTCTAAATGTAATAATTGTAATTTGCGGCAGTTGTGGTTTCCCCGTTTGGTTTAATTGGGAAGATCTTTTCCCAACTCTATACACTGGTTTGATGTCATCTTCGATCCATTCTTCATCTGGCGGTTGTGTACTTAAGGAATAAAACCATGGGCTTTTGCGTTTACTGGGGTGCACACTACATTTGGTCTGTTTAACATGGTGGAGTCCAAAGGGCACCCCCAGCATACACATATACCTGTATGATTTCACATAGTATATTATGCTGTACGGGACTCATACAGTGCAACCTCTCAAAACCCGAGAACATGAGAGACCAAGTGTCCGGTTTAGAGAGGTTCCGCTGTAATTCTGCCATAACAGCTCTCCAAAACAGATCGTAGTGCTTTGCCATCTAAAACATACATGTATAAATAACAGTGACATTCAACTAAATTGAACATCAATACACTTTTCGTGATGTTCTGTACTATAAAGAGGTGCGACAACTACATATACGTGTTATAATACGTCAATGTCCCATCTCTATATGGCCTTATATATTACTGGGACGTTAAACCACTAACGTTCACTTTAATTCTTTACCTTTCCTTAAGGGATGCCTTTTCGGCGAGTTCATGTGACGTCATCGGTGACGTATCGTCCAGCAGGTGCTTGATAAGTCCCAGTCGCTGGCCTGCTTGGAGACTTAGCGTTGTCAGATAATACCCCATCATTCCGCCTATGTGTTCTTCGTATTCTTTCTTCTCCATTATACTGTCTGATTAACTATGGATAAGAAACGACACCAAATTCAAATACTTCTATCACATAATAATTGTATGCTTAAAGGTACATGCCCACGCAGTTGGCACAATATGTTCTTTATAGGAATTAAATAAGTGTATAATTGTATCACTATTCCACCAGTTATAAAAATTACGAGTGCCCGCTATACAGATATAATCATTTAGTAATATTTATTTGCTGATAGTGACGTGCGGTGGTATCAGGCTATTTTCATATGCTAATGAGGCATGCTATTTTTTAATTGTTTATACTAATTAAATGCGTCACCTGAAAAAAATAATATTTTCGACAGATTATAAAGTATGATCATTGCACATAAAAACATAAATACAGAGAATAAATAGTAATGCCCGTTAACATTTTAAGGAAACACGGTTATCGCCCCTGATATCAGTATGGACATTTATGTCGGATATTAAATGTATAATAATGCCAATCAATACGTGGGGTAATGGTGAATGAGTGGCTGATTATTTTGCTAGAAAATGTCTCGGGTGATGTCTCTAATATAAAGAACAGTTTGTGCCTACTGAGTGGGCATGTACCTTTAATAGTTAAGTATAATTACTCATATTACATACATTGTATATCACGTTTAGTATATTGCCATCCAAACGTTTCAACTCTAGATCTAAAATAGCTAGCTACATTAGTGAAACATGAGCTGCTTGAGAACAGCATAGCTCGACCATTGGCAGTATATTAGTAATGACAACATGCGTACTGCTGGGGCATGCGTATGCGGGCTATATACCCAATAATATTGAATTTACAAACTTGACCAAGACTTTTAACAGGACGCCAATGATGATGTCGACGCCGGGGTGACGAATACGCTCTCCTCATTCTTCGAATAGTACAGCTAACAAATGGTACGAATTGCCGACCTGATTAATGCCTGGTACATGTATATGCTGTAATAATTCCAGTACAAACATATTTACACAATTCCCTAACATTTGATTGGCCCGTAGCAAGTCTCTGTCCAAAATTTATATCCCAGTAAACTCCCACGCCGAACTACTTTCCGTAACCGTGAGGCGTAGTTAAAAAATAATTCTTAATGAATTTATTTCAAATGGAAAATGAACACATTTTCTTGATGAATTTATTTCAAATGCAGGAATTATAAGGAATTAATGGCCTTTTTGTGGAATTTATCGGGGATATAAACTTGGAAAAGTCGCGGGACTTTTCCAAGTTTATACCCCGATAGATTCCACAAAAAGGCCATTCATTCCTATAATAACTGGTAATTACACAGATTAGAGTGTCTCAAAACATTTGTAATAGTTTTATTTATATATTAAAAATCTTATTTATTGCATAAACCGGGCGCTCGTAGTATATTACCACAGTGTCTTAAACTCATAACACACCATAGAGATAAATATGTAAATGCGATTGCTATAAAGAAAACAAGTTAGGCGCTCAGTACATCTACAATGCATGCTTCTTTGTTTATGCAATGAATATAATCTAACATTCGTGTGTATGTAATATGATATTTCTTAAACTCGGTACACGCGTTTAATAAATATCATTTTAATTCATCACTCATGTAAGGTCCTCTATATATTAAACGCGTTGACTGATTTCAGAATAAACTTGGCACAGCCTCGTTCCTTATGGAATCAGTAAACTCGTGTAATAACTATCATATCAAGTCACCATATATGTAAATAATGATACATACCTGTAGTATAGATGAGAAATATATATTTAATATGCACACTCTTAAATATACAACATGTACTCTGAAGTCTAGTATTGTATCGTGTAAACGGGTATGCCCAGTGATTTGAATATGCAACGTGCAGGTCACTGGGTCCAGGCGCGGATCCAGGATTGCGGGTTAGAGCGGAGCTCGGGATAGCGCTAAGGGGATCCGGGTGCATTCCCCCCCGGAAAATGTTTGAAATCTACATCGCATTTCTTGCGTTCTGGCGCATTTTGGAGCAAAAATATTGACACTCTCACAGTATGTTTAGACATGATTTTTGATTGAAAACGTTTACATTTTGAAACAATAAGACAACGACCGAAAAATGCATGGAATACATGGCACTTGGGATGAAACGTGCCTTGTAACTTGTAAAAAATCTTTACTCGGCGAATTTTAGGGGGTGGTGGGGGGGGGTGGGGCGCGCCGGGTCCGCCCCCCCCCCTGAATCCGCCTATGGGGTCTCAGATATCAATTGAAAGGAATAACACAGATTAGGCAACAACTAGTCAATTTTCATTTGTATCGTTTTTCTGCTGAACCCAATTGTAATATAGGACGCCTAAGACAAAATCGGAGATACGTAAAATATGTTTATAATACTGAACAAGAGTGCCGAAGGTCACAATATACGTCCGCCGAGGCAATATCAGTTAACAAGGGGAGATACTATACCATAACGTTTCTTAGAGTGCATTTAATCGGAATCCTGGCTCAGTGTTATGTACAGCTTAACTAGAGGGTGCACTCCCACAAACATTGATATCTGACTGACTTGATTTATTAAACCTGCCTTGTTGATTGTTTGAATTGCTGTTATTTATTATTCACTGTAACCTACCTGCTTATAAATGAAGTCCGGAAGTGGGATGGTCATTGTGCGACCATAAATAACTCAAGTCAATACGTACAACTCTACAGTGGAGCTACAGAAGCAACTTCAATGACAATGGATTTCAAGCAGTTTGATGGTAGACATACAATTATCCCGTCAACACAGTGCGTATGTGCCGTGAAACACGGTGTCGTGAAACATTTGTGATATCCTGTCTATGCGACCTAATCACTGCGTATGAATATGTGCGGTTATTATACTAGTCGATTCTCCGATTTTGAGGATGCGGCTGGGGCTATCTTTTGCATTTTATAGCTATTTATAGGTGTTGACGGGATAAATAGAATAGTAGGTTAGTGCCGTGAATGGGAAAAATATCTGGCGCGGCACGGAAACGGGATGTGCTCGGCAAGCCTCGCCCATCCCGTTTCCTAAGCCGGGCCAGATATTTTTTCCCATTCACGGCACTAACCTACTATTCTCCATCTATTCTAATATAAGGAGAGCGGGCAACTATTGATACATACCACTGAACGTAATAGAACAGCACCTAGTTGTACCCTGATGGATCAGCTCATTGGGAGTTGACAGAGAACTGACAGATATTTATTATCTTTTCCGCATTTATTCTGAATACAGTTCAATAACACTGATACACGATTGTAACACATATATTATTCTTTTTATTTCGTAACATTTTGTCAGATGTTGATTTTATTACGAAATAAAGAGAGGTCTATGACAAATGAAGGTGAGTAAAAAGGACATGGAAAACCTAGAAGGGGAGTCCAACACTTTTGGAATTTGTCTTTAAGGACTGATTTATAGAATATGACCGTTTGTTTCAAATGTGGGAGAATTATACACGTGACTGACTATCTATATAAAGCATATTTGACCCTGTTCATCTTAGAGTATATTATACAGAGCATTGAGTTGCCATCTCGGCCATTGTAGTGTGTACATTCATATGGACAATTTCACCACTTGGAGCGTTTGACACGTACATCTCAAGATATAGCAGCAAATCTAATAACATTTGGTGCAATACGTACCAGATATATAGGACGATAACGTCCTATAAATATTATTTCAGGAGACGACACAAAACGCTAGATATCTGAGCTTTTCTACCATCACTCACAAAATATACAATGGACACTCTTTCAATGTGTAAACTGTCAAACCGATGCATTGTCTATTATTAGAAGTACATTTGACACAGGTAAAAACCGTATTTACTCGCATAGCAGACAAGTAGACAGTGGTGAAAATACACTCAGATATTAACTGATTACAAGTCACTGGATACGATGCAGTATGTATGGTAATACAGGTATATATATACAGCACCGTGTATTGTTCTTACTGTTACACAGTCTTTACTCAATTCTCAAACATTTTAACATGTATTCATGTGTTTGTCATATTATCAGTGGTATGTGTCAAACACAATAATAGGTAAAACTTGCCGATGGCTTGCACACACTAAGATGGCCGACATGGCAACTCCATGTACTGTGGGGGATATAGTAAGAAGAAAATGTTCACATGTATGTTATGCATATATCCCTTCACATCTACGAAACAATTATGCATGAATCATTGGATGATCAGGGGCCCCACGGGTCCTTAAAACTAGATGGATTGAACATGATATAACTAATAACAAAATTATAAATCTGTACACTATTTCTGACATTAGAAACAAAATCCCCATGTTAAACCGCATATATGAATACATATTCACTAATGTAAAGATATATATTGTTATTTAACATAGGGAAATTGTGTTTTCGTAATAAAATCAATATTCGTCCTTTCACGAAATAAAACAGAAGGCTGATTCTGATATTTTGGTAAAATTTAATTTCGAAAATAATATTGTTTTTCCATTGTGGATATAGTCGGTCGGGAAATGTGGACATGTTCCGTGAAGCAGACAGTAGTGTCCTTGTAACCCGGATGGTTGAATATCGATTGATGAAGTGGTACCAAGTCTGAATATGGCGAAACATAGTGACGCCACAGGTATTGGTGAACTGAAATCTCAAGTTTTGAAAACCTATATATAAGTAAATAGCATACACATGCCAGCATGGTAGGATAATGTAGCTAGTTATTTTCAAACCAAAGCATTTAGAGGCTTCCATTTCCAGACACTAGGAAACTTATATGACACACTTATCACACCCGCAATTGCATATGGTGAAGCGGTTTAGGGTTTTGACGAAATGTCCAGTATTACCGTAATTCAAAATCGTACATGCAGATACTTTTTAGGTGTTGGCAAATATGTCCGTCAGTTGCGATCTGTATTAGAAGATTTAACCCTTTCAACCCTAAGGAACTGGAATGGACTGTGATATGCTAATGTTCCGACCAATCCAATGGTCACAAAATAATTTTCAGATTCGTCCATTTATGAAAAGGGGGTGTTTTTGTTCTAAGAAATATGAAAAGTACTTGCAAAAAGTGCAGATCCTGATGAGACGGCTCGTTACGAGCCGGCTCAACTGGATCTGCACTGTTTGCATAAACCGCTATAGCGGACTTTCGGGTTCAAAGGGTTAACAAGCTAAGCATTGAAATGAAGTATCCCATGCATGTAATATGATGGGATACAATGGACGACGGAAAATATATAAACGTATATTCATGTAGAACATACCCGCGCATGTACTGGTAGCGCTAATAGGATTAAGAGGTTAATTAAAACATACAACGACACTGATTTAGACAATGTTAATGCCGACATTGAGCGAACACACCCAGTTGATCGAACACGCAGTGAATCGGAATCAACACAAATATTTTCTGATATTTCGAACTAGAAATTGGAAGACATTTCGGACGAAAACAGATTTTTAAAACAACAATGGCTCAGTATCACTAAACTAATTCTCTCGTTGGCCGCCTTGATAATAAAATGAACATACATCCTCGGTGTCGTTGTGCTTGGGTGTTCAGGCGTGGGGTGTCTTCGGAAAAGGCAGCTTTTATAGACACACACACACGGTAGCCAAATATTGAAATCGGTGATATCGACTAACTTTATACAGCGCGGCGAGGGGATAATTATCAATATAATACATAGTTTATATAGTACACTACAAATTGTGCGGCATATAAAATTCATATGTTTTTATTATGAATTTTATATGAACATTTCATATGCAAATAATATAAAGTGTGTTAATATACATGTACAATTCATATGCAAAATCTTCATAGATACATTTCATATGCAAATCATATGAATTTCATATGCCAAATATGCATATGAAATGCATATGAAAAGTCTTAATATGCAATTCATATGAACATCATATGAATTTCATATGTTCTATATTCATATGTTTTTCATTGTTCTACAATGTATTTGTTTGTATATGAATTTCATATGCGGCACATGTTTCTGTGTATATAAATGCGTATCAGTTCACAAATTAATTATATTTTCCCATAATGATCCGAATGTATACTGGACCCGACTAATAATAATTACACAAATGATATCCAAGTTTACGCCATTACAAATCCAATTTACGCCGCATGGGTGTAACGTAAAACATCATGCATGTATTCCAACATATGCAAAATCAAAACTACACCTGTTTTATGTCACCTTAATCAGCCGATTTTCGCATGACCATACATAACAGTTTAAAAATATCGGAATAAAATGTCTCGTGTCTGATTTGCTGAATACGAGGACAGTGGCCGGTTTCACCAAAATCGGTCCGTGCTCTATCATGCACATTGAGGGAGTAATTTCAATTCATGAATAAAGTAATTAATTGTTTAATTTAATGAACTTAACTACTTTTCATCAAAACAATGGCTGTGATAGTGTATTAAATACAAATGATGAATACTAGTAATCATCAAATATAAACAGGCGTTTGTGTTATATGGAATAATACATTTCAGCTAAAGTAAAAACGTATTCACTGAAAGTTCACTATAATTTAGTGTACTTGCCAATTTTGAAGAAATGGTCTACGGATGTATATATATAAGGTGAAAATTATTCTATTTTTGCTATACAGAATCTTACATAACTAATCATTTAATATGATATTACTTAAACGAGTTTACTGATTTCGTAAGAAACTAGGCTATGCCGAGTTTCTTATGAAATCAGTCAACACTTGTAATAAATATCATATTAAATCAACACAAATTTTAGATTTATTATATACCTACCCATGAAATACATAGTTATACGATGTAAATAAAAGTCATATGTTCTCATCGATGAAATAAACAACTTCCGGTGAAAATACGACTATCTATATTCATAAAATATATGTTCGGCACTCGTGAAATATGGACATTTCACACCACTCGATGAACATCTCACAAAACCCGACACCATGTGGGGTCCCAGGGTGTCTAAGTTAGAGAGGTTCCGGTGTAATTCTGACATGACAGCTCTCCAAAACAGACCGTAGTGCTTTACAATCATAAACAAACATATTATATACATAACAATTACATGCATTTTTCTGACGTACAATATCACGGTAGTGTATTTTCTAGACGTAGGTATGTACTATAGGAATGAATGGCCTTTTTGTGGAATGTATCGGGGTATAAACTTGGAAAAGTCGCGGGAGTACTGGACGAAGGCCGAAAGGCCTCGTCCAGTATTCCCGCGTCTTTTCCAAGTTTATATCCCCGATAAATTCCACAAAAAGGCCATTCATTCCTTATAATTCGAGGATTTGAAATAAATTCATCAAGAAAATGTGTTTATTTTCCGTTTTCTTAATAATTATTTTAACTGCGCCTCACGGTTACGGAAAGTAGTTCGGCATATGGGAGTTTACTGGGATATACATTTTGGACAGATACTGGCTACGGGCCAATCAAATGTTAGGGAATCGTGTAAATATGTTTGTGCTGGAATTATTAATTATTATATCACAAAGTCATCACTCATGTAAGATGCTCTGTTTAACAAACTCGTTAACTAATTTCATAAGAAACTCGTGTAAACTAAATATCATATTAAATCATCACCTATACAAATAATGTCACATACGTGCAGTATAGATGTGAACTATATATTTCATATGCACTCTCCTAAAGGTAAAAAGTACAATGTATTCTAAAGTGTAGTATTACACCGTGTAGAAGGGCATGCGCAGTGAATCGAATATGTAACCTTCATTTAAAGGGGCATACACATATTTTTTGAAAAAAATACTATACAAAATAAATCGAATAATTCATCATGGCCCTGTGTAATGTGGTTTAATTGAAGATATATGACGATACATGGACTGCTGGGTTGTTTCTATTTTCACCCAAATAGGTACATACATATCGGATTTCCTCTTGTTGCGTAGTTGTTGCGAAAATCGGAACAACCCAGCAGTCCTAGTATCGCCGTATATCTTCAATTAAACCACTTTACACAGGGCCATGATAAATGATAAAAACACCTTTTTTAAATATTATTTGTTTTAAAAAATCCTGGTATGCCCCCTTTAAAGGTATTGGGTATCAGCCATGAATTGAAATGGATAACACACACTAGGCAACACATAGTTTAATTGTTCAATTGTATAGTATGTCTGAACGCTATTGTACTATAAGCCTGGGAACATTTGGAGATAGGTAAACTATACTCAACAAAACTAGAAACGTCCCTGTTTTATAGCCGGTGTAGCTCTGTCTATGTATGTACCACATCTTCAAAGTACATGTATTTTAAACCGTGGCGATGTTCAGAATACGATCGTGTAGAGTTTAGCCGATACACACGGTTTACATAGCGGCCAGTGACCGGAACGTTGTTTTCCACTTTTTGCACGTGCACGCTATACTTGTCATCGATAAGGTGATTCAGTTCATGTCGTACCATTCATGCGATAGGGGCTATTCGGAAAATTGAAAAACTTTTTTAATTTTTCACTGTTTTCGATATGCCACGGCTTTCCGAAAACGAGCGAAATCAGGCAATTGGTATCCTTGCGGGTGGGATGGCCGCCAGGGCGGTCGCGCCTCGGTTTGGTTGCTGTCGGAAGACGATTGATCGTCTTGCAGCCCGGTACCAGCAGACTGGGGCTGTTCACGACCGGCAGCGACCTGGTAGGCCTCGTGTAACGACGGCTAGAGCCGATCGTTACATTACGTTGACGCACTTACGTCAACGTCGATTGGCAGCCACAGTCACTGCTAGGCGATACGGTGTCTCAGGGCAGACCATTCGCAACCGGTTACGTCGTAACGCCCAACCAATCCGGGCACGCCGCCCGTACACTGGTCAGATAATGACCCAACGTCACCGTGCTGCCAGACTGTTATGGGCGCGACGTCATCTGAACTGGAGAAGGGCTGACTGGAACCGAGTTTTGTTCACCGATGAATCTCGGTTCACAGTTAGTCATGCTGACGGAAGATTACTGGTATACAGGCGTAAAAATGAAAGATTCACCGATTGTTGCATTGTTGAAAAGAACAGGTTTGGGGGAGGGAGCGTAATGGTCTGGGGTGGGATCATGGGAAACCGGAAGACAGATTTGGTTGTTGTACAGGGCAACATCAATGCACAACGTTATGTTGCAGATGTGCTAAATACACATGCCTTACCATTTATCCGTCAGCATGGTCCTGGTGTGACATTGATGCACGACAATGCCCGCCCTCACGTAGCCAGTGTCACCACTCAATACTTACAGCAAAACAACGTCGACGTCATGCCATGGCCCGCGGTCTCCCCGGATCTCAATCCCATTGAGCACATATGGGATGAGCTGGGCCGCAAAGCACGAGCTAACCATCAGATTGACAATGTTCGCGATCTTACACGGGCGTTACAACGGGAATGGAGGAATTTGCCCAACGCACTGGTATTGCGTTACGTCACGTCGATGCGGCGTAGGATCATTGCATGCATTCATGCAAATGGTGGCCACACTCGGTACTAACGAGATTTACTGAATTTGCCACATTACTTATTGAAATTCCATCTCTAAACATTAAGTAACACATTTCTGAGTTTTTGTGATTTTTGATTTTGACCCCTACCGCCCTTGGCCGGTTATCTCTCGAATATTTAACAAGATATCCAAATGCAATTTATTGGCTTTGATACAGAAATGAATGAACTTGTTTTTCCATTTTGAGTTTTAAAAGTAACCCTTTTGGTTTTTGATGAATCTTTCCTTAAACATGGAGGGACGTTTCTAGTTTTGCTCAGTATATATGTATAATACTGTTGGCAACGCTAGTTATTTTTCAGTCTTATGAACATGTTTTGAAATCGATGGTTACAAGTTTATTTTATTTAAATTAAATTTTCCACCGTCGATAATTGAAACGTTTTCAAAGTGTGCTATAGTATGACACAACAGAAATAAAGTTTGTGCACACTTTATCCTTATTGGTACATGTATAACGAAAATGCCAATTTTTTTTTTTTTTTTAATTTTTTTTTTATCTTATATTTAAGGGTAGGAATTGGCTCGAGGACCTTCCAAACCCGGGCATTTGAACCCAAAAGTGGCAGGTCAATGACCGTTGGCCCGTTTGTTTCCGAATTTACTAATATCTGCAACACAGTCGAAATATGTGCATTAAATGAAGGAGGCAATGAGGCGGTTAATTTAACCTAGCTAGTTCATTCTCCTATCGCACGAAGCCGGTATGTAAGACCGTGAAAAAGGCTGAGTGTGAGTGCATGTGATATATGGAGACTCAGCCGTAACAGTGTTATCCTATATAATGATGATATTTGACGATTGGTCAGGGCATAACATATCAGGCCGGGAATGATCGATATTTGGTTATGCAAAGTATGATGTAATATGTTTTCGGGCCCAGCTACTGTCGTTTCGCGGCTTATCGTTATATAAGATTTGCAATTATTCGAGTTCAGGTGTGGCGTTTATCTGTTACTATTTGGTTATATGACAATGTGTTTCACATATTCTGAAGACGAAAGAAAAAGAGAAGATAATACACGGCGGAGCAATTGCCCATATATTAGTGAGTGGCACATACCATACCGCCGGTCATGGTCCAACATGTTAAATTTGATTTCAGACGATGCATATTACAGTCAATAATGTTTAATAAGAGTAATGCGGGCGGCCAATTCCGGTCTATTCTGCATTACTCCGTGAGATGAATGCCAAATGATTCCGAACCAAGTTATATTAATTAGTCCAATGTTTATCACAGTTTCGGATAGGATTTACTTGATAATAAGGCATGTTTTGGGGGAATTTAATCACGATAAATGGTGAGGTTGATTGACATATTAACATATTTCGATTAACACCTCGACCTGTTCCGAATGACCGATTCGGCGTGTCCTTGACAACTTCGTGCTAGCTTAGTCCTATCAGTATCGGATGGGGACTTAAATAGTCGGTCCATGCAAGGTCATCGAGCCAGTGCCATCGCTAAATCAAAGCATTAGAGATATACATGTATGTATGTCATTTATTGTGCATGAAGTGAAATACGACACATCTGAGACGCTGTACCCTCAATACTCGCGCATGTGACCGGTAATCCACACCATGGAGAGTTAGGAGATCAGGGTTATACATACTATATTATTGTTGTACATTTACATTTTCAGATTTTACATGCCTGGGAATAACATAATACATGTCAAAGTCACCGTGACTTAGATTTGTATTGTGAATGCATATTCTACTACATACTTATGTGTATCACCTTTAGAAGGAAGTTTCCACTATGGAGACTAGTGTGATTAATTTAAATAAATATATTAGTAACCATCAGTTGAAAATACATTTGTACACTTTTAATATTAATTCGTTCCCACGAAATAACAATTCGTTGCCACGAAATAAAAATTATTTCCCACGAAATAACAATTCGTTCACTCAATTTAACAATTCGTCGCTCAATTTAACAATTCGTTCCCACGAAATAACAATTAGTTTCCACGGGAACGAATTGTTAATTCATGGGAACGAATTGTTATATCGTGGGAACGAATCGTTAATTCGAGGGAACGAATTGTTAAATTGAAGGATCGAATTGTCATTTCGTGGGAATAAATTGTTAATTCGAGGGAACGAATTGTTATTTTGTTGGAACTAATTTGTTAATTCGAGGGAACGAAATGTTAAATTGAGGGATCGAATTGTCATTTCGTGGGAACGAATTGTTAATTCGAGGGAACGCATTGTTATTTCGTTGGAACGAATTGTTAATTCGAGGAAACGAATTTTTAATTCGTGGGAACGAATTGTTAAATTGAGGGAACGAATTATTATTTCGTGGGAACGAATTGATAAAAAAAAAATCCATATCCCCTGCGGGGCTCCGTATATAATACGTTGTAAATGCTAGTTATTTTTCAGTATTATAAACATATCTTTTCAAATCCTCGTATTTTTTTCCAGGCGACATATCCTTACAACTGTGAAATAAGATACGAATATACACAATTAATATATTTCTTCACTTTCAATGCATATCTGAAACCCAATGCCTTTAAAGAGAGACTACCGGTCTAGTTGCTTTTGGTATCGAGTTTATCCGATGAACGAGTGTGAATTTCCGAGGTTCGCAGTTGAAAATCAACATACTAAATTATGTTTCACCTCAGACACAGTTCCGTGTCTTGTGCATTAGAATTTGATCAAATAAATAATGTATATAGTGAACAAATCACTTGTCGAGACGTTGTATCTCAGATGACGCATATGTTGTGTTTGTATAGGGCACTGCAATCGATCTACATGTGTATTTCATGCCTATCAATGGCACCATTTCAGTTGATCCGATTCGAGTTATATTCAAGTATATTCTATCAGAAACTGTGATATACAGGAGAGGGGAGACTTGACTTGGGCATGTCGGCCAGATGGATGGGCTATGGAATGAAAGTAGAGATGGTGATAACAGGAATATGCAGTTTCAAGTCAATTTCGACAGCAGGATGCAGCAACAATAGGTAGTCAAACACTGTAACGTAAATTTTGCCAACACTCAACGCAAATTTCAAGTAATATGACATTGCTATTGGGCATGCAGGCAACATGACTCGGCTATGAAATGAATATATAGATATAGATCAAGATAAACACTCCTATGAAGTTTCAAGTCAATCTTAATCAGGACAACATAGATAAAAGGTATAACTATAACTAAACTATAAAGCAAACTTGAAACCATAATACATGTACGTCCCATTTTTAAAACATCACTGAACTCAATTGTACTTTTGGAACAACAGTTAACGGAGTTACGTGATTCAATATCGTGTTATATTATAAAATGACAGGCACAATTATTACGATCCGGGTTGTAACATTAAATTTGCATTAAAAAAAAAATACAAACAAACATGGGCGTTGGCTCATGTATAGTAAAACTAGAAAGTTATCTAATTTACACGCATGTGCCGCGAGAAAAGGAACCTTATGCATGTAAGATGATTAATATATGTGACCCGTCATGGGGAAAGTGACCGGTTTGGTGATGGCCGTTCAATATTTCTATGTTGTACATGCTTGTTTGAAAATACATCTTAGACTACTAAATATACTTAAACCTAAATTACAAGCGCAAAAACGTGTAATTTGGCATAAAACACGTATTCATGCAAATCATGAGGATAATACAGGCAACATGACATCGGCGATTTACTATGGACTGAGTGTATTTGAATGTCTACCGTCCAGTATGTCACAGGAACCGCGTGTTGGGTATGGAGCTGGGTGGGGTATGGACAATCTGGAGAAGACCCTGGCGGATATGCCGTTAAAAAATGATTTAAAGCACGTAATGCACGGAATTACCACTGTACATTACATCTGCTCAAAAACCCTAAGAGACAGGGATCATTGTATATTTACCGCATCTCCGTATTTCGCTGTTATATACATGTATTAAGAAAAAATACTTAGCGGATCTAAAATGAGTGATAATTTAACATGATTTATATTATAAATTGAATTGCCAAATTTGGTACACTTAGTAGGAGAATATGGATTCGCTCGAGCTCCAATATGAAGTTCAATGTGCAAACCCTGTGACGTCATGGGTTTTCCCAGTTTTTCCCAGATCAGCGTCATCTGAATCTGTCATCAGCAATAAATAATATGTAAGGGAGTATCATGAGTAGCATCCAATTGGATTAAAGTATAATGATGCAATCATTGACAATTTGGTAATGTAAACCATTTAAAAGGGCGCCTGGGTTGATGTTTCAAAGGATAAACATGTAGACCACATGGTTCTCATTGGCCGTTATTTATATGGCTTATGTTATAGTGGTAAACTATCTTCACTTCCTACCATAAAACAGTCAATCGTTCAGGTGTAGTTTCTGTACAAATACCAGATGTTAAATGTCATTCCCATACAAACACATCCATGTAGCTGTCGATACGCAGGTAGTGTCATACAGCGCCCCCCCCCCCCACCGTGCATACCATCATAACAAAACTAACAGTTGAAGTGCTGGTGAGGTGACAGCTTCAATGTTATATTAAATGTAATGTGATTAGTGTTCTACCTGATTGTTTGACTGACGCTCACATCTTGAATATCTGTATCGTATGCGATTGGTGTACTCGTAGAAAAGAAATAACGGAAATTCGATGTCATCATTGATACTATCATACATTGCACTGAGATGAAGGATTCGTTGCTTGCATATAAATGTACAAGAACTGTACACCTGTCAAGCTCTTATGAAAATCAGAGGCACATATCTAAAAAACTTGGTGAAACACATGATTATCACTTGCAAGGTATCCACATACAGACAGGTACGTCTTACATTTCACTGAAACCGCCTACTTCATATATTCCAAATGGAATATGTATATATTCATATTGGTAATGCATACCAAACGTCTACTTCCATTGAAGACGCTATGGAGTCTAACAGATGGGAATCTAAATACCATGCTATGCATCAATACGGTACACAACCTCAGATACCACATTAAATACTAATACTGCTGGCGTACCGAAAGGTTCGGTACTTGGCCCATTACTATTTCTCTAATATATGTCAACGACATAAATAATCATGTATTAAGTATTGTTCGACTCTTTGCTGACATCTCTCTATCCTTTTACTCAACAAATGTTGATGATCTAGAAGGCATAGTAAATCATGACCTGCTAATTATGTCTGATTGGCTAAACAATGGTTGGTTAATTTCAATCCGAACAAGACTGAAGCGATAGAACCAATACTCAGCAACTCGATTAATTCTTAACTATTTCTTATTGACGTAAGACATTATCTTACCTATCTACAATTATACTTACCACTAGGGTGACCGTAGCACATCTCGAGTTTGATCCGAAGTACATTTCGTCTACTGCTGAGACACCGTTGCTACATACACGACCCACCAATACTTTTACATACTTTTACTTTTGCTTCCAACTGTTTCGGAATCGCTTCCCGTCACACTGCTATTCCATATTATAACCATAATCAATTGTTGCACTATTACCTAATACACCATAACGGTTCTTAGAGTGCATTTAATCGGAAACCTGACGTATCATTATGTAAAGCCTAACTAGAGGGTGCACTCCATGTAACACTGGTACCTGACTGACTAGTTATTAAACCTGCTTTGTTAATTGTTTGAACTGTTGTTATTTGTTATTGACTTTGACCTAACTACGTGCAACCAGGCGTATGTGGCCTTATAAATCGTGTCCGGAATTGGGAAGTTTATTGCGCGACCTTAAAGAGCTCAAGTCAACAACTTTACAGTGGAGCTACAGAGACAACTTCAATAACAATGGATTTCAAGCAGTATCATGGTAGATCTACAAATATTCTATTATAAGGAGAGCGGTCAACTATTGATATATACCACTTAACGTAATATAACATCACCTTACAGTACCCTGATGGATCAGCTAATTGGGAGTTGACAGAGAACCGACAGGGATTGATTGATTATTTCTATATTTATTCTGACTAAAGGTACATGTAGTAGGACTTCAATAACACTGAAACGTAATTGTAACACATCTATTCTTCTTTTTATTCGTAGCATTCGGCCAGATGTTGCTTTTATTATGAACAAAAAGAGATTTGTCTATGGGAAATTAACGTGAGTAAAAAGGATATGGAGAACATAGAAGAGGAGTCGAACCTTTTCGAATTTCTCTTTAAAACTAGATAGCTTGAAATTGATGTAACTAATATAAACTAATAACAAAGAAAATATTTTGAAAATCGGTCAACTATTTCTGAAATTAGAAACAAAATGCTCACGTTCACTAATGTAAAGATGTGTATTGTTATTTAACATGGGGAAATTGTGTTTTCATAATAAAATCCATATTCGTTCTTTCACAAAATAAAGCAAAAGGCTGATTCTTAAATTTTGGTAAACGTAATTTCTAAAATAATATTGTTTTTTATTGTGGATATAGTCGGGAAATGTGGACATGTTCCGTGAATCAGACACTAGTGTCCTTGTAACCCGGATGAAGTGGTGCCGAGTCTGAATATGGCGAAACATAGTGACGCCACAGATATTGGTGATTTGAGATATGAAGTGTTGAAAAACCCTACATCTGTAAATGGTGTACACATGTCAGCATGGTAAGACATTGTGGCTAGTTATTTTCAAAAACTAAAGCATTAAGAGGCTCCCATTTACAAACATTAAGAATATTATATGACACACGTATGCCGCTTCACCCATATTCCAGAATTCTGTCCCCGACTTATTAGGAAAATATAAAACAGACATGACACGGGTGTGTTGATGGGATCAATATACCTACAACACGGTTGGTCGCATGTAAGATCGACAATCTCTTCGTACATGCGGATGAAGCCTGCTCTAATTATCACTTATGACACCTGTTATAGAGTACGGTGAAGCGATTTGGGGTTGCGATCTGGGTTAGAAACCTTCAAATGTTCTATGCATTGAAAGAAAGTATCCCATGCATGTAATATCATGGGATACAATGGCCGACGGAAAAATATATAGACGTATATTTTCTTCATGTAGAACGTACTCGTGCATGTACTGGTAGCGCTGATAGGATTAAGAGGTTGATTAAAACATACAACGACATTTATTTAGACAATTGTAATGCCGACATTGAACCAACACACATAGTTGATTAATTATGCAAAGATTCGGCATCAACACAAATATTTTCTGATACTTGGAACTAGAAATTTGAAGACACTTTGGACGACATCATATTGTTAAAACACCAAGGTGTCATCATCACTACTGTCTGTTTCACGAAAGCTGCCCAAATTGTACGGCTATATAAACAATTCAAAACCAATATTGTTTTCGATAATATTAAATTAATCTGGTCTATTTTATAACGAATAAACCCCTTTATTATAGGGATTGACCGTTCGGGCCATCGCCGCCCGATACGTATCATGGGTCTGGGAATTCGCCCCTTTTGACCAAAGCCGCCAGTGTGCTACCAAATAATACTCTGGGAGTTTGGGTTTGGTCGTACCTATTTTCGCGTGCGTAATAATGCTTGTCCGTCCGGTCATCTAGTGTGTGTCGTGTTTATTATATGATTATGCGCAGGCTGATCTGGGGCTACACTGGTTGCACATGTTACAAATCATACGCTGTTCTTGGCCGGGCCGACTTAGTCGTCAATCACGGGTTAATTCTCAGCACTACATGTATATAAAGCCACCCATGTGGTTGGCACAACCTTTCTCTCGACAAAATGCAACCAGATCAGACGTAACCCACCCCCACACCCTTACAAGATTTATAGTAATACAATATGCAACAAAAAATTGTTATGAGAGATTCAACACTGTTCCTAAAAACGGTAGAAAATGTTTATCGCACTTCCATGTCGTAAATTTGCCATGATGATGCTGCCCAGAGTTCTCGTTTCAGTATTGCTGTTCCACGATCTGTGTGTATATGCTGTGTACCATGCCTCGCTGGTAACATGCCACGAGCCGGCCAAGTTGTCGTCGCGACGGAGACTACGATAGAAGTCTTGATTGTTTTGTTTCTTACCATGCATACACACATTGGGACGTTCCTTGAATACCAAAGTGCTAACTGCAAGTAGTAAAATGATGCTACATTAACCTATATACTTAGATAGTCGACGTGTATTCCCACTTTGGTACACAATACGTCAATGCAATGTGTATACTCATGGAGGCCTCTTATACATAATTTACCACTATATATAAAGTGATTTATTATTTGCTCGGCGGCGGATTGTTGCGGGTGGTGAGATGTCTGATAGTTTTGATATAGCATATCAGTTGCACAATACCTAGCCGGTTCTCCTGCAGATGGCGCGTGCACGGACCGTCCCGGCACAAGCTCGCTGAAGCTGGATGGAGGTTCCCGTCAGCTTCCCCCCGAATATCACTGGTCTGCTAATTCACTCAGTGTAGCTGCTGAGGGCCACCATTGCTATCGGGGGACTGCAGTATGTGCTTCCTAGCATTGCCGTGCGGTAATGGGCATTACCAGGTGGTGGTAATGGGCATTACCAAGCGGCAATGTTGCTTGCATCCAAGCGGATCCTTCTTTACCAGGCGGCAATTGGCATTACCATACGGTAATGGCGCTCACATGTCACAACCCGCAAACATCTGTCCGCCACTTATGAGGCCTGTATTTGCTTCTGTCCAATATTTCTCCAATAAAGTCGCGGCCATTTATTGCCAAAATCGCCTTCCTTGTCCATGTTGTATTTGTTATTATGCTTGTGTTGGCGTGTGTGAGGTAGCGGATACGAACGTGCGTATTATGGTCTTGCTTCTGTTTGTTACTATCATGATCAACTCACGTTGGTTTCCGTCTCCGGGCAGACGCGGTCACCTGTATGATACATATAGTTGATTCCCTAACATAAACCCATCTCAATTTAGGCCGTCCTCCTAATGTACCGCACTGAACGGCCAATCATCTTGTAATAAAGGAAAATTTAAGAATGAGCCTTCTTTTTATTTCGTGAAATTTGGTTAAATATTGATTTCATTGCGAAAAAACAATTTCCCCATGTTAAATCCCCAGAGTGAAGATGTCAATATCCAAACTTTTTCGTTTTTCGACTCCTCCGACAGCTCCTCCACCTTTTTTGCCCATGTTAAATTCCCATAGAGAACTAATGTTTGGAAATAAAATTAATATTTGACAAATTTCACGAAATAAAAAGAAGGCTCATTCTTAAATTTTTATAAAAGTATCCAAATAAATATTGTTTTTGCATTGTTTATATGGTCGTAAAATTTGGGCAGGTTTCGTGAAACAAACAGTAAACTAATTATCTCGTTGGCAGTCTTGATACTAAAATGAATATACGTCCTCAGTGACGTTGTCATTGGGTGTTCTTGCGTGGGGTTATTGGAAACAAAGCAACAATTACATTCATAGACACACACTGTGGCCAAATATGCAAATATATAAAGTGGGTCACGATGAAATTATTATGCAAAATATTCATATGCATTTCATATGCGAATCATATGTTTAATATGCTCTTTTCCTACGAATTTCATATGTAGTTCATATGTTTTCATATGTTCTACATATTCATGCAGCATAAGTATGTGTTGCTTCATACGAATTGCATACATGTATGTGGAACATTTTGATCTGTATATATGTGCGTACCCTTTCACCAATATTACTACCCGGATGTATTATACTATAGCCGGCTAATAATAATTACACAAATGTTAAATAAATTATAAATTTTTACGCCACAACAAATAAACAATACGCCGCATGGGTGTGACATAAATATCGTTCATGTACTCCAGCAGATGCAAAATCAAAACTACACCTGTTTTATGTCATCTTACGTTATGCAGTTGTTCGCATGACCATGCCATGAACAATTTAAATATGTCGGAATAAAATGTCTCGAGTCTGAGTTAATGAATACGAGGACAGTGGCCGATTTCACCTACATCGGTAAACTCACTAACCTAGCAAATGCACTTTGAGGGAATCCTTTCAATTCATGGATACATTAATTACATGTTTCATTTAATGAACCATTTAGTGTAATTAGAAATTTAGAAGAAATAGTCTACTGATGTGTATGACTATATAAGATGAAAGTTATTCTATGTTTTCTAAATATATGCATGTACTGTCTGTCTCACGAAACCTGTCCAAATGCTACGGCTATATACACATTGTGAAACATAATTTTTTTCAACAATATTAAATTTTAGCACAATTTAAGAATGAGCCATCTTTTTATGTCGCAAAATTTGTCAAATATTGATTTTATTACACAAAAAAAAGAGTTCTCTGTGTGAATTTCACTTGGTAGAATAGGAGGTGGAGAAGCTGCAGGTTGTGTCGAAAAACGATACATTTTGGAAATTGGTTATGAAACCTCGCTAGATAGCTTGGAAATGATCTAAGAAAACTAAATGTAAATTTTGAATATCAGTCCGCTATTTCTGAAATTGGAAAAATAATCCCATGTTAAATCCCCATCTTCACTCGCGGGAAGATATCTATGGGGATATAACATGGGGACATTTATTTTCACAATAAAATCAACATTGAACCAAATTTCTCACTATAAAAAGAAGGCTTATTCTTAAATGTTGATGAAATTTATTATTATCGAAAATAATTTTTTCTTTGCAATTAATGGATGATAAAGAAAATAGTCGGCTACGATTCGTGACAGTCTATCAGCGATATACGGAGATGCCAGAAGAAAGTAATCAATCAATAATTCAATCAAAATAATAAACAATTAATCAATCTCGTACAGGCTTTGAGCATACGTAATGCAACGATGGTAATCTGTGCACCTGCAGTCTGAAATCAATTTGCAACGGTATCTCCGCTAGAGTCTTCTCCAAATTATACATACCCCACCCACCCCGTGGAAATACCGTTGCAAATTGATTTCAAACTGGGTGCACAGATTGTTGCATTACGTATGCTCAAAGCCATGTACGTGATTAATTAATGTTTTAGTATTTTGATTGATTTATTGATTGATTACTGTCTTCTTGCATCTCCGTATATCGCTGATAGACATACTATGTGTTTCACGAAACCTGCCCAAATGATACAGCTATATGACATAGTCTAGAGCAGTAATCGAATATTTTAGTACAGGACGATCGAATAGGTATGGTGTGTGAAATATCGCCCGTGGAATACACCGCTGGAGAGAATAGCGCTTTATCCGAAACCGCGCACGGACCACCAGTATTGGATTTTGTACTGGTCGTATCTGGGTGATCTACACTGTTTATGCAGACTTAGAGGCTAGCCTAATTACCTAGTAGGTCATACCTATTTATGACTGAAGTATTTCAGATTAATTCACCAGATATCTCATGAGCTAGACTGACTGTCAGAACATTAGTCCACTTACGCAAAATTGTAAGCCAAATGTTGGCACATAAGTTTTACATTGACAAGCAGACTATATGAGGATAGTCATGCACTAGGGTGGGGGTATATATTCGTTGTAGCACCATATACTATCAGTCGGACACTCAATTTCATTCTTGTGACATTGGAGCGCAAGTTTTCAATGGGAATTGGTGAGTACATATGTTTGTAGTTACTTTCTAATGCAGCCATTTAAGTCTGAATCTTGCCAAGACCGGCAATTCGATGCAATGTTATCGTATCCTCGATAATATTCCGCGAGTATTGTAATGGCATATTATTCTCATGTGTTTTTGTTGCATGTCACTGTGACTAATTGCATTAGCAATTTATTGTATTTGTAAAACGAAGAGCGAACTTGATTGAAATGTTCACTAACATTAGTTATGCATTTTATATTACGATTCAATCCAATATCAGTCTGCGCCCTGTACAATACATGAGAATATTGCCAATTTTAAACATGTCACAATTGTAACGTGAATTTTCTGGACAACTTTCATTACTCTATGGGGAAACACATGTTAACTCCTAACTCAGTCTATTACGTTCGCAGTGTGTTGTAAATATTGTAAATGCTATTGTGACCAGGATGGACCAGATCAGACAGTTCTGCTCTAAGTGCACTGATTTATACATCAGTAAGCTGCAATAGGGACATGATGTGACGTATAATTGGTTTCAATCACTGATGCTTTGGGTCAGCCTGTGGAATCCTACAGACTGATTAGAGTATACAGTGTTTATTATTAGTAATGTAATACTGTGAGTCTGCACAGGAGAATACTTGGCACAGTTGCCCGACGGGCAGTCTGATCAAGGTAAGGCCTGTCGCAATCAAATGTTTGTTTACTAATGGTAGCTAACTGTGAATGACGTCTGTATTCACATGAACGTCTGTGAAGTGATGTATCGTTAGGTACACTAGATATAGTGGCTGTTCATTAATGTGTTATATCGCATTTTCCGACTTATGAATTCCATCAGCCGCCTTCTTCCAATTAGTGAAAATATCTTTGTGTACATTGCAATTTATAATGTTTCATCATTGTAATATATGATGATGTTTAGTAATGCCATGCAATCATGATATTGATTCATGATTGACACTATTTGTTCTCTTGTTTTTTTATTATGCTCAGTTCTACCAGTTTTCTTATCTAGGTCAGGATCTAAAATGATATTTAAGTCTCCGCCTATTATTAGAGTATCAAATACCACAGATTCTATATATGTCTCGAGATTTTGATAAAATTGAAGACTGTTTTCATTAGGCCCATACATATTAATTAATGTGTATTCCTTACCAGATAGAGTTATTTTAAGAGATTGAATTATACCGGTTATAATGTTTTCATAATGTATAGTTTCATAATCAAAACCTGGTCTAATTAGAATGCATATTCCTTCCTTATTACTGAATTCACCACTAAAATAAGCGTCTCAATCCCATTCAATTTCCCATTGTGCTTTGTCATTTATAGTAAAGTGTGCCTCTTGTATAAAACATATACCATACTCGTTTTATTTTATCCATTGGAAAAGTTGCAGTCGCTTGATTTTTGACCCCATACCCTTAACATTAAAACTTCCTATTTTGATGTCCATAGTATTATATTAGGTTTACAGTTTTCATTTGATCAATCACATTACTACACAGACATATACTTCAAAGATCCATCACAGACGAACACAAAGAGACAGATAAGAAGAGAATATGAGAGTTGCATCAGTAATAAATTGTGAAAAAACAAGGGTCACCAAATCACCCAGTATGTACTGCATATATACGTGGCCTCCCACCAAGAAAGAAAACCATATGTTTTCGTCTAACGGTGTTTTCTTTGTCGATTAGCATAGAACCTGATCAGCCTGCGCGAATGCGTCGACTGATCTGGTGCTACACTCCTCGTACACAACGTTTAATCTCCTTTCCGAGACGGTGTGTCACATATACATTCATGCAGAAAACGTACAATATTTATTGTGTCTGACTAGCAACACACATGTGAAACATTAAACCGTCAACAATATAAATATTTGTAATATTGTATGAATGACAGATAAAAACATAGTTTGACTATTTTCAGTTAGAGATCATATGTCTGTTCTGGGTAGAAAACAAAATGTTTAGATTTTGTGTTTGGGGCGTCCTTAATCCTTAGTAAAATGTTGTTGTTTTTCTTCAATATTGCCAATTCCATGGTGTACAGTCTAGATATTTAAGATAAAAAAAAAATTGATCAATGATCTGCCATTACGCAAACACGTCTTATTTGGAATTAATAAATCACTGAACTACTTTCGGCAAGGGAGATAATCAATATCACGCGAACTATTTTCATACGAGCCAAGCGGATTGTTCTGTTTATGATTAGGATATATAGTTTTAAGCTATCTCCTGTGATATATAATGATACATTACTTTGTTATGTTATGGGTACTAATACATGTTGTTTCAATAGCGTATCTCTGTAACGGTATTGTTGTAGATGGAGTTGCAAATAATTTAATAATTATTACGTTCAAATGGTGGCGTAATACTGATAGCACTTCTGTATAACTGTGATTGTCATAAATGGCGCAACAGTCGTGAGGTTAAGGTCGCCGACTTCAATGATTTAATTACCGATTCTCGAAAGGGTCAGGGGTTCAAACCTCGATGTGGTATAAAAAAAAAATTCTCCATATATATTATTTTTGTGATTTTAATATTTTTTAATATTTTCACAATTTTATGATTTTAATAAAAATACCTTTAAATTGATAGAAACTTACCAACAATTAAAGTGTCTGTCTTTAAGTAATATATACACAGACAGTTTGTTACTGATGTTTTAAGTTTAAGTAATATATACACAGACAGTTTGTTACTGTTTTTTTAAGTTTGAGGTACTGTCTATACTGTCTATACCATATAATGTTTTATGTCCCAAAATCTTTTTATTTTGGCTGTCACAATTAATTAATTTTCGGACAGCAAACATTTTTTTATGAATTTGAAATAATTGTTGTCCTCCATCTGCTCACAACACTGTTCGAACTGCGCCTGTGGCTACCACGACCAGAATTCACTGGCCGCAAACACAGTAGCCATCGGCGTCTATTTATTAAATTATTATTTTGTATTTTATTTGAATTCCGCGTGAACGCTGCATTTTGTGTCAACACCATTTACAGAAAATATTGGTGATTTTCTAAACGAATATCGGAGAAATGCGGCTATATATTTTTGTCAATTTTCAACACCATTTACGGAAAAAAATTACTGATTTTTTAAAACAATATCGGCACAACTAAATACGGTGATAGAATTTTTGTCAACTTTTCAACACCATTTCCGGAAAATATTACTGATTTTCTAAAAACAATATCGACGAAGGTGTACTGAACTACTCTTTATTTTAAATAACCAGCCGTCTAATAGATCTGTGTATAATCGAGAGTATATCGTTAATTGTCATGTTGTCTCCGACAGTGAGGTGTTGCGGCACACATCAAAACGACACGTCAATTTCAAAACATTGCCTAAGGGTCACAGCTGTGTGGTGTCATCAGTAGCCTATTTCATCAACATTGCAAAGTATACTTTAGTAGCAAAGTATACTTTGAGGGAGAAATTTTCAATTTTATGATAAATTTATTAATTTTTATTATACTGAATTTATTACATTATCACAGCCATTTAATGGCTGTGATAATGTAATAAATTCAGTATAATAATTCTGCATACTTTTAATCATGAAATATATGCATTTGTTAGTTCTATATGAAATAATGCATTTCAGGAAAAATAAATGATTACTCCCTCAAAGTATACTTTGCTAGTAAAGTATACTTTGCAATGTTGATGAAATCGGCTACAGATCAACACCTCGTCACACACAACTACGCATTATCGATTTTTTCCCCACACAAAGCGACGTGTATTTACAACTAGATCTGTGTAATGTGTCGGGTGTAGCCAAAGACCATACATAAATTCGTAATTAGTCACAGATGTAGCCTTAAAATATAATCGATTTCCTTAACTTACGTCCGCATGTTGACAGATATTTCAGAGCAGACGTCATCGTAATTTGCCGTTATTTATTTCCAAAATTAACCATATATTCTGTAAATGGCGTTGAAAGTTGACAATAAATTAAGACCAGATCAGTACGTTAAATCGCTATCGACGACAACTGACGATCCGATGAGAGAGTAATACCGTTTAAGCGTATCCAATGTTAAATATACATCGTTATTTTTTTATGACTTTCGTAGTTTTTACCGAGAAATTCAAACCGTTTTCAATTATTGGGGAACATAATATCATGATTAGCACATCGTTTCACTAAGCGGGGGCTACTCAGGAAATGGGATCACACGGTCTATTGTTTACACTGGATTAATGGCGGCCTCCATGAGGTCTCAGGTAAATCTTATTTTTCAATAATACGACTGTGGTTTCTTCCTTTTAGTGATAACCATGTTCCAGCCGTTAACACTTATTTAGCAACATTACTTAATATGTAGTTAGTCTGAACATTCTGCAGAGAAATCTGAATTGGACGGAATCGAGCGTTGTTTAAACTTAGTCCGGTTCATATGCACAGGTCAAAATATGAACTGAAAATGGCGCTTTGTGTGACAGAAATCCGTACGCGGACGAACAAAAAAATTTTTTTGTTATAAATATCACATACAGCGAAACAGCGGTAGCATCTACTGTTTTAATAATATGCATACATATTGTAATTAATGTTTAATAGTGATATACTTATGAATAATATACGATACTATGGTTTATACTCCAGCACTATGTTTTTAGGCTGTGTGATTTGTCTCAATATAAACTGGATTAATTAATCCTTATATTCATGTGCTTCATGACAACATCATTACATTTAAAATATACAAATATTACTTAAAGGGGTACCGATATGATACATTTTAATAATATAAATATTGAAAATACACATTACAATCGCTTACAACATAAGTTATTGATTGAAAATAGTCACTGCATCGTGACCTATTTGACCGCATTACCTATTGCGCGGCAACCTCATCAAACCCCCTGTTTACATAGGTAACCGGGGATTTGGTGAGGTAGGCTCGCTAATACAATGTTTGCGTAATGTGCAATGAACAATCGACATATTTCAGATTTAACATGTTTACGCTAAGAAAATAAATGAAAATATATTAACTTCTACATTTGTGTCTGATTTGGAATCCATATACTTGCTATTTATGGGTAGAAGTTCTTTCAAACGTGGAGGTAAATCTCTCTGTGTTGTTGTATATCAATGTGCTACAGTACGGTATCCTTAGTTTACGAGAATTGAAAATTACAAATTGTATAGTAAATTACATAGTAACAAGAAACGAGGCAAAGCCACGAAGGCCAGGTTTTTTCCAAGCATAGACACTTGGATAACATAATTATACCCACTTTTTGTAGACTAGATTGCCGTGGCCTGCATGTCGCGCCTTGGGGCGAGGCATGGACACTAACAAAATAGATATAGTAGATGGAAAAACTTTAACGAAAACACTTTAAACGGACACACGGACGTACGGACGGACGGACGGACGTATGCCAAAATGCCGACGATATCGCGCTTTCCGCAAGCGGGTGCGATAATGATGATAAACACCCATGTGAAGTATCAAGGTAATGGGTGAAGCAGTTGAAGATATAGTACACGAAAAACATTTAACAAAAAAATTCAAAGTAATTTGACATTGGGCACAGGAGCCGCACGGTTGGGGGTTAGAATGAAAATATGGATGATGATAAACACCCATGTGAAGTTTCAAGGTAATGGGCGAAGCAGTTGCAGAGATATAGTATAACGAAAAAGTTTTAACCGAAAAATTTAACCAGACGTACGTTAAAAAGTTAACGTTGAAAATGGCTAAGTCAATTACGTAGAAATAATAGGTGAAGGTAAAACAATGGTCACATGTTGGATAGTTGTATGTGGTAGGCACCCCTTGGTTATGAAGCTGTGAAAGTTTGGTGGTCCTAGGTGGTACAGTACCAAAGAAATGGACTTAAACACGAAAACTTAACATTGTAAACCCGAAAACTTAACATTGAAAATGGCTAAGTCGACTGCGCGGACAAAATGTGTCAAGTTTAAAAAAAGTAACATGTTGGATAGTGATATGTGGTGGGTACCCCTTGATTATGAAGCCGTGAAAGTTTGGTGGTCCTAGGTGGTACAGTACCAAAGAAATGGACTTAAACCCGAAAACTTAACATTGTAAACGCGAAAACTTAACATTGAAAATGGCTAAGTCGACTGCGCGGAAAAAATGTGTCAAGTTAAAAAAAAGTCACATGTTGGATAGTGATATGTGGTGGGCACCCCTTGATTATGAAGCTGTGAAAGTTTGGTGGTCCTAGGTGGTACAGTAACAAAGAAATAGACGAAAACTTAACATTGATTGTGGACGCCGCCCGCCGCCGCCCGCCCGCCCGGCTTTCGCCAATCCAATAGCCTGGATTTTTCTCTCAAAAAACCTGGCTAAAAGTTACAAATTACATGCAGCGTCTGGTCCAGAATATTTCCATCTCAGCGACATTTAGACTGAGAAAGGAACATTGGAATGGGCTGTCAAAAGTGTAGTATGATAATGCCAGTATACAACGTTCATTCATCCTCACAATCGAAAAATTAAAAAGTCACGAAATCATGTGAGGATATATTTCCAAGTATATATAGGCCGCCGACTGAGAAAATGGACCCTACACATTTGCGCTACTTGGCACCGACAGGGATTATTTTTCATTTTGCACACTCACACAGTATAATCTGGTTGTAATAGTTTTGCTGGTGTCAATACTGTCAGTCTATTGATGAAATTAAGAACAGCGTAGGCCCTGATGAGACTGCGCGTATGCGCAGGCTGATCTGGGACTACGCTGGTCCCATATGTCGGAAGGTCCCTTTTCTCAGCGGGGGTCCATATGCAACCAATGCTATCATTGATTGACATGTCTACTACAAAGGTAAATACCCTATGTGTGTGCGTGCGTCTGTTGAGTTCGCCACCAGAAGCCGGCTCCTCGTAGAGATGATGATGTATTAATGTATTTAGTGGGGATACTGACGTATGCTTATTGCACTTACTAACTTTCTTGATACACGTTTGTTTAAGGGAGACAACTCATGGTGGTCGCCACAGACAGACAGTCCATAACAATTTTCTATTTAAAAAGAGATATACTAGTAAGCTAGTTTCAAGATAATTTGCGTATAATATATATATATATATATATACACACACATATACATATATATACATATACATACACACACATATGCACACACGTACACCCACATACACGCATATATATACTCGGTAGCATCAAGGGTATAAGCTGCAGTCGAGAGTGTTCGTTTGGGAGAAACAGTATGTTGTGTATGGACACTAAAGTTTACTGCGACTGTGACCAGTACAGAAAAAGAAACGGGATAATGAATAAACCTGATCTGTGGTGTTTGTGACCAATCTGTTACCTGATGTATTCACAAAATATGGTTATATCAACCGACCGCCAAAACCCAAATCTACGACTATACTGGGATCAGACAGACATATAAGGCAATATTTAAATATATCAATATATACATGTTGTGTGTGGTTTTCGTGTACAGTGTGATATTACATGCGATGACGCGCCGCTACTAGCAATCGCGCCTGAGGGCTCATTTTCGCATGTCCGGTCCCACTGTAATTACCGTTCACTGGATAATAATGAATATGTCCATGCGTGTCGTGACTGCCTTTGTATTATGCAGTGACAAATATTTGAGGATATGCGACTTACTGTTTATGAAATAGCATTGGCCATTTTCATCATATCACTCTACACAGTCATCGATGACAACATCTGTACACTAGTATACATGTATACTATTTTGGTTTTAATATATACGTGTTTGTCAGATCTTGAAAATCATGGAAACAAAACATGTCATTAGCTTCAATGGTACTGAAAGTTTAATGTGTTGTGTATGCAAAATTCAAAAGTATAGCACACAAAGAAGCTACTGTCGTGTTTAGTTACACATAATCAGCAGGTTTTACCTGCTCTATTCTACCATTCGCCCGAAGTTTAATGTAAATATTCCCATCCCTACTCCAAGCAGATTCTGTCTCTCTACTATCGCGTGCTTCCTTCAACAATGTTGCCCTTAATTTAGTCAAGTCCTCCTGAATGTATATTCCAGTGCACTTTAATTTTGTTTTTTTGTCCTTTAACGATTTGATTTTTTCATTTCGCGACACAAATTTTATTATGATTGGTCGAGGCACTTGACGCCTTTGTACTCAAATCCGGTGCGCGATATCTATGTCTCGTCCTTCAAATGTAATTCCCATTGATTCTTTTAAAATTTTAATCGCGATTTCGGTCGTTTGGTCGGCGGTCTCTTTTTCATCATCCTTTTCCAGCGGTCATCCCGGTCCATTAAGCCTTACACTGTTTCGTCTCGTGTATTGTTCAAGTTCATCGGCCCTTTCTAAATTGGCGCGTCTGGTCCCTTCAATGAAAGTTATTCTATGTTTTCTAAATATATGCATGTACTGTTGTCTGTCTCACGAAACCTGTCCAAATGTCATGGCTATATACACCATGTGAAACACGATTTTGGTCAACAATATTAAATTTTAGCAAAATTTAAGAATGAGCCATCTTTTTATTTCTCAAAATTTGTCAAATATTGATTTTATTACACAAAAAAAGAGTTCTCTGTGTGAATTTCACTTGGTAGAATAGGAGGTGGAGAAGCTGCAGGTTGTGTCGAAAAACGATACATTTTGGAAATTGGTTATGAAACCTCGCTAGATAGTTGGAAATGATCTAAGAAAACTAAATGTAAATTTTGAATATCAGTCCGCTATTTCTGAAATTAGAAAAATAATCCCATGTTAAATCCCCATCTTCACTTGCGGGAAGATATCTATGGGAATATAACATGGGGACATTTATTTTCACATTGAACCAAATTTCTCACTATAAAAAGAAGGCTCATTCTTACATGTTGATGACATTTATTATCATCGAAAAGAATATTTTCTTTGCATATAGCCGTAACATGTGGGCAGGTTTCGTGAAACATACAGTATATCTATCAGCGATATACGGAGATGCAATAAGACAGTATTCGATCAATAAATCAATCAAAATACTAAACAATTAATCAATCACGTACAGGCTTTGAACATACGTAATGCAACGATGGAAATATGTGCACCTGCAATTTGAAATCAATTTGCAACGGTATCTCCGCTAGAGTCTTCTCCAAATTTTCAATACCCCACCCAGCTCCGTACCCAACATGCGGTTCTTCTAACATACTTCACGGTAGGCATTCAAATAAACTCAGCCCATAGCAATTCGCAAATTGCATGTCGCCGACATTGTCCTCATGATTCCAATGTATAAGTGGTTCAATCATGCTGAACATGCCGTCGGGTTTTAAGACCCGATGCGCCTCCATCAACGCCTGTTGCGGGTTTGGAAGGTTATGAATAACCCAGACTGCGAGGACCATGTCGAAGCGCTCGGTAAACTCCTCATCCATGTTACACATGTCTGCGGCTTGAAACGTCACGTTTGATAGTCCAGCAGCCAGGGAATTGCGTTTCGCTGTTTCTTGCATGAGTGCGTCATTATCGACGCCGACGAACGTCGAGTTAGGGTAGCGCCTGGCGAATGAAAGAATGTAGGTACCCGTCTCGCATCCCATGTCCAGGACCAGAATCCCCCTTTCTGTAATTACATAAAGGACAGTATATGAGTATGAGTTATGATGTAATATGGTATTTATTAAATGAGTTGACTGATTTGATAAGAAACTTTTCTTAAGAGTTTCTTACATTATCTGCCAATGAGATTAATAAATACAAATTATCCCGTCAACACGGTACGTATGTGCCGTGAAATATGGTTTCGTGAAACATGTTTGATATCCTGTCAATACGACCTAATCACTGCGTATGAATATGTGTGGTGACTGGGGTTATATTTATTTTATTTTGAAGCTATTTGTAGATGTTGAATGGATAATTAGAATTGTAGGTTAGTGCTGTGAATGGGAAAACATATCTGGCGAGGCACGGAAACGGGATGTGCTCGGCAGAGCCTCGCCCATCCGGTTTCCTAAGCCTTGCCATGTATTTTCCCATTCACGGCACTAACCTAGTATTCTCAATATATGATCTTATGAGTGATGATTTAATGTGATATTAATTAAAGGAGTTGACTGATTTCATAAAGGAAACAAGGTCAAGCCGACTTTTTTATGAACTCAACCAACGAATTTCATAATCAAATAATTTGCACTTTCACAAGTGATGCTTTAATATAATATTCACATAACATGGCAAAGGTGCGAATCCCCTCTTCGGCTCGGTTCAGAAACGATTTCTAGCCGAACCTAATAATGTTGATATCAAAGCCACTAGGATGGTATTCCATTTATCAGGTAACATAGTAAGCTATAGAATGAGAAAATATGACGTCGTTCAGGTTGAAACGAACCCGGATTTACATACGATGGCAATCTGTTATTCCTACGCATTGTATAGCCATGCCTGTTAATTGTCTATTAGTATCTACCTAGTTTTTCTGCCAGACCAATTGTCTTGTAATGGTCAACCTGTTGACCCACACAGTCCTCCGTTGTATCATCACGGTACGTGTTCCAACAGTACACATACTTGCCGAACTTGTTGTATCCATAACCTACAATGATAGGCGACTTGTCGTGATTGATATATTTGTATATACGTTATTACATGTATCTGTGTCAAAATGGGAATAAAATATTGTTTAAACTAATGATAGGCGACTTCGTAAATGTAGTGCAGTTCGCTCCATTAGGTGAATTCCGTTCAGTTCCATGTGTATGTATGTATATTGAAGAGTAGAAAATGATGATTAAAGTCTGTGTCACGAAACCTCCCCAAATGTTACAGCTATATAAATAATGCAAAAATAATATTTTTTCGATAATATAAAATTACATCAAAATTTAAGAATGAGCCTTCTTTTTATTTCGTAATATTTGGTTAAATATTGATTTTATTACAAAAAAAATGATTTCTCTCTATGGGAATTTAACATGGGAGGAAAAGAGATGGAGAACCTGGAAGAGGAGTCGAAAAACAAAAATAAATTGGAAAGTGACTCTGAAACCTGGCTAGACAGCTTGGAAATTGATGTAACTAAGAAAACAAAAGTTAAATTTTGAAAATCGGTCCACTATTTCTGAATTTAGAATAATTCCCCATGTTAAATCCCCATAGACATCTTCACTCTGTTTTTTCGCAATAAAATCGATATTGGAAATAAAAAGGAGGCTCATTCTTAAATTGTGCTGTAATTTAATGTTATTGAAAAATATAATTGTTTTTGCATTGTTTATTTAGCCGGAAAATTTGGACAGGTTTCGTGAAACAGACAGTAGTCCAGTATTTGGCCGATATGTAGACCTGTTGGTTGAATTCAAGTACAGAATTATGAATAGTTGTCCGTTATTTCCAATTTCTCCCACTGTCACGTAGTTCTGGATTAACGATATTCTCATATAACTATACAGATTTCAAAGTCATCAGATTGTCCCTTAAAAGCGGAGATTATTTTTTATATTCTCAGATGACTTAAGTTATTTATCAATAGATTGTCTAGATAGAGAGAAAATATACATATCGTTTTCACATATCACGTTTTCGATTTATTGAAAATGGCACCGTATGAAAATCAATTAGAATTCAATTACAAATTTGTCATGCAGTTACATGCATCACTGATGTAGTGCAATATTTTGGTGACGTCAAAATAATTTTCTGACTTCATGCGTCAAGCTCGTGGACGCCATCTTTGACGAGTACAAAATGGCCACCGAAAAGAGAAATTCAATAAAAGTGTGTGCCATGTTGGGTAAATCTCGCAAAAAAAACCATTGATGCGATGAGCCGTGCCAATGATGACCATGATGTCAAAAACAGGATATACCAGTGGTTCGTGAGGTTAAAAATGGACGCGACTCCGTAGAAGATGGTATAATATATATATAGTCCTGGAGAAGATCAGTTATACAATATCGCTAAGGAAGAATTTGGTGAAATATGGTAACATTGTTTGATCAAACAAACAAATGGGTATATCAAAATAGATGCGTCATGTGAAATACGATGAGTTTATGAAGCACAAACACAAAATGATGCTATTTACCCCAAGGTCCGTCAATTTTAAAACAATCCACAACTGCGTCGATTCTGTCCCTAAAGTGTATGAGCATCGGCAGATACGCGCACATTGTTTTGAGCATGACGTGGTGATCTGTTGGTATAAAGTACCTTCGGTCACCGCCACTGGTTTGGATCGTCACGATCCTGGCCGATACCATGTTACTCAACCATTCCCGGACATACCTTCAATATACGGGCACGTATTGTAATAGATAAGAGCCATTAAATACCAGGGGACCGTTTCACTAAACATCGTACGACTAAAATGTTCGTAAGTTCAAATTTAGGTTCGTCTGGAAATTTCAATGGATGGATTTACATTTATTGAGCATAGGCTGAATATGCAGCCTATGCTTAATAAATGTAAATCCAATATTTGTTTACATGTAAACATTGTTAATGTGAAATTTACAGACTATCATAAGTTTGCCCTTACGAACATTTTAGTCGTACGAAGTTTAGTGAAACGACCCCCAGAGTAGTGCACTTCCAGCGGAAAGCATGCAATTTGGTATACAGGGTTTTTCGAATACGGAAAAAAAATGAGTAGAGGAGACAAACGATAAAATGTGTTCATCCTGTTCAAAATAGCGGATCTCAAAATGGCCACCAGAGTAAACTTGTGTTGCCCATATCTTAATATGTGTGACTGGTAGCTACTTACTGTAAGTACAAAAATCAATACTAAGAACAGTAATGACAACAAATACTAATTCATTGTGAATGTCAGTGGCGTAGCTCCGTATAGGCACTGTAGGCCCGGGCCTATGCGCTTTTGCGGAGAATGAAAACAAATAAGAATGCGAAAAATGCAATAAAATCGGGGGGGGGGGGGGTAGGAGGTATAGCTATGGCGATGAACTGTAACGACATCGGAAGATGATCAGCGGCGTAGGAGGGTATTGAAAAGTGGTGCGGCCATACCGTCGAACGAGAAATGTTCGTGAGAATGCTAGGGAAACACCCAAATACTCCCAAATCCACCCAAATATAGTCTAAATACGAGTGCTTATCCAGAAGTTCGTGGACAACGTCAGTTAACAGACCGAACATGGTGGTATTCTTGAAATATATTGCAGGCATGTGTCTTTATATATAATGAGTATATGTATGAACTTTCGTGAACTTATCTGGTTATTTATTGTTGCTGTGTTGGCGAGAACAATGGTGGTCAGCGCATAGCGGCGCAGGTCACGACGTCACTTATTGTGAAGTTACGTTATGCGGACACTACTTCGACGTTACCCACATAATTGTTTTCCGAAATATATTCCAGCTACAGAAATGAATTTCTGATTCCACTCAACCCACATTTCCGCTCCAAACTTGGTGGGGGAGATGGCTCACATTTCCACTGACTGGACTGTATTGAGTCTGGGTTATAATGGTATAGTCACAATTCGTCTACTGTAATGATGCGATCAATAAATGAATGTCCATCTTTCTTCCATCTTCGCAACAAAATATTTGTTCCTTGAACGAGCACTTAGCAATCCTATGTAGTCTGATAAACTGTTTCATATTACTAGCTAAGCTGTTCACTTAATTGATGCAACGTTATTCTCCGGTTTTCGTCTAGCTTAGCGCTTACCAGCGTAACGTTTCTTCGTCGGTCTATCGCCCCGAGCATCGTCCGTAACGCTCATCATACAGTCGGGAATCCTTTTATGTCCATTATAAACAAGAGATTGCCACACCCTTTTCATTCCTGATGCAATTTCCATACGTTGCTTTGTTTCTACGGGCGTTGTCCAAAAGTTTACAAAATATTTAATGATAGTCCTCGTTTTCTCACTTTCTGATGACGCTATTTTTGTATTCGAGTAATCACTATATGCTGTCGCACTTTTCGCTCTCAAATTCACACCATAACATCAAATGACGTCATAATATACAATGCTGACGTTGGATGAACATTACAAACGTTCGCCTAGGTTCTGCGCAATTTACTTTAAGGTGCTTATAAATATTAACGCGGATGTCGCAAGAATAAGTTTGATTTGACGTCAATTTTGCGACTGCTCCGCATATTGTCGTTTTATATAAAGTCAATAAAAATATGAAAATGATTTGAGTATATAATAACTTGATTATGAGCAAATATTGAACGATATATAACGTTGTGTTCGTTAATTATAGACGGTGTGCACTAACTTCTGGATCAGCCCTCGTACATATAAATATACCAAAAATACCCCCTAGATAGTGTCAGATAGTAGTGTAAAAGCTATTGACACAAAACACATCATTTAATTGACATATGTAGTGAAATATATCTGTTAAATTGGCCATATGGTCGATTAATGCACATTGAATCACCAATCATATGGGAAATACATGCAAATATAGTTTAATATATATAAATATACCACAAATACACCCTCAAACATATCAGTGTATGCTCTCCTTACGCTATCAGAATTTGTATAACCTATTTATGTATCAGTGTAGACCCTGATCTTTATTACTGTCCGCACTTTTTGAGATACGTGTATATTTTACTAAAATGCCCCACAAATATGCCACAAATACACCCTCAAAGGTAGACTACCAGTGTGAACATCGGCTTACATGTACCTCTTCAAACATTATATGAGCCGCGTCGTGCGAAAATCGAGTAAATGGGGTGGGAAACGTCGCTTCCATTTACGCTTTTGACATAGCTGACGTCGTCGTTGTTGACAGTTGGTAATGACATACGATATAAGTGTATTATCGTGTGCTAGTCGGTGTACCATTGGCGAAACAAACCAATTGTATGTAGACCATTGACTATTTAATTACCATTTTATGTTAAAATAAAAATGTACGTTATCGGGGTTGTTATGAAAATAAATGATCTGAATCGAGTAATGTTGAGTAGCATGTGAGCTGGTGGTGTCGGCAGCCCAGTTCGCGTATGGACCCGATAAATGTTTTTCTTTTTGTGTTAGTGTATCGTTTACCGAGATTTTACATACATGTGTACAGTAGATATGTGATATTATATGAATAAAATGCTATTTAATGCTAGTGTGAAAGTTCAAAAACGTACATGTAGTCGTAAACGTTACAGTACATGTTACATAGCGTCTCCCTTGCTTTATACGCGTATCTGTTTCTGATTGAATTTCGTTTATGAGTGTCAGATTGCATTTAGTGAATACAATTTCGTATTTGGTAAACTCTTGCATGTATCAGTAACGAAGGAATTGTATTACACACAATGTGATAACCACCGTGATTCATCAAAACTGTGACCATATATCATGTGACAGACGAAAGGTGCCCGCCCGCCCAATCTCTAAACATTTTGAGGAACCATTTTCTATTAGTTCAAACACGGCTTATGCTAATTACGTTCAGTTCTCTATTGCTTCACATGTTCGCCTCTACCTGGTAATTGTATGTTATAGGCTACATGTATCATACATGGCGTAAAACGAAATACGATTAATTTTGTCCTGAGTTAATTAATGAGACGTCCGAAAAAAGTTGCGACGTCACAATAATGAGCGACGTGACGTTCAAATCGCATTCAGTGTAGGTGCTAAAAGACGATTTACATCGGAATTGCATACAACAAATATCAGTATGTTCAGAAATGAGCTCTGTATCGGAAAACGTCAACAAGTTAAAATGTCAAAATTTGGCCATAAGGTACCTTTTCCCACGAAGCGGCTCATAAAATACATCCGGATGTATCTGTGTAGACCCTGATCCATGTCCCCTTCAGCTCCTTTGGTACATGATTGTTAATATAGTAAATCAGGAAATACAACGTTTGCAATTCACTTTGTCCGGTAATATATGCAGGAAAATGAGGGTATTAGTAGGTCTGAATATAATAATGATTGTTCTCCATTTAATCCATGAATTTAACTATGATTTATGCATGTACATATTATTTCAGTTTATCCGGATATATATTCGCCATTTGAAACGTGGATCTCTGTGATTGATACATGTGCATATTTGAATTATGTATGACCAGGATGTACACTTTTCAGTAGTCGGTCTGTAAATCTAAAAAATACACGTGATCAGTGTAGCTTCTGTACAAATAGCACACTGACTGCTGTAGCCTGATAACAAGCTGTATGGCTTGTTACAGGCAAGACGAGACTTTTATTTATGGAATGGCGAACAGTGCAGTACCTGATCAGATTGCGGATACACAGGCTGATCTGGATTTCGACTGTTCGCAAAACCCATAAGTAAAATGTAGCTTTTCAAAATAAACCATTGTCACATAAATTTATTTTTCACTATGCCTACTAGGCTAATCAACATTCGTATCATGTGTTTGATTGGATATTATATATGTGACGCGCCAAGCAAAAGTCTCCCTTATCGGTTAACGCGACGTAACGAGTCATGACGTTACAAAAAACGGTGTACTTGTCACGCTGTTTGGACAAAGCCGAAGTAGCGTCATTGTCGTTTCTATATGTATATACATTAAATTGCGTGTCGGCCCGAAGGTGCCGGTACAATTAGTGCTACCCCCACCCCCCTGCCTCTCATGTTTTGTCAATTTATTTATTTTTTAATAAACATGTTTTGGCAGCATATGAGAATCGTCTCCTAAGACGATTGTTATGTGTCCTGTTGGGGACACGTTACAATCTCGCGATTTTGTATTACTGATGCTGAACACGTTTTGGTCTTCGCTAGTCGCATAATATACAATAAGCTCGGTTTTGTCCGATCACGTCGTACATAACATGCACCTGCGGTTGTATTCAATACTGACTGTGACGTGCGGAGGGTGAGACATCAAAGGTTACAAAGTCATACCGATCTCACATTTGATACATGCCGACGCGATGTCAACAGACACATATTTACGATCAATTACTCAACAGATATTTATCCATTTTGGGACACTATCAGGCATATAATAAAATAAAAAATAAATTCGGAGGTGCAGAATCCCAGAAAAGAAGATAAGGCAAACACCGGCGATGCGATGCAGTAACCAATAACACATCGAAATATGTTTTCCCCCAGTAAACATGTATTGGTAGGACATAAGAATCTTCTCCAAAGACGACGATTATCATGTCTTTGTCAAACTGTGTTGTTGTTTTTTGTCAAGAATAATTGGTGTGTGTCCACATTTATTCTACTTCTTAATAAAAGCATGTTTCAGCAGCACATGAGAATCGTCTCCTAAGACTATGTTTACGTTTCCTGTTTGGGACATGTTACAATCTCGTGATCTCGCGATATCGAGCATGTGTTGTTCGCGAAAATGCGAAGTATGATCGCGAGATTGCGAGACGAAAACACGCGATTCTATCATATTGAATCTTGCATTTTCGCAACCTCGCCCACAGGTTAAAGACTGCGCGTTTTTGCTTCGAGATCTGCATCAACACGCATTAGCAAAACTAACCCGAATTTTATGTCTGTAACACATGGTAAGTCGCCCTGCGTTACCTGCGTTTTATAATTCGAGTTAAAGCAAAATATATTTCCAAAAGCGAAAGGCGAGATGGCGAAAATGCGAGAAGATTCGTACGTACTTTATTTATACCCAAACAAATGACCCCTAATACAGCGTAATGCAACAGTTACACACGGATAACCACGGTGCATGGTTTCTTTATTTTATTTTAAAATCACCAGAAATGGCGAGTCTTAAATACGCTAAAGCCAGTCTATTTATAAACTGCTATGATATCTACAGCTATCGAGACCTTCACCTGTAACAATTATACTATTTATAAATTAAATATAAATGTTTTGAAATATCGCTAGTATAAGTATATATTAATAATAATATACATGTAGTTGATAAATATGTGCATTGTGATGGAACTTTCTGTGTGAGAACAACTGTATCACGAAAACGTCACGACTCGAGCGGTCCGCCGTCCGCAAATATTGATAACGACGACATAACGTACTGTTAGGCTATCAGCTAAACCCTGGTTGGCCGTTTAGAGTAGACTAAACAAGATATATACTGTAGTACTAGTAGTAGCCCAAATGTTAGCGGCTGAAAACATCTACAACAACAACAACTAAAGGCGGAACGAAGTTTGAGTATCAGTGAAAGTTCTGCATTTGAGTGTTGGTCTGCACACTGAGACCGAAGTGACCGAAGTGAGAATCTGTTTTGCGTCATTCCTTATACAGACGCTGGATCTGACAGTCATCTTTGATTTGAAAATGTTTAGACTTTATATTAGAAATACAGCGTAGATAGCTAAGATATCATGACAGTCAGATGTCCAGATGATTCTACATGTCCAAATACATCAGGTAAGTGTAAAGTTGTAAAGATAAACATGCATGTAATGAGTGACCGCCAAACAGAAAGCCTGCGTGAGTTGACAGTCAAATAATGGCGGCCAAGAAACTTTGTGAGCACTGCGGAACGAATAATTAGAATAATGGAGATATTATGACGTCTGTGATATGATCACCTATGCAAATACTTAGGAGGAGGGTTGAGCTACCAACATATGTAGGTATAACACCATGGTAAAGAAGATCCAGCACAAACTATCCCAATGAAGGTGGTCACGTGACCTCCACAACAGTGTCAATCCATGTCAACAGTTAACAAGGGCCATTTCATTGCATTATTTTGTGATTCAAACGGCAGAATGTGAATAGTATGGCTTATTTAGCAGTTATGTAGTTCATCACCCAACATATGCATCACTGTGAATGTGCTTATTAATAAAGTATTAGCAAAACTCAATTTCGCATTTATGACCCATAAACCGGACTTAATGACAAAATGTTCAATTTTTACTTGTTCGCGTATTCTGAATTGTACATCTTTTAAAAGCCATATGCCACAAAGATTATCAATGTATCCCGATTATTTTTCATTTGATAAGTATTTTTATGACGCGTGGTAAAAACTTATATGACGTTTTAGATCAATGACGTCGAAATTACGACGTTTTTAACAACAGCGTATACAAGGGGTTTGATCAAATGCCCGGACAAGTCCCATAGATTTGTCATATTTTATCGCATATCAACCAAATTTGGATATCTCGTAGCCTGGCCAAGTGTCTCCCATTAGGCCAAGACAAAGTATGACAATAATGTTCATAGCTCGTGTTGCAGTTGCTAATGCAACGTCATGTTTTGGATTGCGGCCCAAGTAATGTAATTTCGTATGAATATTTTTCAAATAAGGCAGAGTGAGAAGTTTTGGCGTTTCCCTGTTGTTTGCTGCTGTCTGAAAGAATTTTGGGGAATAATAGCGACATTATTTAACATTTCGTATGCGACGAAATATTTAAAAAATCTGATATCATGACCGGAAATAAAGAAGTTCGCCGACTGCCAGCTCTGTGTCAGAGAATATGCCGGAAAAACCAAGATATTATATTAAAGTTTGTATTTTAACACAAAACACGAGATATTGATGATGAGAGAAAGTCCATCATCGGGATGACAATATACGAACGATACAGTCGGACAGACAATGGACATGAAGGCGCGAATGGCTAGGCCAGACATGGACGTACACAAATGACGTCGTCAGACGTTGTGACCCAAAGTAAAAGTATTGGTCGACTGATCACTTTTCGTGAAATGCCAGATCGGTTGAACTCATTATGTGATTAAAAAGATTTAAATATGGGGAGACATATGGCTAGATGGGTCCCGATGATGGTGAACGTGTAGCAGAAGGCCAGACGAGATACCAATTTCTTTCGAGTTTTCGGATAGTTGAAATGACATCTGTACATTTTTCCACTTGAGTGGTTAGAGTGGATGAATCTATTATCAAATATCGTCGATTGAGGTGTTATTCAATCGTCCATATTCGCCCAATCTTACCCAATGTGATTTCATTTTTAATACCGTACACGAACAGCCGCATAAAGGGAATCCACTTCGACAACGTCAGCAGTCAATAATGTTACTGCTGGTATTTCAGGTGGTATGTTTCAACAAAGGTGAATTGCATTGCCTGACTTAGCTGTCGGAAGTGCATGTACTTGTAATATAAAAAAAAAGATGTTGTACCGTTTATTTTGAAAAATAATAACCCATTGTGCGAGCACGAATAAAAGCATGGACACGTTCTTCTTCCATTGAACAATATGGAGCATAACATTAACATAACGTCATTTTGACGTCGGGTCCCATATCACGTGATGACGTTGTGTTGGTAACGATAAAATTACCCATGATATATTAATGATGAGTTGTGTATATGAAATCGATGAAGCATTTATCAATCATCATGGATGTGAATTTTCAGTTAACCCAAGGCATATGGATGTTGCAGCATAATAATACTGGTTATTCAACCAACACTGGAAATAGAAAACTCTTACAAGCAACCTATCCGCGATGATCGGTGGCTGGTAATAATGTGATGTGTTGGCAGTTTGAACATTAGCTACACGAGTGACCGTACAACTTTATGTACATAGTGTGCTTGAAAATCTTCTAAAATTATCCCGCGGGACCATAACCCAAACCGCGTAAATATAATACATAATTGGATGTTGAAGTTGCAGGTTATGTATATGGGATGCCCATCGCCCATATAAATCCGCCAAAGCTGGAAGCTCATTTTTAGATATGTGTGACGAATGACTTTCATATCATGATAAAGTGGTGTTATTTTAATTACTACAGACCAACATAAATAGAAACAAGTGATAAAAAGATCACGTAAATCTTTCACTTTTTTTTCATTTCAATATGAAATACATTTCAGACACACCGATTGGCATTCAGCGATGAACTATATTCCCAAGGGGCGCTTGTCCCCGAATCCCCAAACCGGATCATATGATTGTGCCCACACGTAATTTTCACGATAATTGTTTTCTATTCCAATATTATATCATAATGATGTGTACGGAATTGCTGCAAATGGAGTATTTGTTTGTAGACATTGCACGTGTACATCTGCAGTAGGCCGCTTATAACATTAACTTTGTGACAAAACACGACGTCGGGCAGACTAGGTAGCGTGATGCCTTATACTTGTCGCCGTGTGTCTTGATGATCGCATTACCATCGCCTGATATACATTATTATGCAGTCAGGTGATAATCTGATGATTTGATACTACAAATCTTGCGAAAAGCAAGTATATGACTATCAAATTTCCAATTAATTTTAAGACTTTTCGAAAACTCCACCGACCTCACTGTATGTTTTGTGCGTTATGTATCAATACAAACCCTGGATATATATGTCAGTATATAGCTGCGTGTCTACCTCCGTTTATGATAAAATTAGTGGCATTAAATGGCATATAATTCGCTATAATTCTTCAAAAGTCTCAATTTACCAAGATAATAAATGGTAATATCGTTGGCATACACTAGGTTCATATTTAAGGTTATTTAGGAATCAAAGTGCAGTGTAAGTGAAGACTTCGCTGATATGTAGCCTGTTAAATTATGCGTTCACCAATTTGAATTCATGAGGAAAATCGACGAAAAAGAGTGATAATGTAAAAGAACGACTGTTAGGCGACTGTTAGGCGACAATGTAAGCATTTGTAAGTCATTGATGCTGCGAGGAACTCGTGCAAGTATACTTGCTATAATATTTTGTCACGACACCATGGCCATAACGTCAAACATGGATTCACGTTCAGTGACGTCTCAAGTGCGAGATATCACGTCATGACGTCATAATATGTGTACAGAGGCATCGCGTATCATTATCTACTTTTGAATTTCTAAATGGCAGGATTGTCCATTATTTTCACAAAATACACACATTGCTCGTATCTAGCATGTTACCAGGGACAGGCAACACATTACTATAACAATATAATTACTACAATGCCTATTTGCCTATAATTGTTGTTTTCAATTCCACAATGGTCGCCAAATAAATATGTGCGTTGTATCTCTGCACAATTTAGAGTCCCCCTATAAAGGAATTTGTGCATATACTTATGGAGAGTGTTATTATTCTAAGCAGATAGTATTTATGTAATTATGCTTTAAAATTATTGATTTGTTTATGCATTTGTATTTTATAAATGATTGTTCGAAATATTGAAATTCAAGATGGCCGCCACAAATAGAAATGAGTCAGATTGCAAAACTCTAACCCGAATGTCATTTATTTCTTATAACGTGAACCTGTTGCTTATGTCGACTTCAAGATACGTATACCTACATTTATCAAGTAACGAGCTTTGCATTGGCCGAATACACAGAGACTATCAGGTTAGTGCATTTTGATATCAAGTTTATCAAGTGAGGCTAGGAAATGCGTAGGAATTCAGAGGCTTGCCGAGGAGTTCCTACCGTTTTCGAGCCCGAGCCTGATAAATATGATACCAAAATACACTAGCATGGTCGTTTATTTATCAGGTAACGTTGTAGGCTACATGCAATTATGACGTTGATGTCGTTGAAAATAACGCGGACTTGTTTCCGTGACGTCATTCCATTGACGTCATTCTGTCACGTCATTTGACGCCGTACGGCCACTCAAACGTTAGTTTTCAATTTGTTGTGACCCGGATACTCGTATCAGGGCAATGTCTGATACAGCACTATGTTATCAGTCAGCCATTCGGCCAATACAAAGCTCGTTACCATTTTTACAGTAGATTTTCTTTAAAATCTTCCTAACAAATGGACGGATTTTGATGATACGTAGCGCAATAAATGCTCTGAAAGTTATTTACAACAACTTATAACTTTCACAATGAATTAAGTACAATTACATAATGTCGTATCAGACATTTACCTGATACGAATATCCGGGTTTCAACGAATTGAAAACTGACGTTCAATTGGTCGAACGACGTCACATGATGTTACCGATTGACGTCAATGTAATGGCACCACGTAAACAAATCCGCATTGTTTCAACGAAAATCATGTTATATTTTACCAACTGCTGGCAGAAAGCATTACCTGATCAATAGAATATAATTAGGACGTTAACACCACTCATGCTCACTTGGGATGCCCTTTCCGCGAGTTCATGTGACGTCATCGGTGACGTATCGTCCAGCAGGTGCTTGATTAGTCCCAGCCTTTGACCTACTTGCAGACTTAGCGTTGTCAAATAATACCCCATCATTCCGCCAATGTGCTCTTCGTATTCTTTCCTCTCCATTATACGGTCTGAATAAATATGGATAACATCACGACCCCACCATTCAAATTCACATGTATATTCAGTATGCGCCATGCGTATATGCAAGGATAGGGGCTGTAGTAATGAACATTACAACACATTCAACTTTTATTTGTAATAATTATATTTATAATCCTATGTATTGCATAAAAATGGCCCGCAGCATGTGGTATTAGCGTGGTGTCTTAAAAATCATAATACAATAGCGTAATAAGTATGCAAACGAGATTGCTACTGAGAACATGATGGGTGTTAAGTATAGCTTCAATATATGCTTCTTTGCTTATGAAATAAATATAATATAACATCCTGTTAATTTAATACGATATTTAACTAGTTTAATAAATATTATCCCGTCAACACAGTGCGTATGTGCCCTGAAACACGGTGCCGTGACACATTGTTGAGGTTATTTTTTTTGCATTTTAAAGCCATTTGTAGGTGTTGACAGAATAAATAGAATAGTAGGTTAGTGCCGGGAATGGGAAAAATAGCTGGCGCGGCACGGAAACGTTTCCTAAGCCTTGCCAGATAGTTTTCCCATTCACGGCACTAACCTACTATTCTCTATTTATATAACAAAATCATCACTCATGTAAGATGCTCTTTTTAACAAACTCGTTAATTGATTTCAGAAGATACACGGTATAGCTTCGTTTCTTATTAAAACTCGTGTAAAATAAATATCATATTAAATCATCACCTATGTAAATAATGTCATTTACCTGCAGTATAGATGTGAAAATATATATTTAATATGCACTCTCTTCGAGGTAAAAAGTACAATGTATTCTACAGTGTCGTATTGCACCGTGTAGACGGGCATGCGCAATGACTCGAATATGCAACGTACTTTTAAAGGCACTGGGTCTCAGATATCAATTGAAATTGATAACACAGATATTTATGTTCCCTATGCGATAGCAAGGTAGGAGGGGGGAGCATATTGCGTGGCTTTTGAGGTTCCGTACGTTCGTCCATCTGTCCACATTTATGTTGAATTTTTTGTAAGTTTCTCCAACATGCAATATCTTCAATATTACGCGACGGATTGCTTCAATAATTGGACACCTGAATGTCCTGAAACACTTTTGGTAATATCTTCCATATTACGCGAAGGATTGCTTCAATACTGGGAACTTGAATCACATGAACATTTGTCACACACTTCCGCCACCATTAACACGACCTTGACCTTTGTCACTTTCGAAATATCGCTGAAACACTTATTGGGAGACGTCATTCATCTGAATATGTGTGACTCAATCAAACCACCAATGGCATGACCTTGACATTTGTGACCTTCAAAATGGTGCTGAAACACTTAGCCATTTTCTTACGTAAAATAGTTTGTAAGACTTTCTCAAATGATTTTTTAATGTGTATACATTTAAATGCAATATCTAGTTACTACTGTCTGTTCCACGTTTTGCTGACGACGAACTTTTGGCTATTAAACACATTAAATCTGAAAAATATTTAAAAGTAAGTTCTTTTTTATCAATAACAAGTCACCCTCCCCAAAATGTTGTATTAATATTGATTTTATTGTGAAAAAACGAATTTAACATGGGGGCTCAAAATAGATTTTTTTAAATATTTTTTTTATTTGTACACCGATTTTCAAAATCTAACTTTTGTTTCCTTAGTTACATCATTTTCAAGCTATCTCGGAGTCAATTTAAAAAAAAAATTAGTTTTTTGATCTTTCAGGATCAAAAAATTTGGAAATTAACTCCCCATGTTTCCTCAATTTCCAAATTTTTTCGTTTTTTGATCTTTGAGGATGAAACAACGAACAATTTTGGAAATTTACTCCCCATGTTAAATTCCCATAGGAAAATCTTTTTTTCGAAATAAAATAAATATTTGATGGAATTTTATCAAATATTATTTTTGGAAGATAAGTCAGGATCATATATTCTATATTCGCGTTGTACATTTGCATTTTTCATGTCCGTGAATATTGATATGCCCCGGCATAGGCAAAATCACTTACCTTCATTTTCATTTAGGCAAAGACACGGATTTGTCCTTTAACTCTAAGTCTGCCATATGACTGTACGTTGAAAATTCGTGATGCTTTGACAGACCGTGAAAATGCAAACATACATTGTATGATCTGGATTTATACACAGACCAGACATGCATATTTGAAATCACGACCCGTCTGTGAATCTCCAGCTCTAAATGTTCGTTTTCATTCGCGCACCTGTCAGTTCCACAATTCAACAATAGGGCACTTTTAATCCAATATATTTACGTGTGAACACACGGACGCTCACTTTATAAGCTCGTATCGGTTGCTATCTTCACTTTCGCTGTGTGACTTGGTTAAATAATAACTGCATACTAGCATATCTTCGAAAATGTAACTATTTCACACTGAACCTAAAACTTTTACCCTGCTGTCGGCCATTTTTGCTATGAACTCTGGGAGCTAATCTTAGCAACACAGCGAAAAGAAGTTCAGCAAGCGCTAAAGATGAAACGAATGCACAATGGCAGACTTATGGTACATATTGCATACAATATTGTTTAACACTGATTATGTAACTTATCAGAGTGAGAATATGCCATTGTTTTGCCAATTTCAGTGCTCCTTGACGTTGTTAAGGTAGCACGCGCAAATTCATCATCAGTAATAATCTGACGTAACTTCCGGCACGCGCGTGATCAATTCTTGGGTCCAGGCCCAATTCTCGGGCTCACATCCCATGTTCGGGTTGTCCCCGTTTTCGGGCTCATGCCCCATTTATTGGATTATGCCACTTTTCGGACATTGGCCCCTAGAATGGGGACTAATATTCCCCAAAACGGGACGTGAGCCCCATTTTTGGGTTCAGACCCAGTTATCGGGCTTGCCCATCCCATTTTAGTATAAAAGGACTGGATTTTTAACCATTCCTCACTCTGGCAAAGTTAAATCTCTCAAGACAACGTCTCCACGCTAATTTCCGCGAACAATGCACAAAAACATATCAGTAAGCTATTTAAATTCTAGTTCTCATAGCAAGAACAGTTTAATATTTAGACTAATGGTGATGTCTAGCCAGAGTCACTTTTGGACATTATTCTATATTTAATAGATATAACGTTCTATGCAATAAGTGCACTATTGCGAGTCACAGGGACCTCCTGTCATACACACTGATGAATAACTAGTTTGTTCATGCACATCTGTCTTCACGGCAATACTTCGACTGGTATTAGATGACCAACTCATATATATATATATTACGCTAGAGATTTAGGACTTGCATACATTAATCGCATTACCGTTCATTGCGGGTTTTAAGAAATACCGCGGATATTATAGTTAGTCTACAGTGTATTTCCAAAAGTACGTTACTTTGCCACTCACTTGAACCATCTCGTGGACATTTGTTGTTTTAGTAATTAAAAGCTAAATCAATAGTTTAAAGTTTATCCGATCTGTTATAAATCCATTCCCTGGACTGTCAGCCTGCATCAGTACCCGTGTTCCCGTCCCTACAGATGAGTAGCAGCTAAACCAGATCTGGGAGATACAGGCTACAGGCTACACGGAGACTGATTGACAACTATTCGAGGCAAACGCTACCACATGTGTCAGTCAAGCAGTCACCACTAGCCCGTAACGCTTGTTTGATGATACTGGGGTATACAGTGGTACACGCATAGCAAGGGTTTAGTCCAACGGCCAATGGTACAGCAAACAGTTGGTTTGGTACAGCGACGTTTAACAACCCATCATACAGCATATGCAGGGTCCGAACGGGGTCATATCTACGCACCACTACCGGTGCGTAACAATATCATAAAACAGTTTAAAGATGGTACACGTGAAGATAAGTCAGGATTATATATTCTATATTCGCGTTGTACATTTGCATTTTTCATGTCCATGAATATCATAAAACAGTTTAAAGATGGTACACGTGATGTCTTATAGGAATGCCCATTGACCTGAGGGAGTAGGTTAAAAAAACATATTGACCCGTAGGCGAGGCGTCTAGACAAGAACGTGCGAAATATATTAGGGACGAATTGATTAGCTACGTGTACGCGTTACATAGCGTTCATAATAAACATGGCGGCTGAAAATATATTTGCCGAGCTATCAGAGACAGAAAAGAATAGAATTATTGAAGACAGTAAGTATGAACACAATAAGTGCGACGGCTACTGGCATGAATGTGTTGCGCGAATATTTATAGGCACCAGTCATTACTACTGACTTCACTGACATGAATAGGAATGACTTGGACACCATGCTTTGACATTTTTATTTGGTGACGAGAAACACCAAGGGTGAAAGTAGGTATATGTTTTATCAACATCGATTCAGTCAGCATCTGTTCAGTCAGAAAATATTATCAGGTCGATATTAATTTTTCATATAGAATCCGTCCAATCGCAATTTATCGACGAATACGAAAACAATTATTGTTATTTATTACACTCTTGTACATTATTTGCACGGGTTTCGTTGTGAGAGAAAACCCGTAATCAACTCCTTACAAATAATGCACCGTGAAGAGAACACCCGTAATTGTGCACCTGTTTTCTTGGAAAAAATGAGCTACCATGCAAAATGTTTAATTGGTATTACAGTCAAAATAAAGTTATTTGAAAATTTGGAAAGAGTCTCGACTAATCTAGAATGTTAATGTGATTGAACACATTCCAATCATGCACTCAAATATATCTGGCTCATAGTTACAGCTGAGTAATTTGGATTCCAAAAAAAATTACATGACGTCACATTTGACGTCACACAACGTAACGTCAAAACGCGGGAAAAACACGTCACTGTATAACGATTCATGCGTACATCAATGCATTGAGCATAACCTCAAAAATAGACTAAATGTGCATATATATCCGCGGTGGTAGTGTAATAAATAGGATATTCCATCGTACATGTTTGAATAGCGGAAATAATACACTCGTGTCCGTCGGCGTCCGTGCAAGCAACTCGTTCGCTACGCTCACTCGTTGCTTACGCCGAGGCCGACGCACACTCGTGTATTATTTCCCGCTATTAAAAATGTACGATGTAATATCCTCTATTTTGTTTCGGTCGACACGTGGTTGTATCGACCCAATAAAAGCCCAATCAAAGTTATATCGACCGAGGACGCAGTCCGCGGGTGGTAACATTTTTATCGGGTCGATACAACCATGTATCGACCTCACACAAAGGCGATAATTGTATAATATGTTAGACGTGAAACACTGTTCCATGCTTACTACATTGAAGTTAATCAAATAAAAGCATGAATACTATAGTTAACAAATAATATGTTCAGACCATGTATCTCAGATGACACATCAGACATAACATATTTTGTTTTTCGCATAGGGCACTGCAAATGACCAATATGTATACTATGCATACCAATCGCACCATTTCAGTTGATCGATTTCACAAAACTTTGCCTTATATTCAAGTATATTCTATCAGAAACTGTTATATCCTGGGGAGGGAAGACATGACCTTGACTTGAGCATGTGGGTCAGATGGATGCGTTATGTAATGAAAGTAGGGATGGTGATAACAGGAATATCAAGTTCCTAGTCAATTTGGACTGCAGGATGCAGCAACAATATGTAGTCAAACAATGTAACGTAACGTTTGCCAACACTTAACTCAAATTTCAAGTAATATGACATTGATAGTGGGCATGCAGGCCACATGACTCGGCTTTGAATTGAATATATATATGAAGATAAACAATCCTATGAAGTTTCAAGTCAATCAGACTCAGGGTTACATAGATAAAAGGTATCCAAAAACTATAAAGCAAATTTGAAACCATAATACATGTACAGTGGGGTCAGCTTGTAAGTGCACACACGAACGAACACGACAGGTTGGAACCAACCTGTCGTGTTCGTTCGTGTGTGCACTTACACGCTGACCCCACTGTACGTCCCATTTTTCAAACATCACTGAACTCAATTGTACTTATGACTCGTTTGGAAAAACAGTTAACGGAGTCACGTGATTCAATATCGTGCTACATTATCAAATGACAGGCACAATTATTACGACCCGGGTTGTAACATTAAATTTGCAGTTAACAAACTACAAACAAACATGGGCGTTGGTTCATGTATAATAAAACTAGAAAGTTATCTAATTTACACGCATGTGCCACAAGAAAAGGAACCTTATGCAGGTAAGATGATTAATATATGTGACCCGTCATGAGGAAAGTGACCAGTTTGGTGATGGCCGTTCAATGTTTCTATGTTGTACATGCTTGTTTGCAAATACAATCTTAGACTAATAAATATGTTTAAACCTAAATTACAAGCGAAAAAACGTGTAATTTGGCATAAAACACGTATTCATGCAAATCATGAGGATAATACCGGCAACATGACATCGGCGATTTACTATGGACTGAGTGTATTTGAATGTCTACCGTTCAGTATGTCAAAGGAACTGCACGTTGGGTATGGAGTTGGGTGGGGGATGGAAAATCTGGAGAAGACCCTGGCGGAGATGCCGTTAAAAATTGATTTGAAGCATCAAATGCACAAAATTACCATTGTACATTACATCTGCTCAAAAACCGTAAGAGACATGGATCATTGAATATTTACCGCATCTCCGTATTTCGCTGTTATATACATGCATTCAGAAAAAGTACTTAGCGGATCTAAAATGAGTGATGATTTAACAAGATTATTATAATTTGAATTGTCAAATTGGTACACTTAGTAGGAGAATGTGGATTCGCCCGAGACCCAATATGAAGTGCAATGTGCAAACCCTGTGACGTCATGGGTTTTCCCAGTTTGTCCCAGATCAGCGTCATCTGAATATTTCATCAGCAATAAATAATATCTAAGGGAGTATCATGTGTAACATCAAATTGGATTAAGGTATAATGATGCAATCCTTGACAATTTGGTAATGTCAACCATTTAAAAAGGCGCCTGGGTTGATGTTTCAAAGGATAAAAAGGTAGACCACATGGTTCTCATTGGCTGTTATTTATATGGCTTATGTTATAGTGGTAAGCTATCTTCACTTGCTATCATCAATCAGTCAATCGTTCAGGTGTAGTTCCTGTACAACCACCAGATGTTAAATTTCATCCCCATACAAACGCATACATGTAGTTGTCGATACGCAGGTGGTGTCATACAGCCCTCACGTGCATACCACCATAACAAAACTAGCAGCTGCAGTGCTGATGACAGCTGCAATGTTATACTAAATTGCATGTGTGTAGTGTTCTATCTGAGTAGCTGTATCGTATGCGATTGGTGTACTCGTAGACAAGAAATAACGGAAATATCGATGTCATGATTGATATTTGCATACATTGTATTGAGATGATACATTTTCGTTTCTTGCATATACATGTACAAGAACTGTACATGTCAACCTCTTATGAAAATCAAAGGCACATATATAACAAACGTGGTAAAACACATGATTATCATTTGCATGGCATAGAGTATGTGTTGATGAAATCGATATTGTGGTTTTCAGAAAAAAGAAGGTATCCACATACAGATAGGTACGTCTTACATTTCACTGAAAATGAAACGTTTTTGTTCTAAATTGAGCAAATATTGCAACGTCATCTAGTAACCGCCTAATTCATATATTTCAAATAGAACATTTATATATTCATATTGGTAATGCATTCCAAACGTCTACTTCCATTGAAGAAGCTATGGAGTCTAACAAATGATAATCTAAATACCATGATATGCATCAATACTTTCCCCAACCTCAGACACCACATTAAATACTGCTGGCGTGCCGCAAGGTTCGGTACTTGGCCCATTACAATTTCTAATATATGTCAACGACATAACTGATCATGTACTAAGTATTGTTCGACTCTTTGCTGATGACAGCTGTCTGTTCTTTTCTTCAACAAATGTTGACCATCTAGAAGGCATAATAAATCATGACCTGTTAATTTTGTCTCATTGGGCTAAACAATGTTTGGTTAATTTCAATCCGAACAAAACTGAACCGATAGAACCAATACTCGGCAACTCGATTAATTCTTAACTTTTACTTAATGACGTAAGATATTATCATACCTATCTACATTTATACTTACCACTACGGTGACCGTAGCACGTCTCGAATTTGATCCGAAGTACATTTCGTCTATTACTGAGACACCATTGATACATATACAACCCACCTATGTAAAAATACTTTTACTATTGCTTTACTGTTTCGGAATCGCTTCCCGTCATACCTCTATTCCATATTATGACCATAATCAATTGTTACACTATTACCTAATACACAATAACGTTTCTTAGAGTGTATTTAATCGGAATCTTGACTTATTATTGGGTAAAGCCTAACTAGAGGGGTGCACTCCATGTAACCCTGGTACCTGCCTGACTAGTAAAGTTATTAAACCTGATGTGTTAATCGTTTGAACTGTTGTTGTTTGTTATTGACTGTGACATAACTTCGCTGCAACCAGGGTGTAGGTGGTCTTATAAATGGTGTCCGGAATTGGGATGTTTATTGCACGACCATAAATAACTCAAGTCAATAACTTTACAGTGGAGCTACAGAGACAACTTCAGTGATAATGGATTTCAAGCAGTTTGATGGTCGATCTACAACTATTATAATATAAGGAGAGCGGACAACTGTTGATAAATATTAATTAATGTTGTAGACCAGGGGCCCGTTTCACTAAACTTCGTACGACTAAATTGTTCGTAAGTGCAAATTTAGGATCGTCTGAAAATTTCAATTGATTGATTTACATTTATTGAGCATAGGCTGCATAAAAATTATGCAATTGTTGACAATAAAACATTGTGAGTGTGAAATTTACAGACTATACTAATTTTGCATTTACCAACATTTTAGTCTTACAACACCTTACAGTACCCTGATGGATCAGCTAATTGGGAGTTGACAGAGAACTGACAGGGATTGCTTATTTCCATATTTATTCCGAATAAAGGTACATGTAGTAGGACTTCAATAACACTGAAACGTAATTGTAACACATATATTCTTCTTTTTATTTCGTAGCATTCGGCCAGATGTTGCTTTTTTTATGAACAAAAAGAGATTTGTCTATGTGAAATTAACGTGAGTAAAAAGAATATGGAGAACATAGAAGAGGAGTCGAACCTTTTCGATTTTCTCTTTAAAACTAGATAGCTTGAAATTTATGTAACTAACAGGAACTAATAACAACAAAAATATTTTGAAAATCGGTCAACTATTTCTGAAATTAGAAACAGAATCCCCATGTGATACCCCCATCTGAAGACATCCTCACTAATGTAAAGATGTGCATTGTCATTTAAGATGGGGAAATTGTGTTTTCGTAATAAAATCAATATTCGTCCTTTCACAAAATAAAGCAAAAGGCTGATTCTTAAATTTTGGTAAACGTAATTTCGAAAATAATATTATTTTTCATTGTGGATAGAGTCGGGAAATGTGGACATGTTCCGTGAAGCAGACAGTAGTGTCCTTGTAACCCGGATGAAGTGGTACCGAGTCTGAATATGGCGAAACATAGTGACACCACAGGTATTGGTGATTTGAGATATGAAGTGTTGAAAAACCCTACATCTGTAAATGGTGTACACATGTCAGCATGGCTAGTTATTTTCAAAACTAAAGCATTAAGAGGCTTCCATTTACACACATTAAGAATATTATATGACACACGAGTGCCGCTTCCCCCATATTCCAGAATTCTGTCCCCTAGTTATTAGCAAAAAGGCAAAACAGACATGACTCGGGTGTGTTGGTGGGATCAATATACTTACAACACGATTGGTCGCATGTAAGATCGACAATCTCCTCGTACATGCGGATGAACCCTGCACTAATTATCACTTATGACACCTGTACGGTGAAGCGGTTTGGCGTTAGAAGCCTTCAAATGCTCTATGCATTGAAAGGAAGTATCCCATGCATATAATATGATGGGATACAATTGCCGACGGAAACATATATAGACGTATATGTTATATACTCGTGCATGTACTGATAGCGCTGATAGGATTAAGAGGTTGATTAAAACATACAACGACACTGATTTAGACAATTGTAATACCGACATTGAACCAACACACATAGTTGATTAATTATGCAAAGATTCGGAATAAACACAAATATTTTCAGATACTGGAACTAGAAATTGGAAGACACTTTGGACGACAACATATTGTTCAAACACCAAGGGGTCATCATCACTACTGTCTATTTCACGAAAGCTGCCCAAATTGTACGGCTATATAAACAATTTAAAATCAATATTTGTTTTCGATAATATTAAATTAAAGGAAAATTTAAGAATGAGCCTTCTTTTTATTTCGTGAAATTTGTTTAAATATTGATTTTATTGCGAAAAAACAATTTCCCCATGTTAACAAGTGGAAGATTTTAGAATTTTCGAAATACTGGACATATTTTCAAGCTATCTAGCCAGGTTTCGGAGTCAATATCCAAACTTTTTCGTTTTTCGACTCCTCCCACAGCTCCTCCACCTTTATTTCCCATGTTAAATTCCCATAGAGAACTAATTTTTCGTAATAAAATTAATATTTGACCAAATTTCACTCTTAAATTTTGAGAAAATTTAATATTATACAAATAAATATTATTTTTGCATTGTTTATATGGCCGTACAATTTGGGCAGGTTCAATGAAACAGACAGTAAATTAATTATCTCGTTGGCAGTCTTGATACTAAAATGAATATACATGTACGTCCTCAGTGACAATGTCCTTGGGTGTTCTTGCGTCGGGTTATTGGAAACAAAGCAACAATTACATTCATAGACACATACTGTGGCCAAATATGCACATAGATAAAGTGGGTAACGGTGCAATTCTTATGCAAAATATTCATATGCATTTCATATGCTTTTCGTACGAATTTCATATGTAGTTCATATGTTTTCATATGTTCTACATATTCATGCAGCATAAGTATGTGTTGTTTCACATGAATTGCATACATGTATGTGGAACATTTTGATCTGTATATATGTGCGTACCCTTTCACCAATATTAATACCCGGATGTACTATACTGTAACCGGCTAATAATAATTACACAAATGTTAAATAAATTATACATTTTTACGCCACAACAAATAAACAATACGTCTCATGGGTATGACATACATATCGTTCATGTACTCCAGCAGATGCAAAATCAAAAATACACCTGTTTTATGTCATCTTACGTTATGCAGTTGTTACCATGACCATGCCATGAACAATTTAAATATGTCGGAATAAAATGTCTCGAGTCTGATTTGATGAATACGAGGACAGTGGCCGATTTCACCAAAATCGGTAAACGCTCTAACCTCGCAAATACAAATACACTTTGAGGGAGTCCTTTCAATTCATGGATACATTAATTACATGTTTAATTTAATGAACTAAACCATTTTTCATCAAACAATGGCTATCATAGTTAAATGAATAATGAATAATAGTATTCGATCAATAATAGTATTCATCAAATATAAACAGGCGTTTTTGTTATACGAAATAATACATTTCAGCTCAAATAAAAACTTATTCCCTGATATTAGTGTAATTAGCAATTTAGAAGAAATAGTCTACTGATGTATATGACTATATAAGATGAAAGTTATTCTATGTTTTCTAAATATATGCATGTACAGTCTGTCTCACGAAACCTGTCCAAATGTTACGGCTATATACACATTGTGAAAGACAATTTGTTTCAACAATATCAAATTTTAGCAAAATTTAAGAATGAGCCATCTTTTTATTTCACAAAATTTGTCAAACATTAATTTTATTACACAAAAAAAAGAGTTCTCTGTGTGAATTTCACTTGGGAGAATAGAAGGTGGAGAAGCTGCAGGTTGTGTCGAAAAACGATACATTTTGGAAATTAGTTATGAATCCTCGCTAGATAGCTTGGAAATGATCTAAGAAAACTAAATGTAAATTTTGAATATCAGTCCGCTATTTCTGAAATGAGAAAAATAATCCCTTGTTAAATCCACATCTTCACTCGCGGGAAGATATCTATGGGGATATAACATGGGGATATTTATTTTCACAAAAAAATCAACATTGAACCAAATGTCTCACTATAAAAAAAGGCTCATTCTTAAATGTTGATGAAATTTATTATTATCGAAAATAATATTTTATTTGCATATAGCCGTAACATTTGGGCAGGTTTCGTGAAACATACAGTATGTCTATCAGCGATATACGGAGATGCAATAAAACAGTAATCAATCAATAAATCAATCAAAATACTAATTTAAAACAAATAATCAATCACGTACAGGCTTTGAGCATGCGTAATGTAACGATCGTATTCCTTCCACGTGCAGTTTGAAATCAATTTGCAACGGTATCTCCGCTAGAGACTTCTCCAAATTTTCCATACCCCACCCACCTCCGTACCCAACATGCGGTTCTTCTGACATACTGCACGGTAGGCCTTCAAATACACTTATCCCATAGAAAATCGCCGATCTCATGTCGCCGACATTGTCCTCATGATTCGCATGTATAAGTGGTTCAATGATGCTCAACACGCCGTCGGGTTTTAAGACCCGACGCGCCTCCATCAACGCCTGTTGCGGGTTTGGAAGGTTATGAATAACAGCGACAGCGAGGACCATGTCAAAGCGCTCAGTAAACTCCTCATCCATGTTACACATGTCTGCTGTTTGAAACGTCACGTTTGATAATCCAGCAGCCAGGGAATTGCGTGTCGCCATGTCTTTCATCAGTGCGTCCTTATCGACGCCGACGAACGTCGAGTTAGGGTAGCGCCTGGCGAATGAAAGAATGTAGGTACCCGTCGCGCATCCCATGTCCAGGACTAGAATCCCCCTTTCTGTAATTAAATAAAGGATAGTATATGAGTATGAGTTATGATGTAATATGGTATTTATTAAATGAGTTGACTGATTTGATAAGAAAAGAGGTTCAGCCGATCCTGTCAATACGACCTAATCACTGCGCATGAATATGTTCGCTGATTGGGGTTATAATTTTTGTATTTTGAAGCTATTTGTAGATGTTGACGGGATAAATAGAATAGCAGGTTAGTGCCGTGAATGGGAAAACATATCTGGCGCGGCAGAGCCTAGCCCTTCCCGTTTCCTAAGCCTTGCCAGATATGTTTTCCCATTCACGGCACTAACCCACCATTCTCTATATATGATCTTATGAATGATGATTTAATATGTTATTCATTAAAGGAGTTGACTGATTTCATAAAGGAAACAAGGTCAAGCCGACTTTTTGTCGTTCTTGAACCAACGAATTTCATTTACAAAGAATTTGCACTTGCACAAGTGATGCTTTAATATAATATTCACATAAGATGGCAAAAGTGCGAATCTCCTCTTTGGCTCGGCTCAGAAACGATTTCGAGCCGAACCTAATAATGTTGATGTCAAAGCCATTAGGATGGTATTCCATTTATCAGGTAACATAGTATGCTATAGAATGAGGAAATATAATGTGGTTTAGGTTGAAAATAACCCGGATTTACATACGATGGTAATCTGTTATTCCTACGCATTTTGTAGCCATGTATGGTAATTGTCTATATCAGTATCTACCTAGTTTTTCCACCAGGCCAATTGTCTTGTAATGTTCGACCTGTTGACCCACCCAGTCCTCCGTTGTATCATCACGGAACGTGTTCCAACAGTCCACATACTTGCCGAACTTGTCGTATCCATAACCTACAATGATAGGCGACTTTGTAAATGTAGTTTAATCTATTTCTGAAATTAAAAAAAATTCCCCATGTTAAATCCCCATAGACATCTGTGAAGATGTCTATGGGGATTTAACATGGGGAAATTGTGTTTTCGCAATAAAATCGATATTGGACGAAATTTCACGAAATAAAAAGAAGGCTCATTCTTACATTTTGATGTAATTGGCATTGTTTATTTAGCCGGAAAATTTGGACAGGTTTAGTGAAACAGACAGTAGTCCAGTATTTGGCCGATATGTACACATGTACATGTACGATGGCGATTCAATAAATTCCAGGAAATGTGCTGTGAAAGACTCATTTTTTAATTGAATTGTCTAAAACCTCACGTGATTTGCAGATACAAATATTTTCTTCAATTGGGCATGTAATTTACCGAAACTCGATTATGCAAAACTGAAGACCGATAACCATAGTAACGTCGTGTTCTGGGACACGACGCACTTGCGACGTCAACGGTAGCTTTTTTGCCAAAGATTTGACGTTTTCGATTTATTGAAAATGGCACCGTACGAAAATAAATTAGAATTCAATTATAAATTTGTCATACATGTATCACTGATGTAGTGCAATATTTTGGTGACGTCAAACTAATGTTCTGACTTCATGCGTCAAGCTCGTGGACGCCATCTTTGACGAGTACAAAATGGCCACCGAACAGAGAAATTCAATAAAATTGTGCCATGTTGGCTAAATCTCGCAAAGAAACCATTGATGCGATGACCCGTGTTTATGATGACAACGATATAAAAAAACAGGATATACCAGTGGTTCGTGTGGTTAAAAATCGACGCGACTCCGTAGAAGATGGTATAATATATACATATATATATACTCCTGGAGAAGATCAGTTTTACAATATGGTAACTTTGTTTGAACAAACAAACAAATGTGTATATCAAAATAGATGCGTCATGTGAACTACGATGAGTTTATGAAGCAGAAACACAAAATGACGCTATTTACCCCAAGGTCCGTCAGTTTTAAAACAATCCACAACTGCGTCGATTCTGTCCCTAAAGTGTATGAGCATCGGCAGATACGCGCACATTGTCTTGAGCATGACGTGGTGATCTGTTGGTATAAAATACCTTCGGTCGCCGCCACTGGTTTGGATCGTCACGATCCTGGCCGATACCATGTTTCCCAACCATTCTCGGACATACCTTCAATATACAGGCACGTAGTGTAATAGATAAGAGCCATTAAAGACCAGGGGACCGTTTCACTAAACATCGTACAACTAAAATGTTCCTAAGTGCAAATTTAGGATCGTCTGGAAATTTCAATTGATGGATTTACATTTATTGAGCATAGGCTGCATATCAGCCTATGCTTAATAAATTTAAATCCAATAATTCTTAACAAGAAAACATTGTTAATGTGAACTTTATAGACTATCAAAAGTTTGCCCAAACGAAAATTTTAGTCGTACGAAGTTTAGTGAAACGACCCCAGAGTAGTGCACTTCCAGCGGAAAGCATGCAGTTTGGTATACAGGGTTTTTCGAGTACGGAAACAAAATGAGCAGTGGAGATAAACGATAAAATGTGTTCTTCCCTTTTAAAATGACGGATTTCAAAATGGCCACCAGAGTAAACTTGTGTTGCCCATATCTTAATATGTGTGACTCGTAGCTACTTACTGTATGTACAAAATCAATACTAAGAACAGTAATGACTAAAAATACTAATTCATTGTGAATGTCAGTGGCGTAGCTCCGTATAAGCACTGTAGGCCCGGGCCTATGCGTTTTTGCGGATAATGAAAAATATGAAAATGCAAAAAATGCAATAAAATCGGGGGGGGGGGGGTAGGGGGTATAGCTATGGCATTGAACTGTAACGACATCGGAAGATGATCAGCGGCGTAGGAGGGTATTGAAAAGTGGTGCGGCCATACCGTCGAACGAGCAATGTTCGTGAGAATTCTAGGGGGTGGGGGGGGGGGGGGGGCACGGTTACACGAAGCACCCAAATACACCCATCTAAATACGAGTGCTGATCCAGAAGTTCGTGGACAACGTCAGTTAACAGACCGAACATGGAAGTATTCTTGAAATATATTGCAGGCATGTGTCTTTATATATAATGAGTATATGTATGAACTTTCGTGAACATATCTGGTTATTTATAGTTGCTGTGTTGGCGTGAACAATGGTGGTCAGAGCATAGCGGCGCAGGTCACGACGTCACTTCTTGTGACGTTACGTTATGCGGACAATACTTCGACGTTACTCACATAATTGTTTTCCGAAATATATTCCACCGATAAAAATGAATTTCTGATGCCACTCAACCCACTTGCGGAGATCTTTTATACCACTGTGGTTCGAAAGAGCTTATGATGTTTGTAGTTTCAGTCCGTAACTCTGATATATCTATGAATTGTCTTCCCATTAGTTCACTCTTCAATCGCAGGAATAACGCAAAATCACAAGGTGAAAGGTGAACATGGGCGATGTTTGAACATTTCCGCTCCCAACTTGGTGGGAGTGATGGCTCACATTTCCATTGACTGGACTGTATTGATTCTGGGTTATAATGGTATAGCCACAATTCGTCTACTGTAAAAATGCGATCAATAAATGAATTTCCATCTTTCTTCCATCTTCGCAATGAAATCTTTGATCCTTGAACAAGCAACTCCTTTTATGTGTACACAAGATCATTGGAGCACAAGGAGCACTTAAAAATCCCATATTGTCTGATATACTGTTTCATATTACTAGCTTAGCTGTTCACTTAATTGATGCAACGTTATTCTCCGGTCTTCGTCTAGTTTAGCGTTTACCAGCGTAACGTTTCTTCGTCGGTCTATCGCCCCGAGCATCGTCCGTAACGCTCATCCTACAGTCGGGAATCCTTTTATGTCATTTATAAAGAAGAGATTGCCACACCCTTTTCATTCCTGATGCAATTTCCATACGTTGCTTTGTTTCTACGGGCGTTGTCCCAAATTTTACACAATATTGAAAGATAGTCCTCGTTTTCTCACTTTCTGATGACGCTATTTTTGTATTCGAGTAAATCACTGTATGCTGTCGCAGTTTTCGCTCTCAAATTCACACCATAAAATCAAATGACGTCATAATATACAATGCTGACGTTACAAACGATGACCAAGGTTCTGCGCAATTTACTTTAAGGTGCATTTAGTGAATACAATTTCGTATTTGGTAAACTATTGCATGTATCAGTAACGAAGGAATTGTATTACACACAATGTGATAACCACCGTGATTCATCAAAACTGTGACCAGATATCATGTGAGAGAGGAAAGGTGCCCGCCCGCCCAATCTCTAAACATTTTGAGGAACCATTTTATATTAGTTCAAACATGGCTTATACTAATTTCGTTCAGTTCTCTATTGCTTCACATGTTCGCCTCTATGTGGTAATTGTATGTTATACATATGTATCCTACATTGCGTAAAATGAAATACGATTACTTTGTCCTGCGGTAATTAATGAGACGTCACAAAATGTTGCGACGTCACAATAATGAGCGACGTGACGTTCAAATCGCATTCAGTGTATGTGCTAAAAGTTTACTAAATCAGCCGATTTACATCGGAATTGCATAAAACAAATATCCGTATGTTCAGAAATGAGCTTTGCATAGGAAAACGTAAACAAGTAAAAATGTCAAAATTTGGCCATAAGGTACCTTTTCCCACAAAGCGGCTCATATACTATATCCGTATGTATCTGTGTAGTCCCTGATCCATGTCCCCTCCAGCACCTTTGGTACATGATTGTTCTATATAGTAAATCAGGAAATACAACGTTTTCCATTTATTTTATCCGTAAATATATGCAGGAAAATGAGGGTATTAGTAGGTCTGAATATAATAATGATTGTTCTCCATTTAGTCCATGAATTTAACTATAATTTATGCATGTACATAATTATTTCAGTTTATCCGGATATATACTATTCGTCATTTGAAATGTGGATCTCTGTGATTGATACATGTACATATTATAATTCTATATGACTAGGGTGTGCACTTTCCAGTAGTCGGTCTGTAAATCTAAAAAATAGACGTGATCAGTGTAGCTTCTGTACAAATAGCACACTGACTGCTGTAGCCTGATAACGAGCTGTATTGTTTGTTAGAGGCAAGACGAGTGTTTCATTGATGGAATTGCGAACAGTGCAGCACCTGATCAGACTGTGGATACACAGGCTGATCTGGATCTCCACTGTTCGCAAAACCCATAAGCAAAATGTAGCTTACCAAAATAAACCATTGTCACATAAATTTATTTTTCACTATGCCTACTAGGCTATTAAACATTCCTATCATTTGTTAGATTGGATATTATATATGTGACGCGCCAAGCGAAAACCTCCCTTATCGGTAAACGCGACGTAACGAGTTATGACCGTGACAAAAAACGGTGTAATTTTCGCGCTGTTTGGACAAAGCAGTAGTATACAGGGAGTCAAAATGATAACAGCAACCATTATGCTGTTATTGAGCGGTATTGTAGCTCCCACCACCAACAAAAAGTTGGTGATGGTCTTGTAGTCCCAATTATATTGGAGATTGGGATATTTTTTATTCCAACACCGAATTTTCCTCCTCCAATATAGCTAATTTATTCCGTAGATCAGTAACTAATTCTACCAACTCTAGTCTACCACGTTCACCTTTAGCCACCTGGCAGCGCAGTTGCTTATGTCTACAAAGAGTTTGGACACTAACGAATTTACAAGGGCATCTGGGGCATTGGAATTGTGGGGCGGCACAAGGATCTTTCTTCGCTAGATGCCTTCGCAGGTTGGCTGGTCGTGCAAAAGTTTTACAACATGTAACACACTCCATTTATACCTATAGAAAGGTATGTTCAATTGGGTGTCACAATTACATAAGGTTGTATTATCGATTATTTATCAGAAAATATGACAACTATTACAACCGTATACTTTTCATAGGTTATATCATACCAAAGTATATAAATGCCTACCACAATTAATCAGGTTCAGATTGAAACGTTCAGAGCCGAGGCTAAATCTCTTGGTATTGTCTATAGCAACCGTCTGCGCGTTCATGGGTTAAATAAGCTGATAAACGCAATAATAGGTAAAAAAACTCTGAAAAAAGGGGAGAAAACTAAAGACTCTGACGAGAGTCTGACCAACTATGACGACGGACGGACCGGTGGTAGCTGGGTGTCAGAAGGCACCGCGAGAAGTTCTTCGCGAACAAACCCCAGCGATGGACCATCATCCAAATAGTAGAGCACGGGCTCATCGGGTTTGGTAATATATCGATCTAGATGATATACATTGAGAGACCACACGGGATCAGTCGCGCGTCGGCGGCCACCTTCGAGCTCTCCCGGTTGATAGAGGTACCGGACGGCAACATCCGATGGAAGCCGTTTCTCCGCTAAACCAACGGGTCACCCGCGCGAGACGGCAGATGGTTTGTGCGCCACCGTTTTCGCCTTGATGGCATCTACGGGCTTCTTACCGATCAATCTGGTCACCTCACCGTTCAGTGCGGAGACCACGGCGGGCAGCCTGGTCACCCACTCGGTCGATCGCGAATGAGGGTCTACAAGCTGTTTGGCATATTGGTGTCCGAACAACCTCTCAGCCAGGGTTCGATTGAACCGCTCCACGATCCCCTGGTCCCGGTGGATGTTGACGCGGCCGCGTCTAACAGAAACGTTGTGCTTAACCAATAGATGAGAGACCGCGCCCATGAACTGTCGGCCTGGATCGACCTGGAGAAGATTCGGCCATTTGAGAGGACTCCTCTTATATATTCCGGAAAGAGCCTCAGCCACCTCCTTAGACTCTTTGGTAGCCAACGGCTCAGCCCCCTTATACCGACTCGCTACGTCAACGATTGTCAGTGCGTACTTCTACGTCTTGCGACCGACGCGATCGTGAGGGAGAAATAGGAGGTCTGCTTGGTGGACTTCGTTCGGCACCGGCACGTCGAATTCGGGCGCGGAATATTGTGAGGCGCGGGTAAATAGATCTGCCGGATGGCCTGCTTCTTGAGCCATTCCTTGGCGGCGTTTTCGGAAACGTTGGTCGCCGCCGCGAGGTTCTTGATGGCCGCGAGTCCCTTCCAGTAGCCGCGGGGGGCTGTAGTATGTGTTCGCTAGCTTGCGCGTTAGGCGAACCGATAGTTTGGTATCAAGCTTGCGCGTGTCCATCGTATGCGAGGTATTCTAGTAGATCGAACAGTCTCCAACATGCCTTCGCCAGATCGTTCGGTAACTGCGTCGTCGATACTAAACCTTTGATGGAAGTTTCGCTGCAGCTGCCGGTTAAGTTACAGCTCTGGAGCGGGAACTCGGAGGAATCTAACATCCGTTTTGCGAAAAGGGTGGCCGCTTTTTCGTCCTCGCGCCACGTCTCTAGAGAGTCTTGGGCCAGACTGATCAGACCCTTTGCGCCAGCTAAACGGTGTTTAAGGGCCGTGTAGCCTACATCGATCAAAGTGTAATAAAGCTCGTCAACTAACATCGTTCTATATATATATTATTTAAAAAAGCTAAAATAATTATTGCTTATTGCTTTTGCTTATTGTTTTTCCAATATAGTCGCTGACGAGACCCGTCGCAACCATCCCCACAACGATGAACGCGATCTCGCGGTCTTTTTGGGCCTCTGACGGTACATACAAATCTGAAAGTTGGGGCTCGGGATCCAGCGCCTCAAGACTTTTCTGCGGATATGCCAGCGCATACTCACGATTGGCTTCTTCAACGTTCCGGAATGTTTGCGCGGCGTGATTCTCGCGGCGAAGTTCTTCGTTGATCCAGTCCAGATGGGCGGTTCGTTTTTTCGACCATGCTGCGTCTGCGCTCTTGAGTTGTTCTTCAGCTAAATCGTGACGCTTGCGCTCATCATCCGCGTCCGAGTTTTTTCCTATTAACGAGAATAAATAGTTGCTACCGCCGAACGCCCCTGCGCTCACGATTGCACCAAATACTATTGCTCCGATCGAAGCCATTTATTTCCATATATTAGCTGGTGGAATTCCAGCTTTAATTAGATAATCTCGGGTCCAAACTGCGGTCGCTACATCTAAGGTCACGAACCCTACGTCTCTCACGGTCATATACAATTTGGGAGCGGGCCCTCCGAAGGCCATCTTTGATATTCGAGCATATCCGATAATGAGACCCGATATCAACACGGCGTGATAAAGCGCATTCACTATCATTTTACCATCATTTTCAGCCATTATATTTATTGCATATAAAAGGGATCGCGATCAATGTTTAAATGGGGCGCAATCGGTTTCGTAACTTTCTTCGGAACCGCAGCAATCGGAGATTGCACCTCCAATTTGTGTATTGATGGGGGTTGTTTCGAAAGGTAGTTCCACACACACAGGGTGCCCACAACTGTCAGACCCCCACCAACAACCCACGGGATGATCCAGGTAGGAGCTACAGCAACAGCTGTCTTCGGATGAACCCCCAATTGCGATTGGGGCTCCTGTTCCAATTTGTGAATTGGGGGAGCGGCTGGAACAGACTGTTTGGCCTCTCGAAGCTCGGCGATAATTTTATCTTGTTTATCTTTTAGGGTGGCAGCCCCGCTGCCCGCCCAGCTGCCTGTCTTTTTGGGTTTTTGTGTCGTGCAACCGGATTCAACAGTGTTGAGGGCTCCTGTGGAGCTTGTTCATCCAACTCTGTAGGGGAACAATCGGGTTCATCCAATCTCGATAGGGAGTTGAAGCAATCGGGGATTGCGGTTCCGTCACTCTCGCAGGTGCTTGTCGTTCCTGGTCCAACAGGGTTGGGGGTGCGTCTTGTGTCATCATTTTCTGAGCTTATAGTTCGTGGGCATATATGTCCAAATTGACAGTGTTTACCCGTGGTCAACACGGTTGTCAGCGGAGCTAAGTACATTCCAAACTTGTGATAAATTGAGCAGCAGGCTGTTCTAAGAGTGTGTCCTATAAAAGGGTCAGTATCTAGATCGCGAATCAACCCCGCAGTGTTTGGGTCATCTCTGCCCCCAATTTAGATAGATTCGTATCGCGCATACATTTTATCAACCTCGACATCTGACATCTTGTCCACCTGACAAACTGAGAGACACCGACCGAAATACCGCTCCGATTGTCCCTCAGCAACCAGTGCAGCTAGCCGCTCGCGTCACGTCGTGTTTTTATTTTCTTTCAGGACCGTATCGGCAGCCGTTGCAATCCCCGATTGCTATTTCAGGAAATATATCGTGTCGGTTCCTGCAGTTTCTTTTGGGAAAGATGTCGTGTCGGTTCCTACTGTCTCTTCCATTAGCTGATCGAGATGTTCGTCGCAGTTCATTATTTTATTTTTAATAATTAGTACTATTCTGACTAGCCTCATAAGTCTAACATATTGCTTTATTACAAAGTAATAATAGCGCACCACCCGATACTTATGCTCGCAACAATGCAATAATTGCTAAACAATTATTAAGCGGAGCAACAAATTGATTCCCTCATTGTTAACCATTGTTCAGCATTTGTTCAACATTTGTTAAGTATTTGTTAAGCATTGTTCAGCAATTGCTCAGCATTGCTAAGCATTTGCTCAGCAGTTACTAATTTTCTTAAAATTAAGCGTTAAGCAATTACTTATTACTTTGTAATACATTAATTGATAACTTCGTAAGCAGTTGGTTGATCAGTCTTTAGCAGAAGCTTGGCGTGCTTAGTTTCCGAAAGTATCTGTCGAACCTCCTGGCGCTCCTCGCGCGTTGGGATAACGTCGTTCTCTCGAAGACAGTCGTCGAATGAGTCTCAGTCCTTGCAATGAAAGAGAGCGACCCATTTCGTTTGCTCGCGCAGATCCTTGAGGACGGCGTTGTACTTCTGAGTGGAGATCCATACGCTTTGCCCCGCATGGCGGCCCGAAAATTCGAGCTCGGAGAGCCCGTCCTTCTTTATGGTCATCGCCGCCTTGGCCGAGCAGTCGTCAATACGCATAGGGTGGGCTCGCCCTGGAATCTTTGGTATAAACCGCGCAGCCAATCGTGAAGAATGTCGCCGGGGTCAATAACGTATACCTCAGGGTCGGTCCATATCCACGGGCGCCGCTGATAAGTATCGTTGTGTCGCACAGTGGGACACAGGATCACAATGTGTCGAAATACATCGCGGTAGGACCCCTCGAGCAAGTCGAGGATGAAAACCGTTTTTCCGCATCCTGTCTGCCCACATATTATGGCAGAGTGGGCATCACAAACACAAACTAAGTTTGAAATTAAATCTTTAGATTGATTTATTAAATCAGTAGAGTGCTGAGACGTATCGACCATCTTCGATGTTGAGTTGTGCGTCCGTGATTATATATAGATACACGTTCAATGCGCCAGCTCCATCCGCCTCTTTGGTTATCTGGATCGTCACACCCTCGCTAGCGTTCTCAACTTGGCGTCCTCTACCGTGCATTTGGTCGTCGTCGCTGACTCGCATGTCTAACCATAACGCGTATTTGCTAGTCAGGAACTGCGCGAGGGAGACGTCCGAGAGCTGCAGGTCTTTGGCAACCGCGGCAACCTGGGTCACGCTTAGAGCCAGCAGCAAACTGCTTTCTGACTTCGTCCCACTGCTGGTACGCGCGAAGGCCCGCGCTGTAGAGTTGATTGGGGACTCCCTCGATCGTCACCTCTACCTTTGTGATTTTGGGGTTATAGAATGTGTCGCTTTTTCTAGCGCCGAGCTCGAACCGACGCTTCTCGAACAGCATCAGTACACCTTTCATCGAGCGGGCGGGTACGTTGACATTGATATTCCACAATGTGTCGTTTTTGTCTTTCGTCATCTTGCGATGACGAAGAACTCGGTCGTAAAGTATGGCAACGCGCCCAGCGTACTGTGTTCTGATCAATCGCGCGAGTTCGGGCATCGTCACCATGTCGTACTCCAGAGAAACATTGTCGATCGTATACGTCGATGCCATGTCGGTGGCTATGAGAGCTCGGCCGTAGTCGTTGAACGTTAGTTCGTATTCGAGGCGGTCAGCCAAAGCGCTCTGATAGTAGGGCATGTGACTCTCCAGCAACTCAAAGTCGAGCAGGATGTAGAAGCGGTTGCCGTAAGCGGCCGCGATCGCGTTGTCGCTCCTCGCGTCGATATCTAGCTTGTTACCAGCCCCGATTCTAAGTCTGGTAACGTTCTTATTTTTGCTGGTGTCAATACCCTGATAGACCGCATTTTTGCGCTCTTGCTCCGTCTTCCACAGGTCCTGATAACAATGGTAGACGTCGCTGTCGTCGATCGACATCACCTCATTACCAGAAATCTTTATCATGGTCTTCTTGACGATGGCGCGACCCAGGTTCTGAACGACGGTTCGGTCCGCGTCTGTCTACGTCAGCCCGCGTCTGTCTACGTCAGCGAAATAGTGTAAGCGAGGCGAACAGTCCCCGGCACAATGACGTCGCTAGCTCCGAGGTTGGGGAAGCGGACCAACAGCTGCTGGTTCTGGTCGATCGTCGATGGGTTGTTCGTAATAACGAAGCTCTGTCTCACACCTTTCGCCCCAAGGGGCTCCCGCAGTCTGCGGTATGGATTGAGTTTGCGGCCATATTGACTTGAAGACATAGTTTCGATGAAACTAAATACTCTATTAAACCCGTATGGTTTTTTCTTTAATACATTATTATTATATAATTATAAAAATGGCTGGTTACGATATTGGTATGGGCGAAGTCGACCGAGACGATTTCCGCGATGATGATGACATCGATGATGACATCGATGACGAAACGTCCTTCATCGTGAATCAACCCGGTGAGGAAATAGGTGGCGCTATCAACACCATTTGTCTAAGTCAGGAATTAGTCAAGTCAACTGTAGTCGACTACTACAACAGTTTCGCAGAAAAAGGTGTGGTCCCATCTGTCGGTCGCGACTATTCCAAGTTCGAATTGGATCTGCGAGGTAGGTTACGACTAAAAGCATCAAATATCCCGATCGTCAACATGAGGACCGGAAAACCCCTAGCGCTGACCACCATTGCCGGAACCCGGGGTGGTGGCGAAATCGTAAGGAGCGAACTAGGAGTCCCAAATTGGGCGCGTGGTAAAACAATTATGCCGGCCCGCGCTGTAAAGACCCTACAGTCTACCGACGAAATGATGGCAAAGACGGCCGCCGCGATAGAAACGATCGAGCTTAGCGAGCTCCCTCGAGTAGCCACCGACGCTATTCGCACAATGGAGATCAACGAAAACGAAATAGACGGAATACTCAATCTCAACCAAAGGTCGAACGATGACCCACCGCTACCTCTTCCCCAACTCCTGGGGCTCAATAAGGCTCTACAAAAGGTCGAACTGGTCCTTAACCTCTCCAAACTCACGGCGCTGGATGAACATATCGTGCTAGAAGAAAGAAAATTTGGGGAAGCTGGTGACGATAGAGAATCTACCGAGCGGACCAACGAACGACTGCTGTCTTTGGGAGATGAAAGAGAATCTCGCTTGGAGGCTGCCTCGACTAACCGTGAGGCTCTCCGCACCAAAATCAGTCGGATCCGCGAAACAATCTCGAGGGTTCTGCATGAGGACACTACACTCGGTGAGCGACTTCGCACTCTGTTCAGAGAGCAGGGCGTCACAATAGTAGGCATCCTCATAGCTCTCGGCATGATCATATCAACCATAGTTCTAGCTATCACTGGTGGCGCGGGTGCTGGCGCGGGTGCTGGCGCGTGTGCGGCTGGCGCGGGTGCTGGCGCGGGTGCTGGCGCGGGTGCTGGCGCGGGTGCACCATCCGGCGTTATTGGCCAAATTAGCCGGAAAGGCGGCTGCCGCTCAGCCTGGGTTGATCGGAAGTGTCGTCTCCTACTTGTTATCTATATTATCAAAAACAGCCGGATGGCTCTCCAAAAATACTTGGGCTTTAATCGTGGCGATCTTCGGTCTTCTACTATTCTCTGCCCGAGAGTTCCTAAAACCAAAGCGCTAGTAGTACGATCACCACGAGGGCTACGACGAGCCCTAATTTCTCTTCCTCGTGGGTTGTACTTCCCGCTACTGTTCCAATCCAATCGCGATTGTAAGAATTGGGGGAACTTGATGGTGTATCCAATTCATGACTTGGGGGTGCGGAGGTGGAACTTGGTGGTGTATCCGATTCATGACTTGGTGGTGTGGAGGTGGAACTTGGGGGTGTATCCGATTCATGACTTGGTGGTGCGGAGGTGGAACTTGGGGGTGTATCCGATTCATGACTTCGTGGTGCGGAGGTGGAACTTGATGGTGTATCCGTGTTCATGTTCACGTTGTAGCCGAGTTTTTGCTTGTCGGTGGCGATTACGATCTGATTATTGTAACCGTCAAACGGGTCGTCTCGTAGTATCATATTGCTCGGCGCCGTATAAAGATCCCATCCAAATACATAGTGTAATGGGGTGCTGGCATTCTGCAAAACGTCTTGATACCGCCTGATCGCATTCGGGAGGTCCACCTTAGCTGAGATGGCGTCCTCGACATTTGCCAAGAACTGTTTTTGCACGTCAAACGCCGTCCCGTGTCCTATTATAGAACTGCGTGTTTGCTTCTGTGCGCCGAGGATGGCCCAGACGTATGTGCGAATGGAGTCGTTGAGGCGGGTAACACCGGCCTGCGTGAACCCCATACCCTTATCTAACATAAATGTACCCCACACGTCCTGGACCTCAGCAGCCTGCTGTATGTAATCGACGTGAGCTCGTTTAGGAGGTAACCAATTGCAGGATGAGATGCCGTAGTGCCGACCTCCAGACACTTCCGGTCCGAAGGTCATCGTCGCGGGGTCAAAATTCCCGGCTTTCCGACTGACAATGTGGTCGCCGGAGTGATCGTGTCTAAAATCAGTCTGCGTCCAATTCCCGGACTGGCCCCGAATGAAAACATCCCCGAGGCCAGTGCGGCTAGGAAATACTTTCTGTCTCCAGTCCGCGTCTTTTGAAACGTTAAATTCGTTACACAGTCTTTCGAACACCCTACGGTCGTATGTGTTGGAAATGGGATTCCAGGCGTCGTCTTGAGGTAGTGGAATACCTAGTTCTTTGATAATCCTCCTAATAGTATAATACACATGAAAGTTGTAGAAGCTACTGCTCAGCATGCTGTTACTGTCTTTTATGTGGTCTCTGAAAGAGACGCCACACCCGGTTGTGGCACACCACACGGCAAAATTTAGTTGGTTCTGCCAGAACTGTATAGGGTTGTTGTTCCAGTTTGTTATGACATCCTGTGTAATGGTTTTAGGAAGTCTGTACTTTTCAAACATGTTATGGAAATTGGTGTTGAAACCCTGGCCCAAACTGACTCTTATTTGGGGGTACACAAGCTCACCAATGGTGTTCTTTTGAGTGTATACACCACCAACTTTATAGTTTGCCTTTGAATTGAAGCTAAATGCCTTGGTAATTTGGGGGTGCACAAGCTCACCAATGGTGTTGTTTTGAGTGTATACACCACCAACCTTTTTGTTTGCCTTTGAATTGAAGCTAAATGCCTTGGTATTCAACGACATTTTAATCGGAGTTTATTATGTTTGCTACTATCACTAATGTTCAAAAAGAGAGTTGTGAACTTCAGAAGTCAATCGACAACTGCTGCGGAAAACGCCGGGTAGGCCTCAGATCAATCACCTTCACGGTTGGGTGGCAGAATGTGGGGGAGCGCGAAGGGTTTTACTATGTGAAGGATGGACAACAAGTAGGTGTAAAGCTGCCTCACGGACTGTGGGGAACGAGACGCTCATATACTTTGTTTCCACAGAGCTTGAAGGTATAGTCAACCTCACAGTATCGAAGGCTACCGGACTTGCAACAATGACCATCGGCCCAGACAACCAGATAATGATCTCCCCGATGTTGGGTATTCAACTCGGTTTTAGAGAGACATTCTCCGCAAATAAAGGAGTGTTTGTCTCGGGTGAGTACGTCGGTGATAACCCGATGGACTTCGCCTTCACGAAAAATCTCAGGGTACACCTGGATCGGGTGAACACATCGTACATGTTAGACGGATCTCCCAGCACATTACTGAAAACCGTGCAAGCCAGTGATTGTTTCTTTGGGGAGACTGTGACCTTAGACTTCCCACGCCCCGAGATGAAAGTTTTGGAATCGGGACATATCCACGAATTTATGGTCTCTATTCTTGATGATCAAGCGAGAGAGTTGAAGAACTATTACCCGATTTCGGTCGTCCTAGAAATTTCCAATTGAGTATAGGTGCCCCCAATATTATAATTTTCTTAACATTATGATGAGTATATACGGACCAGGTAGTTCTTCCCTTGAACGGGATTGGGTGACAGATATAAATTCAAAGAATTTGGAACCGGCAGAAGGGGGGTTCATCCCGACAGAGAGCGACTTTTTAACTACCGGAAAAACCAGATCACTGAGCAATAGAACTATATCGGACGCCACAAACGAGATTCACAGGAGTATAGCACAGCTGAGAGTAGACTTCCTGACGGCAACTGCACAAGTTCGCGAAGAGGAACATACAGGACTTAAGGATCTCGGCAGGAAAATAAGCCAAGTTGGGGAAGAGGATCATGCATCACTTACTGAACTAGGTGGACAAATAACCGAATTTCGTGAAAAAGCAAAGACAAATCTTACGGAAGCATATGGGGTATTGCGCTCAGAGCGTCGAACGGGTATTGAGAAAATCCGATCAGACCACCAGACGGACCTTACGGAAGCGCATGGGATGTTGCGCTCTGAGGACCAGACAGCACTTACTGAACTACGTGGAAAAATAGCCGAATTTCGGGAAGAGGCCCATACAGAGTTTATGGAAGTTTCCGATAAACTAGCCGAATTTCGTGAAAAAGCAAAGACGGACCTTACGGAAGCGTATGGGATGTTGCGCTCTGAGGCCCATACAGCGATTGCGCAAGTTGGTGAAGGATTGGGTGCAGTGGTTGAGCAGGTACGTCTATTGCAACCACAAAAACGTGTCATAACAGTTTGGGCTGAGAAGCGGGGGCCATTAAATGAGGGGGCCTATCAATATATATTCGGTGCCAAAGCGAGCAATAGATATGGGGGATACGTCATGACATCTCCAGGTACACTTCTACGAATGGCGGTCTGTTCGGTTAATGCTAAGGGTAAACCTGTGGGCGCGGTAATCGTAAATCTTGTACTGGATGGGGAAGAACGGGCGGTTGGAGCCGCTAAACTCGCTGGACAGAGTTCAGGGGTGGTTTTGTTCACCGGTGACGATCCAATTAGACTTTCCGAAGGTAGTGTTATTAACTTTGTTACGAAAATCGCTGACCCAGCGATTTCTTCCACTGTTGTGACATTGTTGATTGAAATAAATTTGTAAAATACCAATATATTGGATAATATGAACGAATCACCGCTTCCGAGCACGCTTCCAATACCAACAATGTTGGACCCCAATCGCGGATTGGATGATATTGGTTTTGACGAAAGAAGTTCAGATTTTAGGTTGGACAATATCGTCGTGATGCAGGATATTCTAAAACAAGAGGGGGAAACTCGGAGGGTAAATGGTAAAAAATATAGACGAGCTGCAAATATAGTGGAGGGGGTGAGCACCGTGCTGGCAGCAATTTCTATAATGGGTGGGACTGGAACCGCTGCATTGTTTTCTACAATCGTGGCAATTCCTATTGCCGCGGGTTTGAGTGGTGTAACCACTGGGTCGGGGTTGTTATGTATGGCGTTCAGAGTGGTGGGAAGGAAATTCCAAAAATAAAAGTAGAAAGCACGACAGAATATCGGTTCTCGCGAGGTCTAAGCAAAATAGTATTGACGTTGTCGTGTCCAAAGCGTTGGCCGATAACAATATATCTGATGTCGAGTTCGAATCGGTGGTGGAGGAAATGTCTCGATATGAGGATTTAAAAAATAATATTAGAACGAAAGCACGTGCCACCCTTCCCAAGATTGAGCATACTGATTGGGATAAATTTAGGTTAAAACTGGGTGATAAAGTGGGAGGAAAAGTTACAACACCACCTCCCTCCAATTGAACAATTGGAGGGAATTGTGATATTTTATAATTTTCTTAAAATAAATTATAAAATTTATAAGTAAAAAAATCCCAATCTCCAATATAATTGGGACTACAAGACCACTTTTTCTCATTCAATACCACGACCAACTTTTTGTTGGTAACTTTTTGTTGGTGGTGGGAGCTACAATACCGCTCAATAACAGCACAATGGTTGCTGTTATCATTTTGACTCCCTCTATACTACTAAAGCATAAGTCACATGTAGCATCATTGTCGTGTCTATATGTATACATTAAATGACGTGACGGCCCGAAGTAGCCGGTACGATTAGTGCTACCCCCACCCCCCTGCCTCTCATGTTTTGTTAATTTATTTATTTTCTAAACATGTTTTGGCAGTATATGAGAATCGTCTCCTAAGACGATTGTTATTTGTCCTGTTGGGACACGTTTTGGTCTTCGATAGTCGCATAATATACAATACGCTCGGTTTTGTCCGATCACGTCGTACATAACATGCACCTGCGGTTGTAATCAATACTGACTGTGACGTGCGGATGGTGAGACACCAAAGGTTGCACAGTAATGCCGATCTGACATGTGATACATGCCGACGCGATGTCAACAGACACACATTTACGATCAATTACTCAACAGATATTTATCCATTTTGGGACATTTAAAGTCGGAGGTGCAGAATCCCAGAAAAGAAGATAAGGCAAAAACCGGCGATGCGATGCCGTAACAAATAACACATCGAAATATGTTTTTCCGCCAATAAACATGTATTGGTAGCACATAATAATCTTCTCCTAAGACGACGATTATCATGTTTTTGTCAAACTAGGTTGTTGTTTTTTGTCAAGAATTATTGGTGTGTGTCCACATTTATTCTACTTCTTAATAAAAGCATGTTTCAGCAGCACATGAGAATCGTCTCCTCAGACTATGTTTACGTGTCCTGTTTGGAACATGTTACAATCTAGTGTTCTCGCGATATCGAGCATGGGTTGATCGCGAAAATGCGAAGTATGATCGCGAGATTCCGAGACGAAAACACGCGATCTATCATATTCAATCTTGCATTTTCGCAACCTCGCCCACAGGTGGAAGATCGCACATTTTTGCTTCGCGATCTGCATCAACACGCATGAGCAAAACTAACCCGAATGTTATGTCTGTAACACAAGGTAAGTCGCCCTGCGTTACCTGCGTTTTATAATTCGGGTTAAAGCAAAATATATTTCCAAAAGCGAAAGGCGAGATGGCGAAAATGCGAGACGATTAGGAGACGATTCGCATGTTTTCGCAAGTCGGAAACATTGCGAAACGACAGCTCTAGACGAATTATAATGCTGATTGTTTTATTTTGGATTGCAGAGGAGCGCTTTTATTTAAACATGGCAGACGTACCTTTGTCCTTTATCAAAATGTTTGCAATCTGTAGATCCCATTCGTACGTACTTTATGTATACCCCAAAAATGACCCCAAATACAGCATAATGTAACAGTTACACACGGATAACCACAGTGCATGGTTTCTTTATTTTATTTTAAAATCACCAGAAATGGCGAGTCTTAAATACGCTAAAGCCAGTCTGTTTATAAACCGCTATGATCTCTACAGCTATCGAGACCTTCACCTGTAACAATTATACTATTTATAAATTAAATATAAATGTTTTGAAATATCGCTGATATAAGTATATATTAATAACAATATACATGTAATGGATAAATATATGCATGGAACTTTCTGTGTGAGAACAACTGTAGCACGAAAACGTCACGACTCGAGCTGTCCGCCGTCCGCAAATATTGATAACGACGACTTAACGTACTGTTTGGCTATCAGCTAAACCCTGATTGGCAGCTTAGAGTAGACTAAACAAGATACAAGTTTCAGTTTATTTATTGTTTCTATCACGATTGTTTGTCAGGATGGCATTATACTGTAGTACTAGTAGTAGTCCAAATGTTAGCGGCTGAACAAATCTACAAGAACAACAACTAATGGCGGAACGAACTTTGAGTGTCAGTGAAAGTTCTGCATTTGAGTATTGGTCTACACTCTGTGACTTAAGTGAGAATCTGTGTTGCGTCATTCCTTATATAGACGCTGGATCTGACAGTCAGCCATTTTATTGGTTGAAATCAGAGCGTTGACTGTCAAATTTCCGCCATCTTGGATTTGAAAGTTACATTTTTAGGCTTTAGACTAGAAATACAGCGTAGATAGCTAAGATATCATGACAGTCAGATGTCCAGATGATTCTACATGTCAAAATACATCAGGTAAGTGTAAAGTTGTGAAGATAAACATAATAAACGGTCATGCATTTAATGAGTGACCGCCAAACAGAAAGCCTGCGTGAGTTGACATTCATATAATGGCGGCCAAGAAACTTTGTGAGCATGCGGAACGAATAATTAGAATAATGGAGATATTATGACGTCTGAGATATGATCACCTATGCAAATACTTAGGAGGAGGGTTGAGCTACCAACATGTGTAGGTATAACACCATGGTAAAGAAGATCCAGCACAAACTTTCCAAATAAATGTGGTCACGTGACCTCCACAGAAGTGTCAATCCATGTCAACAGTCAACAAGGGCCATTCTATTTCATTCTGTTGTGATTCAAAGGGCAGAATGTGAATAGTATGGCTTATTTAGCAGTTATGTAGTTCATCACCCAAAATATGCATCACTGTGAATGTGCTTATTAATAAAGTATTAGCAGTCAAAAAAAAGGTACTAATGATAAATCTGATCAAATTGTAAGGATCATTTCCTTACAGTACGTCATGTCAAAACAACGTCGCTGCGACAAAGTGACGTCAGATGGGTATCTTTGTTGGTCTAGAAAGATGGTTTATCAGCTGAATACAGCATTGGTTTATATATCATATTGTTCGAGATGAATCATATTTTCTAAATATGTTGAAAACGTAATTTCGCATTTTTGACCCATAAACAGGGCTTAATGACAACATTTTCAATTTTTACTTTTTCGCGTATTCTGAATTGTATATCTTTTAAAAGCCATATGCCACAAAGATTATCAATGTATCCCAATTATTTTTCATTTTAGAAGTATTTTTATGACGCGTGTTAAAAACTTATATGACGTTTTAGATCAATGACGTCGAAATTACGACGTTTTTATCAACGGCGTATACAAGAGATGTTGATCACATACCCGAACAAGTCCTATAGATTTGTCATCTTTTATCGCATGTCAACCAAATTTGGATATCTCGTAGCCTGGCCAAGTGTCTCCCTTTAGGCCAAGACAAAGTATGAAAATAATGTTCATAGCTCGTGTTGCAGTTGCTAATGTGAAGTCATGTTTTGGATTGCGGCCCAAGTAATGTAATTTCGTATGAATACTTTTCAAATAAGGCAGAGTTTGAAATGTTGGCGTTTCCCTGTTGTTTGCTGCTGTCTGAAAGAATTTTGGGGATTAATAGCGACATTATTTAACATTTCGAATGCGACGAAATATTTAAAAAATCTGACATCATCACCGGAAATTACGAAGTTCACCGACTGCTAGCTCTGTGTAAGAGAATATGCCGGAAAAACCAAGATATTATATTAAAGTTTGTATTTTAACACAAAACGCGAGATATTGATGATGAGAGAAAGTCCATCATCGGGATGACAATATACGAACGATACAGTCGGACAGACAATGGACATGACGGCGCGAATGGCTCGGCCAGACATGGACGTACAAAAGTGAAGTCGTCAGACGTTGTGACCCAAAGTAAAAGTCTTGGTCGACTGACCACTTTTCGTGAAATGCCAGATCGGTTGAACTCATTATGTGATTAAAAAAGATTTAAATATGAGGAGACATATGGTTAGATGGGTCCTGATGATGGTGAACGTGTAGCAGAAGGCCAGACGAGATACCAATTTCTCTCGAGTTTTATGATAGTTGAAATGACATCTGTACATTTTTCCACTTGAGTGGTTACAGTGGATGAATCTATTATCAGATATCGTCGATTGAGGCGTTATTCAATCGTCCGTATTCGCCCAATCTTGCCCCATGTGATTTCATTTTTTAATACCGTACACAAACAGCCGCATAAAGGGAATCCACTTCGACAACGTCAGCAGTCAATAATGTTACTGCTGGTATTTCAGGTGGTATGTTTCAACAAAGGTGAATTGCATTGCCTAACTTAGCTGTAGGAAGTGCATGTAGTATAAAAGAAAGATGTTGTACCGTTTATTTTGAAAAACAATAACCCATTGTGCGAGCACGAATTAAAACATGGACATGTTCTTCTTCCATTGAACAATATGGAGCATAACAATAACATAACGTCATTTTGACGTCGGGCCCCATATCGCGTGATGACGTTGTGTTGGTAAAGATAAAATTGCCCATGATATATTAATGATGAATTGTGCATATGAAATCGAAGAAGCATTTATCAATCATCATGGATGTGAATTTTCAGTTAACCCAAGGCATATGGATGTTGCAGCATAATAATACTATTTATTCAACCGACACTGGAAATCGAAAACTCTTACAAGCAACCTATCCGCGATGATCGGTGGCTGGTAATAATGTGATGTGTTGGCAGTTTCAACATTAGCCACACGAGTGACCGTACAACTTTACGTACATAGTGTGCTTGAAAATCTTCTAAAATTATCCAGCGGGAGCGCCATCGCCCATATAAATCCGCCACAGCTGGAAGCTCATATTAGATATGTGTGACGAATGACTTTCATATCATGATAAAGTGGTGTTATTTTAATTACTACAGACCAACATAAGTAGAAAGAAGTGATAAAAAGATCACGTGAAAACTTTCACATTTTCTATTAATTTCAATATGAAATACATTTCAGACACACCGATTGGCATTCAGGGATGAACTATATTCCCAAGGGGCGCTTGTCCCCGAATCCCCAATCCGGATCATATGATTGTGCCCACACGTAATTTTCACGAAAATTGTTTTCTATTCCAATATTATATCATAATGAGTTTTTGTTTGTAGACATTGCACGTGTACATCTGCAATAGGCCGCTTATAACATTAACTGTGTGACAAAACACGACGTCGGGCAGACTAGGTAGCGTGATACCTTATAATTGTCGCCGTGTGTCTTTCTTGAGGATCGCATTACCATCGCCTGATATGCATTATTATGCAGTCAGGTGATAATCTGATAATTTGATACTACAAATCGTGCGAAAAGCAAGTATATGACCATCAAATTTCCAATTAATTTCAAGACTTTTCGAAAACTCCACCGACCTCACTGTATGTTTTGTGCGTTATGTATCAATACAAACCCTGGATATATATGTCAGTATATAGCTGCGTGTCTACCTCCGTTTATGATAAAATGAGTGGCATTAAATGGCATATAATTCGCTAAGTACTGGCTATAATTCTTCAAAAGTCTCAATTTTGCAAGATAATAGATGGTAATATCGTTGGCATACACTAGGTTCATATTTAAGGTTATTTAGGAATCAAAGTGCAGTGTAAGTGAAGACTTCGCTGATATGTGGCCTGTTAAATTATGCGTTCACCAATTTGAATTCATGAGGACAACCGACGAAAAAGAGTGACAAGAACGACAGTTAGGCGACAGTGTACAGCGTCTCAAGCGTTTGTAAGTCATTGATGCTGCGAGGAACTCGTGCAAGTATCCTTGCTATAATATTTTGTCACGACACCATGGCCATAACGTCAAACATGGATTCACGTTCAGTGACGTCACAAGTGCGTGATGTCACGTCATAACGTCATAATATGTGTACTGAGGCATCGCGTCTCATTATGTACTTTTGAATTTCTAAATGGCTGACATTCAAACAGGAATGTCCATTATTTTCACAAGATACACACACTGCTCGTATCTAGCATGTTACCAGGGACAGGCAACACATTACTATAACAATATAATTACTACAATGCCTATTTGCCTATAATTGTTGTTATCAATTACGAAATGGACGCCAAATAAATATGTGCGTTGTATCTCTGCACAATAGTAGTCTGAGATGTAGCATATAATTATGGAGAGTGTTATTATTCTAAGCAGATAGTATTTATGTAATTATGCTTTAGAATTACTGATTTGTGTATGCATTTGTATTTTATAAATGGTCGTTCGGAATATTTGAATTCAAGATGGCCGCCACCAATGGAAATAAGTCAGATTGCAAAACTCTAACGCAAATGCCATTTATTTCTTATAACGTGAACCTGTTGCTTATGTCGACTTCAAGATACGTATACCGACATTTATCAAGTAACGAGCTTTGCATTGGCCGAATACACAGAGACTATCTGGTTAGTGCATTTTGATATCAATAATTAAGTTTATCAGGTGAGGCTAGGAAATGCGTAGGAATTCCGAGGCTTGCCGAGGAGTTCCTACAGTTTTCGAGCCCGAGTCTGATAAACATGATACCAAAATACACTAGCATGGTCGTTTATTTTTCAGGTAACGTTGTAGGCTACATACTGAGCAACTATGACGTTGTTGTCGTTGAAAATATCGCGGACTTGTTTCCGTGACGTCATTCCATTGACGTCATTCGGTAACGTCATTTGACGACGTACGGCCACTCAAACGTTAGTTTTCAATTTGTTGTGACCCGGATATTCGTATCAGGGCAATGCTTGATACAGCAATATGTTATCAGTTAGTCATTCGGCCAATACAAAGCTCGTTACCATTTTTACTGTAGATTTTACATAGCGCAAAAAAAGCTCTGAAAGTTATTTACAACAACTTATAACATTCACAATGAATCGAGTACAATTACATAATGTCGTATCAGGCATTGACCTGATACGAATATCCGGGTTTCAACGAACTGAAAACTGACGTTTCATTGGTCGAACGACGTCACATGATGCTACCGATTGACGCCAATGTAATGGCGCCACATTAACAAATCCGCATTGTTTCAACGAAAACCATGTTATGTTTTACCAACTGCTGGCAGAAAATATTACCTGATCAATAGAATACCATTTAGACGTTAACCCCACTCATGCTCACTTTCATTCTTTACCTTTCCCTAAGGGATGCCCTTTCCGCGAGTTCATGTGACGTCATCGGTGACGTATCGTCCAGCAGGTGCTTGATTAGTCCCAGCCTTTCACCTACTTGGAGACTTAGCGTTGTCAGATAATACCCCATCATTCCGCCAATGTGTTCTTCGTATTCTTTCCTCTCCATTACACGGTCTGAATAAATATGGATAAAATCACGACCCCAACATTCAAATTCACATATTCATTCAAAATGGCCCGCAGTGTCTTAAAAATCATAATACAATAGCGTAATAAATATGCAAACGAGATTGCTACTGAGAACATGATGGGTGTTAAGTATAGCTTCAAGATATGCTTCTTTGTTTATGAAATAAATATGATATAAAATCCTGTTTATTTAATACGATATTTAACTAGTTTAATAACTATTATCCCATCAACACAGTGCGTATGTGCCGTTATTTGTTTGCATTTTAAAGCCATTTGTAGGTGTTGACGGGATAAATAGAATAGTTGGTTAGTGCCGTGAATGGGAAAAATATATGGCGCGGCACGGAAGCGGGATGTGCTCGGGAAAGCCTCGCCCATCCCGTTTCCTAAGCCTTGCCTGATACTTTTCCCATTCACGGCACTAACCTACTATTCTCTAGTTATATCACAAAATCATTTCTCATGTAAGATGCTCTTTTTAACAAACTCGTTAATTGATTTCAGAAGATACACGGTATAGCTTCATTTCTCATTAAAACTCGTGTAAAATAAATATCTTATTAAATCATCACCTATGTAAATAATGTCACGTACCTGCAGTATAGATGTGAAATATATATTTAGTATGCACTCTCCTCGATGTAAACAGTACAATGAATTCTACAGTGTAGTATTACACCGTGTAGACGAGCATGCGCAGTGAATCGAATATGCAACGCACATTTAACCCTCACTACGCGGGAGACGAAAATTGTCGTCTGCTGTTTTTCATTTTCTGCCTTAATTCTTAACAAAAAACCTGTGAGACGATTCTCATGCGCTGCCAAAACAGGTTTTTATCGAGAAATATTGAAAATAAAACATTTCTAGCAGACGACAAAATTAATTCAGCATAGTAAGGGTTAGAGGCACTGGGTCTCAGACATATATTGAAATTGATAACACAGATAATTATGTTCCCTATGCGATAGCAAGGGGGGAGGGGAATATTGCGTGGCTTTTGAGGTTCCGTACGTTCGTCCGTCCGGGCTAACATTGGGGGTTTAGGGGCTAGGGGGAGGAGACTAAGACAATAAAATACAATATATTTATTCCGTTAGCCCCTAAACCTATTGTAGTTTAGTGGCTATTCCTTTGATTTTTTAAAGAACAAATAGCCCATTAACCCAAAATGTTAGTACGTCCGTCCGTCCAGATTTGTGTTGAAATTTGTGTAAGCGTTTCTCCAACAATTGGAAACCTGAATCGCCTGAACATTTGTCACACACTCACGCCACCATTAACATGACCTTGGCCTTTGTCACATTCGAAATGTCCCTGAAACACTTTTGGTAATATCTTCAATATTACGCGACGGATTGCTTCAATACTGGGAACTTGAATCACATGAACATTTGTCACACACTCCCGCCACCATTACGACCTTGACCTTGTCACTTTCGAAATATCGCTGAAACACTTATTGGGAGAGGCCATTCATCTGAATATGTGTGACGCAATAACACCACCAATGGCATGTCCTTGACATTTGTGACCTTCAAAATGGTGCTGAAACACTTAGTCATTTTCTTACGTCAAACTGTTTGTAAGACTTTCTCAAATGACTTGAAATGTGTATAAATGTAAATGCAATCTCTAGTGACTACTGTCTGTTCCACGTTTTGCTGCCGACGAACTTTTGGCTATTAAACACATTCAATCTAAAAAATATTTAAAAGTAAGTTCTTTTTTATCAATAACAAATAAGTCACCCTCCCCAAAAATATTTATTTCATGAAATTCCATCAAATATTGATTTTATTGCGAAAAAACGATTTTCCTATGGGAATTTAACATGGGGGCTAAAAATAATTTTTTTATTAAATATTGTCTTTTATTTGTGGACCGATTTTCAAAATCTAACATTTGTTTTCTTAGTTACATCATTTTCAAGCTATCTAGCCAGGTTTCGGAGTCAATTTCCAAACTTTTTCGTTGTTTGATCCTTCAGGATCAAAAAACGAAAAAATTTGGAAATTGACTCCCCATGTTAAATTCCCATAGGAAAATAGTTTTTTCGCAATAAAAACAATATTAGATTGAATTTCATCAAACAATTTTTTTTCGGGAGAGTGACTTTTTTGTTATTGATGAAAAAGTACTTGCTATTAAATATATTTTAGATGTGTTTAATGGCCAAATGTTCGTCGGCAGCAAAACGTGGAAAAGACAGTAGTACTCTCCAGTATATCAATGGGCATATTCATGTTTTACAAACATAATGTCTAGTTTTCATTTGTATCGTATTTCTGAACCCAATTGCACAAATGTATAGTATTCAAAAATAACTAGCGTTGCCAACGGCAACGGTAGTTATTTTTCAGTATTATAAACGTGTTTAGAAATCGATGGTTACTACTTTATGTTACTTAAATTATTTGTCAATCGTCTATAATTGGAACGTCTTTCTAAGTGTACATGTACTATGCATTCACAACAAAAATAAAGAAATGTCACAATGTACTGATGTATGTAGCGAAAAAAGGCCACATGATGCCAAACCAAGTTGTATTAATTCCCGGTTTATCATAGTTTCTTGCAGTACAGTGGAACCTCTCTAAACCGGACAACAAGAAACATTTGTGATCATAATCTTCATGGGTTTCTTGGTCATTTATCCGAGGTGATATTGCCTGTTCGTGATCGCATAGCACACAAGTATGGCTCGGAATTGTCAAATGCCTGATTTACTTGACTATAAGGCATGGTTGTGGAATTCATCACATAAGATGGTGCCATTGATTGATATATGTCATGTGCTGCGCATGAAGCGAAAACAGACATATCTGAGAGACAGTGCCTTTGATCCTCGTGCATGTGACAGGTAAAAAACACCATGGAAGATAGGTCAGGATTATATATTCTATATTCGTGTTTTACGTTTGCATTGTGCATGTCCAGGAACAACATAAAACAGTTTAAAGATGGTGCTTTCTGATAGGAATGCCTATTGACCTGAGGGAGTAGGTTGCAAAAAGATATTGACCCGTAGGCGTGTCGTCTAGACAAGAACGTGCGAAATATATTAGGGACGAATTGATTAGCTACGTGTACGTGAAACTGTTTCATCCAATCAGTATTCGCGTTATATAGCGTTCTTAACAAACATTGCGGCTGAAAATATATTTGCCGAGCTATCAGAGACAGAAAAGAATATAATTATTGAAGACTGTAAGTATGAACACAGAAAGTGCGACGGCTACTGGCGTGAATGTGTTGCGCGAATATTTATAGGCATGAACCATTACTACTGACTTCACAGACATGACTAAGAATGACTTGGACACTATGCTTTGGTTTTTGGCGGGAGACATACTGTCTCCACGCTATTGGGATCGTGATTCTGGCCGTTTGCACGGGTCTACTTTCAGAAGTGGCTCTCTGTTCATCGGGGGACGTCTCAATAGGCTCAATTTGCGTTCGCAATTAACAACAGTCAGGTGATATTTAAAGTCAGCGAGTGAACTGAAAGCAAGTTATTAATAGCAACGGCAATGCTCAACATTATGTGTAAAATAGTTGGCATGCCCAACTTTATTTTTGAAGAGAACAAATTGCTGTTATTGAGACGCCCCCCGTATCGTGTACCACGCAGTCGCAATGCGACGTCGAATGCCATTTCTTTTTCATATTGTGGTTTACGGGCGATTTTCGAAAAATTACCCTCTGGGTGAGCGAAACAAAATTCATGAAAACATTTTGCCGTTCATACAGCATACACGTATGTAGGCCTACGTCCAGTCATAATTTTGAAAAGATTTCACATAATATTATGTCACACCTCCAGAGTTCCTGTTGGGTATGCAATTTGGATTACTCGGTTTGTATCCCTATTCTGCAAAGTGCCGATTGATTTTGGCCAAATAAACATACTAAAAATATGAAAATTTCCCCGTTTTTTTTTCTTCACATTACGAAAAACCTATGCTGCCAAAAATATTTTTTGAACAAAATCGATCAAATATTGATTTTATGGTCATCATTCTCTATGGGAGATGTGATCTATAAATAAATTTTCTTCCATAATTTTTGTTTTACTGGGCCGACTTTCACATAATAATTTTTTGTTGTTAGTTAGATCATTTCCGAGCTATCTCGCCAGGTTTCGAGATTAAACAGACAATAGAATAACGTTATGTTTGTTTGTCCAAATTGCATCTGCAAAATGAGCTGGAACAGACCAACCACGTTCTGTCAGAGTGGGCGTCAACTTGAGACAGAAAAAAAAACATCCACTTAATTTTTTTTTTCATATTTAGTCGAACCTGGTCATGTCATATATCAAATCGAAGGTATTGATGAGCCGATCACTATGGCGTATTAATTTTCAAAATGGGTTATACGTCATCCAAGATGGCTGCCGAAAGGTCAAAATGTCACCTTTCCATTAGCAACTTTGATTCTCTTCCTCTCATGAACCACTTGGCCTATGGACATGAAACTTTATAGACATGGTCCTGTGTGAAAATCAGTCTAGTAAAGCAAAAATCATGCAAGAAAATCTATGTGTAATAGAAAATATGTTTTTTTCACCCTAAAATCAATATTTGACAAAATTTCATCGTCTACAAAAATGGGGAGGGTACCTGATGAGTTACATTTATGAAGCACAAACTTTTTGGCAGAGGGCACCTCTCACCATATCCGTATAAAGGCGTATATCACCACTTCAATTCTGGGTTCTACCCCAATAAATACGTCTGCAATATACCTCGTAAAACGGTTTATTAGTCGGATATAAAGCACCTTTGCTTCATCAACCTATTTGTGTTTAGAGCAGGCTGTATTTTACAAACACCAGTAACTGATCAAGTTCTCCAAATTTGCAGATTGTACATCCAATAATCAACATCGAATATATTTCTAACAAGGAATTTCTGAGTATGCAAATTCACAAGTGGCTACTTGTCTCCCGCCAGTCAGTACTTTCAGTACTTAGATTTTAATTTGGTGACGAGAAACACCAAGGGCGAAAGTAGGTATGTGTTTTATCAGAATCGGTTCAGTCAGCATTTGTTCAGTCAGAAAATATTCTCGGTCGATATGCATTTTTCGCATACGCAGAAATTTATCGATGAATACGAAAACAATTATTGCTATTTATTACACTCTTGTACATTATTTGCACGGGTTTCGTTGTGAGAGAAAACCCGTAATCAACTCCTTAAAAATAATGCAGCATGAAGAGAACACCCGTAATTGCGCGCCTGTTTTCTTGGAAACCACGAGCTAACATGCAAAATGTTTAGTTTGTATTAGAGTCAAAATAAAGTTATTTGAAAATTTGGAAAGGGTCTCGACTAATCTAGAATGTTAATTTGATTGAACACATTCCAATCATGCACTCAAATATATCTGGCTCATAGAAACAGCTGAGTAATTTGCATTTCGAAAAAATACATGACGTCACATTTGACGTCACACAACGTAACGTCAAAACGCGGGAAAACACGTCATTGTATAACTATTCATGGGCACATCACATTCATTGATTATAACCTCAAAAATAGACTAAATGTGCATATATATCCGCGGTGGTAGTGTAATAAATAGGATATTTCATCGTACATGTTTGAATAGCGGAAATAATACACTCGTGTCCGTCGGCGTCCGTGCAAGCAACTCGTTCGCTACGCTCACTCATTGCTTACGCGGAAGCCAAAGCACAGTCGTGTATTATTTCCCGCTATTCAAAATATACGATGGAATATCCACTATTTTGTTTCGGTCGACCCAATAAAAATGATATCGACCGAGGACGCAGTGCGCGGTCGATATCACTTTGATCGGTTCGATACAACCATGTATTGACCTCACACAAAGGCGATAATTGTATAATATGTTTGACGTGAAACACTGTTCCATGTTTACTACATATAAGTTAATCAAATAGAAGCATGAATACTATAGTGAACAAATAATATGTTGAGACCATGTATCTCAGATGACGCATCAGATATAACATACGTTGTTTTTCGCATAGGGCACTGCAAATGACCTATATGTATACCATGCATACCAATGGCACCATTTCAGTAGATCAATTTCACAAACGTTTGCCTTATATTCAAATATATTCTTTCAGAAACTGTGATGTACAGGGGAGTGAAGACTTGACCTTGACTTGAGCATGTGGGCGATATGGATGGGTTATGGAATGAAAGTAGAGATGGTGATAACAGGAACATGCCGTTTCAAGCCAATTTGGACAGCAGGATGCAGCAACAATAGGTAGTCAAACAATGTAACGTAAATTTTTCCAACACTTAACGCAAATTTCAAGTAATATGACATTGATATATTGGGCATGCAGGCAACATGACTCGGATATGACATGAATATATAGATCAAGATAAAGAATAATATTTAAAGTCAATCTGATTCAGGGTTACATAGATAAAAGGTATCCGAAAACTATCAAGCAAACTTGAAACCATAATACATGTACGTCCCATTTTTCAAACATCACTGAACTCAATTTGTTATTATGACTCGTTTGGAAAAACAGTTAACGGAGTCACGTGATTCAATATCGTGTTACATTATAAAATGACATGCACAATTATTACGACCCGGGTTGTAACATTAAAGTTGTAGTTAAGAAACTACAAACAAACATGGGCGTTTGTTCATGCATAGTGAAACTAGAAAGTTATCTAATTTACACGCATGTGCCACGAGAAAAGGAACCTTATGCAGGTAAGATGATTAATATATGTGAGAAAGTCATGGAGAAAGTGACCAGTTTGGTGATGGCCGTTCAATGTTTCTATGTTGTACATGTTTGTTTGTAAATACAATCTTAGACTAATAAATATGTTTAAACCTAATTTACAAGCGCAAAAACGTGTAATTTGGCATAAAACACGTATTCATACAAATCATGAGGATAATACCGGCAACATGACATCGGCGATTTACTATGGACTGGGTATATTTGAATGTCTACCGTCCAGTATGTCACAGGAACCGCACGTTGGGTATGTGGAGTTGGGTGGGGGATGGAAAATCTGGAGAAGACCCTGGCGGATATGCCGTTAAAAATTGATTTGAAGCACCAAATGCACGGAATTACCACTGTACATTACATCTGCTCAAAAGCCCTAAGAGACAGGGATCATTGAATATTTACCGCATCTCCGTATTTCGCTGTTATATACATGTGTTCAGAAAAAGTACTTAGCGGATATAAAATGAGTGATGATTTAACAAGATTATTATAAATTTAATTGCCAAATAGTTCTGGTGTAGTTCCTGTACAACTACCAGATGTTAAATGTCATCCCCATACAAACACATACATGTAGTTGTCGAAACGCAGGTGATGTCATACAGCCCCCACGTGCATACCATCATAACAAAACTAACAGATGCAGTGCTGGTAACAGCTGCAATGTTATTCTAAATGTCATGTGTGTAGTGTTCTGCCTGATTCATCACATCTAAGTATCTGTATCGTATGCGATTGGTGTACTCGTAGAAAAGAAATAACGGAAATATCGATGTCATGATTGATTCTTTCAAACATTGCATTTCGATGAAGGATTCGTTGCTTTCATATACATGTACAAGAACTGTACATCTGTCAACCTTTTATGAAAATCAGAGGCACAGATCTAACGAACTTGGTGAAACACATGATTATCACTTGCAAGGAATCGAGTATGTGTTGATGAAATCGATATTGTGGTTTTCAGAAAAAAAGAAGGTATCCACATACAGACAGGTACGTCTTACATTTCACTGAAAATGAAACGTTTTCGTTCTAAATTGAGCAAATATTGCAACGTCATCTAGTAACCGCCTACTTTATATATTCCAATTTTGTCTGGAATAAAATATAAAAAAATATATATATTCATATTGGTAATGCATCCCAAACGTCTACTTCTATTGAAGTTTCTATGGAGTCTAGCTAACAGATGATAATCTAAATACCATGATATGCATCGATACTGTCCACTACCTCAAGATACCACATTAAATACTGCTGGCGTACCGCAAGGTTCGGTACTTGGCCCATTACAATTTCCAATATATGTCAACGACATAACTGATCATGTACTAAGTATTGTTCGACTCTTTGCTGACGACAACTCTCTGTCCTTTTCCTCAACAAATGTTGACGATCTAGAAGGCATAATACATCATGACCTGCTTATTATTTCTGATTGGGTTAAACAATGGTTGGTTAGTTTCAATCCGAACAAGACTGAAGCGATAGAACCAATACTCGGGAACTCTATTAATTCTAAACTATTGATTATAGACGTAATATTATCATACCTATCTACAATTATACTTACCACTAGGGTGACCGTAGCACATCCCGATTTTGATCCGAAGTACATTGCGTCTACTGCTGAGACACCGTTGCTACATAATTATACCACCCACCAAACTTTTACATACTTTTACTATTGCTTCCAACTGTTTCGGAATCGCTTCCCGTTACACTGCTATTCCGTAATCAATTGTTACACTATTACCTAATACACCATAACGTTTCTTAGAGTTCATTTAATCGAAATACTGACGTATTAGTGTGCAAAGCCGAACTAGAGGGGTGCACTCTATGTAACACTGGTACCTGACTAGTAGAGTTATTAAACCCGACTTGTTAATTGTTTGAACTGTTGCTATTTGTTATTGACTGTGACCTAACTGCGCTGTGGCCTTATAAATGATGTCCGGAATTGAATGTTTATTGCACGACCATAAATAACTCAAATCAACAACTTTACATTGGAGACAACTTCATGGTAGATCTACAACTATTATAATATAAGGAGAGCGGACAATTATTGATAAATAGTAATTAATGTAGTAGAACAGCACCTTATCCCGTCAAGACAGTGCGTATGTGCCGTGAAACACGGTGCCGTGAAACATTTTTGATATCCAGTCATTACTATTTTTGCATTTTACAGCCATTTGTAGGTGTTGACGGGATAAATAGAATAGTAGGTTAGTGCCGTGAATGGGAAAAAATATCTGGCGCGGCACAGAAACGGGATGTGCTCGGCAGAGCCTCGCCCATCCCGTTTCCTGAGCCTTGCTAGATATGTTTTCCCGTTCACGGCACTAACCTACTATTCTCTATTTACATTACCCTGGTGGATCCGCTAATTGGGAGTTGACAGAGAACTGACAGGGATTGATTGTTTCCATATTTATTCTGAATAAAGGTACATGTAGTAGGACTTCAATAACAATGAAGGATAATTGAAACACATAAGTATATTCTTCTTTTTATTTCGTATCATTCGGTTAGATGTTGCCTTTATTATGATCAAAAAGAGATTTGTCTATGGGAAATTAACGTCAGTAAAAAAGGATATGGAGAACATAGAAGAGGAGTCGAACCTTTTAGAATTTCTCTTCAAAACTAGATGAAATTATATAAAATTGCGACAACTAATAGGAAAAAAAATATTTTGAAAATCAGTCAACTATTTCTGAAATTATTAACAAAATCCCTATGCTAAACCCCCATCTGAAGACATCTTCATTAATGTAAAGATGTGTATTGTTATTAAGCATGGTAAACAACTTTTTCGTAATAAAATAAATATTCGTCCTTTCACAAAATAAAGCAAAGGGCTGATTCTTAAATGTTGTTAAACTTAATTTCGAAAATAATATTGTTTTTCATTGTGGATATAGTCGGGAAATGTGGACATGTTCCGTGAAGCAGACAGTAGTGTCCTTGTAACCCGGATGGTCGAATATCGATTGATGGAGTGGTACCGAGTCTGAATATGGCGAAACATAGAGACGCCATAGGTATTGGTGAACTGAAATATGAAGTGTTGAAAACCCCGACATCTGTAAATAGTGTTCACATGCCAGCATGGTAGGATATTGTGGCTAGTTATTTTCAAAACTAAAACATTAAGTGGCGTCCAGTTACCAACATTAAGAATATTATATGACACACGTATTCCGCTTCACCCATATTCCAGAGTGTTGTGCCCTGGTTATGAGGAAAAGGCAAAACATACATGATACGGATGTGGTGTTGTGATCAATATACAATGTACTTACAACATGGTTGTCCGCATGTAAGATCGACAATCTCTGCTGATGAACCCGGATTTACATTCGATGGCAATTATCATTTATGACACCTGTTATAGAGTACGGTGAAGCGGTTTGGGGTTCTGACGAACTGGCCAGTATTACCGTGATTTAAAATCAGCCGTCAGTGGTGATCTGTGTTAGAAGCCTTCAAATGCTCTATGCATTGAAATGAAGTATCCCATGCATGTATTATCATGGGATTCAATAGACGACTGAAGAATATATAGAGGATATTCATATTTTTGCAACGAATATGACATATATGTTCATCGAGTTTTTAGACTGTATACGGTAATGAATGTGTATTTGGTAAAGTAAGTAGTCCAGAACTGCAGATGCGAGTTATGAACATAGATAGCGGAAGTAGTCGTATTTTCACCGGAAGTGGTTTATTTCATCGATGATAAACGTATATTTTCTTCATGTGGAACATACTCGTGCATGTACTGGTAGCGCTCATAGGATTAAGAGGTTCATTAAAGCATACAACGGCACTGATTTAGACAATTGTAATGACGACATTGAACCAAAACACATAGTTGATTAATTATGCAAAGATTCAGAATCAACACAACTATTTTCTGATTCTTGGAACTAGAAATCGGAAGACACTTTGGACGACAACATATTATTAAAGCAACAAGGGGTCATTATCACTAAACTAATTATCTCGTTAGCGGCCTTGATAATACAATGAATATACGTCTGCGTGTCCTTGGGTGTTCATGCGTGGGGTTATTCGAAACAAAGCAACAATTACATTCATAGACACACACTGTGGCCAAATATGCAAATATATAAAGTGGGTCACTATGTAATTCATATGCAAAACTTTCATATGCATTTCATATGCAATTCCTACGAATTTCATATGTAGTTCATATGTTTTCATATGTTCTACATATTCATGCAGCGTAAGTATGTGTTGTTTTCATATGAAGTGCATACATGTATGTGGAACATTTTGCTCTGTATATATGTGCGTACCCTTTCACCAATATTTCTACCCGGATGTATTATACTGTAGCCGGCAAATAATAATTACACAAATGTTAAATAAATTATAAATGTTTACGCCACAACAAATAAACTATACGCCGCATTGGTGTGACATCAATATCGTTCATGTACTCTAACAGATGCAAAATCAAAACTATACCTGTTTTATGTCATCTTACGTTATGCCGTTGTTCGCATGACCATGCCATGAACGGTTTAAATATGTCGGAATAAAATGTCTCGAGTCTGAGTTGATGAATACGACAGTGGCCGATTTCACCAAAATCGGTAAATTCTCAAACTTCATGTAGCAAATGCACTTTGAGGGAGTCATTTCAATTCATGGATAAATAAATGAGTTGTTTCATTTAATGAACTAAACCATTTGTCATCAAACAATGGCTATGATTGTGTAATAAATATTTGAATGGTGAATAATAGTATTCGATGAATAACAATTATTGTATTCATCATATATAAACAGGCGTTTGTGTTTTACGAAATATTACATTTCAGCTGAAATAAAAACTTATTCCCTGAAAGTGCACTGAGGTAGATTAGAGAAATAATCTACAGATGTATATGACTATATAAGATGAAAGTTATTCTATGTTTTCTAAATATATGCATGTACTGTCTGTCTGACGAAACCTGTCAAAATGTTACGGCTATATACATCATGTGAAACACGATTGTTTTTTAACAATATTAAATTTTAGCAACATTTAAGAATGAGCCATCTTTTTTTTTCGCTAAAATTTGTTAAATATTGATTTTATTACAAAAAAAATATTTATCTGTGGAAATTTCACTTGTGGAAATAGGAGATGGATAAGCTGCAGGATGTGTCGAAAAACGGTATATTTTGGAAATTGATTATGAAACCTAGCTAGATAGCTTGGAAAACGAAGAAAACGAAATGTAAATTTTAAAAATCAGTCCTCTATTTCTGAAATTAGAAAAATAATCCCATGTTAAATCCCCATCTATGGGGATATAACATGGGGACATTTGTTTTCGCAATAAAAGGAACATTGAACCAAATTTCTCACTATAAAAAGAAGGCTCATTCTTAAATATCGAAATGAATATTGACTTTGCATATAGCCGTAACATTTGGGCAGGTTTCGTGAAACATACAGTATATCTATCAGCGATATACGGAGATGCAATAAGACAGTAATCAATCAATAATTCAACCAAATACTAAACAATTAATCAATCAATCAATCACGTACAGGCTTTGAACATACGTAATGCAACGATGTTATTCTTTCCACGTGCAGTTTGAAATCAATTTGCAACGGTATATCCGCTAGAGTTTTCTCCAAATTCTCCATACCCCACCCACCTCCGTACCCGAAATGAGGTTCTTCTGACATACTGGACGGTAGACATTCAAATACACTCAGCCCATAGTAAATCGCTGATGTCATGTCGCCGACATTGTCCTCATGATTCGCATGTATAAGTGGTTCAATCATGCTGAACATGCCGTCGGGTTTTAAGACCCGATGCGCCTCCATCAACGCCTGTTGCGGGTTTGGAAGGTTATGAATAACCCAGACAGCGAGGACCATGTCAAAGCGCTCGGTAAACTCCTCATCCATGTTACACATGTCTGCGGTTTGAAACGTCACGTTGGATAGTCCAGCAGCCAGGGAATTCTGTTTCGCCGTTTCTTGCATGAGTACGTCATTATCGACGCCGACGAATGTCGAGTTAGGGTAGCGCCTGGCGAATGAAAGAATGTAGGTACCCGTCCCGCATCCCATGTCCAGGACCAGAATCCCCCTTTCTGCAATTAAATAAAGGATAGTATATGAGTATGAGTTATGATGTAATATGGTATTTATTAAATGAGTTGACTGATTTGATAAGAAAAGAGGTTCAGCCGATCGTGAGTTTCTTATATTTTCAGTTAATTAGTTGACAAAATACAAATTATCCCGTCATCAAAGTGCGTATGACGTGAAACATGGTGTCGTGAAACATTTGTGATATGCTGTCAATAGGACATAATCACTGCGTATGAATATGTGCGGTGACTGGGGTTATATTTATTGTATTTTTAAGCTATGTGTAGATGTTGACGGGATATTTAGAATAGTAGATTAGTGCCGTGAATGGGAAAACATATCTGGCGCGGCATGGAAACGGGATGTGCTCGGCAGAGCCTCGCCCATCCCGTTTCCTAAGCCATGCCATATATTTTCCCATTCACGGCACTAACCTACTATTCTCTAGATATGATCTTATGAGTGATGATTTAATGTGATATTAATTAAAGGAGTTGACTGATTTCATAAAGGAAACAAGGTTAAGCCGACTTTTTATGAACTCAACCAACGAATTTCATAATCAAAGAATTTGCACTTGCACAAGTGATGCGTTAATATAATATTAACATAACATGGCAAAGGTGCGAATCCCCTCTTCGGCTCGGCTCAGAAACGATTTCGAGCCGTGCCTAATAATGTTGATATCAAAGCCACTAGGAATGGTATTCCATTTATCAGGTAAAATAGTGAGCAAATATGATGTGGTTCAGGTTGAAAAGAACCCGGATTTACATACGATGGCAATCTGTTTTGCATAGCCATGCCGGTTAATTGTCTATTAGTATCTATTAGTATCTACCTAGTTTTTCTGCCAGACCATTTGTCTTGTAATGGTCAACCTGTTGACCCACCCAGTCCTCCGTTGTATCATCACGGTACGTGTTCCAACAGTACACATACTTGCCGAACTTGTTGTATCCATAACCTACAATGATAGGCGACTTGTCGTGATTGATATATTTGTATATACGTTATTACATGTATCTGTGTCAAAATGTGACTAAAATATTGTTTAAACTAATGATAGGCGACTTTGTAAATGTGGTGCAGTTCGCTCCATTAGGTGCATTTCGTTCAGTTGCATGTGTATGTATGTATATTGAAGAGTAATCAATGAAGACTATAGTCTGTTTCACGAAACCTGCCCAAATTTTGCGGCAATATAAACAATGAAAAAATGATGTTTTTTTGATAATATTAAATTATATCAAAATTTAAGAAAGAGCATTCGTTTTATTTCGTAAAATTTGGTTAAATATTAATTTTATTACAAAAAAAAAAAGATTTCTCTCTATGGGAATTTAACATGGGGTGGGGGGGGAGAGATGGAGAACCTGGAGGAGGCGTCGAGAAACAAAAATAAATTGGAAAGTGACTCTGAAACCTGGCTAGACAGCTTGGAAAATGATCTAACTAAGAAAACAGAAAGATAAATTTTGAAAATCGGTCCACTATTTCTGAAATAAGAAAATTTCCCCATGTTAAATCCCCATAGACATCTTCATTCTGTTTTTTTTTGCAATAAAATCGATATTGGAAATAAAATGAAGGCTCATTCTTAAATTGTGCTGTAATCTAATGTTATTGAAACAAAAAAACAGACAGTAGTCCAGTATTTGGCTGATATTTAGACCTGTTGGTTGAATTTAAGTACAGAATTATGAATAGTTGTCCGTTATTTCCAATTTCTCTCACTGTCACGTAGTTCTGGATTAACGATATTCTCATCTAACTATACAGATTGCAAAGTCATCAGATTATCCCTTAAAAGCGGAGATTACTATTTATATTCTCAGATGACTCAAGTTATTTATTAACAGATTGTCTAGTTAGAGAGAAAATATACATATACATTTTCACATATCACGTTTTCGATTTATTGAATATGGCACCGTATGAAAATCAATTAGAATTCAATTACAGTTCTTTAGGGTATAACGGATTTTAGGGTATAGCGGATAGGTATATACTTTTTAACACAATATTTTTTTATATTGTACATTTAAAATAAATAAAATATTACCATTAGGAAGAGTGATCTATCCCCCACACAATGACATGTTTACTTTGATATAGCAGTTTCCTTGCCGTGCGTATAGCTTCAAGAAACACAATGACGTAACCGGAAGTTTACACCAGGTAAAGCGAAAGTAAGTTGCTCCAGAGTAATTTCACTGAAAATGTATAAACAGTTAGTTTGGAAGAAACAAACTCTGTGAATAATATGATGTATAATGATGTCCTCTATGACTGGAAAGAAGCTTGGTTCATAAATCACACCATGTCACTGAACACAGACGTCAATAATAACGCACGTGCTTCCGGCAGTAACGGATCCTAATTTGCGTACAAATCAGATTTGCGGGGATCGTCTCAAAATCAATGTGACCTGCGAACACTATATCAAATGGGTTTGTTATGCCACCGGAGACGGGTGGCACACAGTGTTCGGACCGTCCGTCGATCCGTTCGTCCGTCTGTCTGTCCGTCAGTCCGTATGTCAGTCAGTCCGTCACACGTTTTGGTTAACCAGGTCGTAACAGTTTCTCAAACTGGCCATAGCATCTACATACGTTGCTTTTATTATTATACATGTATGTAGCTTCATTCTATCTTCATGAAAGAGGGTGTGTTTCATTGTAGAGAGATCAACACCACAGGGATTGAACATTCTAATTGACATTGACAACTACAATTTTAAAATTTGTGAATATTTGTTTTAAAGGCATTAATTTTCTAAATAAAAAGTAATACTGGTCAGGCCCGTAGCCAGGATGAGGCAGACGAGGCATCCGCCTTGTCTCAGATTTTGCGTTTTTTTATGATTTTTACACTCGATCGTTTTGCGGTATGCTTGAATTTCTGTAAAAAGTTGAGGCGAACTGTCGGCGCATGCTGGGGTGTTGACTTAGTGTTTTTTTTTCACTCGACGCCAATATACATTGTTGCTGGAAAAAAATAACAATAGCGCATGTGTGGCCACCTCCCCTCGCCATTTTTTCTGGGGTGACTTTGTTTTTTTGTTTACTTCCAACCCCAATGTTGCTGGAAAAAATAACAAAACACAGGTGGAAAAAATAACAAAAGCACAGGTGTTCCCACCTCCCTTCGCCAATATTTTTTCTGGGGTGTTGACTTAGTGTTTTTTTTCACTACGCCAATGCTGCTGGAAAAATAACAAAAGCACATGTGTGCCCACCTCCCCTCGCCAATTTTTGTTCTGGGGTGTTGACTTTGTTTTATTTTCACTTCGCCAATGTTGCTGGAAAAATATGCGATTTCAGGGCATTATATTTAATGCCGTATCCGGTGTTCTAAGTGCCGGGAAATCGCGTCTATGACGATCTAGATGTCAAAATTGTCTTGGGAGGGGTGGGAGGGTGGGGGGGGGGGGGGGGTGCGCGTGGGGGGGCGTGCGCGTGTGCGATTTCAGGTATCCGGTGTTCTAAGTGCCGGGAAATCGCGTCTATGACGATTTAGATGTCAAAATTGTCTTGGGGGGGGGGGGGGGTGCGCGTCGCTCTTCGCGCTCGCTTGTTCACAATATTTGTTTCGCCGCGTCTCATGTTTAGGTCTGGCTACGATCCTGCTGGTACATTTATTAATTACCACAACCAGTGGAAATTTCAGTCCCTGTTGTTTGCGACTCGGTATAAAATGAACGCCCATTCCAGCCTCTTTCATTTTTCTGCCTTTCCCCACCACTTGCAATGGCCTTAAACACACTAAAAAAATCTTCGAAAACTAGCTCGGCAGGGGAACCTATGCCCACATTTTCAATTGGGGCTAATAGCCCCAGTTGCTATCGATGTGTCGCAAATTATTTAAGTCCACAACCATTCCGTATCATTAAGAGCCGCCTCATCTGCATGTACACTGTTTGCCATTACCACTATACATGACTGTGCGGTTAAAAGGGTAATGTTACATGTACATTTGTGAAGTTATTCTCTATGATTTATTAGTTAATAATTACAGTTAATACACGGTTTACCACCATGTATGTATTCAGTATGTCTCGCCGGGAATCGGCGCACCACTGCCCCCCCCCCCACCCCGCATCACTCTATATTTTAATTCAGTCTCATAACGACATTTATTTGTTTTTATGGCACCACCCATCACATTGCTTCAAGAAAATATTGGGATGAAACAAAAGTTTAAGCAGTGTAAATACTTTTTTTATTTTTCAGTTACACATGTACACATGTACACATTACATGATGAAACAGATTTAATCAGTGTTAATGTGATATGCATGTAAGCATGTTTCCAAGTCATTTACAAAACAAATACATGATTTGGAATGTTTTGAGACACCCCCTCAGCAACTGTCGCACACGTATCCGATAAACACCAAAGCTATCCGTTACTGACTAATTCAGTGCGTTAGGTAAACAAGGAATTATGCGAGGAAAACATTGGAATAAACTAAAAAAGTAACCCAATTTGGAAAGAAGACACTTTTTCCTGTCTATTGGTACCAGGTACTTGTCCAAATGTTCTACTTTAAAGACGTATGCAGCAATAATCTTCTTAGCTATCCGCTAAACACTAAAGAACTGTACAAGTATAAATTTGTCATGCAATTACATGTATCACTGATGTAGTGCAATATTTTGGTGATGTAAAAATAATTTTCTGACTTCATGCGTCAAGCTCGTGGACGCCATCTTTGACGAGTACAAAATGGCCACCGAACAGAGAAATTCAATAAAATTGTGTGTCATGTTGGGTAAATCTCGCAAAGAAACCATTGATGCGATGACCCGTGTCTATGATGACCACGAAGTCAAAAAACAGGATATACCAGTGGTTCGTGAGGTTAAAAATGGACGCGACTCCGTAGAAGATGGTATATTATATATATATATATATATATATACTCCTGGAGAATATCAGTTTTACAATATAGCTAAGGAACAATTTGGTTACATAAACAAATTATGGTAACATTGTTTGAATAAACAAACAAATGGGTATATCAAAATAGATGCGTCATGTGAAATACGATGAGTTTATGAACAAAAAACACAAAATTACATATTTACCCCATGGTCCGTCAGTTTTAAAACAATCCACAACTGCGTCAATTCTGTCCCTAAAGTGAAGGAACATCGGCAGATACGCGCACATTGTCTTGAGCATGATGTGGTGATCTGTTGGTATAAAATACCTTCGGTCGCCGCCACTGGTTTGGATCGTCACGATCCTGGCCGATACCATGTTGCCCAACCATTCCCGGACATACCTTCAATATACGGGCACGTAGTGTAATAGTGAAGAGCCATTAAAGACCAGGGGACCGTTTCACTAAACATCGTACGAAATTTCAATTGACGGATTTACATTTTTTATTTTTTAATTGTCAGTGAACAACCCGTTTATTTATATATATACATGTATATATATATTTTGTATCTGTAAATAACAAACATGTATAACAAAGTCAGCGACCTACAGTGTGGAGCCGATCAGACCGTGGTTATGTCCGATGTGGTAGGATCTCACAATACATACAATTATTGTCAAATTCAAAAGGCTATCGATATTAATTTGCAAAATATTCTGATGCAGTTAATATTATAATGACAAGTTGTTTGGACTCAGATTTCGATCGCACGGATGTATGTTCTGGATCGGAGTCCACGCTGATTGTTTCACATTTAGTTGAATAGATGTCGGGATTTATTGATTTTGCAGAGATAGAACCGATTGAACTGTGGACAGACTGCAGATATAAGCTGTCTGTTCGAAGTAAAATTGAGTATTTTATATATGTATTCTTATGCTCATTCAAAGATATTTATGTTGTAAATGTACACGTTCAGTGGAAACTCTCCAAACTCGGACACCTTGGGATGTTCCACTTTAAATCAGACATGTCAGTGCTTTATGGCACATTCTAGTGTTTTGCAGTCATGAAACGTCATTGTAATCAGAGATACATAACAGCAAAAAACATGTAAATGAAATATCCTTTTTTTTTCGAGTGTCCGGTTTAGAGGGATTACACTGTATATATAATATGTAATAGTATTGTTATGTATGTACATATAGTATTGGGTTATAAATGTTTACACAAACATAATAATATGATGAACAGTGTGGATTCAGATCAGACTGTTTAATAATATGTGTATATTATCTCAAGAATCACTTCTATCAGATATGAGACTATGTTTTGATAGACAGAACACAGTTAATACATTTACAAGTACAGACCTCGATCGGGCTTGTTTGGGCTAGGCGGATATTATTTAGTGTCCTATACTTATATCTAGCATAGTTAATGGTAATGTTAGTAGTTATTATTATAGTATATATATACATGTATGCGGCAGGGTATGTTTTGATCATTACAGTTACTCTTTCAAATTATTTAAGAACTTATTGAATGTATCATATTTTTGTGAAAGATTCTCCATGACTTTTGAGACAATCAGTAAATCGTAATACATCATTTTTAACATATTCGATCCTTGCAACATTTTATCATAAATAAAATGTGATTTATAAATGCAGTGTGCTATTAGCCTAAGTATGATATTCATAAATTCATATTCTTTAAGTTGAATTTTATATCCTATGATTAGAAACTCTAGTGACTGGAAAGATTTGCTAATTCAGATTTTGCTGAAAACATCTGATATTTTTGTCCAAATTCATTTAAATATTTACATGTAATGAAAAAGTGATCTCATGTTTCTTTTCCATTAAAGTATTTACAATTTGTACTATTTGATATTTTCCATGTAAACAGATTATCATGTATTGCTAGTATTCTGTGAATAGCTTTGTACTTAACTTGTTTGACGCGGTTGTCAATTAATATATTGTTTAATACAACATAAAATGATCTCCATGGTAGTTTGCCGTTTAAGGAATTCTCCCAGAATTTATCAATATATGGTTTTTCAACTTTTTCTTTCAATAATATATTATACATGTCTTTGTTTGTTATGTTTTCAAAGGGCTTGTTATTTATGTGACTCATAGATAGGCTTGTTTTAATGTTTGTTCTAATTGAATCAGTGGTCATTACAGTAGTGTTCCAATTTCTTGGAATTGACTGTATAATTAAGCTGATTTCTGATATCCAGTTTTGTTTCTTTTTCGATCGTAAGAGTATATTTGTAGTATCAAATAATTTGCTTTCGAATATCGTGGAAGCGCTTCGGTTTTTTCAGTATACAATGCCATACGAAGGTGGACATATATTCAAATAAGTTGTTTGTAGAATACGGGTATGCTATTATGTACGTTCGGAAGAGATTTCAATGTTTCTAGATTCATGTTAAATATAAGAAAGTTTTTACCATATTGGTTAAGGAAGAATGCTGGTATAATTTTCCAGTTGGCATTGTTTATAATTTTCAATGATTTGATCCACTTTAATTTCATATTATTTGCGTAAGTATCAATGTCAGACATTTCTAAGCCGCCCTCAAGTTTTTTCCCTATGACGATTGAACGTTTAATTTTGTCGTTTTTGCCATTCCATAAGAACTTGTAAACAAGTGAGTTTAGTTTATTGATAATGGACTTTAGTGTAAAAATACTTTGCATCAGGTACAAGTAACGATTTTATTACTAATATTTTACCGTAAAATGTTAGTTTCCTTTCACTCCACGAGGTAATCATTTGCTCACATTGGTTTATCTTATCATTCCAATTGAGAAGCTCGCACTCTTCTTTATTGTTACCGAAGTGTACACCTAGAGCTTTAACAGTGGTATTTGTGAATGCTATATCGAAAACGGTTTTATGCATGTTATGTTTAGATTTTCCTAACCAAAGACCTATCGTTTTATCTTTGCTTAATTTTAACCCAGAAAATTTCCCAAATTCATTAACCGTTTTTATGGCATGTTCTACGTCTTTTTAATTTTTTAAGAAAAGCGTTGTATCTTCAGCTAACTGGGTGATTTTTATTTGCTTACTCGTAGTGTTCGTTTTCATCGAAATACCATTTATGTTTCCATTATTTCTAACTTTTATAGCTAAAATTTCAGCTACTATTATGAACAAAAGTGCAGACAGGGGACACCCTTGTCTGACTCCGCGGGATAGATTAAAACTCTGTGATTTCCAGCCGTTGTTTATGATCCTTGCTGATATATTGCTATATAACAGATTTACCCATCGTATAAACGTTGTTTAAATCCGAATTTATTAAGCACATTGAACATTGCATCTAAATCTAGTATGTCTGTACAATAAATTATATCTTGAATTTGTCTTATATTATTTCCGATGCATCAATTTTTAATATATCCTTGTTGATCTAAACTGATGATATTTGGTATTACTTTTTGTAAACGTTTTGATAAAACCTTTGCAGCTATTTTGTAGTCAACATTTAAGAGAGATATTGGTCTCCAATTTTCAATATTTTCTGGATTTCCTTTTTTTTTTTGTAATGATACATTGTAAGACACTTTGTTTTTTAGTACAAGACAATTCTCCTTTATGAAATCCTTCAATTTATATCCAATCTTATGCCAACATTTTAAATAAAATTCAACTGGCAAGCCATCAAGTCCAGGGCTTTTATTCAGTTTCATTTCATTAATTGCGATTGTGCATTCTTCGATTGTTATTATTCCTTCGCAGATGTTTGCAGATGTCTCGTTAAGTTTGTTTTCTAAATCAACTGAGTCTATTTAAAAGTGTGGATCCAGTTCTGTATTACTTGATGTGTAAAGAGTTTCATAGAATTTTGCTTCTTCGTTTAATATATCTTCAGTTGAGCTGACTCGTTTATTATTAACTGACAAGGAGGTAATTACTTTTTTATTCTGTCTTGATTTTTCTAGACTAAGGAAATATTTTGAATTATGTTCACCCTCTTCCAAAGATTGTACTCGAGAACGTATTTGAGCTCCAAATGTCTTTAAATTATATATTTATTCTATTTCCTTTTCCAGTACATTAATTTGTAGCTGTATTGTATCTGTGTGGTCCGATTGTGTGATGGAATATAACTTCTGCAGTTTTTTTTCCAGGTGATGGAATCTGTTATTTCGATCTCGCGATTTTGATTTTGCAAATTTTATTAACTGTTCTCGGATTTCGTATTTGTCTATGTCCCATTTTGTTCTGTAACTGGCTATATCTAAAGAGAGTATAGAATCAATAGCACTACTTATTTTGTTAATGTAATCACTTTCTGTCACATGTGACGTATTTAATTTCGAGAAGCCTGGTCCTCTATTATTTGGAATCTTAAGTTTTAAAGAAATCGCCATGTGGTCGGTACATTGAATGAGTGCGGGTCTAATGTCAGTTGAGTGTATTAGCGGTATCAAATTGTCATCAATTAACCAGTAATCTATTCTACATTTTTCTATGCTGTTCTTTCTACGCCAGGTGAACTGGGATTTGTCATTATGGAACCTTTTCCAAACGTCAGCAAGATTATGACATTTAATAAATTTACTGAGGTTCTCAACAGGCATTTTAATTTTTCTTGACGGTAACGTTTTAAAAACTCTATCCGTTTTATTTAGAGTATCGTTAAAATCACCACCAACTATTTTAATACCCTGTGCATTATCACTTACAATGCTAGTTAGTGATTTAAAGTAATAATTCCTAGTTGTCTTTGTATTAGGTGAGTATATATTTAATACTGTAAAAGTGTTATCAAGTGCTTCTATATTTAATATTATGTATCTACCGTTAGTGTCATACAGCTCTGATATAACGGTGAATTGAATATCTTTTCTTATTAAAATTGAACATCCTTTACTGTTAAATTCTCCAAATGTGTGAAAAATATGCCAATCTTTAAATTCACTATTGATTTGGTTAAATAGATCACGCGCGAAATGTGTCTTCTGAAGCAATGCAATATCAGATTTCTGTTGTCAAAGCCATTGTAATAATCTTGCACGTTTAGCAGTGCCTCGAAGTCCCTGAGTATTTAAAGAGACTATGTGTAAAAGACTATGGCGGGGCCTTTCCATGAATATGCGAGTTTTATAACGCTTCTGTTAACCAGTATTATGAGCTGAGTAAACAGCAATATACTACTTTTTCTGCCAATCTAGAAAAGTCAGGTGGTACTTAATTTTTTGTTTCTGCAATAAAACATTTTCTTCCGTGAGCTTATACAATTCTGTTACCCACAATAGGTTTATAACTTCCTTTCCAGGCTTGTTTCTGCATAATGACGTGTGATCTTAGCGAAACGAAAAGTAAGGTCACTACATGCAGGTACATGTATATACACTAAAAGGAACGGGTAAGCGATGCTGTGTGTATTGAATCGGCACATGTATGCCGTCTCTTTCAGATGTTGAAAGATCATGCAATGTGCAGATGCTATTACTGTATAATATAATATTCAGTAAGTGATTTATACAATTGCAGATGTGCAATAACATATTCTAGATATATACATGTCTAGATGTATGGTAATATAATGCATATGTTCAAATTAATCATGCACATAAATTATTATCTTCAATTTGTATCGTGTATTCTATGAATAATGATACGCCAAAAACGGTGTTATTGTTTTCGTGACCACTGAAGACCGAACTCTTACTGCACTTATGTGCATTCCGATCTGTGTTGTCAGAGCTTACATACAATTCCAATGAACAATAATAAGCCAAAACCAGTATTAATATTTTCGCGACGACTGAAGACAGACACCATACTTACTGCGCATACATGTATGTGTAGTCCGATCTGGGTTGTCACAGTTCGCAAAGCTAGCACGTGAACATACAGTCTAATGAACAATAATCTGTCAAAAGCGGTATTATTATTTTCTCGACCACTGAAGACCGACATCTGACAGCGCCTATGCGCAGTCTGATCTGGGTTATCAATGTTCGCAAAGCTATCACGTGGACATACAATTATAATGAGTAATAATCTGACAAAAGCGGTAAAATTATTTTCGTTACTACTGAAAACCGACATCAGACTGCGCCTATGTGCAGTCTGATCTGGGTTGTCGTTGTTTGCAAATATGGCATGTGAACATACAATAGGATGTGTGATATACGAATTTACCTTGCAGCAATGACCAAGTGAAATATATATACATACATATATATATTTATACACACACATATATACATCCTTGTACACAAGTATAATAATGCATATTTTCAAATTATTCTAGGTTATCAATGTTCGCAAAGCTATCCCGTGAACATTCAATTCTAATAAGTAATACTCTGACAAAAGCGGTATTATTATGTTCGTGACCACCGAAGACCGATATCAAACTGCGACTATGTGCAGTCTGATCTGGGTTGTCAGTGTTCGCAAAGATATCAAGTAAACATACAATTATAATAAACAATACTCTGACAAAAGCGGTATTATTATGTTCGCGACCACTGAAGACCGACATGTGCAGTCTGATCTGGGTTGTCAATGTTCGCAAAGATATCAAGTAAACATACAATTCTAATAAACAATACTCTGACAAAAGAGGTAGTATTATGTTCGTGACCACTGAAGACCGACATCAGACTGCGCTAATGTGCAGTCTGATCTGGGTTGTCAGTGTTTGCAGATATATCACATGGATATACAATATGCTGTGTGATATACGGATTTACCTTGCAGCAATGATCAAGTGAAATTGTTAATGTATACATGTCAACACATTCCTTTTGTATCGAGTAGTCCAATGAACAATAACCTGGTAAATTAAACTACGATGTTGATGTGTATGACCACTGATGACCGACATTAGACTGTTGTGTGCAGTCCAATCCGGGTCATCAATGTTCGCAAAGCTATCATGTGAACAAAACATTATAATGAACAATAATCTGCCAAAAGCGGTATTATTATTTTCGAGACCACTGAAAACCGACATCTGACTCTAATATGGTTTGTCAGTGTTCGCAAAGCTTTCATGTGAACATAAAATGGTCTGTGCGAGTAAAGTGTGGACAGTGATGATCACCAACAGTCCCCATAAGTCTTTTACCTTGTCTACACTACGCTGAAATAGAATATGTATATTGTTTCCAAATGTTGTTCGCAAATAACTATATAGTTTATATTTAGTGAGTGCCCTCAGAGCGTCGTAAGGTTGCCATACAAATATGGCGGTTCTATGTGATATTGCCAAAACGATATCCATGTTCATTGTCCGTTTGAGAGAATAATTTTCGTTGACGAAAACGTACATCAATTTGGAAAGTTTGTGTCTATCGATCTTTATTAGACCGCTTCGCGTTCGTGACTGGGTTTTGTCATGAAGAACCTCCACTGGTGTAGGCGGCGATCGCTCCATGACAGTCGTGCCTCCCGCTTTACCTGGGGTGTCATTGCCAAGATATTGATCAATAGACCGCTGTCCGCTTGTCAGGCTCGATGTGCCCGTGCCTCGCGTCGACGGAGTGGATTTCTGGGTCGGTGTATTATTTATAGCTGGCGGAATTTCCGAGATGCCATTGATTACATTTGGTTGTGTATTCGGAGATACAACGTGTACAGCTTGATCAGATTCTTGGGTATGTTTGGTTGATATAGTCTCGTTATCTGAATCAACGGCAGCATCCATAAACATGCAATCCAGTTGCTCGTGCCCGGCCTGTATGCAGCCTATGCTGAATACATGTAAATGTAAATCCAATAATTGTTTACAAGAAAATATTGTTAATATGAAATTTACAGACTATCATAAGTTTGCCCTTACGAACATTTGAGTCGTAGGAAGTTTAGCGGAAAGCATGCGCTTTGGTATACAGGGGTTTTCGAGTACGGTTCAAAATGGCGGATTTCAAAATGACCACCAGATTGTTAGTACTAATTCATTGTGAATGTACTTCAAAATGGCCGCCGTTCAAACATGAGTGTCCAATATTTTCACAAAATACACACACTGCTGGTATCTAGCATGTTACCAGGTACAGGAAACACATTACTATAACAATATAATTAATATAATGCCTATTTGCCTATTATAATTCTTGTTCCAAAATGGCCGCCAAATAAATATGTGCGTTGTATCTCTGCACAATAGCAGGCTAAGATGTAGCATATATTTGTGTATGCATTTGTATTGTATAAATGGTCTTTCGGAATATTGAAATTAAAGATGGCCGCCACAAATGGAATTAAGTGAGATTGAAAAACTCTAACGCAAGTGTAATTTATTTCTTATAACGTGAACCTGTTATTTATGTCGACTTCAAGAAACTACCAGGTTAGTGCATTTTGATATCGAGTTTATCAGGTGAGGCTAGGAAATGCCCCGAGCCTGATAAACATGATACCAAGATACACTAGCATGGTATTTTAGTAGTTATCAGGTAACGTTGTAGGCTACATACTGAGCAATTATGACGTTGTTGTCGTTGAAAATAACGTGGACTTGTTTTCGTGGTGACGCCATTCCACTGACGTCATTCGGTAACGTCATTTGACGCCGTGTTTTCAATTGTTTGTAACCCGGATATTCGTATCAGGACAATGCCTGATACAGCAATATGTAATCAGTCAGCCATTCAGCCAATACAAAGCTTGTTACCATTTTTACAGTAGATTTTCTGTAAATTCTCCCTAACAAACGGACGGATTTTGATGATATGTAGCGCACCAAATGCTCTGAAAGTTATTTACAATAACTTATAACTTTCAAAATTAATCGAGTACAATTACATAATGTCGTATCAGGCATTGACCTGATACGAATATCCGGGTTTCAACGAAGTGAAATCTGACGTTGCATTGGTCGAACGACGTCACGTGATGTTACCGATTGACGTCAATGTAATGGCGCCACGTAGACAAATCCGCATTGTTTCAACGAAAACCATGTCATGTTTTACCAACTGCTGGCGGAAAACATTACCTGATCAATTGAATACCATTACGACGTTAACCCCACTCATGCTCACTTTCATTCTTTACCTTTCCTTAAGGGATGCCCTTTCCGAGAGTTCATGTGACGTCATCGGTGACGTATCGTCCAGCAGGTGCTTGATTAGTCCCAGCCTTTGACCTACTTGGAGACTTAGCTTTGTCAGATAATACCCCATCATTCCGCCTATGTGTTCTTCGTATTCTTTTCTCTCCATTATACTGTCTGAATAAATATGGATAAAAACACGACCAAAACATTCAAATTCACATATATATTCAGTATGCGTATGCGCCATGCGTATATGCAAGGATAGGGGCTGTAGTAATGAACATTACAAAACATTCTACTTTAAGTTGTAATAATTATATTTATAATCCTATTTATTGTATAAAATGGCCCGCAGTGTATTAGCGTAGAGATTGCTGCTGAGAGCATGATGAGTGTTAAGTATAGCTTCAATATATGCTTCTTTGCTTATGAAATAAATATAATATAACATCCTGTTGATTGAATACGATAGTGAACTAGTTTAATAAATGTTATCCCGTCATCACAGTGCGTATGTGCCCTGAAACACGGTGCCGTTATTTGTTTGCATTTTAAAGCCATTTGTAGGTGTTGACGGTATACATAGAATAGTAGTTTAGTGCCGTGAATGTGGAAAAATATCTGGCGCGGCACGGAAACGTTTCCTAAGTATTGCCAGATGGTGTTCCCTTTCACGGCACTGACCTAATATTCTTTATTTATATCACAAAATCATCACTCATGTAAGATGCTCTTTTTAACAAACTCGTTAATTGGTTTCAGAAGATACACGGTATAGCTTCGTTTCTTGTTCAAACACGTGTAAATAAATATCATATTAAATCATCATCTATGTAAATAATGTCACGTACCTGCAGTTATAGATGTGAAATATATATTTAATATGTACTCTCTTCGAGGTAAAAAGTACAATTAATTCTACAGTGTAGTATTGCACCGTGTAGACGGGCATGCGCAGTGAATCGAAAATGCAAAGTGCATTTAAAGGCACTGGGTCTCAGACATGATTTGAAATTGATAACACAGACTAGGGAACAAATAATTTAATTATGCCCCCTATGCTAGGGGGACATATTGCGTGGCTTTTGAGGTTCCGTACGTTCGTCCATCCGTCCGTCCACATTTATGTTGAAATGTTTGTAAGAGTTTCTCCAACATGTAATATCTTCAATATTACGCGACGGATTGCTTCAATAATTTGACACTTGCATCGCCTGAACATTGGTCACACACTCGCGCCACCATTAACATGACCTTGGCCTTTGTCACATTCGAAATGTCCCTGAAACTCTTTTGGTAATATCTTCAATATTACGCGAAGGATTGCTTCCATACTGGGAACTTCAATCACCTGAACAATTGTTACACACTCCCGACGCCATTAACGCGACTTTGACCTTTCTCAGCTTCGAAATGGCGCTGAAACACTTTGCCATTTTATTGTGTCGAACAGATAGTAAGAGTTTCTCAAACTTGAAAGATAGCTTCAATACTTGCAAACTTTAATCCCATGAACATTTGTCACACACTCCCGCCACCATTAACACGACCTTGACATTTGTCACTTTCGAAATATCGATGAAACACTTATTGGGAGAGGTCATTCATCTGAATATGTGTGACGCAATCACACCACCAATGACATGACCTTGACATTTGTGACCTTCAAAATGTTGCTGAAACACTTAGCCATTTTCTTACGTCAAACAGTTTGTAAGACTTTCTCAAATGACTTTGAAATGTGTATAAATTTAAACGCAATATCTAGTTACTAGTAGTCTACAGTATACCATGGGGCATATTCATGTTTTACAAACATAATGTCTATAAATCATTTGTGTCGTATTTCTGAACCCAATTTTACCTATAAGCCTGGGAAAAATCGGAGATAGGTAACACAAATGTATATTATTGAATAATAATTAGCGTTGCCAACGGCAGCGGTAGTTATTTTTCAGTATTATAGACGTGTTTTGAAATCGATGGTTACTAATTTATGTTATTTAAATTATTTTTCAATCGTCTATAATTGGAACCTCTTTCTAAGTGTATTATACTTTCACAACACAAATAAAGAAATGTCACAATGTACTGATGTATGTAGCGAAAAAAGGCCACATGATGCCAAACGTTAGTGCCGTGAATGGGAAAACTATCTGGCGCGGCAGGTAAACGTTTCCTAAGCCTTGCCAGATAGTTTTCCCATTCACGGCACTAACCTACTATTCTCTAGTTATATCACAAAATCATCACTCATGTAAGATGCTCTTTTTAACAAAACTCGTTAATTGATTTCAGAAGATACACGGTATAGCTTCGTTTCTTATTAAAACTCGTGTAAAATAAATATCATATTAAATCATCACCTATGTAAATAATGTCACGTACCTGCAGTATAGATGTGAAATATATATTTAATATGCACTCTCTTCGAGGTAAAAAGTACAATGTATTCTACAGTTGGTATTGCACCGTGTAGACGGGCATGCGCAGTGACTCGAATATGCAATGCACTTTTAAAGGCACTGGGTCTCAGACATGAATTGAAATTGATAACACAGATAATTATGACGGATTGCTTCAATAATTGGACACCTGAATCGCATGAACATTTCTCACACACTCGCGCCATCATTAACATGACCTTGGCCTTTGTCACATTCGAAATGTCCTGAAACACTTTTGGTAATATCTTCAATATTACGCGAAGGATTTCTTCAATACTGGGAACTTGAATCACATGAAAATTTGTCACACACTCCCTTAACCATTAACAAGAACTTGACCTTTGTAACTTTCGAAATATCGCTGAAACACTTATTGGGAGAGGGCATTCATCTGAATATGTGTGACGCAATCAAACCACCAATGGCATGACCTTGACATTCTCAAGACTTTCTCAAATGATTTTGAAATGTGTATAAATTTAAACGCAATTTCTAGTTACTACTCTCTGTTCCATGTTTTGCTGCCGACGAACTTTTGGCTATTAAACACATTAAATCTGAAAAATATTTAAAATTAAGTTCTTTTTTATCAATAACAAAAAAGTCACCCTCCCCAAAATGTTGTATTAATATTGATTTTATTGCGAAAAAACGATTTTCCTATGGGAATTTAACATGGGGGCCAAAAATAGATTTTTTTAAATATTGTTTTTATTTGTGGACGATTTTCAAAATCTAACTTTTGTTTTCTTACATCATTTTCAAGCTATCTCGCCAGGTTTCGGAGTCAATTTCCAAAATTCTTCGTTTTTTGATCTTTGAGGATGAACAAAAGAAAAATTTTGGAAATTGACTCCCCATGTTAAATTCCCATAGGAAAATCGTTTTTCGCATTAAAATAAATATTTGATGGAATTTCATCAAATAATTTTGTTTGGGTATGGTGACTTTTTTGTTATTGTTGAAAAAGTACTTACTTTTAAATATCTTTTAGATTTAATGTGTTTAATGGCCAAATGTTCGTTGAAAAAGGCCACATGATGCCAAACCAAGTTGTATTAATTCCCGGTTTATCATAGTTTCTCGTAGTACAGAGGAACCTCTCTACACCGGACAACAAGAAAAATTTGTGATCATAATCTTCATGGGTTTCTTGGTCATTTATCCGAGGTGGTATTGCCTGTTCGTGATCGCATAGTACACAAGTATGGCTCGGAATTGTCGAATGCCTGATTTACTTGAATATAAGGCATGGTTGTGGAATTCATCACATAAGATGGTGCAATTGATTGATATATGTCATGTGCTGCACATGAAGCGAAAAAATACATATCTGAGAGACAGTGCCTTTGATCCTCGTGCATGGGACAATGTAAAAAACACCATGGAAGATATGTCAGGATTATATATTCTATATTCGCGTTGTACATTTACATTTTGCATGTCCATGAATATCATAAAACAGTTTAAAGATGGTATACGTGATTTCTGATAGGAATGCCCATTGACCTGAGGGAGTAGGTTGAAAAAACATATTGACCCGTAGGCGTGGCGTCTAGATAAGAACGTGCAAAATATATGAGGGACGAATTGATTAGCTACGTGTACGCGTTACATAGCGTTCTTAACAAACATGGCGGCTGAAAATATATTTTCCGAGCTATCAGAGACAGAAAAGAATAGAATTATTAAAGACAGAAAGTATGAACACAAAAAAGTTCGACGGCTACTGGCATGAATGTGTTGCGCGAATATTTATAGGCACCAGTCATTACTACTGACTTCACTGACATGAATAGGAATGACTTGGACACCATGCTTTAACTTTTTTATTTGGTGACGAGAAACACCAAGGGCGAAAGTAGGTATGTGTTTTATCAACATCGATTCTGTCAGCATTTGTTCAGTCAGAAAATATTCTCAATGTCGATATGCATTTTTCATGCAGAATCCGTCCAATCGCATACGCAGACATTTATTGATGAATACGAAAACAGTTATTGCTATTTATTACACTCTTGTACATTATTTGCACGGGTTTCGTTGTGAGAGAAAACCCGTAATCAACTCCTTACAAATAATGCACCGTGAAGAGAACACCCGTAATTGTGCACCTGCTTTCTTGTAAAACACGAGCTACCATGCAAAATGTTTAATTTGCATTACAGTCAAAATAAAGTTATTTGAAAATTTGGAAAGGGTCTCGACTAATCTAGAATGTTAATGTGATTGAACACATTCCAATCATGCACTAAAATATATCTGGCTGATAGTAACAGCTGAGTAATTTGGATTTAAAAAAAATTATATGACGTCACATTTGACTTCACGTAACGTCAAAACGCGGGAAAACACGTCATTGGATAACTATTCATGCGCACATCACAATTCATTGTTTATAACCTCACAAATATACTAAATGTGCATATATATCCGCCGTGGTAGTGTAACAAATAGGATATTCCATCGTACATGTTTGAATAGCGGAAATAATACACTCGTGTCCGTCGGCGTCCGTGCAAGCAACACGTTCGCTACGCTCACTCGTTGCTTACGCGGAAGCTGACGCACACTCGTGTATTATTTACCGGTATTTCAAAATGTACGATGGAATATCCTCTATTCTGTTTCGGTCGATACGTGGTTGTATCGACCCAATAAAAGTGATATCGACCGAGGACGCAGTCAATATCATGTTTCTCGGGTCGATACAACCATGTATCGACCTCACACAAAGGCGATAATTGTATAATATGTTTGACGTGAAACACTGTTCCGTGCTAACTACATTAAAGTTATTCAAATAAAAGCATGAATACTATAGTTAACAAATAATATGTTGAGACCATGTATCTCAGATGACGCATCAGATATAACATATTTAGTTTTTCGCATAGGGCACTGCAAAGGACCAATATGTATACCATGCATACCAATGGCACCATTTCAGTTGACCAATTTCACAAACGTTTGCCTTATATTCAAGTATATTATATCAGAAACTGTGATGTACAGGGGAGGGAAGACTTGACCTTGACTTGAGCGTGTGGGCCAGATGGATGGGTTATGGAATGAAAGTAGGGATGGTGATAACAGGAACATGCAGTTTCAAGCCAATTTGGACTGTATGATGCAGCAACAATAGGTAGTCAAACAATGTAACGTAAATTTTGCCAACACTTAACGCAAGTTTCAAGTAATATGACATTGATATATTGGGCATGCAGGCCACATGACTCGGCTATGAAATGAATATATATATATCAAGCTAAACAATCCCATGAATTTTTAAATCAATCTGACTCAGTGTTACATAGATAAAAGGTATCCGAAAACTATAAAGCAAACTTGTAACCATAATACATGTAGGTCCCATTTTTCAAACATCACTGAACTCAATTGTACTTATGACTCGTTTGGAAAAACAGTTAACGGAGTCACGTGATTCAATATCGTGTTACATTATAAAATGACAGGCACAATTATTACAACACGGGTTGTAACATTAAATTTTCAGTTTCAGTGCATGGTTTCTTTATTTTATTTTAAAATCACCAGAAATGGCGAGTCTTAAATACGCTAAAGCCAGTCTATTTATAAACTGCTATGATCTCTACAGCTATCGAGACCTTCACCTGTAACAATTATACTATTTATAAATGAAATATAAATGTTTTGAAATATCGCTAGTATAAGTATATATTAATAATAATATACATGTAGTGGATAAATATGTGCATTGTGATGGAACTTTCTGTGTGAGAACAACTGTATCACGAAAACGTCACGACTCGAGCGGTCCGCCGTCCGCAAATATTGATAACGACGACTTAACGTACTGTTATGCTATCAGCTAAACCCTGGTTGGCCGTTTAGAGTAGACTAAGCAAGATATATACTGTAGTACTAGTAGTATCCCAAATGTTAGCGGCTGAAAACATCTACACCAACAACAACTAACGGCGGAACGAAGTTTGAGTGTCAGTGAAAGTTCTGCATTTGAGTGTTGGTCTGCACACTGAGACCGAAGTGACCGAAGTGACCGAAGTGAGAATCTGTTTTGCGTCATTCCTTATACAGACGCTGGATCTGACAGTCATCTTTGATTTGAAAGTGTTTAGACTTCATACTTGAAATACAGCGTAGATAGCTAAGATATCATGACAGTCAGATGTCCAGATGATTCTACATGTCCAAATACATCAGGTAAGTGTAAAGTTGTAAAGATAAACATGCATTTAATGAGTGACCGCCAAACAGAAAGCCTGCGTGAGTTGACAGTCAAATAATGGCGGCCAAGAAACTTTGTGAGCACTTCGGAACGAATAATTAGAATAATTGAGATATTATGACGTCTGTGATATGATCACCTATGCAAATACTTAGGAGGAGGGTTGAGCTACCAACATATGTAGGTATAACACCATGGTAGAGAAGATCCAGCACAAACTATCCCAATGAAGGTGGTCACGTGACCTCCACAACAGTGTCAATCCATGTCAACAGTCAACAAGGGCCATTCCATTGCATTATGTTGTGATTCAAACGGCAGAATGTGAATAGTATGGCTTATTTAGCAGTTATGTAGTTCATCACCCAACATATGCATCACTGTGAATGTGCTTATTAATAAAGTATTAGCAGTAAAATAAAAAGTAAATTATCTGATCAAATTGTAAGGATCATTTCCTTACAGTACGTCATGTCAAAACAACGTCGCTGCGACAATGTGACGTCAGATGGGTATCTTTGTTGGTCTAGAAAGATTGATTGTCACCTGAATACAGCATTGGTTTATATATCATATTGTTCGAGAGGGATCATATTTTCTACATATGTTGAAAACTCAATTTCGCATTTATGACCCATAAACCGGACTTAATGACAAAATGTTCAATTTTTACTTGTTCGCGTATTCTGAATTGTACATCTTTTAAAAGCCATATGCCACAAAGATTATCAATGTATCCCAATTATTTTTCATTTTAGAAGTATTTTTATGACGCGTATTAAAAACTTATATGACGTTTTAGATCAATGACGTCGAAATTACGACGTTTTTATCAACAGCGTATACAAGGGGTTTGATCAAATGCCCGGACAAGTCCCATAGATTTGTCATATTTTATCACATGTCAACCGAATTTGGATATCTCGTAGCCTGGCCAAGTGTCTCCCATTAGGCCAAGACAAAGTATGACAATAATGTTCATAGCTCGTGTTGCAGTTGCTAATGCAACGTCATGTTTTGGATTGCGGCCCAAGTAATGTAATTTCGTATGAATACTTTTCAAATAAGGCAGAGTGAGAAGTTTTGGCGTTTCCCTGTTGTTTGCTGCTGTCTGAAAGAATTTTGGGGAATAATAGCGACATTATTTAACATTTCGTATGCGACGAAATATTTTAAAAATCTGATATCATGACCGGAAATAAAGAAGTTCGCCGACTGCCAGCTCTGTGTCAGAGAATATGCCGGAAAAACCAAGATATTATATTAAAGTTTGTATTTTAACACAAAACACGAGATATTGATGATGAGAGAAAGTCCATCATCGGGATGAAAATATACGAACGATACAGTCGGACAGACAATGTACATGAAGGCGCGAAATGCTAGGCCAGACATGGACGTACAAAAGTGACGTCATCAGACGTTCTGACCCAAAATAAAAGTCTTGGTCGTGTGACCACTTTTCGTGAAATGCCAGATCGGTTGAACTCATTATGTGATTAAAAAGATTTAAATATGATGAGACATATGGCTAGATGGGTCCCGATGATGGTGGGCATGTAGCAGAAGGCCAGACGAGATACCAATTTCTTTCGAGTTTTCGAATCGTTGAAATGGCATCTGTCCATTTTTCCACTTGAGTGGTTAGAGTGGATGAATCTGTTATCAAATACCGTCGATTGAGGTGTTATTCAATCGTCCATATTCGCCCAATCTTACCCAATGTGATTTCATTTTTAATACCGTACACGAACAGCCGCATAAAGGGAATCCACTTCGACAACGTCAGCAGTCAATAATGTTACTGCTGGTATTTCAGGTGGTATGTTTCAACAAAGGTGAATTGCATTGCCTGACTTAGCTGTCGGAAGTGCATGTACTTGTAATATAAAAAAAAAGATGTTGTACCGTTTATTTTGAAAAATAATAACCCATTGTGCGAGCACGAATAAAAGCATGGACACGTTCTTCTTCCATTGAACAATATGGAGCATAACATTAACATAACTTCATTTTGACGTCGGGTCCCATATCACGTGATGACGTGCTGGTAACGATAAAATTGCCCATGATATATAATGATGAGTTGTGCATATGAAATCGATGAAGCATTTATCAATCATCATGGATGTGAATTTTCAGTTAACCCAAGGCATATGGATGTTGCAGCATAATATTACTGGTTATTCAACCAACACTGGAAATAGAAAACTCTTACAAGCAACCTATCCGCGATGATCGGTGGCTGGTAATATTGTGATGTGTTGCCAGTTTCAACATTAGCCACACGAGTGACCGTACAACTTTACGTACATAGTGTGCTTGAAAATCTTCTAAAATTATCCCGCGGGACCATAACCCAAACCGCGTAAATATAATACATAATTGGATGTTGAAGTTGCAGGTTATGCATATGGGATGCCCATCGCCCATATAAATCCGCCACAGCTGGAAGCTCATTTTTAGATATGTGTGACGAATGACTTTCATATCATGATAAAGTGGTGTTATTTTAATTACTACAGACCAACATAAATAGAAACAAGTGATAAAAAGATCACGTAAATCTTTCACTTTTTTTTCATTTCAATATGAAATACATTTCAGACACACCGATTGGCATTCAGCGATGAACTATATTCCCAAGGGGCGCTTGTCCCCGAATCCCCAAACCGGATCATATGATTGTGCCCACACGTAATTTTCACGATAATTGTTTTCTACTCCAATATTATATCATAATGATGTGTACGGAATTGCTGCAAATGGAGTATTTGTTTGTAAACATTGCACGTGTACATCTGCAGTAGGCCGCTTATGACATTAACTTTGTGACAAAACACGACGTCGGGCAGACTAGGTAGCGTGATGCCTTATACTTGCATTACCATCGCCTGATATACATTATTATGCAGTCAGGTGATAATCTGATGATTTGATACTACAAATCTTGCGAAAAGCAAGTATATGACTATCAAATTTCCAATTAATTTTAAGACTTTTCGAAAACTCCACCGATCTCACTGTATGTGTTGTGCATTATGTATCAATACAAACACTGGATATATATGTCAGTATATAGCTGCGTGTCTATGTCCATTTATGATAAAATTAGTGGCATTAAATGGCATATAATTCGCTAAGTATTGGCTATAATTCTTCAAAAGTCTGTCGTTAGGCGACAATGTACAGCGTCTCAAGCATTTGTAAGTCATTTTCACAAAATACACACATTGCTCGTATCTAGCATGTTACCAGGGACAGGCAACACATTACTATAACAATATAATTACTACAATGCCTATTTGCCTATAATTGTTGTTTTCAATTCCACTATGGTCGCCAAATAAATATGTGCGTTGTATCTCTGCACAATAGTAGTCTAAGATGTAGCATATACTTATGGAGAGTGTTATTATTCTAAGCAGATAGTATTTATGTAATTATGCTTTAAAATTATTGATTTGTTTATGCATTTGTATTTTATAAATGATTGTTCGAAATATTGAAATTCAAGATGGCCGCCACAAATAGAAATGAGTCAGATTGCAAAACTCTAACGCAAATGTCATTTATTTCTTATAACGTGAACCTGTTGCTTATGTCGACTTCAAGATACGTATACCTACATTTATCAAGTAACGAGCTTTGCATTGGCCGAATATACAGAGACTATCAGGTTAGTGCATTTTGATATCAAGTTTATCAAGTGAGGCTAGGAAATGCGTAGGAATTCAGAGCCTTGCCGAGGAGTTCCTACCGTTTTCGAGCCCGAGCCTGATAAACATGATACCAAAATACACTAGCATGGTCGTTTATTTATCAGGTAACGTTGTAGGCTACATGCAATTATGACGTTGTTGTCGTTAAAAATAACGCGGACTTGTTTCCGTGACGTCATTCCATTGACGTCATTCGGTCACGTCATTTGACGCCGTACGGCCACTCAAACGTTAGTTTTCAATTTGTTGTGACCCGGATATTCGTATCAGGGCAATGTCTGATACAGCACTATGTTATCAGTCAGCCATTCGGCCAATACAAAGCTCGTTACCATTTTTACAGTAGATTTTCTTTAAAATCTTCCTAATAAACGGACGGATTTTGATGATACGTAGCGCAACAAATGCTCTGAAAGTTATTTACAACAACTTATAACTTTCACAATAAATTGAGTACAAATACATAATGTCGTATCAGGCATTGACCTGATACGAATATCCGGGTTTCAACGAATTGAAAACTGACGTTGCATTGGTCGAACGACGTCACATGATGTTACCGATTGACGTCAATGTAATGGCGCTACGTAAACAAATCCGCATTGTTTCAACGAAAATCATGTTATGTTTTACCAACTGCTGGCAGAAAACATTACCTGATCAATAGAATATAATTAGGACGTTAACACCACTCATGCTCACTTGGGATGCCCTTTCCGCAAGTTCATGTGACGTCATCGGTGACGTATCGTCCAGCATGTGCTTGATTAGTCCCAGCCTTTGACCTACTTGCAGACTTAGCGTTGTCAAATAATACCCCATCATTCCGCCAATGTGTTCTTCGTATTCTTTCCTCTCCATTATACGGTCTGAATAAATATGGATAAAATCACGACCCCACCATTCAAATTCACATGTATATTCAGTATGCGCCATGCGTATATGCAAGGATAGGGGCTGTAGTAATGAACATTACAACACATTCAACTTTCATTTGTAATAATTATATTTATAATCCTATGTATTGCATAAAATGGCCCGCAGTGTATTAGCGTGGTGTCTTAAAAATCATAATACAATAGCGTAATAAATATGCAAACGAGATTGCTAATGAGAACATGATGGGTGTTAAGTATAGCTTCAATATATGCTTCTTTGCTTATGAAATAAATATAATATAACATCCTGTTGATTTAATACGATATTTAACTAGTTTAATAAATGTTATCCCGTCAACACAGTGCGTATGTGCCCTGAAACACGGTGCCGTGACACATTGTTGAGGTTATTTTTTTTGCATTTTAAAGCCATTTGTAGGTGTTGACAGAATAAATAGAATAGTAGGTTAGTGCCGGGAATGGGAAAAATAGCTGGCGCGGCACGGAAACGTTTCCTAAGCCTTGCCAGATAGTTTTCCCATTCACGGCACTAACCTACTATTCTCTATTATATAACAAAATCATCACTCATGTAAGATGCTCTTTTTAACAAACTCGTTAATTGATTTCAGAAGATACACGGTATAGCTTCGTTTCTTATTAAAACTTGTGTAAAATAAATATCATATTAAATCATCACCTATGTAAATAATGTCATTTACCTGCAGTATAGATGTGAAATATATATTTAATATGCACTCTCTTCGAGGTAAAAAGTACAATGTATTCTACAGTGTCGTATTGCACCGTGTAGACGGGCATGCGCAATGAATATGCAACGTACTTTTAAAGGCACTGGGTCTCAGATATCAATTGAAATTGATAACACAGATATTTATGTTCCCTATGCGATAGCAAGGTAGGAGGGGGGAGCATATTGCGTGGCTTTTGAGGTTCCGTACGTTCGTCCATCTGTCCACATTTATGTTGAAATTTTTGTAAGTTTCTCCAACATGTAATATCTTCAATATTACGCGACGGATTGCTTCAATAATTGGACACCTGAATGTCCTGAAACGCTTTTGGTAATATCTTCCATATTACGCGAAGGATTGCTTCAATACTGGGAACTTGAATCACATGAACATTTGTCACACACTCCCGCCACCATTAACACGACCTTGACCTTTGTCACTTTCGAAATATCGCTGAAACACTTATTGGGAGACGTCATTCATCTGAATATGTGTGACTCAATCAAACCACCAATGGCATGACCTTGACATTTGTGACCTTCAAAATGGTGCTGAAACACTTAGTCATTTTCTTACGTCAAACAGTTTGTAAGACTTTCTCAAATGACTTGAAATGTGTATAAATGTAAATGCAATATCTAGTTACTAATTTCTGTTCCACGTTTTGCTGCCGACGAACTTTTGGCTATTAAACACATTAAATCTGAAAAATATTTAAAAGTAAGTTCTTTTTTATCAATAACAAAAAAGTCACCCTCCCCAAAATGTTGTATTAATATTGATTTTATTGCGAAAAAACGAATTGAACATGGGGGCTCTAAATAGATTTTTTTAAATATTTGTTTTATTTGTACACCGATTTTCAAAATCTAACTTTTGTTTTCTTAGTTACATCATTTTCAAGCTATCTCGCCAGGTTTGGGAGTCAATTTAAAAAAAAAATAGTTTTTTGATCTTTCAGGATCAAAAAATTTGGAAATTGACTCCCCATGTTTCCTCAATTTCCAATTTTTTTCGTTTTTTGATCTTTGAGGATGAAACAACGAACAATTTTGGAAATTTACTCCCCATGTTAAATTCCCATAGGAAAATCTTTTTTTCGAAATAAAATAAATATTTGATGGAATTTTATCAAATATTTTTTTTGGAAGATAAGTCAGGATTATATATTCTATATTCGCGTTGTACATTTGCATTTTTCATGTCCATGAATATTGATATGCCCCGGCATAGGCAAAATCACTTACCTTCATTTTCATTTAGGCAAAGATACGGATTTGTCCTTTAACTCTAAGTCTGCAGTAGTATATAGGGAGTCAAAATGATACCACCTAACGGTGGTATCATTTCTCCACCCTAAATTTTTCTACGAAATAACACTTACTAGATAACGCTATCGCCCTATCTCCGCTAAATTCCATTTTGAAAAGTTCTCTATTACTCCATTTATCCCAAGCCAACCATTTCTTTTTTTCTTTTTCAAATTCGTCTAGTAACCAATTCCTCTATCGTTTTTCCATTAACTCCTATATACATACTATCCGTGTCCATCTGTATTAATTCGAAGTCTTCTCTTTTTACGTATTTGTCTAGAAATTCGTAGTAAAATTCCAACATTCTCAATTTAGCTAGTTGATAAACCGCTATTCCGCAGTGGAATGGTCTCTTTACTGAGCACCGGGGTTTTCTTGAAGATATTTCGTACGCATCTCCTATCTTTCAAATCGTCAAAATACGCGGATCTTAATGCTTTGTCAACACAGGCTTCGTCTCGCGTATATGTCGTATTTAAATGTCTCTCCGTTGCCTCTATCATTTTTCCGCAACACGAGTTTCATAATAATTTCATTACGTCGGCCACCGGTTTCTTATTCGGTTCTACATCCCCCGTTCGTCTTGCGGCTGTAACTTCTTTAGCGAACCATTCGAAGGGTTTACCACTAATATAATCTATAACACGATAAACTCCCGTTATTTCTAGGCCGTGTTTTAAATACCATTTCAACAGTGGCGCGTACAGCAATACTTTAGTGGCCGACATAGATCCCACCAATTTTCTTCCGTTTCCTCTAGTTCGGCCAGTATCTGTTAAATATTTTAACATGTGCGCGGGAACTTCATCAACCTCTACTTCTCTGTTTATAAAAATGGAGACATTTCGTTAAACTTATCTTTTAAGTTGCGTGGAACTTCTATATCCACCTCCGCAAACCCAAACCAGTCACCGGATAAAACTCTTTTACTGAACTTATTAATAAGTTTAGGATTATGTGGGTTATTTATATGATGTATAGTTTCTTTCCCACACGGCATCTCTTTATTTAACGTAGATACATAACGCGTTTGCGTCGTACCCCAAAACAGACTCGCAAGGTTTGGAACCCACTCTAATATTTGAAACACCGGCTTCCGCATATCGCGTAAATACTATCGATGGACCACCAACTAGAGCGTCTTTCATCATTTTGTGTGTTTCTTCTTTCGGTGCGCATAGAGCATCCTCCGGTATAATCGTCTTTGAAGATTTTTGTTCTTTAATGGTTCCTCTCAATAAATATTGTATAGCCGCACCCGGTAGTGTTACCGCGTCTTTGAAAATATCTACACCCCTGTGTTTATAAAATTCACACATTTTTCCCACAGCTTCTAGGAACGGTGCTACATCTAAATCGTTATAATATTTCAACCAATCTCTGAAAGTTTTCATATTATTTTCTTAGAAAATTCTACGACATTTACTTAATTCCGTTTCGTCTAGTAACATTTTCCCAGATAGTTTGGAATACCAATTCTCTATATCCGGTAGTCCCGGGTAATCCAACTTGTCTGTAGAATCGAACCACTCGTAAGGAAAGAAAGATTTCTGTTCTTTGCAGTCGTAGGCTTTTATCCAACTATCGTAACTTACACCGGGTCCTAGGTAAAGTATTACATCAAGAAATCTAAACTCCGGAGTAAATAGAAATATTGTCGCGCTCGCCCTTTTTCCAACCATTACTTTCTTCGTTGTTGATGACAGTTCACCTACTAAATATTTCTTTATTAAGTTTATATCGTACTTACTGCTGTTAAAACCTATAACCGGTACTTGATCTATCAACTGTTCGATCTGGGCGATTTGTTTTTCGCGTAAATATTCCGTATTAAATTCGTATCTTGACCATACTTCTTCTCTTATAGCTTTTCCCCTGACTTTCAAATCTTCTGCGAATTTTTCTATAAGTTTTGCGGGATCTTTATCACAAATATGAGTTACCGTTCCTGAGAAATTATCTCCTATGCTAACGCTTACCGGAACGTGCTCAGCTTCGTACTCTAAACTATTACCGGTAGTTTCAAATTCTAGCTGGAGATACACCTCAAAATCGTATACTATCTGATATGGATAAAGAGTAGTGTCGCAACCGATCTTTATATCTTTACCCGTTCTTCGAAATTCGCATTCCCACATAACTACTAGGTTGAATTCTTTGCTTTTTCTAATAACTTTATCTCTTCTCATTGTGGATGCGCGTTCCTCTTTTTTATGCTTTGCATGAATCTCACACCCGTGCCAGTAACAGCCGTGATATTGATATACGGTATTGGTTTCTGGACAGTATCCATCTACCGGAGCTCCTAAAATCCATCTTTCACCCCGTGTCCGCACTGTTCGTGGTGAATGTGAATTCCCTCCCGCTTTTCCACAGAGTGCATCCAGTCGATCGCACCATAACTGTTATAACCTTTTGGGTAGAACGCTTTCTCGAACGACGAACGCGGGCGCTCTAAATAATTACCATCACATATTACTTTTGTCTCACCTCTCATACATGTTGGTCCGTGTCTCTTCATATTACTCGCTTTCGTGAATTTCTGCTTGCAATTATCGCAGGCGTAAATTTTAGATAGGTTTTTAAGGTTTTTCTTATCAGAAATGCGTGATTATTAAACAGTCCTATTATCATTGGTTTATTACCTATTGCGTCATAGTGCGCTGGTACCTTTTTCAACCACCATACGTCACATTTGGTGGGTTGATATACTTCTATACCAATTTTAAAAAAATCTTCAACCTTTTTCAGATCGGAAAAAGGAATTGGTGAAACCACATTACTACCGAAATATTGCTCACTAAGTTCTTTCGCTTTTTCTGTACATCTGTCAGGTCTGATCCTATCAAGGTGCATAGCTAGACACCTGAACAAAAAAGGTCGTCATTATTCTTATCTAAAGAATACATACCTTTTCTATTCCTCAACCATTCTGGAAGTTCTCCTCCCGCTGCTTCTTTGGATTGCAGTCCCAAATCTATTCCCCTACTGCCCTGTATTAACTTTACAAAAACCTCTACCCATCTTACAAACTTCAACTTTGTATTCGGTCTGTCTATTTTATCGGACATTATTCGTGTTTGCTCCTTATCTGACAACCATTTTTTAACGGTTTTCATTGATGATAGTGGTTCGCTACCACCGAGATTTTTGTGAAATATTATAGTTTTACGTTTTCCATTTTTAGTTTCCTCCATATGTTCTAGCTTGTAAGAATATGAATATCTCAAATAAAAATTTGTTGTTAGATACGGAGCGATTTTATCGGACATGCGTTCAGACTCGTTGATGTCAATGTTTTTACGAAAGGATAATGCAACTACCCGTCTTCCCTTTTCTACCTTTTCCAACTTTTCATCGTGAGCCCCAAATATTTCTTCACCTTTTTCCACTATCGCGCTAACGATAGATTTTTTCTTATTATCTGTGCGTCTAATTTGGGATGTGTTTGAAGGTTTGATTACACTGGCCCTTAACCCCGTAATACTTTCTTTTTGAATTCTGTTACCAACTTCCTCCGCTAGTGACAGGTCTTTAAAGGCTCCTCGTTTGTGGGCGCGGGTAAACCGCTTCATAAACGCCTCATTCTTTGTGGAATTTATTAGATGTGTCAACCCCCTAACTCTCAACCGTTCACTATAAGTAATCCCTAGAGATTCGGCTTCTCTTCTCAAACTTTCGATTTCTGGCGTGATCATATTTTCTGTAATATAACCTATGAGATTTATCTGTTCAATTGGACATGAAAAATTTACACATGATGTTTTTTCATGTCCAATTAAACATAAACATATACATATATATACAAAAAAAAAAATGGAGTGTGCTACTTGTTGTAAGACTTTTGCTTGTAAAGACTATCTACGAAGACATATATCGAGACGTAGAAAGTTTCCTTGTGTCGCCCCACATTTCAATGCCCCAGATGCCCCTGTAAGTTCGTTAGTGCCCAAACTCTTTGTAGACATAAGCAACTACGCTGCCCTGTGGCTATGGGGGAACGTGGTAGACTAGAGTTGGTAGAGTTAGTTGCTGATCTGCGAAATAAATTAGCTATAGTGGAGGAGGAAAATAAACTATCACACGCGGACGCATTGAAATTACATTAATGATTTCTTCTAATAATTTCTTCGTTAAAAGCAATATCGAACCGTAAACGAATCGTTGATTTTAAACGGTTTTATAATAATATTATTTTTCGGTAGTGTTTCTCCGATCCTATTTAATCGCTTCATTTCGCGAATTTGATCCTTGTACCAGCGACACAACTGCCGGTATAATATTGTAAATGCAACGTTTTTATCGGAGCGTAATAAATTACGTTGATATTTCATGTATTCTATATTGCATATTATTCTCATTTTAAAGTGTTTTAATGTTGTAGAAACACCGTAATATTCTTTAACAGCGTTATAAGATTCCATATGTTTGATTATTATATTATCCATTTTGTTATAGTATTTTTTTTATAACCTATTAAATTTATCTGTTCAATTGGAAAAAACATGATGTATTTATGACACCAATTGTCACGTTTTTTGTGTTGGTGACCAGTTTGTGTTATTGGACGAAAACCCTTACTTCGTCGGTTTCTCTGAATTGAGGAATTGGCAATGGGGTTAAAGGCGACCCGTAAAATGAGACTGTGAGCCAACAGATGCGTGGGCTTAAGAAAGGTCCCAACACCCCAGTGGCTGGGTGCCGGCTAAGAAATCTGCCCAGTCGCTGGGGGTGTGTGCACGAGTGGAGGCTTTTGCTATTATTTTTTTTTACAAATTATTAATAATTTTTCAATATCGTAGAAATAAATTAGCTATAGTGGAGGAGGAAAATGCCGTGTTGAAAAATAAATATGACAACGGGATGAAAATAAATCCTTTTTATTACTATAGTTTTATCTGTTCAATTGGGCGTTAAATGAACATGAGGTATTTATGACAACGAGACGAAAACAAATCCTTTTTATTACTATAGTTTTATCTGTTCAATTGGACCTCTTTTCAACTTATGTATTTATGACACCAATTGTCACGTTTTTGCTGTCGGGTGACAATTTCCTCGTTAACCAATTTTGGAGTTTTTCGGGGGGTGGTGGAGTAGTATATAGGGTGGAGAAATGATACCACCGTTAGGTGGTATCATTTTGACTCCCTATATACTACCTCTGCCATTTGACTGTACGTTGAAAATTCGTGATTCTTTGACAGACCGTGAAAATGCAAACATACATTGTATGATCTGGATTTATACACAGACCAGACACGCATATTTGAAATCGCGACCCGTCTGTGAATCTCCAGCTCTAAATGTTCGTTTTCATTCGCGCACCTGTCAGTTCCACAATCCAACAATAGGGCACTTTTAATCCAATATATTTACGTGTGAACACACGGACGCTCACTTTATAAGCTCGTGTCGGTTGCTATCTTCACTTTCGCTGTGTGACTTGGTTAAATAATAACTGCATACTAGCATATCTTCGAAAATGTAACTGTTTCACACTGAACATAAAACTTTTACCCTGCTGTCGGCCATTTTTGCTATGAACTCTGGGAGCTAATCTTAGCAACACAGCGAAAAGAAGTTCAGCAAGCGCTAAAGATGAAACGAATGCACAATGGCAGACTTATGGTACATATTGCATACAATATTGTTTAACACTGATTATGTAACTTATCAGAGTGAGAATATGCCATTGTTTTGCCAATTTCAGTGCTCCTTGACGTTGTTAAGGTAGCACGCGCAAATTCATCATCAGTAATAATCTGACGTAACTTCCGGCACGCGCGTGACCAATTCTTGGGTCCAGGCCCAATTCTCGGGCTCACATCCCATGTTCGGGTTGTCCCCGTTTTCGGGCTCATGCCCAATTTATTGGATTATGCCACTTTTCGGACATTGGCCCCTAGAATGGGGACTAATATTCCCCAAAACGGGACGTGAGCCCCATTTTTGGGTTCAGACCCAGTTATCGGGTTTGCCCATCCCATTTTAGTATAAAAGGACTGGATTTTTCACCATTCCTCACTCTGGCAAAGTTAAATCTCTCAAGACAACGTCTCCACGCTAATTTCCGTGAAAAATGCACAAAAACATAGCAGTAAGCTGATTTAAATTCTAGTTCTCATAGCAAGAACAGTTTAATATTTAGACTAATGGTGATGTCTAGCCAGAGCCACTTTTGGACATTATTCTATATTTAATAGATATAACGTTTTATGCAATAAGTGCACTATTGCGAGTCACAGGGACCTCCTGTCATACACACTGATGAATAACTTGTTTATTCATGCACATCTGTCTTCACGGCAATACTTCGACTGGTATTAGATGACCAACTCATATATATATATATTATGCTAGAGATTTAGGACTTGCATACATTAATCGCATTACCGTTCATTGCGGGTTTTAAGAAACACCGCGGATATTATAGTTAGTCTACAGTGTATTTCCAAAAGTACGTTACTTTGCCACTCACTTGAACCATCTCGTGGACATTTGTTGTTTTAGTGATTAAAAGCTAAATAAATAGTTTAAAATTTATCCGATCTGTTATAAATCCATTCCCTGGACTGTCAGCCTGCATCAGTACCCGTGTTCCCGTCCCTACAGATGAGTAGCAGCTAAACCAGATCTGGGAGATACAGGCTACAGGCTACACGGAGACTGATTAACAACTATTCGAGGCAAACGCTACCACATGTGTCAGTCAAGCAGTCACCACTAGCCCTTAACGCGTGTTTGATGATACTGAGGTATACAGTGGTACACGCATAGCAAGGGTTTAGTCCAACGGCCAATGGTACAGCAAACAGTTGGTTTGGTACAGCGACGTTTAACAACCCATCATACAGCATATGCAGGGTCCGAACGGGGTCATATCTACGCACCACTACCGGTTCGTAACAATATCATAAAACAGTTTAAAGATGGTACACGTGAACATAAGTTAGGATTATATATTCTATATTCCCGTTGTACATTTGCATTTTTCATGTCCATGAATATCATAAAACAGTTTAAAGATGGTACACGTGATGTCTGATAGGAATGCCCATTGACCTGAGGGAGTAGGTTAAAAAAACATATTGACCCGTAGGCTAGGCGTCTAGAAAAGAACGTGCAAAATATATTAGGGACGAATAGATTAGCTACGTGTACGCGTTACATAGCGTTCATAATAAACATGGCGGCTGAAAATATATTTGCCGAGCTATCAGAGACAGAAAAGAATAAAATTATTGAAGACAGTAAGTATGAACACAATAAGTGCGACGGCTACTGGCATGAATGTGTTGCGCGAATATTTATAGGCACCAGTCATTACTACTGACTTCACTGACATGAATAGGAATGACTTGGACACCATGCTTTGACTTTTTTATTTGGTGACGAGAAACACCAAGGGCGAAAGTAGGTATGTGTTTTATCAGCATCGGTTCAGTCAGCATTTGTTCAGTCGCATACTCAGCAATTTATCGACGAATACGAAAACAATTATTGTTATTTATTACACTCTTGTACATTATTTGCACGGGTTTCGTTGTGAGAGAAAACCCGTAATCAACTCCTTACAAATAATGCACCGTGAAGAGAACACCCGTAATTGTGCGCCTGTTTTCTTGGAAAACACGAGCTACCATGCAAAATGTTTAATTGGTATTACAGTCAAAATAAAGTTATTTGAAAATTTGGAAAGAGTCTCGACTAATCTAGAATGTTAATGTGATTGAACACATTCCAATCATGCACTCAAATATATCTGGCTCATAGTTACAGCTGAGCAATTTGGATTTCAAAAAAAATTACATGACGTCACATTTGACGTCACACAACGTAACGTCAAAACGCGGGAAAAACACGTCACTGTATAACTATATATCCGCGGTGGTAGTGTAATAAATAGGATATTCCATCGTACATGTTTGAATAGCGGAAATAATACACTCGTGTCCGTCGGCGTCCGTGCAAGCAACTCGTTCGCTATGCTCACTCCTTGCTTACGCCGAAGCCGACGCACACTCGTGTATTATTTCCCGCTATTAAAAATGTACGATGTAATATCCTCTATTTTATTTCGGTCGACACGTGGTTGTATCGACCCAACAAAAGCCCAATAAAAGTTATATCGACCGAGGACGCAGTCCACGGTCGGTAACATTTTGATCGGGTCGATACAACCATGTATCGACCTCACACAAAGGCGATAATTGTATAATATGTTAGACGTGAAACACTGTTCCATGCTTACTACATTGAAGTTAATCAAATAAAAGCATGAATACTATAGTTAACAAATAATATGTTCAGACCATTTATCTCAGATGACGCATCAGACATAACATATTTTGTTTTTCGCATAGGACACTGCAAATGACCAATATGTATACTATGCATACCAATCGCACCATTTCAGTTGATCAATTTCACAAAACGTTGCCTTATATTCAAGTATATTCTATCAGAAACTGTTATATCCTGGGGAGGGAAGACATGACCTTGACTTGAGCATGTGGGCCAGATGGATGCGTTATGTAATGAAAGTAGGGATGGTGATAACAGGAATATCAAGTTCCTAGTCAATTTGGACTGCAGGGTGCAGCAACAATAGGTAGTCAAACAATGTAACGTAACGTTTGCCAACACTTAACTCAAATTTCAAGTAATATGACATTGATAGTGGGCATGCAGGCCACATGACTCGGCTTTGAATTGAATATATATATGAAGATAAACAATCCTATGAAGTTTCAAGTCAATCAGACTCAGGGTGACATAGATAAAAGGTATCCAAAAACTATAAAAGCAAACTTGAAACCATAATACATGTATAGTGGGGTCAGCTTGTAAGTGCACACACGAACGAACACGACAGGTTGGAACCAACCTGTCGTGTTCGTTCGTGTGTGCACTTACACGCTGACCCCACTGTACGTCCCATTTTTCAAACATCACTGAACTCAATTGTACTTATGACTCGTTTGGAAAAACAGTTAACGGAGTCACGTGATTCAATATCGTGTTACATTATAAAATGACAGGCACAATTATTACGACCCGGGTTGTAACATTAAATTTGCAGTTAAGAAACTGCAAACAAACATGGGTGTTGGTTCATGTATTGTAAAACTGGAAGGTTATCTAATTTACACGCATGTGCCACAAGAAAAGGAACCTTATGCAGGTAAGATGATTAATATATGTGACCCGTCATGAGGACAGTGCCCAGTTTGGTGATGGCCGTTGAATGTTTCTATGTTGTACATGCTTGTTTCCAAATACAATCTTAGACTAATAAATATATTTAAACCTAAATTACAAGCGTAAAAACGTGTAATTTGGCATAAAACACGTATTCATGCAAATCATGAGGATAATACCGGCAACATGACATCGGCGATTTACTATGGGCTGAGTGTATTTGAATGTATACCGTCCAGTATGTCACAGGAACTGCACGTTGGGTATGGAGTTGGGTGGGGGATGGAAAATCTGGAGAAGACCCTGGCGGAGATGCCGTTAAAAATTAATTTGAAGCATCAAATGCACAAAATTACCACTGTACATTACATCTGCTCAAACACCGTTAGAGACATGGATCATTGAATATTTACCGCATCTCCGTATTTCGCTGCTATATACATGCATTCAGAAAATGTACTTAGCGGATCTAAAATGAGTGATGATTTAACAAGATTATTATAATTCGAATTGCCAAATTGGTACATTTGGTAGGAAAATGTGGATTCGCCCGAGACCCAATATGAAGTGGAATGTGCAAACCCTGTGACGTCATGGGTTTTCCCAGTTTGTCCCAGATCAGCATCATCTGAATATTTCATCAGCAATAAATAATATCTAAGGGAGTATCATGTGTAGCATCCAATTGGATTAAAGTATAATGATGCAATCCTTGACAATTTGGTAATGTCAACCATTTAAAAAGGCGCCTGGGTTGATGTTTCAAAGGATAAAAAGGTAGACCACATGGTTCTCATTGGCTGTTATTTGTATGGCTTATGTTATAGTGGTAAGCTATCTTCACTTGCTACCATCAAGCAGTCAATCGTTCAGGTGTAGTTCCTGTATAACTACAAGATGTTAAATGTCATCCCCATACAAACACATACATGTAGTTGTCGATACGCAGGTGGTGTCATACAGCCCCCACGTACATACCACCATAACAAAACTAGCAGCTGCAGTGCTGATGACAGCTGCAATGTTATACTAAATTGCATGTGTAGTGTTCTATCTGATTCATCACATCTGAGTAGCTGTATCGTATGCGATTGGTGTACTCGTAGACAAGAAATAACGGAAATATCAATGTCATGATTGATATTTGCATACATTCTATTGAGATGATACATTTTCGTTTCTTGCATATACATGTACAAGAACTGTACATCTGTCAACCTCTTATGAAAATCAAAGGCACATATATAACAAACGTGGTAAAACACATGATTATCATTTGCATGGCATAGAGTATGTGTTGATGAAATCGATTTTGTGGTTTTCAGAAAAAAGAAGGTATCCACATACAGATAGGTACGTCTTACATTTCACTCAAAATGAAACGTTTTTATTCTAAATTGAGCAAATATTGCAACGTCATCTAGTAACCGCCTAATTCATATATTTCAAATAGAACATTTATATATTCATATTGGTAATGCATTCCAAACGTCTATTTCCATTGAAGAAGCTATGGAGTCTGTCAAGGTCATTACCAAGGTCAGGAATGATCGAGACAAATTGTCTCCCCTATTATCATATGAACCAAGTATCCTTCAATTGTTATGACGTTATGGCCAATATAGCTTGATCTGACGAACGAAAAGTGGTAACAATGCAGTTGAAGTGTAAGGGATAGGCTAGAGTAGATAAGTACACGTAGTCACGTAATCACTTATAATGTACACTATATTACATGGGGAACACACAGGAATACATGATATATTGATATGTGAACATCACTGTACTGTGCATGATACCATTCAATTATAAGGTTGTAAGCCAATCGACTGTTATACTTTAACGCAACTTAAAAGCTATAGACGAATAAACTCAGTATGTGGTATCTCAATGGTCCCGTAGTGTACAATAGTATGAATGCACAAGCACTTTGATGATCGCTAATTAAAGTGAAATAACATACAAGTATAACATGGCAGAACGAACATTGGAGGACAAATGACAATCATCTGAGCTACCCCAGTGCTGGCGTATCTCAATAGATAGTGGTAACCTCTGAGTATCAAGGTCCCAAGGTCTGCATCACCCGCAGTATGAGGTCTAGTCACCAATATGGCTATTATCCAACTTCAAGTGGATTAATCCATAAACAATATATGTAGTCTTACTACAATCCCTTAGCCATGATATGCCATGATAGGAGTATTACCATACACTATCAAAGTATACATATGTATTGCCTATGCAATATATTTCCAAAGTATGAATGTCAAAAGTCAAAGCCGGATGTGGTTACATCACATGATAGTCAATAATGAAAATGTTCCGGAAGCTGGTACCGGAAGTAAAGTTCCAAAGGTAGTATTATTTCCGGAAATGGTGGAACAGATGTAAAGTTCCTATAGTATCACTCGACTGTAGCAACCCGGATGTGGTGGACCGGATGTAAAGTATCCATGGTGAATCAATGGGTTGTAATACCGGAAGTGGTAGACCGGATGTAAAGTTCCGATATAATACAAACGGCGATTATCACGTTGGCGAAGACGCCGGGAAAAGTTTCACTTAGGCGACATTCAACTCGGTGGTAGTATAATGATATGATATGATATGTGTGTATGGCGTTTCACTTCACTAATCTATGGCTGTGACTGTCTGCTGAACGCGATGTAGCTATCACACACTGCTCTATACAGGCCTGTACCCGGAGCTGCTACACACACTGCGCCAGACAGACGTACGGACACTCGGACGACCCGGTACTCTGAACTGACTGGGGTCTGCCCTCAACGAGTGGACCAAAACGTCCAATGTGGCTCGCTGGAGCGATCTCAAGAGGCAAAAACCTCCGTGTCACTGGTTAATACAGTACTATTCTTCTGTTACCAGAAAATATGTGTCCCCCCAACACATAGCGAGACATCGCTTATATATGCACCAGTGAAACCATGCACGGAATAATGAATATGCCTACCCCTCGTTCGACATCTCACATAAATATTACAAAACCATGGCTTTTGCCATTTCACCCGTGGGTTATATTTGGCATAAATATATGTTCCCACGCCATAAATTCAACCAAACCAGTGTACAGCCCTCGCGGAATAAATATCATCCAACATGGTATATCCCACACTACCATAAATCTGTACACTATAGACCCAGATCTCATAATGCGAAATCAACCCGACTGGTCTCGACAATGCGAAGGTCGCTTTTTGGCCCCGCCAAACCCCTCCATATCGGTCCTACGGGCTATACACTCAAATGAGAGTGTAGCACATACTAAACTCAAATATCGTGGTCATTTACGGAAATATCACGACACAAAGCATCACCAGTATGGGATCTGATATATCCGTGTTGGCCAGTACCAGGCTATGCTGAAACACTAACCCGTAGCATACATAACAGGGCAGACCATTGTATGGTCTGCGCTATATACTGGCTTCAACCTACAGAAGGTCCCTTATCGGTGAACAAAAACTGACACGCGGACAAACTCGGCTGGCACGGATAGTGGACATCCGTAATACTAAAAGGGGTCTTTTCCCTAGCGAAACCAGCACACGCAGTCAACGAGTTCTCTATCACACACATGCATAGTCTGTGGCAAATATGGCGTGACATCAGTAAAACATTGCTCATAAAATGGACGTGTATTTAAATAAAATCCCCAAAAAGGACACGCATAAACGTATTTCCACCAATACAACATAAGCCCCGTTATTACACGCACATTGTACATGGCAAATGTACATGCTAAATCACAGGTATGTAAAAATCACAGGTGTGTGAAATCACAGGTATGTGAAATCACAGGTATGTGAAATCAATAATACGCACAACAATACAAAACAGTACCACACATCACAAATATACAATTATACGGAATCCAGAATGTACAAGAATGCACGTGTCATGCGACATAGTCTAACAAATGATAATCTAAATACCATGATATGCATCAATACTGTCCCCAACCTCAGATACCACATTAAATACTGCTAGCGTGCCGCAAGGTTCGGTACTTGGCCCATTACAATTTCTAATATATGTCAACGACATAACTGATCATGTACTAAGTATTGTTCGACTCTTTGCTGATGACAGCTGTCTGTCCTTTTCCTCAACAAATGTTGCCGATCTAGAAGGCATAATCAATCATGACCTGTTAACTTTGTCTCATTGGGCTAAACAATGTTTGGTTAATTTCAATCCGAACAAAACTGAACCGATAGAACCAATACTCGGCAACTCGATTAATTCTTAACTTTTACTTAATGACGTAAGATATTATCATACCTATCTACATTTATACTTACCACTACTGTGACCGTAGCACATCTCGAGTTTGATCCGAAGTACATTTCGTCTATTACTGAGACACTATTGATACATATACAACCCACCTATGCAAACATACTTTTACTATTGCTTCCAACTGTTTCGGAATCGCTTCCCGTCATACCGCTATTCCATATTATAACCATAATCAATTGTTACACTATTACCTAATACACCATAACGTTTCTTAGAGGGCATGTAATCGGAATGCTGACTTAGTATTGTGTAAAGCCTAACTAGAGGTGTGCACTCCATGTAACCCTGGTACCTGACTGACTAGTAGAGTTATTAAACCTGATGTGTTAATTGTGTGAACTGTTGTTATTTGTTATTGACTGTGACTTAACTGCGCTGCAACCAGGGTGTAGGTGGCCTTATGAATGGTGTCCGCAATTGGGATGTTTATTGCAAAGCCATAAATAACTCAAGTCAACAACTTTACAGTGGAGCTACAGAGACAACTTCAGTAACAATGTATTTCAAGCAGTTTGATGGTAGATCTACAACTATTATAACATAAGGAGAGCGGACAACTATTGATAAATATTAACTAATTTTGTGGACCAGGGGCCCGTTTCACTAAACTTCGTACGACTAAAATGTAAGTGCAAATTTAGGATCGTCTGAAAATTCCAATTGATTGATTTACATTTATTGAGCATAGGCTGCATATGCAGCCTATGCTCAATAAATGTATATCCAATAATTGTTTACAAGAAAACATTGTTAATGTGAAATTTACAGTCTATCCTAATTTTGCACTTACAAACATTTAATGAACTAAACCATTTTTCATTAAACAATGGCTATTACAGTTAAATAAATACATGAAGAATGAATAATTGTATTCGATCAATAATAAAATTCATCAAATATAAACAGGTGTTTTTGTTATACGAAATAATACATTTCAGCTCAAATAAAAACTTATTCCCTAAAAGTGCACTGAGGTATATTAGTGTAATTAGCAATTTAGAAGAAATAGTCTACTGATGTATATGACTATATAAAATGAAAGTTATTCTATATTTTGTAAATACATGTATATGCATGTACTGTCTGTCTCACGAAACCTGTCCAAATGTTACGGCTATATACACATTGTAAAAGACAATCTTTTTCAACAATATTAAATGAGCCATCTTTTTATTTCGCAAAAATTGTCAAATATTGATTTTATTACACAAAAAAAAGAGTTATCTGTGTGAATTTCACTTGGGAGAATAGGAGGTGAAGAAGCTGCAGGTTGTGTCGAAAAACGATACATTTTGGAAATTGGTTACGAATCCTCGCTAGATAGCGTGGAAATGATCTAAGAAAACTGAATGTAAATTTTGAATATCAACCCGCTATTTCTGAAATTAGAAAAATAATCCCATGTTAAATCCCCATCTTCACTCACGGGATGATATATATGGGGATATAACATGGGGACATTTATTTCCACAATGCAATCAACATTGAACCACATTCCTCACTATAAAAAGAAGGCTCATTCTTAAATGTTGATGAAATTTATTATTATCGAAAATAATATATCTTTGCATTTAGCCGTAACATTTGGGCAGGTTTCGTGAAACATACAGTATGTCTATCAGCGATATACGGAGATGCAATAAGACAGTAATGAATCAATAGATCAATCAAAATACTAAACAATTAATCAATCACGTACAGGCTTTGAGCATGCGTAATGCAACGATGGTATTACTTCCATGTGCAGTTTGAAATCAATTTGCAACGGTATCTCCGCTAGAGTCTTCTCCAAATTTTCCATACCCCACCCACCTCCGTACCCAACATGCGGTTCTTCTGACATACTGCACGGTAGGCATTCAAATACACTGATCCCATAGACAATCGCCTATGTCATGTCGCCGACATTGTCCTCATGATTCGCATGTATAAGTGGTTCAATGATGCTCAACACGCCGTCTGGTTTTAAGACCCGACGCGCCTCCATCAACGCCAATTGCGGGTTTGGAAGGTTATGAATAACAGCGACAGCGAGGACCATGTCAAAGCGCTCGGTAAACTCGCATCCATGTTACACATGTCTGCTGTTTGAAACGTCACGTTTGACAGTCCAGCAGCCAGGGAATTGCGTTTCGCCGTTTCTTGCATCAGTGCGTCATTATCGACGCCGACGAACGTCGAGTTAGGGTAGCACCTGGCAAATGAAAGAATGTAGGTACCCGTCCCGCATCCCATGTCCAGGACCAGAATCCCCATTTCTGTAATTAAATAAAGGATAGTATATGAGTATGAGTTATGATGTAATATTATATTTATTAAATGAGTTGACTGCTTTGATAAGAAACTTTTATTAAGAGTTTCTTATATTATCTGTCAATGAGATTAATAAATACAATTCATCCCGTCAACACAGTGCGTATGTGCCGTGAAACATGGTGTCGGGAAACAGTTTTGATATCCTGTCAATACGACCTAATCACTGCGTATGAATATGTGCGCTGACTGGGGTTATACTTATTGTATTTTGAAGCTATTATAATAGTAGGTTAGTGCCGTGAATGGGAAAACATATCTGCCGCGGCACTGAAACGGGATGTGCTCGACAGAGCCCGGCCCATCCCGTTTCCTAAGCATTGCTAGATATCTTTTCACATTCACGGCACTAACCTACTATTCTCTATATATGATCTTATGAGTGATGGTTTAATGAGTTATTCATTAAAGGAGTTGACTTATTTCATAAAGGAAACAAGGTCAAGTTGACTTTTTGTGAACTCAACCAATGAATTTCATTTACAAAGAATTTGCACTTGCACAAGTGATGCTTTAATATAATATTCACATAACATGGCAAAAGTGCGAATCCCCTCTTCGGCTCGGCTCAGAAACGATTTCGAGCCGAACCTAATAATGTTGATATCAAAGCCACTAGGATGGTATTTCGTTTATCAGGTAACATAGTATGCTATAGAATGAGCAAACATAAATTGGTTTAGGTTGAAAAGAACCCGGATTTACATACGGTGGCAATATGTTATTCCTACGCATTTTATAGCCATGCCTAGTAATGTTCTATTAGTATCTACCTAGTTTGTCCACCAGGCCAATTGTCTTGTAATGTTCGACCTGTTGACCCACGCAGTCCTCCGTTGAATCATCACGGTACGTGTTCCAACAGTCCACATACTTGCCGAACTTGTCGTATCCACAACCTACAATGATAGGCGACTTTGCAAATGTAGTTTAATCTATTTCTGAAATTAGAAAAATTTCCCCATGTTAAATCCCCATAGATTATTTTTTCGCAATAAAATCGATATTGGACAAAATTTCACGAAAGCTCATTCTTAAATTTGGCTGTAATTTTGCATTGTTTATTTAAAAACAGACAGTAGTCCAGTATTTGGCCGATATGTACAAATGTACATGGAGGAGGGCGATTCAATACATTCCAGGAAATGTGCTGTGAAAGATTCATTTTGTAAGTGAATTTTCTGAAAACTAACGTGATTTGCAGATACAAATATTTTCTTCAAATGGGCATGTAATTTACCGAAACTCGATTATGCAAAACTAAAGGCAGATAACCATAATAATTAGAATTCAATTACATGTATAAATTGTCATGCAGCTACATGTATCACTGATGTAGTGCAATATTTTGGTGACGTCAACATAATTTTCTGACTTCATGCGTGGACGCCATCTTTGACGAGTACAAAATGGCCACCGAACAGATAAATTCAATAAAATTGTGCCATGTAGGGTAAATCTCGCAAAGAAACCATTGATGCGATGACCCGTGCCTATGATGACCACGATGTCAAAAAACAGGATATACCAGTGGTTCCGGCGGTTCAAAATGGACGCGACTCCGTAGAAGATGGTATAATATATATCCATTGTTTGAACAAACAAACAAATGTGTATATCAAAATAGATGCGTCATGTGAACTACGATGAGCTTATGAAGCACACACACAAAATGACGCTATTTACCCCAAGGTCCGTCAGTTTTAAAACAATCCACAACTGCGTCGATTCTGTCCCTAAAGTGAAGGAACATCGGCAGATATGCGCACATTGCCTTGAGCATGACGTGGTGATCTGTTGGTATAAAATACCTTCGGTCGCCGCCACTGGTTTGGATCGTCACGATCCTGGCCGATACCATGTTGCCCAACCATTCCCGGACATACCTTTAATATACGGGCACGTAGTGTAATAGATAAGAGCCATTAACGACCAGGGGACCGCTTCACTAAACATCGTACGACCAAAATGTTCCTACGTGCAAATTTAGGATCGTCTGGAAATTTCAATTGATGGATTTACATTTATTGAGCATAGGCTGCATATGCAGCCTATGCTTAATAAATGTAAGTCCAATGATTGTTAATGTGGAATTTGCAGACTATCATAAGTTTTCCCTTATGCAATTTGGTTTTTCGAGTACGGAAAAAAAATTAGCAGAGGAGACAAACGATAAAATATGTTCTCCCCGTTTAAAATGGCGGATTTCAAAATGGCCACCATAGTACACTTGTGTTTCCCATATCTTAATATGTGTGACTCGTAGCTACTTACTGTAAGTACAAAATCAATACTAAGAACAGTAATGACAAAACATACTAATTCATTGTGAATGTCAGTGGCGTAGCTCCGTATACGCACTGTATGCCCGGGCCTAAACGCTTTTTCGGATAATGAAAAAAATAAAAATGCGAAAAATGCAATAAAATCGGGTGGGGGGAGGGGTAGGGGGTATAGCTATGGCGGTGAACTGTAACGACATCGGAAGATGATCAGCGGCGTAGAAGGGCATTGAAAAGTGGTGCGGCCATACCGTCGAACGAGCAATGTTCGTGAGAATGCTGGGGATGGGGTCCGGGGCACGGTTACACGAAGCATCCAAATACACCCATATCTACCCACATATAGTCTAAATACGAGTGCTGATCCAGAATTTCGTTAACAGACCGAACATGGAGGTAGTCTTGAAATATATTGCAGGCATGTGTCTTTATATATAATGAGTATATGTATGAACTTTCGTGAACATATCTGGTTATTTATAGTTACTGTGTTGGCGTGAACAATGGTGGTCAGAGTATAGCGGCGCAGGTCACGATGTCACTTGTTGTGACGTTACGTTATGCGGACAATACTTCAACGTTACTCACATAATTGTTTTCCGAAATATATTCCACCGACGGAAATGAATTTCCACTCAACCCACTTGCGGAGATCTTTTATACCACTGTGGTTCGAAAGAGCTTAAGATGTTTGTAATTTCAGTCCGTAACTCTGATATAGCTGTGAATTGTCTTCCCATTAGTTCACTCTTCCATATATTTTTTCTGTATACAATATCATTGGAGCCCAAGGAGCACTTACACATCCCATATAGTCATTATTTAACATTATTTAACATTTCGTATGCGACGAAATATTTAAAAAATCTGACATCATGACCGGAAATGACGAAGTTCACCGACTTCCAGCTCTGTGTAAGAAAATATGCCTGAAAAACCAAGATATTATATTAAAAGTTTGTATTTTGACAAAAAGCACGAGATATTGATGATGAGAGAAAGTCAATCATCGGGATGACAATATACGAACGAAACCGTCGGATAGACACTGGACATGAAGGCGTGAAATGCTAGGCCAGACATGGACGTACAAATGTGACGTCGTCAGACGTAGTGGCCCAAAGTAAATGTCTTGGTCGACTAGCGACTTTTCGTGAAATGTCAGATCGGTTGAACTCACTATGTGATTAAAAAGATTTAAATATGAGCAGACATATGGCTAGATGAGTCTCAATGATGGTGAACGTGTAGCAGAAGGCCAGACGAGATACCAATTTCTCTCGAGTTTTAGGATAGTTGAAATGACATCTGTACATTTTTCCACAAGAGTGGTTACAGTGGATGAATCTATTATCAAATATCGTCGATTGAGGCGTTAGTCAATCGTCCATATTCGCCCAATCTTGCCCCATGTGATTTAATTTTTTAATACCGTACACGAACAGCCGCACAAAGGGAATCCACTTCGACGACGTCAGCTGTCAATAATGTTACTGCTGGTATTTCAGGTGGTATGTTTCAACAAAGGTGAATTGCATTGCCTGACTTAGCTGTCGGAAGTGCATGTAGTATAAAAAAAAGATGTTGTACCGTTTATTTTGAAAAATAATAACCCATTGCGCGAGCACGAATGCAAGCATGGACATGTTCTTCTTCCATTGAACAATATGGAGCATAACATTAACATAACGTCATGTTTACGTCGGGCCCCATATCGCGTGATGACGTTGTGTTGGTAACGATAAAATTGCCCATGACATATTAATGATGAGTTGTGCATATGAAATCGTTGAAGCATTTATCAATCATCATGGATGTGAATTTTCAGTTAATCTAAGGCATATGGATGTTGCAGCATAATAATACTCGTTATTCAACCAACACTGGAAATCGAAAACTCTTACAAGCAACCTATCCGCGATGATCGGTAGCTGGAAATACTGTGACGTGTTGGCAGTTTCAACATTAGCCACACGAGTGACAGTACAACTTTACGTATATAGTGTGCTTGAAAATCTGCTAAAATTATCCCGCGGGACCATAACCTAAACCGCGTAAATATAATACATATTTCGATGTTGCAGTTGCAGGTTATGCGTATGGGATGCCCATCCCCCATATACATCCGCCACAGCTGGAAGCTCATTTTAGATATGTGTGACGAATGACTTTCATATCATGATAAAGTGTTGTTATTTTAATTACTACAGACCAACATAAATAGAAAAAGTGATAAAAAGATCACGTAAAAACTTTCACATTTTCTTTTCATTTCAATATGAAATACATTTCAGACACACCGATTGGCATTCAGGGATGAATATATTCCCAAGCCAAGGGGCGCTTGTCCCCGAATCCCCAATCCGGATCATATGATTGTGCCCACGCGTAATTTTCACGATAATTGTTTTCTATTCCAATATTATATCATAAGGATGTGTACGGAATTGCTGCAAATGGAGTATTTGTTTGTAGATATTGCACGTGTACATCTGCAGTAGGCCGCTTATAACATTAACTTTGTGACAAAACACGACGTCGGGCAGACTAGGTAGCGTGATATCTTATAATTGTCGCCGTGTGTCTTTCTTAAGGATCGCATTACCATCGCCTGATATGCATTAGTATGTAGTCAGGTGATAATGTGATGATTTGATACTACAAATCGTGCGAAAAGCAAGTATATGACCACCGACCTCACTGTATGTTTTGTGCGTTATGTATCAATAAAAACCCTGGATATATATGCCAGTATATAGCTGCGTGTCTACCTCCATTACCAGGGACAGGCAACAAATTACTATAAAAATATAATTACTACCATGCCTATTTGTCTATAATTGTTGTTTTCATTTCCAAAATGGTCGCCAAATACATATGTGCGTTGTATCTCTGCACAATAGTAGTCTAAGATGTAGCATATACTTATGGAGAGTGTTATTATTCTAAGCAGATAGTATTTATGTAATTATGCTTAAGAATTATTGATTCGTGTATGCATTTGTATTTTATAAATGGTCGTTCGGAATATTGAAATTCAGGATGGCCGCCACAAATTGAAATATGTTCTTACCGTTTTCGAGCCCGAGCCTGATAAACATGAACCAAAATACACTAGCATGGTCGTTTATTTATCAGGTAACGTTGTAGGCTACATACTGGGCAATTATGACGTTGTTGTCTTTGAAAATAACGCGGACTTGTTTCCGTGACGCCATTCCATTGACGTCATTCGGAAACGTCATTTGACGCCGTACGAATATCATTACGACGTTAACCCCACTCATGCTCACTTTCATTCTTTACCTTTCCTTAAGGGATGCCCTTTCCGCGAGTTCATGTGACGTCATCGGTGACGTATCGTCCAGCAGGTGCTTGATTAGTCCCAGCCTGTCACCTACTTGGAGACTTAGCGTTGTCAGATAATACCCCATCATTCCGCCAATGTGTTCTTCGTATTCTTTCCTCTCCATTATACTGTCTGAATAAATATTGATAAAAACACTACCCCAACATTCAAATTCACATATGTATTCAGCATGCCTATGCGCCATGCGTATATGCAAGGATAGCGGCTGTAGCAATGAACATTACAAAACATTCTTCCTTAATTTGTAAAAATTATATTTATAATCCTATTTATTGCATAAAATGGCCCTCAGTGTATTAGCATGGTGTCTTACAAATCATAATACAATAGCTTAATAAATATGCAAACGAGATTGCTACTGAGAACATGATGGGTGTTAAGTATAGCTTCGATATATGTTTCTTTGCTTATGAAATAAATATAATATGACATCCTGTTGATTTAATACGATATTTAACTAGTTTGCTAAATATTATCCCGTCAACACTGTGCGTATGTGCCGTTATTTGTTTGCATTTTGAAGCCATTTGTAGGTGTTGACGGGATAAATAGAATAGTTGGTTAGTGCCGTGTATGGGGAAAATATCTGGCACGGCACGGAAACGGGAGGTGCTCGGCAAAGGCTCGCCCATCTCGTTTACTAAGCCTTGCCAGATATTTTTTCCCATGCATGACGCTAACCTACTATTCTCTAGTTATATCACAAAATCAGCACTCATGTACGATGCTCCTTTCAACAAACTCGTTAATTGATTTCAGAAGATACACCGTATAGCTTCGTTTCTTATTAAAACTCGTGTAAAATAAATATCATATACAATCATCAACTATGTAAATAATGTTACTTACCTGCAGCATAGATGTGAAATATATATTTAATATGCACTCTCTTCGAGTAAACAGTACAATGCATTCTACAGTGTAGTAGTTCACCGTGTAGACGAGCATGCGCAGTGACTCGAATATGCAACGTACATTTACAGTGGGGTCAGCGTGTAAGTGCACACACGAACGAACACGACTGAAATCGAATATCTAACGTTAAAGGGGCATACAAGTATATTTTGAAAATAATACTATACAAAATAAATCTAATAATTCATCATGGCCCCGTGTAAAGTGGTTTAATTGAAGATATATGACGATACATGCACTGCTGGGTTGTTTCTATTTTCACCCAAATAGGTACATAAATATCGGATTTCCTATCTTGTTGCGTAGTTGTTGAATCGAAACAACCCAGCAGTCCTAGTATCGCAATATATCTTCAATTAAACCACTTTACACAGGGCCATGATGAAATCACCTTTTGTAAATATTATTTGTTTTAAAAAATCATGGTATGCCCCCTTTAAAGGCATTGGGTATCAGACATGAATTGAAATGGATAACACACACTAGGCAACAAATAGTTTAATTGTTCAATTGTATAGTATGTCTGAACCTATAAGCCTGAGAAAATTTGGAGATAGGTAAACTATATTTATAATACTGTTGGCAACGCTAGTTATTTTTCAGTCTTATGAACATGTTTTGAAATTGATGGTTACAAGTTTATTTTGTTTAAATTAAATGTTCCACCGTCGATAATTGAAACGATTCGGCGTGTTATTGGGCAAGACAACTTCGTGCCAGCTTAGTCCTATCGGAAGAGGACTTAAATAATCGGTCCCGACATGCAAGGTCAAAAGAACAAGGTGTTTTCAATGATCTGCAATATGTACAATACAAATATAAATGGAACATAGTCTAAATGGAGGAGTATACAACTAATATGAGATCAGCAATTACTACATCAAAGTTGGAGAAATTGATAGATGATTTAAACAATACGCCCACCAATGACACAATAAATTCTGCGGTTTCTGGTTTAAATTATATTTTTAATTCTGTATTTACACCTAATATGAAGGTGAATGTACGTCATCATAAGGGAAATATCGCGTCGGTAAATACAAATTCAAATTATAATGATAGGTGTAAATATCTTAAAGAAATATTCTATGATAAATTAAACATATATCGCTTAGAAAATACTGATCAGAATAGGCAAAATATGGTTCTGGCAAGATCTAGTTTTAAAAAATCACTCCGGGTGTCTAGATATCAGCAGCAAAACAGCAAACAGATAACCTGCTAAATGTCAGAAATGCAAAAGAATATTGGAATCTTTTGAAGAAAGCAAGTGGTATAAACACAAATAATAGCAAGTTCACTACAGATTCATTTGTACAGTATTTTAAAGCTATGAACAATCCGGCAGATTTTTCCAAGCTGATGAAGATATACATGTATTACAATTTAATGATAGATTCCTTCAGTCCGAAATATACATTTTGTTCGATGAGCTAAATGTTGAAATATCGCAGAGTGAGATTGATAAGGGAATTTGCCAGCTGTTTACACGAGTTTTAAATAATAGACTGACAGAATGGGCCAAAACTATTATGTATACGTCGAGGCACAGGCAGGTTTTCGAAAAAATATGAGCACAATAGACCATATTTTTGTATTACATAGTCTAATTACGAAGTATATTAATAATGGCTAAACATTATTCTGTGCATTCGTAGATTTTACGAAGGCCTTTGATTATGTTGTTAGAGATAATTTGTGGTACAAACTTTTACATTTATGTATTAGAGGCAAATGTTCAATGTTATTAAGTCAATATATAACAATGTTAAGACGAGAGTGAAATATAATAATCAGTTAAGTGATGAATTTTCATGTTGTCTTGGGGTACGTCAGGGTGAGTGTATATCACCATTTTTATTTGATATGTATATTAACGATTTTGAAGATGAATTGTGTCAAAAAGGTTTAGACGGTGTAGATATAGGAATGGCAAAATTATTCCTATTGTTATATGCTGATGACATAATTATATTTTCTGAATCGTCGGAGTGTTTGCAAAATGGTCTCCATATTCTTTATGAGTATTGTCAAAGATGGAAATTAACTGTTAATACTGATAAAACCAAAATTATCATTTTCCGTAAGGGTAGTAGACTTAAAAATACACATTTTTATTACAATAACTCTGAAATAGAAATTGTATCAAAGTTTTCTTATCTTGGAATTGTATTTTCTACAGGCGGGTATTTTGTGAACGCTCAAACTACATTAGCTGGGCAAGCGCGAAAGGCTATGTTCAAATTAAACAAGTATCTGTATCAGTTCACGGACCTCAAACCAAAGTATGTGATAGTTTTATTAGATAAGCTAGTGTTACCTATTATAAATTACGGAGGGGGAAATTTGGGGATTTAGCCAAGCAAACCAGATTGAACGAATACACTTACAGTTTTGTAAAAGATTATTAGGTGTCAAACTATCAACCCAAAATGATTTTATATATGGAGAGCTAGGACGGACATCTATACAGACAAACATATTCTATAATATTCTTAAGTATTGGTTTAAGGTAACTGGGGCGACAGATCGTAAATATATAAATGTTCTGTATAAAATGATGTTGAATGATATTACTGAAAGACCAAATAAAACTAACTGGGCGTCCAATGTTAAAGCACTGTTATCTATTCTTGGCTTTCATCATGTATGGTTGGCACAATGCGTTGGCGATATCAAGTATTTTGTAAGCATATTAAAGCAGCGGTTAACTGATACTTTTATCCAAAACTGGAATTCCAGACTAGTGTAATCTAGTAGAGCACTTTTTTACAGACAGTTTGCACAGTTTGAGTGTCAGTCATATTTGGACATTTTCACAATTAGACAATTTCGGGCTTCTTTCAGAAAACTTAGAGTATCCTCACATAGATTAGCTATAGAAACAGGAAGATGGCACAAGCCAAACAAAATACCCATTGAAAACAGAAAATGTAATCTATATAACGTTTTAGAAGTTGAATATCATGTTCTTTTTGAATTCGCTATATACACTGATTTACGCTTGCAGTATGTAGATACATTTTACCGACAACGCCCAAGTATGTTTAAAGGACTTAGTTTGATCAAGTAAAATAATCAAAGGAAATTAAGAAACCTAGGAACGTTCATTGTTAAATCAATTAAAAGGAAAAAGGAAATATTGTCACTTCTATAATGTATGTCAACTTAACTATTTATATGTACATTTATAGATATACTCAGGCAAATTCGTATTATGTGCGTACGTCTGATTAGTATTGGACATTTTCTTTCATTTTCTTTCCCTCCCTCCCTCCCTCCCTCCCTCCCTCCCTCCCTCCCTCCCTCCCTCCCTCCCTCCCTCCCTCTCTCTCTCTCTCTCTCTCTCTCTCTCCTCTCTCTCTCTCTCTCTCTCTCTCTCTCTCTCTCCTCTCTCTCTCTCTCATCTCTCTCTCTCTCTCTCTCTCTCTCTCTCTCTCTCTCTGTGTCTTCGTATTATGTGCGTAAGTCTGATAAGTAGTGGACATTTTCTTTCATACATTGGCGATTGACAAAATTTCAACGTACCCTTTCAAGTGTATTCTAAATATTTTCCATATATATTACTCTCTCTCTCTCTCTCTCTCTCTCTCTCTCTCTCTCTCTCTCTCTCTCTCTCTCTCTCTCCACCTCGCATTGTAACTTTTGTATTTACAAAACTGCTATTTAGTGTACACATATACTACTTTCCATGTCCACTATGTCTGTCATCTTGCTTGCATTGTCATGTTGCTTGTATGTTTGTTAATTACTATTGTGCTCAAGAGCCAGCATGGCTTAAGCAATAAAATTATTATTCTATATGTATGTCATTTATTGCGCATGAAGTGAAATACGACACATCTGAGACGCTGTACCCTCAATACTCGCGCATGTGACCGGTAATCCACACCATGGATAGTTACGAGATCAGGGTTATACATTCTATATTATTGTTGTACATTTACATTTTCAGATTTGATATGCCTTGGAATAACAAAATACATTTTAAAGTCACCGTGACTTAGATTTGTATTGTGAATGCATATACTACTATATACTTATGTATATCACCTTTAGAAGGAACTATGGAGACTAGTGTGATTAATTTAAATAAATATATTAATAACCATTATTTGAAAAAACATTTGTACACGTATAAAAAAATTGATTAATTCGTTCCCACGTAATAACAATTCGCTACCACGAAACAAAATTATTTCCCACAAAATAACAATTCGTTCACTCAATTTAACAATTCTTCCCTCAATTTAACAATTCGTTCCCACGAAATAACACTTCGTTCCCACGGGAACGAATTGTTAATTCGTGGGAACTAATTGTTATATTGTGGGAACGAATCGTTAATTCGAGGGAACGAATTGCTAAATTGAGGGATCGAATTGTCATTTCGTTGGAAAGAATTGTTAATTCGAGGGAACTAATTGTTAAATTGAGGGATCGAATTGTCATTTCGTGGGAACGAAATGTTAGTTCGAGGGAACGCATTGTTATTTCGTTTGAACGAATTGTTAATTCGAGGAAACGAATTTTTAATTGATGGGAACGAATTGTTAAATTGAGGGAACGAATTGTTATCTCGTGGGAACGAATTGATAAAAAAAAATCCATGTCCACTGCGGGGCTCAGTATATAATACATTATAGATGCTAGTTATTTTTCAGTATTAGAAACATATCTTTTCAAATCCTCGAATTTTTTTCCAGGCGACATATCCATACAACTGTGTTCAGAAATAAGATACGAATATACACAAATAAACTATTTTCCATAATATATTTCTTCATTTTCAATGCATATCTGAAACCCACTGCCTTTAAAGAGAGACTACCGGTCTAGTTGCTTTTGGTATCGAGTTTATCCGATGAACGAGTGTGAATTTCCGAGGTTCGCAGTTGAAAATCAACATACTAAATTATGTTTCACCTCAGACACTGCTCCGTGTCTTGTACATTAGAATTTTATCAAATAAATCGTGTATATAGTGAACAAATCACTTGTCGAGACGTTGTATCTCATATGACGCATAAGATATTCCATATGTTGTGTTCGTATAGGGCACTGCAATCGATCTACATGTGTATATCATGCCTATCAATGGCACCATTTCAGTTGATCCGATTCTAAAACGTTTGTCGAGTTATATTCAAGTATATTCTATCAGAAACAGTGATATACAGGAAATGGGAGACTTGACTTGAGCATGTGGGCCAGATGGATTGGTTATGGAATGAAAGTAGAGATGGTGATAGCAGGAACATGAAGGTTCAAGCCAATTTAGACTGCAGGATGCAGCTACAATAGGTAGTCACACTGTAACGTAAATTTTGCCAACACTTAACGCAAATTTCAAGTAATATGACATTGATATAGGGCATGCAGGCAACATGACTCGAATGAAATGAATATATAGATCAAGTTAAACAATCCTATGAAATTTCAAGTCAATCTTAATCAGGACAACATAGATAAAAGCTATCCGAAAACTATGAAGCCAACTTGAAACCATAATACATGTACGTCCCATTTTTCAAGCATCACTGAACTCAATTGTACTTATGACTCGTTTAGAAAAACAGTTAACGGAGTCACGTGATTCAATATCGTGCTACGTTATAAAATGACAGGCACAATTATTACGACCCGGGTTGTAACATTAAATTTGCATTTAAGAAACTACAAACAAACATGGGCATTGGCTCATGTATAGTAAAACTAGAAAGTTATCTAATTTACACGCATGTGCCGTGAGAAAAGGAACCTTATGCATGTAAGATGATTTATATATGTGACCCGTCATGGGGAAAGTGACCAGTTTGGTGATGGCCGTTCAATGTTTCTATGTTGTACATGCTTGTTTGCAAATACAATCTTAGACGAATAAATATGCTTAAGCCTAAATTACAAGCGCAAAAACGTGTAATTTGGCATAAAACACGTATTCATGCAAATCATGAGGATAATACAGGCAACATGACATCGGCGATTTACTACGGACTGAATTTGAATTTGAATTTCTACCGTCCAGTATGTCACAGGAACCGCATGATGGGTATGGAGTTGGGTGGGGGATGGAAAATCTGGGGAAGACCCTGGCGGATATGCCGTTAAAAATTGATTTAAAGCACCTAATGCACGGAATTACCACTGTACATTACATCTTCTCAAAAACCCTAAGAGACAGGGATCATTGAATATTTACCGCATCTCCGTATTTCGCTGTTATATACATGTATTCAGAAAAAGTACTTAGCGGATCTAAAATGAGTGATGATTTAACATGATTATTATAAATTTAATTGCCAAATTTGGTACACTTAGTAGGAGAATGTGGATTCGCCCGAGCCCCAATATGAAGTGGAATGTGCAAACCCTGTGACGTCATGGGTTTTCCCAGTTTTTCCCAGATCAGCGTCATCTGAATCTGTCATCAGCAATACAAAATATCTAAGGGAGTATCATGAGTAGCATCCAATTGGATTAAAGTATAATGATGCAATCATTGACAATTTGGTTATGTAAACCATTTACAAAGGCGCCTGGGTTGATGTTTCAAAGGATACAAATGTAGACCACATGGTTCTCATTGGCCGTTATTTATATGGCTTATGTTATAGTGGTAAGCTATCTTCACTTCCTACCATCAAGCAGTCAATCGTTCATGTGTAGTTCCTGTACAACTACCAGATGTTAAATGTAATTCCCATACAAACACATCCATGTAGCTGTCGATACGCAGGTAGTGTCATACAGCGCCCCCCCCCCCCCCCCCCCCAACACCGTGCATACCATCATAACATAGCTAACAGTTGAAGTGCTGGTGACAGCTTCAATGTTATATTAAATGTAATGTGATTAGTGTTCTACCTGATTGTTTGACTGACGCTCACATCTGAATATCTGTATCGTATGCGATTGGTGTACTCATAGAAAAACAATGACGGAAATTCGATGTCATCAGTGATACTTTCATACATTGCACTGAGATGAAGGATTCGTTGCTTGCATATGCATGTACAAGAACTGTACATCTGTCAACCTCTTATAAAATTCAGAGGCACATATCTAACAAACTTGGTGAAACACATGATTATCATTTGCATGAAATCGAGTATGTGTTGATGAAATCGATATTGTGGTTTTCAGAAAAAAGAACATGTACGTCTTACATTTCACTGAAACCGCCTACTTCATATATTCCAAATAGAAAATATATATTCATATTGGTAATGCATACCAAACGTCTACTTCCATTTAAGAAGCTATGGAGTCTAACCGATTGGAATCTAAATACCATGATATGCATCAATACGGTACACAACCTCAGATACCACATTAACTTCTAATACTGCTGGCGTACCGAAAGGTTCGGTACTTGGCCCATTACAATTTCTAATATATGTCAACGTCATAAACAATCATGTACTAAGTATTGTTCGACTCTTTGCTGACATCTCTCTGTCCTTTTACTCAACAAATGTTGACGATCTAGAAGGCATAATAAATCATGACCTGCTAAGTATGTCTGATTGGCTAAACAATGGTTGGTTGATTTCAATCCGAACAAGATTGCATTTAATCGTCATGTAAAGCCTAACTATAGGGTGCACTCCATGTAACACTGGTACCTGACTGACTAGTAGAGTTATTAAAACTGCTTCGTTAATTGTTTGAACTGTTGTTATTTGTTATTGACTGTGACCTAACTATGCTGCAACTAGGGCATAGGTGGCCTTATAAATCGTGTCCGGAATTGGGAAGTTTATTGCGCGACCGTAAAGAGCTCAAGTCAACAACTTTATAGTGGAGCTACAGAGACAACTTCAATAACAATGGAGTTCAAGCAGTATCATGGTATATCTACAATTATTCTAATATAAGGAGAGCGGTCAAATATTGATATATACCACTTAACGTAATAGAACATCACCTTACAGTACCCTGATGGATCAGCTAATTGGGAGTTGACAGAGAACTGACAGGGATTAATTATTTCTATATTTATTCTGAATAAAGGTACATGTAGTAAGACATCAATAACACTGAAACGTAATTGTAACACATATATTCTTCTTTTTATTTCGTAGCATTCGGCCAGATGTTGTTTTTATTATGAACAAAAAGAGATTTGTCTATGCGAAATTAACGTGAGTAAAAAGGATATGGGAGAACATAGAAGAGGAGTCGAACCTTTTCGAATTTCTCTTTAAAACTAGATAGCTTGAAATTGATGTAACTAAAAGGAACAAATAGCAATAGAAATATTTTGAAAATCGGTCAACTATTTCTGAAATTAGAAACAAAATTCTCATGTTCACTAATGTAACGATGTGTATTGTTATTTAACATGGGGAAATTGTGTTTTAATAATAAAATCCATATTCGTTCTTTCACAAAATAAAGCAAAAGGCTCATTCTTAAAGTTTGGTAAACTTAATTTCGAAAATAATATTGTTTTTTATTGTGGATATAGTAGGGAAATGTGGACATGTTCCGTGAAGCAGACAGTAGTGTCCTTGTAACCCGGATGAAGTGGTACCGAATCTGAATATGGCGAAACATAGTGACGCCACAGGTATTGGTGATTTCAGATATGAAGTGTTGAAAAACCCTACATCTGTAAATGGTGTACACATGTCAGCTTGGTAAGATATTGTTGCTAGTTATTTTCAAAACTGAAGCATTAAGAGGCTTCCATTTACAAACATTAAGAATATTATATGACACACGTATGCCGCTTCACCCATATTCCAGAATTCTGTCCCCGAGTTATTAGGAAAAGGCAAAACAGACATGACTCGGGTGTGTTGGTGGGATCAATATACTTACAACACGGTTGGTCGCATGTAAGATCGACAATCTCCTCGTACATGCGGATGAAGCCTACTCTAATTATCACTTATGACACCTGTTATAGAGTACGGTGAAGCGATTTGGGGTTGCGATCTGGGTTAGAAGCCTTCAAATGCTATATGCATTGAAATGAAGTATCCCATGCATATAATATGATGGGAAACAATGGCCGACGGAAAAATATATAGACGTATATTTTCTTCATGTAGAACATACTCGTGCATGTACTGGTAGCGCTGATAGGATTAAGAGGTTGATTAAAACATGCAACGACACTGATTTAGACAATTGTAATGCCGACATTGAACCAACACACACAGTTGATTAATTATGCAAAGATTCTGCATCAACACAAATATTTTCTGATACCTGGAACTAGAAATTTGAAGACACTTTGGACGACCTCATATTGTTAAAACACCAAGGTGTCATCATCACTACTGTCTGTTTCACGAAATCTGCCCAAATTGTACGGCTATATAAACAATTAAAAAACAATAATTTTTTCGATGATATTAAATTAAAGGAAAATTTAAGAATGAGACTTCTTTTTATTTCGTGAAATTTGGTTAAATAATGATTTCATTGCGGAAAAACAATTTCCCGATGTTAAAGCCCAGAGTGAAGATGTCTATGGGGATTTAACAAGGGTAATTTTTTAGAATTTCAGAAATACTGGAGTAGTATATAAGAGTATATAAGAGTCACAATGATACCATCACCTCTGGAAGGCACCGGCTACGCGCGGCACCTTCCACCGCATGATGGTATCATTTGTGACTCTTATATACTACTACCGCGAGATGATATATTTATGACATGAGAAGATACACCCTATTAGAGATAAAAATCCCTATGTTATACACAGTATATATATACAACAATCTGTCATACTTTTATTACGAATAAAATAACAACTGACACCCTATTAAAGATAAGAAATCCATAAGTTATACTCAGTATTTTACAGCAATCTGTCACAAATATAAACTGTCACCCTATTAAAGACAAGTTATCCATAAGTTATACTTAGTATATTATAACAATCTGTCATACTTTATTACGAATAAAATATAAACTGACACCCTATTAAAGATAAGAAATCCATAAGTTATACTCAGTATTTTACACCAATCTGTCACAAATATAAACTGACTATAGACAAGTTATCCATAAGTTATACTAAGATATTACAACAATCTGTCATACATTTATTACAAATAAAATATAAACTTACACCCTATTGAAGATAAAATCTATTGGTTATACTCAGTATAATGCCTACCATAAAGCAAATGAGAGAGCAAGCTAAGAGTTGGGGAATTTCCCTAAGAGGTTTGAGACTCAAGAAAGATATAGCAGATAGGATAAGTGACACGCGAGCCGTCGTCTACGAGGAGAGGCTGCGGCGTGCGGTTTCGACCGGACGACTGCCCGCCGACCCCGAAAAACGCTCCGAGAAATTGGAGAACGAGACGACGGCCAGTCTGCGCGCCACCGCTTACGCGCAGCGTGTAAAAGAAGATCCCACCGCACGTAGAAAACCCCTATACAAGGCGTACTACAATAAGATTTATCAAGGGTTGGTGGGGAGACCTCCCAAGAAGAGGAGAGATATCGCCAGAGCTCTGGTGGAGGAGGGTCCCAGGATTCTCGCCGAAGAAGCCGAAGTTTGGGAAACTGTTGATAGGGGTAGGAGGAAGATAGTATGGACTTTCGAGAGGGGGGTAGACGGGGAGATCGCTAATCGCATAATGAATAAAATTCGCCCAGAGATGACCATGGCATGTTATCTGAGGTATTCGTGCTCGTATCGTATTAGGAACATAGAGACCGACGCTACTATGATCTATCACAAACAATCAAAGGGCAGTCCGTGGATAAACGAGATCGCCAAAGCCGAGAGTTGGATATCCGATAGAGAGAAAGGTCGAATGGACATCGACAAAGTCGATAGACCAAACACAAAATGGACCTTCGTTCGTTGGATATCGGTCGAGGTGAAGATGATCATCGACGCACAACAACATCTCATGGAGCGGGAAAACTCCCAGACTGGTTAAGACAGAAAAAGGGAATGTATTCCGTCGACACGTACGACGACTACTTGTGTCTGTTTAGGTGCATAGCCATCCAACGTGGAGGGAGACCAGACCGCTGTTGTGAGAAGGCACGAGCTCTGGCTCGCGAATATCTCGGGCATGATAACGGACCGGGTAGCCAGGGAATTCCCCTGGACGATATTAAGAAGGTCGAAGAGCATTTCAAGCTGGGTATTCGCGTTTACGAGCCCACCGCCGATGGAGTGTGGTACCTCATGAAGGTTCCGGCAAATTACGACGTGGTTGGGGGAAGACAATGACGATAGGAATGTTTGGAGGTCACTCGTTCCTCATAACGAATCTCCGCAAGATGACGAACGAGTACGGGTGCACCGGATGTCAACAACGGTTCACAAAGTCGTGTAACATGCACAGGCACGCGACCACCTGCATGGGTGGGAAGACCGTGGTGACATGTCCAGGTTAGAGGGTAGAGAGACCACAGTCGGCCTACGAGAAGGCGTTCTATCATAAGGGGTCAGCGAGTGTGAGGTCGATTCAATGGTTGAGCAGAGAAGAGGAGAGGGTGGGAAAGCACATACATTACGCCGACTGCGGTCACGGTGGTGAGAGGTGGGTGGCCGGTGATCCGATCGACGGTTACTGTCACGAGACCGAGACCGTGTTTCAGTTTCACGGATGCTACTGGCACGGGTGTCCGAGGCATTGCATGAGAGGTAACGCGAGATCGCTGTACAAGAGGACGAAAATTCTAGACGCCAAGATAAGGAAGGCGGGTTACGAGCTGGTGGTGATGTGGGAGTGCGAGTGGTTGAATGAGGTGAATACCTACTATCCACAATCGCCACGCGAGGAGGAGACGACTCTGTACCCCCACCAGATAGTCTACGACTTCGAGGCGTATCTCGACAAGTCAAAAACCACGCGACCCACCAAAGACCTGACCTTCGAGGTCGAGCACGTTCCTATATCGGTGTCGTTGAGGGATACGATGCATGAAGGGATCACACACCTATGCGAACGAAATCCCGACACGATAGTCGAGAAGTTCGTGACCGAGCTGCAGATGAGAGGCAAGGCAATCAGGGAGGGGGTTAGGAAGAAGTATCTGCCGGCCGACATAGATATGTTATCGAAGTCTCAGCAAGCAAAGATTATCTCTTGGATTGACCAAGTCCCGGTGGTGGGGTTCAACTGTAGCAGGTAACGACCTGAACCTCATTCAAGCAGTAACTTTGTAGAGAAAAAAAAGTTGGCGGCCACGTGAATAAGGTGATGGTCGGAAATAGAGCCAGCACGACGATGTTTCTGTTTACCCCGGACTTTAGATTTCTCGACATCATCCAGTATCTGGGACCCGGTACCACGTACGACCGGTGGGTTAAGGCGTACGACTGTAAAACGGTAAAGTCTCACTTTCCGTACGAGTTGTTCGATAGCGCGGAGAAGCTCGACCATCCGGGGCTGCCAGACTATCCAGAGTGGTACTCGAAGTTGAAGGGTGAGTTCCTACTATCGTTGTCCGAGTGGAAAGAGTGTAAGAAGGTATTCTGAGAAAAGGGAATGAAGACGTTCAAGGAATGGTTGCAACACTACAACGACTTGGATGTAGGACCGTCAAGGATGCTGTGTCTCTGCCCGGTGTTTCCCTTCAGTACCTACTCCGCGGGTCGATCGATGGGAAGGCGGACACGCCCGAGCTGTGGTCACCGAAGTCTGAAACTTACGAGATGATGAAGCAGGGATTGGTCGGTGGTCCGTCCATAGTATTCTCCAGATACGCCGAGGCTGGAAGGTCAACCATCAGGGGTCAGGTGGGGAGTCGGGAGGAGAAGATATGCAAGGCGGTGCTGGGGTACGATGCCAATGCTCTGTACCTATCTACTCTGTCGAAGGACATGCCGTTTGGTGAGGAGCAGATATGGACGTGTGACGACCCAGAAAGACAGTCGTATATAGACTGTTTCGTGAGGAAGGTCAGGAGTGAAAAGTGGTTCGGATTTGCGGAGTTGGATATAGAGGTCCCGGAAACGTTGAGAGACAAGTTCTCGGAAATGTCACCGCTGTTCGTTAATCGAGAAGTCGATGAGAACGAGGTTCCACAGCACATGAAGGACTACCTGGCCGGGACCGGGAGGAAAAAGAGTCGAAGGACAGAGAAAGCTCGTGGGGACAATGTCCGCCAAGAAGATGATCATATACTCCCCGCTGCTAAAGTGGTATCTGGAGCACGGTCTGATCGTCAAGTCGGTGCATAGGGTGATAGACTACACGCCCGGCAAACCGTTTCAATGGTTCGTTAAAGAGGTCACCGCTGCTAGACGGACGGGGGACGTCGACAAGAGCAAGGCGGTGTTGGCGGAGATATTCAAACTGGTTGGCAACGCGTGTTGTGGCAAGCTGATAGAGACACAAGAGAGACACCTGGACACCACATAGGATGAGACGACTGTCGATCGGGCACTGAGGTCGGCGTGGTTCGAAGACCTGGAGGAGATTGGGGAGGCTTACGAGATATCGAGCAGGAAGACTCGAGTGGTGATCAACAGACCGTTTCAGTGTGGCATAGCGGTCTACCAGTTGGCCAAGCTCCGGATGCTGGAGTTCTACTACGATTTCTTAGACAAGTACGTGGATCGCGGAGATTTCGAACTGATACAGATGGACACTGACAGCATGTACTTCGCGCTGTCGGAGAAGACGCTGGCGGCGGTGGTGAGAAAGAATATGAAGAGAAAGTTTAATAAGGAGAAGACCGAGTGGTTGGCGTGGGACGTGTGGAGCAACAGAACTCCGGGACTGTTCAAGCTGGAATTCGAAGGGGATAGAGCCATTGCTCTGTGTAGCAAGTGTTACTACGTGAGTGGTGATGGAAAATCTAAGCACTCGGCCAAGGGGATGTCGAAGAGATCTAACTATCTGACTTTTGGAAGGTATAAGAGTGCTCTCGAAGGGGGTAGGGATATTGCGGAGAACAGGGGATTCCGAATGATTAACGGGGTGATGAAGACGTACAAGCAGGAAAAGTTGGGGTTGTCGGCGTACTACGACAAGAGGAGAGTGATGGAAGACGGGTTACACACCGAGCCTATAGGATAGGTAAACAAAAAAAAGAACTCTGAAAAAAGGAGCGAATACTAAAGACTCTGACGATCCGGGGGTAGCTGGGTGTCAGAAGGCACCATAAGAAGTTCTTCGCGAACAAACCCTCGAGATTGCCCATCATCCAAATAGTAGAGCACGGGCTCATCAGGTTTGGTAATAGATCGATCTAGATGATATACATTGAGAGACCACACGGGATCAGTCGCGCGGCGGCTGCCACCTTCGAGCTCTCCCGGTTGATAGAGGTACCTGACGTCAATATCCGATGGAAGCCATTGCTCCTCTAAACCAACGGGTCGCCCGCGCGAGACTGCAGAGGGCTTGCTCGTCACCCTTTTAAACTTGATAGCATCTACAGGCTTCTTACCTATCAATCTGGTCACCTCTCCGTTCAATGCGGAGACCACGGCGGGCAGTCTGGCCACCCACTCGGTCGATCGCGAATGAGGGTCTACAAGTTCTTTAGCGTATTGGTGTCCGAACAGTCTCTCAGCCAGGGTTCGATTGAAGCGCTCCACGATCCCCTAGTCCCGGTGGATGTTGACGCGGCGCGCTGACAGAAACGTCGTGCTTAGACAATAGTGAGAGACCGCGCCCATGAACTCGCGGCCGGGATCGACCTGGAGAATATTCGGCCATTTGAGAGGACTCCTCTTATATATTCGGGAGAGAGCCTCGGCCAACTCCTTAGACTCTTTAGTGGCAAACGGCTCAGCCCCCTTATAACGACTCGCTACGTCAACGATTGTCAGTGCGTACTTGTACGTCTTGCGATCGACGCGATCGTGAGGGAGAAACAGGAGATCCGCTTGGTGAACTTGGTTCGCTACCGGCACGTCGAATTTCGGGCGCGGAATATTGTGAGGCGCGGGTAAATAGATCTGCCAGATGGCCTGCTTCATGAGCCATTCCTTGACAGCGTTTTCTGAAACCTTTGTCGCCGCCGCGAGGTTCTTGATGGCCGCGAGTCCCTTCCAGTACCCGCGGGGGCTATAGTACGTGTTCGCTAGCTTACACGCTAGGCGAACCGATAGTTTGGTATCAAGTTTGCGCTTGTTCATCGTATGCGATGTATTCTAATATATCGGACAATCTCCAACATGCCCTCGCCAGATCGTCCGGTAAATGCGTCGATAATAATACACCTTTGTTGGAAGTACAATCGCGATTGGGGGTTAAGTTCTGAAGGAACTTGGGAAAATCCAATCCCCCAGGATTAGTGGAGGAATATAACATCCGATTTGCGAAAAGTGTGGCCGCTTTTTCGTCATCGCGCCACGTCTCGAGAGAATCTCGGGCCAGACGAATCATACCCCCTGCGCCAGCTATGCGGTGTTTAAGGGCAGTGTAGCCTACATCAATCATAGCAAAATAAAGTTCGTCAACTGACATCGTTCTATATATATATATATTTATTTATATTATTTAAAATAATTAATTTAAAATCTCGATTGGATATAGTAGCCGACGATACCCACCACACCCATTCCCACGACGATGAACGCGATCTCGCGGTCTTTTTGGGGCTCTGACGGTACATAGAAATCTGAAAGTTGGGGCTCGCGATCCAGCGGCGCGAGACTTTTCTGCGGATATGCCAGCGAGTACTCGCGGTTGGCTTCTTCAACGTTCTGAAAAGTTTGTGCGGCGTGATTTTCGCGGCGAAGCTCTTCATTGACCCAGTCCAGATGGGCGGTTCGTTTTTTCGACCACGCTGCCTTTGCGCTATTGAGTTGTTCTACAGCTAAATCGTGACGCTTACGCTCCTCATCCACGTTCGAGCTTCTCATTTTAGAGAATATAAAGTTGCATACCCGCTGAACGCCAATGCGATTTACAAAGCGGCACCACCTACTATTAACTGGCGATTGGAAGCCATTTTATTTCCATATATTAACTGGTAAGAATTCCAGCTTTTAACTAGATAATCTCGGTCCCAAACTGCGGCCCAGCTACTATCTAATAGGTCGCGAGCCCACCTACGGTCCTCACATAAAGTAAAATCCAATTTTGGGTAGCGGACCCTCCTAAGGCCATCTTTGAATAGTCGGAGCATACCCGATACTGAAACCCAATATCACCACGGCGTGATAAAGTGCATTCACTAACATTTTACCATCTTGTTCAGCCATTATAATTATTGCATATAAAATGGGGTCCCTCGATCAATGTTTAAAATGGGGCCGCATTCCAATCGCGATTGATGTTTTCATAACTGTTTTTTTTGGATGAATTGATGGGGGTTTTGTTTTTTTCGATAAGGATTGGTGTAATAGGGGGTATTTCCACACTCTCAGGGCACCAACAACTGCCAGACCACCACCAACAACCCAACTCCAATTCATGAATTTAGGTTCAATCGGATTCGCCCAACCTCGATTGGGTGTTGAGTGTGCTTCCAATTCGTGAATTTGGGGTGTTGTTGTACTCAACTCTGTCTTCAGATGTTTTGCTGTCTCCGTCCCCGATTGCAACGACTGTTTAGCCTCTCGAAGCTCGGCGAGTATTTTAGCTTGTTTAACTAACTTTCGGTGGCAGCCGCCGCCCTCCCCAGCTGCCTGCCTTTTTGGGTTTTTGTTATGTCGTGCAAACCCCCCTCCCAACTCCAATCGCGATTGGGTTGGAGGATCAATCGGAGTTGGAAGTGCTGCAATCGGGTTCGATTGGGTTGGAGCAATCCACAACGCTGTTGGAGATTGCTGTTCCGTCACTCTCGCGGGTGTGTCGTGTGTCATCATTTATGATAGTAATATTAGGGCTTATAGTTCGTGGGCATATATGTCCAAATTGACAGTGTTTACCCGTGGTCAACGCGGTTGTCAGCGGAGCTAAGTACATTCCAAACTTGTGATAAATTGAGCAGCAGGCTGTTCTAAGAGTGTGACCTATAAAAGGGTCAGTCTCTAGATCGTCAATCAATCCCACGGTGTTTGGTATAGGGAGAAGTATACTAACGGCGGTTGCGTACAAATGAATAGCCGCCGATCCGAGAGTTTTTGTCATCTCCGCACTAACCTAGATTCGTATCGCGCATACATTTTATCGATCTCCGCATCTGACATCTTATCCACCTGAAAAACTGAGAGACGCCTACAGAGATAATGCTCCGATTATCCCCCAGCAACCAGCGCAGCTAGCCGCTCTCGTCGCGCCGCATTTTCATTTTCATTCGGAGTCGTTGCACTCAAACCCAATACCAACCGCCGTTGGAGTTGGAGGTTGATCCCGATTGCTCTGTCGGATCATTACTTTCAGGTGTGTTGGCAGTCGGAGTTGAGGTTTCTTCTATTAGCTGATCGAGAAGTTCGTCGCAGTTCATTATTGCTAATTTTCTTAAAATTAATTTAACTATTCTAACAAGTCTCATCACTTTAACATATTGCCAAGCGCACCACCCGATACTTATGATCACCATTATGCTCGCAACAAAGCTCGCAGTGGAGCACCAAATTGTTAACATTTTTAACCATTGTTCAGCATTTGTTCAACATTTGTTAAGCATTTGTTCAGCATTGTTCAGCATTTGTTCAGTAATTGCTAATTTTCTTAAAATTAATTGTTAAGCATTTACTCGGCAATTACTAACGAGCAATAAGTAATTGCTAATTAATTATAAAATTAATTGATAACTTCGTAAGCAGTTGGTTGATCAGACTTTAGCAAAAGCTTGGCGTGCTTAGTTTCCGAAAGCATGTGTCGAACCTACAGGCGCTCCTCGCACGTTGGGATAACGTCATTCTCTCGAAGACAGTCATCGAATAAGTCTCGGTCCTTGCAGTGAAAGAGGGCGACCCATTTCGTTTGCTCGCGCAGATCCTTGAGGACGGAGTTGTACTTTTGAGTGGATATCCATACGCTTTGCCTAGCATGGCGGCCAGAAAATGCGATCTCAGAGAGCATGTCCTTCTTTTTGGTCATCGCCGCCTTGGCCGAGCAATCATCAATCACGTATAGGGTGGGCTCACCCTGGAATCTTTGGTATAAACCACGCAGCCAATCATGAAGCATATCACCGGGGTCAATAACGTATACCTCAGGGTCGGTCCATATCCACGGGCGCCGCTGATAAGTATCGTTGTGCCGCACAGTGGGACACAGGATGACAATGTGACGAAAGGCATCGCGGTAGGAGCCCTCGAGCAAGTCTAGGATGAAAACCGTTTTTCCACATCCTGTCTGCCCACATATTATGGCAGAGTGGGCATCTCCAATCGTGAATTGGTATTGATTGCTAATTTTCTTAATTTTTTCAAATTTATTAATTAATAAATCGTTAAATGATTTTTTTATTAAATCAGTAGAGTGCTGAGACGTATCGACCATCTTTGATGTTGAGTTGTGCGTCTGTAATTATATATAAGTACACGTTCAATGGCCCGGCTCCGTCCGCCTCTTTGGTTATCTGGATCGTCACACCCTCGCTAGCGTTCTCAACTTGGCGTCCGCTGCCGTGTATTTGGTCGTCGTCGCTGGCTGGCATGTCTAGCCATAACGCGTATTTGGTATTCAGGAACTCCGCGAGAGAAACGGCCGAGAGATGCACGTCTTTCGCAACTGCTGCAACCTCCGGAGAGCACTTAGAGCTGGCAGCAAACTGCTTTCTTACTTCGTCCCACTGCTGGTGCGCGCGAAGACCCGCGCTGTAGAGTTGATTGGGTACTACCCTCTGATCGTCACCTTTTTTTTCTACCTTCGTGATTTTGGGGTTATAGAATTTGTCGGTTTTTCTAGCACCGAACGCGAACCGAGCATCCTCGAACAACATCAGTATACCTTTTACATCAGCGGGCGGGGGGTACGTTTGACATTAATATTCCACAATGTGTCGCTTTGTCTTTCGTTATCTTGCGATGGCGAAGAAACTCGGTCGTAAAAAGTATGGCAACGCACCCGTGCGTACTGGGGTTCTGATCAATCGCGCGAGTTCGGGCATCGTGACCATGTCGTACTCCAGCGAAACATTATCGATCGTATACGTCGATAGCATGTCGCTGGCTATGAGAACTCGGCCGTAGTCGTTGAACGTTAGTTCGTATTCGAGGCGGTCAACCAAAGCGCTCTGATAGTAGGGCATGTGACTCTCCAGCAACTCAAAGTCGAGCGGGATGTAGAAGCGGTTGCCGTAAGCGCCCGCGACCGCATTGTCACTCGCGTTATTATCTGCCTTGTTAGCAGACCCGATTCTAAGTTTGATTACGTTCTTATTTTTGCTGGTGTCAATACACTGATAGACAGCGTTTTCGCGCTCTTGCGCCGTCATCCATAGGTCCTGATAACAATGGTAGACGTCGCTGTCATCGATCGACATCACCTCATTACCAGAAATCTTTATCATGGTCTTCTTGACTATGGCGCGACCCAGGTTCTGAACGATGGTTCGGTTCTCGTCCGTCGACGTCAGCGAAATAGTGAAAGCGAGGCGAACAGTCCCCGGCACAATGACGTCGTTAGCTCCGAGGTTGGGGAAAAGTACAAGAGCTGCTGGTTCTGGTCGATCGTCGATGGGTTGTTCCTAATAACGACACTCTGTCTCACGCCTTTTGCCCCGAGGGGCTCACGCAGTCTGCGGTATGGATTGAGTTTGCGACCGTATTGACTCGAAGACATAATTTAGTGAATCTATATTAAACCCGTATGGTTTTGTCTTTAATACATAATTAATTTTAAGAAAATTATAAATATGGCTGATTACTATATTGACATGGACAACTACGATCTCACTACGGGCGACCGAGACGATTACCTCGATGGTGATGATGATGATTATGATGACGAAACACCGTTGATACAGCCTCCAGTTCCAATCCAATCGCAATCGGGGGAATTAGGTGGCGCTACTACTAGTCAAAGTCGGGAATTAGTCGAGGGAGCTGTAGACGACTTCTACAACAATTTGGCAGACAAAGGTGAGGTCCCATCTGTCGGCCGCGACTACTCCAAGTTCGAATTGGATTTGCGTGGTAGATTGCGACTAAAAGCATCAAATGTCCCGATCGTCAACACGATGACCGGTAAACCCCTAGCGCTGAGCACCATTGTCGGAAACCGGGGCGGTGGTGAAATCATAAGGAGCGAACTAGGATTCGTAGATTGGAAGAAGGGTAAAAAAATTATGCCGACCCGCGCTGTAGAGGCCCTACAGTCTACCGACGAAACGATGGCGAAGACGGCCGCCGATATAGAAACTGTTGAGCTCAGCGAACTCCCTCGAGTAGCCACCGACGCTATTAACACGATGGAGCTCAACGAAAGTGAGATAGACGAAATACTCAGGACGATGAATGACCCACCGTTACCTCTTCGCGAACTCCGGGGCCTCGATAAGGTTATGCAAACGGTCCGGGGCGAACTGGTCCTTAATCTCGCCAAACTCTCGTCGCTGGATGAACATATCGCGCTAGAAGAAAGAAAACAGGAGGAAGCGGGTGACGATAGAGAATCTACCGAGCGGATCACCGAACGCCTGCGGTCGTTGCTGGACGAAATAGAACCTCTCTTGCAGGCTGCATCGACTAACCGTGAGGCTCTCCGCACCCAAATAAGTCGGATCCGCGAAACAATCTCGAGGGTCCTGCACGAGGAGACGACACTCGGTGAGCGTCTTCGCACTCTGTTCAGAGAGCAGGGTGTCACGATAGCAAGCATCCTCGTTGCTATCAGCATGACTATATCGACCATAGTTCTAGCTTTCACTGGTGGTGCGGCGCCACCACCCGCGCCAGCACCCACACCACCACCCGTGCCATCCGGTGGAGCCAAGGAGTGGGTAAAAAAACAACTAAAAGCCCTCGCCAGTCTCATGGCTAAATTAGCCGAAAAGGCGGCTGCCGCACTACCTGGACTGATCGGAAGTATCGTTTCTTACTTGCTATCTATATTATCAAAAACGGCCGGATGGCTAGCCAAAAATACCTAGGCTTTAATCGTGGCAATCGCCGGTCTCCTAATATTCTTCGCCAGAGAGTTCATAAAACCAAAGCGTAAATAATCCGATCGCCACGAGGGCGACGACGAGCCCTAATATCTCCTCCTCGTGTGTTGTGCTTCCAATCAAGATTGGTGTTTCAACATTGTTGATGATTGGATTTGGGGAACTTGATGGTGCATCCAATTTACGAGTTCGGGGTATTGGGTTCGATTGTGTTGAGGGAGGTGTATCCATTTTGTGTTTTGGGCGTTTAATGAAATCGGTTCCACTTACAACACTGTTGAACCCGATCATGTTGGGGGTGCGCTTGATGATATCCGTGTTCACGTTACCGTTGTGGCCGATTTTTTTATTGGAGGTGGCGATTACGATCTGATTATTGTAACCGTCAACCGGGTCGTCTCGTAGTATCATATTGCTCGGCGCCATATAAAGACCTATTCCAAATACATAGTCTACTTGAGTGCTGGCATTCTGCAAAACGTCTTGATAATTCTGGATCGCCTTCTCCAGATCCACCCTAGCTGAGATGGCGTCCTCTACAAGTGCCAAGAATTGTTTTTGTGCATCAAACGCTGTTCCCGTGCCCAGTATAGAACTGCGAGTTTGCTTCTGTGCGCCGAGGATGGCCCAGACGTACGTACGAATGGAGTCGTTGACGCGAGTAACCCCGGCCTGTGTGAACCCTAGACCCTTATCTAACATAAATGTACCCCACGCGTTCTGAACCTCAGCAGCCTGCTGTATGTAATCTACGTGAGCCCGTTTCGGAGGTAACATTTTACAAGAAAACACGCCGCAGTGCCGACCTCCAGACACTTCCGGCCCGAAAGTCATAGTCGCGTGGTAAAAATTCCCGGCGTTCCGACTGACGATGTGGTCACCGGAGTGATCGTGTCTAAAATCAGTCTGCGTCCAATTCCCGGACTGGCCCCGAATGAGAACGTCCCCGAGGCCGGTGCTGGTAGAAAATGCTTTCTGTCTCCAGTCCGCGTCTTTTGAAACGTTAAATTCGTTACACAGTCTTTCAAACGCCATACGGTCGTATGCGTTGGAAATGGGATCCCAGGCGTCGTCTAGAGGTAGTGAAATACCTAGTTCTTTGAGAATCCTCCTAATAGTATAATACGCGTGAAAGTTGTAGACATTTCGGAGCATGACATTCTTGGATGTCAGATGGTCTTTATGTGAAACTCCACACCCGGCTGTTGCGCACCATACAGCGAATTTTTTTTGGTTCTGCCAAAACTGCATCGGTGTTGCTTTCCACCAGTTTACCGCTCTCAGTTTTAGTAATCTTGGGCAGCCTATATGTTCAAAGATGTTGGGAGGGAAATTGGTGGCAAATCCACTGTCCGGTCTAACCGTTACGGTTGGGTGTACAAGGTGGTTAACAACATCTTTTTGGGTGTATTTACCACCGACCGCGTACTTTGCATTAGAATTAAAGCTAAATGCTTTGGTATCCATTGAAAGATATTATTATGTTTGCTACTATCACTAATGTTCAAAAAGGGAGTTGTGAACTTCAAAAAATTAATAGACAACTGCTGGCGGGGGACAAATCGCCGGTAGGCCTTAGATCAATCACGTTCACTGTCGGGTGGAAAAACGTTGGAACGCTCGAGTTTTTCACATCAGAAGTCGAGGACGTCGAGTTTTTCGCATCAGAACACCCCATAGCTGTGCCACATAGAATAGACGTAACAAGAGTCATAAGTCCATCAAAGGTTATAGTACCTCAGGGTCTTTGGAGTTTCGGAGATCTCCAAGCTTTTGTCGCGGAGAAGATTCCTGGTGTAGTCACTCTCGCAATCTCGAAAGCCACGGGGCTCACGACATTGACCGTTGAGAGGCGTTTAAGGATCTCACCGGGGTTGGGCTCACTGTCAGGATTTAAAATAACATACCCTTACAACGATGACGGAGTGTTTGAACCGGGCGAGCAAGTCGGCACGACCCCAGTAAACTTCGCCGTCACGAAAACTCTCGGGGTGCACCTGGATCGGGTGAACACATCGTACAACACGGTAGACGGCACTCCCAGCACATTACTGAAAACCGTGCAAGCCAGCGACTGTTTCTTTGGTGAGACCCTGACATTAGACTTCCCACACCCCGAGATGAAAGTTTTGGAATCGGGACAAATCCACGAGTTGAAGATTTCTATTCTTTATGATAAAGGGCGAGAGTTGAAGAACGATTATGCGATTTCGGTCGTCCTAGAAATTTCAAATTAATTAATTTTAAGAAAATTATTTAGAATTAAATGCATGTTCGTAATTTATATATATATATTATCAACATTATTGAAAATGAGTATATACGGACCAGGTAGTTCTTCCGATTGGGTGACAAATTCAAAGAGGGCGACTTTTTAACTACCCAAAAACCAAAGGCCTTGATCAATAGAACTATATCGGTGGCCACGGACGAGATTCACAAGAGTCTACTTTCACAACTTAGAGAATATGCCCTGGCTGTGAATACACAAAGTCGTGAAGAAACGCATACGGAACTGAACGAACTAGGTGAAAAAATAACCAAATTTCGAAAAGAGGCCCGGTTGGGGATTGATAAAGTCTGAGAAGACCACCAGGCGGACCTTACGGAGGCTTATGATGCGTTGCTCTTAAAGGACTCTCTCAGCAAAGAAGCGACACTTACCGAACTAGAAGGGAAAATAACCAAATTTCGAAAAGAGAGCAGGTCGGATATTGATAAAGTCCGAGAAGACCACCAGGCGGCGCTTACGGAGGGTTATGGCACGTTGCGCTTAGAGGACTCTCTCATCAGAGATGCGGCATTTACCGAACTAAACAAAAAAATAACCAAATTTCGAAAAGAGGGCCACGTCGGGGTAATTTGAGAAAGCCCTGGAAGAAGACCACCAGGCGGACCTTTATGGAGCTTATAGGGTGTTGCGCTTAGAGGACTCTACAGCAAAGAAGCGGAGGTTGTTGAACTAGACGGAAAAAAATAACCGAATTTTTCGCAAAAGAGACCCGGTCGGGATAATGATAAAGTCCGAGAAAGACACCAGGATGACCTTGCGAGGCCATTGCGGGAGGCTTTATGATGCGTTGCGCTTAGAGGACTCTCTAGCAAAGAAGCGACACTTACTGAACTAGACGGAAAATAGCCGAATTTCTGAAAGAGACCAGGTCGGGGGTTGAGGGGTCCGAGAAGACACAAAGAGGCCATTTCGGGGTTAATGGTTTTTGTTAAGGCCATTTCGGAGGCTTATGGGGTGTTACGCTCAGAGGACTCTCTCAACAGAGAAGCGGCACTTACTGAACTAGACGAAAAAATAACCAAATTTCGAAAAGAGGCCCGGTTGGGTGTTGAGGGGGTCCGAACGGGTATTGAGAAAGCCCGAGAAGACCACCAGGCGGACCTTACGGAGGCTTATAGGGTGTTGCGCTCAAAGGACTCTCTCATCAGAGAAACGGCGGTTGCTGATCTAGACGGAAAAATAACCGAATTTCAAAAAGAGGCCCGGTCAGGTATTGAGAAAGCCCTAGAAGACCACCAGGCAGCCCTTGCGAAGGATTATGAGGTGTTGCGCTCAGAGGACTCTCTCATCAGAGAAGCGGCGGTTGCTGAACTAGACGGGAAAATAACCGAATTTCAAAAAGAGGCCCGGTCGAGTGTTGAGAAAGCCCTAGAAGGCCACCAGGCGACATTACGGAGGCTTATGATGCGTTGCGCTTAGAGGACTCTCTCAGCAGAGAAGCGGCACTTACCGACCTAGACGGAAAGATAACTGAAGTTTCCGATAAACTGAAACATGATCGTATAGCCGCGACCAAAGCTCTTGAGGAGGCCTCTTATAAGATTCGTACTGAGGCATATACCTCAAACAGTGCGCTTGCCGGAATAGTGCGAACAATGAAAACGCTAAAACGTGCCATAACAGTTTGGGCTGAGAAGCGGGGCATTGGTTGAGGGGCACTATGAATATTCGTTCGGTGCCAAAGCGAGTAAATAAATGTAGGGGATACACTATGACAGCTGCAGGTGAAGTTATCCAAATGGCGGTCTGCTCGGTTAATGCTAGTGGTAAACCTGTGGGCGCGGTCGAGATAAATATTGTAGTAGATGGGGAATAAAGAACGGGGGTTGGAGTCACTAAAATCTCTGAGATAGTTCGACGGTGGTTTTGTTCTCCGTTATGATCGAATTAGACTTTCCAAAGGTAGTGTTATTAACTTTGTTACGAAAATCGGTGACCCAGAGAGTTCTTCCACAATTGTCTCATTGTTAATTGAACTTATTTTGTAAATACTAATATATTGAAAATCATGAACGAATCAACGCTTCCAATTGTCAATATCACTCCATCAACACTGTGTACAATTAACGAAAGAAGTTCAGATTTTAGGTTGAATAATATCGTCGCTATGCAGGATATTTTAGTTAGATAATATACAAATAGAAAAGAAACGCTAAAAAATATAGACGCGTGGTGAACATGGCTGAAGCATCTAGCACGGCTCTGGCGAGTGTTTCTGTGTTTTGTGTGGGGCGGGGACAGCTGCAACTATATCCACCATTATAACGGTTCCTGTAGCGGGGATTTTATGTGCGGTGTCGGCCGTTTCTGGGTTGTTGTGTATGGTAATTAGGGTGTCGGGTGGAAAACTCGAGAAAAAATGTAGAAAACATGATAGAATATCTGTTCTCGCCAGGTCGAAGAAAAATACCATCGACTTTATGGTGTCCAAAGCGTTGGCCGATAATAAAATATCAAATTTAGAGTTTGAATCCGTGGTGGAAGAAATGGGGAGATATGAAAAATTAAAAAATGATATTAGAATCAAAGCGGCGTGCCACCATGCCCAAGATTGAGAGTACTGATTGGGATAAATTTAGGGTAAAACTTGGAGATAAAGTCGGAGGAAATAAATATTTTTATTAAATAATTAATTTTATAAATAATTTAAAGAAAATTATAAAATTAATTATATTGGTGCAGTAAACAATTTATTAATTAATTTTAGGAAAATTATTAACAATTTAAAAATAAAAAAAATAAAAAAATGTTTTAGGTTCCACCGAGGCTCGAACCCGCGCCAGCAAAACCCTTCTGGGTCCACCCCGCTAAGCCTTCGCTTAAATTTCTTCTATTTTTTTATTTTTTCGGCTTAGCGAGGTGTGTTACACTCACATCTCCTACACCCCATCATTGGACCGATACCGCGGACCTCTCCCATTCGTTACCTCCATCCGCTATAATGTGCAGAGCGGCCAGGGTGAAGTACATGTGGCGAAACTTATCTCACTGTTGAGATATTAATGACGGCGTCCCGACACCGAACTGTGTTTATTTCTCATATATTAACTTAACTTTGCTGGTGAAATAAAGAAAATTGTTATTTATTATTAATTAATTATTTTATTACATTAATTAATATGTTTTCTATATAATAGAGGGTGATCAGCTTTAAATTATAAATAATTTTATAATTTTATTAAAATTAATTAAATAACGAACCATCCCGGAAATTCGTGAACTATATAACCCTCACTAAGTGTTTATAAACTGTGTACACCACCTGTGTAAATCGATAGCCCGTTTACATACCATCGATAAGGCTATAAATAACCGTGTGTGTAATATACATTCAGTGTGTTTATTTTCCATCCCGGAAGACGTAATCGTGTAAACCTCTCTATAAATGGACACTTAATATACGTGTAAGGTGGGACACCTAATTTACATTTTCATAACGCGTGTAATTGGAACATTGTCGTCTGCTTGGTGTTGTGATTACAACATAAATTTATAAGCGATATCGTAGAAATGTACATTCGTAAACGAATCGTTGGGTTTTAATAATTTTATATAATACACCTTAGTTTCATATCCGATACGCATTATCCGTCTTAATGTTTGTATTTGCCTCTTGTATAGTTGACATAATTGCCGGTATAATATTGTAAATGCAACGTTTTTATCGGAGTGTAATAAATTACGCTGGTATTTCATGTATTCGATATCGCCTAGTTTTCTCATTTTATAGAATTTATATATAGGACTATAACCCCCGTATTCTTCGTAAACTTCTTCAACACAGGCATTAAAAACTTTCAATTCCAATTGTATTGTATTATCCATTTTCTCTAATAATATTGGTACTTGTTTTTTCTGTTCAATTTTGTAATTTTATAAAATTAGTTTGATAATGTTTTTTACAGTGTTTTAATGCTGTAGAAACACTGTAACTTATTAGATCGATTCTATCTTTCTAACTGACTTTCCGATTAGAATTATTACTAAACGATAATACTTGCGAGCACGTACTCCCTTGTTAACCATTCGATGAGTAGCCTGAGTGCCACCGCATGGTGGACATAGCAATGACTCGTCTTTGGTCCCTACCCCACAATGCCGACATGGGCGAGGCGAAACGGAACCTCTTCGCATCCATGCACGGTGATGTTTGCAATATTCGTAAATACCGGTGCGATGACACCTCTCGTGACTACCTGTCTTCAACCACGCACACTTAACTAGAAACCATTATGTTGTATATATATACTGAGTATAACATAGGGATTTTTATCTCTAATAGGGTGTATCTTCTCATGTCATAAATATATGGTCTCGCGGTAGTAGTATATAAGAGTCACAAATGATACCATCATGCGGTGGAAGGTGCCGCGCGTAGCCGGTGCCTTCCAGAGGTGATGGTATCATTGTGACTCTTATATACTACTACTGCACCGATTTTCAAAATTTAACTTTTGTTTTCTTAGTTAGATCATTTCCAAGCTATCTAGCCAGGTTTCTGAGTCAATATCCAAACTTTTTCGTTTTTCGACTCCTCCCACAGCTCCTCCACCATTTTTGGCCATGTTAAACTCCCATAGAGAACTAATGTTTGGAAATAAAATTAATATTTGACCAAATTTCACGAAATAAAAAGAAGGCTCATTCTTAAATTTTCATAAAATTTAATATTATCCAAATAAATATTGTTTTTGCATTGTTTATATGGCCGTAAAATTTGGGCAGGTTTCGTGAAAAAGACAGTAAACTAATTATCTCGTTGGCAGTCTTGATACTAAAATGAATATACGTCCTCAGTGAAGTTGTCATTGGGTGTTCTTGCGTGGGGTTATTGGAAACAAAGCAACAATTACATTCATAGACACACACTGTGGCCAAATATGCAAATATATAAAGTGGGTCACATTGCAATTCTTATGCAAAATATTCATATGCATTTCATATGCGAATCATATGTTTAATATGCTCTTTTCGTACGAATTTAATATGTAGTTCATATGTTTGCATATGTTCTACATATTCATGCAGCATAAGTATGTGTTGTTTCATATGAATTGCATACATGTATGTGGAACATTTTGCTATGTATATATGTGTGCACCCTTTCACCAATATTAATACCCGGATGTACTATACTGTAGCCGGCTAATAATAATTACACAAATGTTAAATAAATTATACATTTTTACGCCACAACAAATAAACTATACGCCGCATGGGTGTGACATAAATATCGTTCATGTACTCCAGCAGATGCAAAATCAAAACTACATCTGTTTTATGTCATCTTACGTTATGCAGTTGTTCGCATGACCATGCCATGAACAATTTAAATATGTCGGAATAAAATGTCTCGAGTCTGATTTGATGAATACGAGGACAGTGGCCGATTTCACCAAAATCGCAAAACGCTCTAACCCAGCATATGCACTTTGACGGAGTCCTTTCAATTCATGGATACATTAATTACATGTTTCATTTAATGAACTAAACCATTTTTCATCAAACAATGGCTATTATAGTTTAATAAATACATGAATAATGAAAGTGTTCGATGAATAATAGTATTCATCAAATATAAACAGGCATTTTTGTCATACGAAATAATACATTTCAGCTCAAATAAAAACTTATTCCCTGAAAGTGCACTGAGGTATAGTAGTGTAATTAGCAATTTAGAAGAAATAGTCTACTGATGTATATGACTATATAAGATGAAATTATTCTATGTTTATTAAATATATGCATGTACTGTCTGTCTCACGAAACCTGTCCAAATGCTACGGCTATATACACATTGTGAAACACAATTTTTTCAACAATATTTAATTTTAGCAAAATTTAAGAATGAGCCATCTTTTTATGTCGCAAAATTTGTCAAATATTGATTTTATTACACACACAAAAGAGTTCTCTGTGTGAATTTCACTTGGTAGAATAGTAGGTGGAGAAGCTGCAGGTTGTGTCGAAAAACGATACATTTTGGAAATTAGTTATGAAACCTCGCTACATGTAGATAGCTTGGAAATGATGTAAGAAAACTAAATGTAAATTTTGAATATCAGTCCGCTATTTCTGAAATTGGATGCATGTAATATGATGGGATACAATGGCCGACGGAAACATATATAGACGTATATTTTCTTCACGTAGAACATATTCGTGCATGTACTGGTAGCGCTGATAGGATTAAGAGGTTGATTAAAACATACAACGACACTGATTTAGACAATTGTAATGCCGACATTGAACCAACACATATAGTTGATTAATTATACAAAGATTCGGAATCAACACAAATATTTTCTGATACTTGGAACTAGAAATTGGAAGACACTTTGGGCGACAACATATTGTTAAAATACCAAGGGGTCATCATCACTACTGTCTGTTTCACGAAAGCTGCCCAAATTGTACGGCTATATAAACAATTAAAAAAAAATATGTTTTTCGATAATATTAAATTAAAGGAAAATTTAAGAATGAGCCTTCTTTTCATTTCGTGAAATTTGGTTAAATATTGATTTTATTGCGAAAAAACAATTTCCCCATGTTAAATCCCCATAGAAATCTTCACAGAGTGAAGATGTCTAGTGATTTAACAAGGGGAAATTTTTAGAATTTCAGAAATACTGGACGGATTTTCAAAATTTAACTTTTGTTTTCTTAGTTAGATCATTTCCAAGCTATCTAGCCAGGTTTCGGAGTCAATATCCAAACTTTTTCGTTTTTCGACTCCTCCCACAGCTCCTCCACCTTTTTTTCCCATGTTAAATTCCCATAGAGAAATAATTTTTCGTAATAAAATTAATATTTGACCAAATTTCACGAAATAAAAAGAAGGCTCATTCTTAAATTTTCATAAAATTTAATATTATCCAAATAAATATTGTTTTTGCATTGTTTATATGACCGTAACATTTGGGCAGGTTTCGTGAAACAGACAGTAAACTAATTATCTCGTTGGCAGTCTTGATACTAAAATGAATATACTTCCTCAGTGACGTTGTCCTTGGGTGTTCTTGCGTCGGGTTATTGGAAACAAAGCAACAATTACATTCATAGACACATACTGTGGCCAAATATGCACATATATAAAGTGGGTAACGGTGCAATTCTTATGCAAAATATTCATATGCATTTCATATGCTTTTCGTACGAATTTCATATGTAGTTCATATGTTTGCATATGTTCTACATATTCATGCAGCATAAGTGTGTGTTGTTTCATATGAATTGCATACATGTATGTGGAACATTTTTATCTGTATATATGTGCGTACCCTTCACCAATATTACTACCCGGATGTATTATACTGTAGCTGGCTAATAATAATTACACAAATGTTAAATAAATTATACATTTTTACGCCACAACAAATAAACAATACGCCTCATGGGTGTGACATAAATATCGTTCATGTACTCCAGCAGATGCAAAATCAAAACTACACCTGTTTTATGTCATTTTATGTTATGCAGTTGTTCGCATGACCATGCCATGAACAATTTAAATAAGTCGGAATAAAATGTCTCGAGTCTGATTTGATGAATACGAGGACAGTGGCCGATTTCACCAAAATCGGTAAACGCTATAACCTAGCAAATGGACTTTAAGGGAGTCCTTTCAATTCATGGATACATTAATTACATGTTTCATTTAATGAACTTAACCATTTTTCATCAAACAATGGCTATTACAGTTTAATAAATACATAAATAATGAATAATAGTATTCGATGAATAAGAGTATTCATCAAATATAAACAGGCGTTTTTGTTATACGAAATAATACATTTCAGCTCAAATAAAAACTTATTCCCTGAAAGTGCACTGAGGTATATTAGTGTAATTAGCAATTTAGAAGAAACAGTCTACTGATGTATATGACTATATAAGATGAAAGTTAGTCTATTTTTTCTAAATATATGCATGTATTGTCAAATATTGATTTTATTACAAAAATAAAAGAGTTCTCTGTGTGAATTTCACTTGGGAGAATAGAAGGTGGTGAAGCTGCAAGTTGTGTCGAAAAACGATACATTTTGGAACTTGGTTATGAAACCTCGCTAGATAGCTTGGAAATGATCTAAGAAAAGTAAATGTAAATTTTGAATATCAGTCCGCTATTTCTGAAATTAGAAAAATAATCCCATGTTAAATCCCCATCTTCACTCGCGGGAAGATATCTATGGGGATATAACATGGGGACATTTATTTTCACAATAAAATCAACATCGAACCAAATTTCTCATTCTTAAATGTTGATGAAATTTATTATTATCGAAAATAATATTTTCTTTGCATATAGCCGTTACTGTACATTTGGGCAGGTTTCGTGAAACATATAGTATAACTATCAGCGAATTACGGAGATGCAAGACGACAATAATCAATCAACAAAACAATCAAAATACTAAACAATTAATCAATCACGTACAGGCTTTGAGCATACGTAATGCAACAATCTGTGCACCTGCAGTTTGAAATCAATTTGCAACGGTATCTCCGCTACAGTCTTCTCCAAATTTTCAATACCCCACCCACCTCCGTACCCAACATGCGGTTCTTCTGACATACTGCACGGTAGGCATTTAAATAGACTAATCCCATAGCCCATCGCCGATGTCATGTCGCCGACATTGTCCTCATGATTCGCATGTATAAGTGGTTCAATCATGCTGAACTTGCCGTCGGGTTTTAAGACCCGATGCGCCTCCATCAACGCCTGTTGCGGGTTTGGAAGGTTATGAATAACCAAGACAGCGAGGACCATGTCGAAGCGCTCGGTAAACTCCTCATCCATGTCACACATGTCTGCTGTTTGAAACGTCACGTTTGATAGTCCAGCAGCCAGTAAATTGTGTTTCGCCATTTCTTGCATGAGTGCGACATTATCGACGCCGACGAACGTCGAGTTAGGGTAGCGCCTGGCGAATGAAAGAATGTAGGTACCCGTCCCGCATCCCATGTCCAGGACCCGAATCCCCATTTCTGTAATTAGATAGAGGATAGTATATGAGAATGAGTTATGATGTAATATGGTATTTATTAAATGAGTTGACTGATTTGATAAGAAACTTTTCTTAAGAGTATCTTATATTATCAGTCAATGAGATTAATGAATACAATTTATCCCGTCAAAACAGTGCGTATGTGCAGAGCAACATGGTGTCTTGAAATAGTTTTGACATCCTGTCAATACGACCTAATCACTGCGTATGAATGTGTGTGGTGACTGGGGTTATATTTATTGTATTTTGAAGCTATTTGTAGATTTTGACGGGATAATTAGAATAGTAGGTTAGTGCCGTGAATGGGAAAACATATCTGGCGCGGCACGGAAACGGGATGTGCTCGACAGAGCCATGCCCTTCCCGTTTCCTAAGTCTTGCCAAGTAGTATATAAGAGTCACAATGATACAATCACCTCTGGAAGGCACCGGCAATGCGCGGCACCTTCCACAGCATGATGGTATCATTTGTGACTCTTATATACTACTACCGCGAGACGATATATTTATGACATGATAAGATACACCCTATTAGAGATAAAAATCCCTATGTTATACTCAGTATATATATACAACAATCTGTCATACTTTTATTACGAATAAAATAACAACTGACACCCTATTAAAGATAAGAAATCCATAAGTTATACTCAGTATTAGAGCAATCTGTCACAAATATAAACTGACACCCTATTAAAAGACAAGTTATCATAAGTTATACATAAGATACTAAGTATATTACAACAATCTGTCATACATTTATTACAAATAAAATATAAACTTACAAACCCCTAATTTGAAGGATAATAAGAAAATTCATAAGTTTATACTCAGTATTTTATACACCAATCTGCCTCAACTTAAAATAAACTGAACCACCCTATTAAAGAACAAGTTATCCATAAGTTATAACTAAGATTATTACAACAATCCTGTTCATACGTTTATTTTTACGAATTAAAATATAAAACTTACACCTATTTAAGATAAAAAAATATATTGGTTATACTCAGTATAATGCCTACCATAAAGCAAATGAGAGAGCAAGCTAAGAGTTGGGGAATTTCCCTAAGAGGTTTGAGACTCAAGAAAGATATAGCAGATAGGATAAGTGACGCGCGAGCCGTCGTCTACGAGGAGAGGCTGCGGCGTGCGGTTTCGACCGGACGACTGCCCGCCGACCCCGAAAAACGCTCCTAGAAATTGGAGAACGAGACGACGGCCAATCTGCGCGCCACCGCTTACGCGCAGCGTGTAAAAGAAGATCACAGCGCACGTAGAAAACCCCTATACAAGGCGTACTACAATAAGATTTATCAAGGGCTGGTGGGGAGACCTCCCAAGAAGAGGAGAGATATCGCCAGAGCTTTGGTGGAGGAGGGTCCCAGGATTCTCGCCGAAGAAGCCGAAGTTAGGGAAACTGTTGATAGGGGTAGGAGGAAAATAGTATGGACTTTCGAGAAGGGGTTAGACGGGGAGATCGCTAATCGCATAATTAATAAAATTCGCCCAGAGATGACCACGGCATGTTATCTGAGGTATTCGTGCTCGTATCATATTAGGAACATAGAGACCGACGCTACTATGATCTATCACAAACAATCAAAGGGCAGTCCGTGGATAAACGAGATCGCCAAAGCCGAGAGTTGGATATCCGATAGAGAGAAAGGTCGAATGGACATCGACAAAGTCGATAGACCAAGCACAAAATGGACCTTCGTTCGTTGGATATCGGTCGAGGTGAAGATGATCATCGACGCACAACAACTTCTCATGGGAGCGGGAAAACTCCCAGACTGGTTAAGACAGAAAAAGGGAATGTATTCCGTCGACACGTATAACGACTACTTGTGTCTGTTTAGGTGCATAGCCATCCAACGTGGAGGGAGACCAGACCGCTCTTGTGAGAAGGCACGAGCTCTGGCTCGCGAATATCTCGGGCATGATAACGGACCGGGTAGCCAGGGAATTTCCCTGGACGATATTAAGAAGGTCGAAGAGCATTTCAAGCTGGGTATTCGCGTTTACGAGCCAACCGCCGATGGAGTGTGGTACCTCATGAAGGTTCGGCAAATTACGACGTGGTTGGGGGGAGACAATGACGATAGGAATGTTTGGAGGTCACTCGTTCCTCATAACGAATCTCCGCAAGATGACGAACGAGTACGGGTGCACCGGATGTCAACAACGGTTCACAAAGTCGTGTAACATGCACAGGCACGCGACCACCTGCATGGGTGGGAAGGCCGTGGTGACATGTCCAGGTAAGAGGGTAGAGAGACCACAGTCGACCTACGAGAAGGTGTTCTATCCTAAGGGGTCAGCGAGTGTGAGGTCGATTCAACGGTTGAGCAGGGAAGAGGAGAGTGTGGGAAAGCACATACATCACGCCAACTGCGGTCACGGTGGTGAGAGGTGGGTGGCCGGTGATCCGGTCGACGGTTACTGTCACGAGACCGAGACCGTGTTTCAGTTTCACGGATGCTACTGGCACGGGTGTCCGAGGCATTGCATGAGAGGTAACGCGAGATCGCTGTACAAGAGGACGAAAATTGAAGACGCCAAGATAAGGAAGGCGGGTCACGAGCTGGTGGTGATGTGGGAGTGCGAGTGGTTGAATGAGGGGTATACCTACTATCTACAATCGCCACGCGAGGAGGAGACGACTCTGTACCCTCACCAGATAGTCTACGACTTCGAGGCATATCTCGACAAATCAAAAACCACGCGACCCACCAAAGACCTGACCTTCGAAGTCGAGCACGTTCCTATATCGGTGTCGTTGGGGGATACGATACATGAAGGGATCACACACCTATGCGAACGAGATCCCGACACGCTAGTCGAGAAGTTCGTGACCGAGCTGCAGATGAGAAGCAAGGCAATCAGGGAGGAGGTTAGGAAGAAGTATCTGCGGCCGACATAGATATGTTATCGAAGTCTCAGCAAGCAAAGATTATCTCTTGGATTGACCAAGTCCCGGTGGTGGGGTTCAACTGTAGCAGGTACGACCTGAACCTCATCAAGCAGTACTTTGTAGAGAAGTTGGCGGCCACCGTGAATAAGGTGATGGTCGGAAAGAGAGCCAGCACGACGATGTTTCTGTTTACCCCGGAGTTTAGATTTCTCGACATCATCCAGTATCTGGGACCCGGTACCACGTACGACCGGTGGGTTAAGGCGTACGACTGTAAAACAGTAAAGTCTCACTTTCCATACGAGTGGTTCGATAGCGCGGACAAGCTCGACCATCCGGGGCTGCCAGACTATCCCGAGTGGTACTTGAAGTTGAAGGGTGAGTTCCTTCTGTGGTTGTCCGAGTGGAAAGAGTGTAAGAAGGTATTCCGAGAAAAGGGGATGAAGACGTTCAAGGAATGGTTGCAACACTACAACGACTTGGATGTAGGACCGTTCCTGGAGGCTCTGACTAAAATGACGGAGTTCTACAGGGGAAGAGGCGTGGACATACTCAAGGATGCTGTGTCTCTGCCCGGTGTTTCCCTTCAGTACCTACTCCGCGGGTCGTTCGATGGGAAGGCGGACATGCCCGAGTTGTGGTCGCCGAAGTCTGAAACTTACGAGATGATGAAGCAGGGATTGGTCGGTGGTCAGCCCATAGTATTCTCCAGATACGCCGGGGCTGGAAGGTCAACGATCAGGAGTCAGGTGGGGAGTCGGGAGGAGAAGATGTGCAAGGCGGTGCTGGGGTACGATGCCAATGCTCTGTACCTATCTACTCTGTCGAAGGACATGCCGTGTGGTGAGGAGCAGATATGGACGTGTGACGACCCGGAAAGACAGTCGTATATAGACTGTTTCGTGAGGAAGGTCAGGAGTGAAAAGTGGTTCGGATTTGCGAAGTTGGATATAGAGGTCCCGGAAACGTTGAGAGACAAGTTCTCGGAAATGTCACCGCTGTTCGTTAATCGAGAAGTCGATGAGAACGAGGTTCCACAGCACATGAAGGACTACCTGGCCGGGACCGGGAGGAAAAGAGTCGAAGGAGAGAGAAAGCTTGTGGGGGCAATGTCCGCCAAGAAGATGATCATATACTCCCCGCTGCTAAAGTGGTATCTGGAGCACGGTCTGATCGTCAAGGCGGTGCATAGGTTGATAGACTACACGCCCGGCAAACCGTTTCAATGGTTCGTTAAAGAGGTCACCGCTGCTAGACGGACGGGGGACGTCGACAAGAGCAAGGTGGTGTTGGCGGAGATAATCAAACTGGTTGGCAACGCGTGTTGTGGCAAGCTAATAGAGGCACAAGAGAGACACCTGAACACCACATATACGAAGGATGAGAAGACTGTCGATCGGGCACTGAGGTCGGCGTGGTTCGAAGACCTGGAGGAGATTGGGGAGGCTTACGAGATATCGAGCAGGAAGACTCGATTGGTGATCAACAGACCGTTTTCAGTTGGGTGGCATAGCGTCTAACCAGTTTGGCCAAGCTCCAGGATGCTGGAGTTCTACTAACGATTTCTTGGACAAGTACGTGGATCGCGGAGATTTCGAACTGATACAGATGGACACTGACAGCATGTACTTCGCGCTGTCGGAGAAGACGCTGGCGGCGGTGGTGAGAAAGAATATGAAGAGAAAGTTTAATAAGGAGAAGACCGAGTGGTTGGCGTGGGACGTGTGGAGCAACAGAACTTCGGGACTGTTCAAGCTGGTATTCGAAGGGGATAGAGCGATCGCTCTGTGTAGCAAGTTATGTTTACTAGCGTGAGTGGTGATGGAAAATCTAAGCACTCGGCCAAGGGATGTCGAAGAGATCTAACAATCTGACTTGGGGAAGGTATAAGAGTGCTCTCGAAGGGGGTAGGGATATGGCGGAGAACAGGGGATTCCGAAAGATTAACGGGGTGATGAAGACGTACAAGCAGAAGTTGGGGTTGTCGGCGTACTACGACAAGAGGAGAGTGATGGAAGACGGGTTACACACCGAGCCTATAGGATAGGTAAAAAAAAAAAAAGAACTCTGGAAAAAGGAGAGAATACTAAAGACTCTGACGATCCGGGGGTAGCTGGGTGTCAGAAGGCACCGCAAGAAGTTCTTCGCGAACAAACCCTCGAGATGGCCCATCATCCAAATAGTAGAGCACGGGCTCATCGGGCTTGGTAATAGATCGATCTAGATGATATACATTGAGAGACCACACGGGATCAGTCGCGCGTCGGCTGCCACCTTCGAGCTCTCCCGGTTGATAGAGGTACCGGACGTTAATATCCGATGGAAGCCGTTGCTCCTCTAAACCAACGGGTCGCCCGCGCGAGACGGCGGAGGGCTCGCTCGTCACCCTTTTAAACTTGATAGCATCTACGGGCTTCTTACCTATCAATCTGCTCACCTCTCCGTTCAGTGCGGAGACCACGGCGGGCAGTCTGGCCACCCACTCGGTCGATCGCGAATGAGGGTCTACAAGTTCTTTAGCGTATTGGTGTCCGAACAGTCTCTCAGCCAGGGTTCGATTGAAGTGCTCCACGATCCCCTGGTCCCGGTGGATGTTGACGCGGCCGCGTCTGACAGAAACGTCGTGCTTAGACAATAGATGAGAGACCGCGCCCATGAACTCGCGGCCGGGATCGACCTGGAGAAGATTCGGCCATTTGAGAGGACTCCTCTTATATATTCGGGAGAGAGCCTCGGCCACCTCCTTAGACTCTTTAGTGGCCAACGGCTCAGCCCCCTTATAACGACTCGCTACGTCAACGATTGTCAGTGCGTACTTGTACGTCTTGCGACCGACGCGATCGTGAGGGAGAAACAGGAGATCCGCTTGGTGAACTTGGTTCGGTAACGGCACGTCGAATTTTGGGCGCGGAATATTGTGAGGCGCGGGTAAATAGATCTGCCAGATGGCCTGCTCCTTGAGCCATTCCTTGACAGCGTTTTCTGAAACCTTGGTCGCCGCCGCGAGGTTCTTGATGGCCGCGAGTCCCTTCCAGTACCCGCGGGGGCTATAGTACGCGTTCGCTAGCTTGCGCGTTAGGCGAACCGATAGTTTGGTATCAAGTTTGCGCGTGTTCATCGTATGCGATGTATTCTAATATATCGGACAATCTCCAACATGCCCTCGCCAGATCGTCCGGTAACTGCGTCGATAATAATAAAACTTTGTTGGAAGTACAATCGCGATTGGGGGTTAAGTTCTGAAGGAACTTGGGAAAATCCAATCCCCCAGGATTGGTGGAGGAATCTAACATCCGTTTTGCGAAAAGTGTGGCCGCTTTTTCGTCCTCCCGCCACGTCTCGAGAGAATCTCGGGCCAGACGAATCATACCCTTTGCACCAACCATGCGGTGTTTAAGGGCAGTGTAGCCTACATCAATCATGGCAAAATAAAGTTCGTCAACTGACATCGTTCTATATATATATATTTATAAAAAAAGTTATTTAAAATAATTAATTTAAAATCTCGATTGAAAATAATAGTAGCCCGACGAAGCCCCACCCACCCACCCATTCCACGACGTCATATGAACCGCGATACTCGCGGTCTTTTTGGGGCTCTGACGGTACATAGAAATCTGAAAGTTGGGGCTCGCGATCCAGTGGCGCGAGACTTTTGTGCGGATATGCCAGCGCGTACTCGCGGTTGGCTTCTTCAACGTTCTGAAAAGTTTGTGCGGCGTGATTTTCGCGGCGAAGCTCTTCATTGACCCAGTCCAGATGGGCGGTTCGTTTTTTCGACCACGCTTCCTTTGCGCTATTGAGTTGTTCTACAGCTAAATCGTGACGCTTACGCTCCTCATCCACGTTCGATCTTTTCATTTTAGAGAATATAAAGTTACTACCGCTGAACGCCAATGCGTTTACAAGCGCACCACCTACTATTACTGCGATTGAAGCCATTTATTTCCATATATTAACTGGTAGAATTCCAGCTTTAACTAGATAACTCGGGTCCAAACTGCGGCCGCTACATCTAAGGTCGCGAGCCCTACGTCTCTCACAGTAAAGTCCAATTTGGGAGCGGATCCTCCTAGGGCCATCTTTGATAGTCGAGCATACCCGATACTGAAACCCGATATCACCACGGCGTGATAAAGCGCATTCACTAAACATTTTACCATCTTGTTCAGCCATTATAATTATTTAATATAAAAGGGGTCGCGATCAATGTTTAAATGGGGCGCATCCAATCGCGATTGGTGTTTCGTAACTTTCTTCTGAACACTGGCTGGTTGTTTTTTCGATAATAGGGGGCATTTCCTTTCCACACGCACAGGGCACCAACAACTGCCAGACCACCACCAACAACCCAACTCCAATTCACGAATTTGGTTCAATCGGATTCGCCCAACCTCGATTGGGTGTTGAGTGTGCTTCCAATTCGTGAATTGGGGGTGTTGTTGTACTCAACTCTGTCTTCGGAATGTTTTGCTGTCTCCGTCCCCGATTGCAACGACTGTTTAGCCTCTCGAAGCTCGGCGAGTATTTTATCTTGTTTAACTTTTCGGGTGGCAGCCGCCGCCCGCCAGCTGCCTGTCTTTTTGGATTTTATTTATATGCGGTATGTCATCCAGTGGCGGAGTAACACTCGGGTTCGATTGGGTTGGAGCAATCGGGTTCAACTCCGTCTCTCTCGCGGGTGTGTCTTGTGTCATCACTTTATGATATTAATTATTGAGGGGCTTATAGTTCGTGGGCATGTATGTCCAAATTGACAGTGTTTACTCGTGGTCAACGCGGTTGTCAGCGGAGCTAAGCACATTCCAAACTTGTGATAAATTGAGCAGCAGGCTGTTCTAAGAGTGTGACCTATAAAAGGGTCAGTCTCTAGATCGTCAATCAATCCCGCGGTGTTTGGTATAGGGAGAAGTATACTAACGGAGGTTGCATACAAATGAATAGCCGCCGATCCGAGAGTTTTTGTCATCTCCGCACCTAACCTAGATTCTTCTAGGTTTCTTCTATTAGCTGATCGAGAAGTTCGTCACAGTTCATTTTTCTTAAAATTAATTTAACTATTCTAACAAGTCTCATCACTTTAACATATTGCCAAGCGCACAACCCGATACTTATGATCACCATTATGCTCGCAACAAAGCTCGCAGCGGAGCACCAAATTGTTAACATTGTTAACCATTGTTCAGCATTTGTTCAACATTTGTTAAGCATTTGTTCAGCATTGTTCAGCATTTGTTCAGTAATTGCTAAGAATTGTTAAGCATTTACTCGGCAGTTACTAAACGAGTGTTAAGTAATTGCTAATCAATTATTAATTAATTGATAACTTCGTAAGCAGTTGGTTGATCAGTCTTTAGCAAAAGCTTGGCGTGCTTAGTTTCCGAAAGTATCTGTCGAACCTCCAGGCGCTCCTCGCGCGTTGGGATAACGTCATTCTCTCGAAGACAATCATCGAATGAGTCTCGGTCCTTGCAATGAAAGAGGGCGACCCATTTCGTTTGCTCGCGCAGATCCTTGAGGACGGCGTTGTACTTTTGAGTGGATATCCATACGCTTTGCCTAGCATGGCGGCCAGAAAATGCGAGCTCGGAGAGCATGTCCTTCTTTTTGGTCATCGCCGCCTTGGCCGAGCAATCGTCAATCACGTATAGGGTGGGCTCACCCTGGAATCTTTGGTATAAACCACACAGCCAATCGTGAAGCCTATCACCGGGGTCAATAACGTATACCTCAGGGTCGGTCCATATCCACTGGCGCCGTTGATAAGTATCGTTGTGCCGCACAGTGGGACACAGGATCACAATGTGACGAAAGGCATCGCGGTAGGAGCCCTCGAGCAAGTCTAGGATGAAAACCGTTTTTTCCACATCCTGTCTGCCCACATATTATGGCAGAGTGGGCATCTCCAATCGTGAATTGGTATTGATTGCTAATTTTCTTATTTTTTTCAAATTTATTAATTAATAAATCGTTAGAATGATTGCTAATTTTCTTAAAATTAATTAAATCAGTAGAGTGCTGAGACGTATCGACCATCTTCGATGTTGAGTTGTGCGTCTGTAATTATATATAAGTACACGTTCAATGGCCCGGCTCCGTCCGCCTCTTTGGTTATCTGGATCGTCACACCCTCGCTAGCGTTCTCAACTTGGCGTCCGCTGCCGTGTATTTGGTCGTCGTCGCTGGCTCGCATGTCTAGCCATAACGCGTATTTGGTATTCAGGAACTCCGCGAGGGAGACTGCCGAGAGATGCAGGTCTTTGGCAACCGCGGCAACCTCCGGAGAGCGCTTAGAGCCGGCAGCAAACTGCTTTCTTACTTCGTCCCACTGCTGGTGCGCGCGAAGACCCGCGCTGTAGAGTTGATTGGGGACTCCCTCTATCGTCACCTCTACCTTCGTGATTTTGGGGTTATAGAATTTGTCGGTTTTTCTAGCACCGAACGCGAACCGAGCATCCTCGAACAACATCAGTATACCTTTCATCGAGCGGGCGGGTACGTTGACATTAATATTCCACAATGTGTCGCCTTTGTCTTTCGTCATCTTGCGATGGCGAAGAACTCGGTCGTAAAGTATGGCAACGCGCCCGGAGTACTGGGTTCTGATCAATCGCGCGAGTTCGGGCATCGTGACCATGTCGTACTCCAGCGAAACATTGTCGATCGTATACGTCGATAACATGTCGCTGGCTATGAAAACTCGGCCGTAGTCGTTGAACGTTAGTTCGTATTCGAGGCGGTCAGCCAAAGCGCTCTGATAGTAGGGCATGTGACTCTCCAGAAACTCAAAGTCGAGCGGGATGTAGAAGCGGTTGCCTTAAGCGCCCGCGACCGCATTGTCACTCACGTTGTTATCTGCCTTGTTAGCAGCCCCGATTCTAAGTTTGGTTACGTTCTTGTTTTTGCTGGTGTCAATACCCTGATAGACAGCGTTTTCGCGCTCTTACTCCGTCTTCCATAGGTCCTGATAACAATGGTAGACGTCGCTGTCATCGATCGACATCACCTCATTACCAGAAATCTTAATCATGGTCTTCTTGACTATGGCGCGACCCTGGTTCTGAACGACGGTTCGGTCATCGTCCGTCGACGTCAGCGAAATAGTGAAAGCGAGGCGAACAGTCCCCGGCACAATGACGTCGTTAGCTCCGAGGTTGGGGAAGCGGACCAAGAGCTGCTGGTTCTGGTCGATCGTCGATGGGTTGTTCGTAATAACGACACTCTGTCTCAAGCCTTTTGCCCCGAGGGGCTCACGCAGTTTGCGGTATGGATTGAGTTTGCGACCGTATTGACTCGAAGACATAATTTAGTGAAACTATATTAAACCCGTATGGTTTTGTCTTTAATACATAATTAATTTTAAGAAAATTAGATGGATGATTACGATATTAACATGGATGCAATCGGCAGAGACGATTTCCGCGATGATGATGACATCGATGATGACATCGATGATGACATCGATAACTATGACGAAACGACCTTCATAGGGACGCCAGCAACCCAAAATACACCTTTGTTTGTTCCAGGCAAACCACGAAATAAGCCTTTTGTTAATCCAAGCGCATCTTTGTTTGGTCCAGACGCAAAAAATACGCCCTTCTCACGTTTTCCTACGTGGGAGGCCCCACCCGAAACTCCGGCATGGGCGGGTGGTGTCGAGATTCCTGCGGGGACTCCAAGGATGAGCTGGCGCCTCTCACGGAAACGGAGTCTCGGGTGAAACGGTGGGAGAGTGAGGTGTCTAAACACGGCATCAATGCCACGTTGGAGTTCCGCAGCACTAAAAGAGGAGACTTGTGGGTTAAATGGGGTAATAGCTGGTAGTTGCTGACGTACAAAAACGACCCGACCAAGTTCCTCAGCCCCTCTTCCTTGAACCGATATGGAGTACTCTTCGCTCGAGCTCTCGGAGTGATCGATGATCGGGCGCAGCTGCCTCAACAAATGGTAAAAATCCTACAGTCTACCGACGAAACGCTGGTGAAGACGGCCGCCGCTATAGAAACGAGCGATATCAGCGAGGTCCCTCGTATAGCCACCGACGCTATTAACACAGTGGAAACTACGGTCAACGAAATAAACGGCACTAAGTATGACCCACCATTACCTCTTCGCGAACTCCTGGGACTCGATAAGTTTCTGCAAACGGTCCGGGGCGAACTGGTCAATAACCTCTCCAAACTCACGGTGCTGGACGAACATATCGCGCTAGAAGAAAGAAAACTTGGGGAAGTCCGTGACGATAGAGAATCTACCGAGCGGATCAACAAACTCCTGCGGTCTTTGCGGGATGAAAGAGAAGCTCGCTTGGAGGTTGTCTCGACTAACCGTGAGGCACTTTCGGAGCCACGAAACAATCTCGAGGTTCCTGCACGAGGACACGACACTCGGTGAGCGTCTTCGCACTCTGTTCAGAGAGAAGGGCGTCACGATAGTAACCATCATCGCAGCTTTCAGCATGATTATATCGACCCTAATTCTATCTATATCGTCTCTATTTGTAGCTGTCAATGCTGGTGCCGCACCAGCACCCGCACCAGCACCCGCACCAGCACCCGCGCCATCCGGCGGAGCCAAGGAGTGGATAAAAAAACAACTAAAAGCCCTCGCCAGTCTCCTGGCTAAATTAGCAGGAAAGGTGGCTGCCGCGCTGCCTGGGTTGATAGGAGGTCTCCTCTCCTTCTCGTTATCTATATTATCAAAAACGGTCGGATGGCTCGCCGAGAATGCTTGGGCTTTAATCGTGGCGATCGCCGGTCTCCTACTATTCTTCGCCAGAGAGTTCCTAAAACCAAAGCGTAAATAGTCCGATCGCCACGAGGGCGACGACGAGCGCTAATTTCTCCTCCTCGTGTGTTGTGCTTCCAATCTCGATTGGTGTTTCAACATTGTTGATGATTGGATTGGGGGAACTCGATGGTGCATCCAATTTACTAATTGCGGGTACTGGGTTCGATTGTGTTGAGGGATGTGTATCCATTTTGTGTTTTGGGCGTTTTATGAAATCGGTTCCACTTACAACACTGTTGAACCCGATCATGTTGGGGGTGCGCTTGATGATATCCGTGTTCACGTTACCGTTGTGGCCGATTTTTTGATTGGAGGTGGCGATTACGATCTGATTATTGTAACCGTCAACCGGGTCGTCTCGTAGTATCATATTGCTCGGCGCCATATAAAGACCTATTCCAAATACATAGTCTACGGGAGTGCTGGCATTCTGCAAAACGTCTTGATAATTCTGGATCGCCTTCTCCAGATCCACCCTAGCTGAGATGGCGTCCTCTACAAGTGCCAAGAATTGTTTTTGTGCATCAAACGCCGTTCCCGTGCCCAGTATAGAACTGCGAGTTTGCTTCTGTGCGCCGAGGATGGCCCAGACGTACGTGCGAATGGAGTCGTTGACGCGAGTAACCCCGGCCTGCGTGAACCCTAGACCCTTATCTAACATAAATGTACCCCACGCGTTCTGAACCTCAGCAGCCTGCTGTATGTAATCTACGTGAGCCCGTTTCGGAGGTAACATTTTACAAGAAAACACGCCGCAGTGCCGACCTCCAGACACTTCCGGCCCGAAAGTCAAAGTCGCGGGGTCAAAATTCCCGGCGTTCCGACTGACGATGTGGTCACCGGAGTGATCGTGTCTAAAATCAGTCTGCGTCCAATTCCCGGACTGGCCCCGAATGAGAACATCCCCGAGGCCGGTGGTGGTAGGAAATGCTTTCTGTCTCCAGTCCGCGTCTTTTGAAACGTTAAATTCGTTACACAGTCGTTCAATCGCCATACGGTCGTATGCGTTGGAAATGGGATCCCAGGCGTCGTCTTGAGGTAGTGAAATACCTAGTTCTTTGAGAATCCTCCTAATAGTATAATACGCGTGAAAGTTGTAGACACTTCGGAGCATGACATTCTTGGATGTCAGATGGTCTTTATGTGAAACTCCACACCCGGCTGTTGCGCACCATACAGCGAAATTTATTTGGTTCTGCCAAAACTGCATCGGTGTTGCTTTCAACCAGTTTACCGCCTCCATCGTAGTAATCTTGGACAGTCTATATGGTTCAAAGATGTTAGGGAAATTGGTGGCAAAGCCACTGTTCGGTCTAACCGTTACGGTTGGGTGTACAAGGTGGTTAACAACGTCTTTTTGCTTGTATTTACCTCCGACCGCGTACTTTGCATTAGAGTTAAAGCTAAATGCTTTTGTATCCATTGAAAGATATTATTATGTTTGCTACTATCACTAATGTTCAAAAAGGGAGTTGTGAACTTCAAAAGTCAATCGACAACTGCTGCGGAAAACACCGGGTAGGCCTCAGATCAATCACGTTCACAGTTGGATGGCAGAATGTGGGGAAGAGCGAAGGGTTTTACTTTGTGAAGGATGGACAACAATTAGGTGTAAAGCTGCCTCACGGACTGTGGGGAATAAGACAGCTCAAAGATTTTGTCAACTCAGAGCTTGACGGTATAATCAACCTCACAGTATCGAATTCTACCGGGCTCGCAACAATGACCATCAGCACTGATAATAAGGTAGTGGTCTCCCCGGGGTTGGGTATTCAACTCGGTTTTAGAGAGACATACTCCTCAAACCTGGATCGGGTGAACACATCGTACAACACGGTAGACGGCACTCCCAGCACATTACTGAAAACCGTGCAAGCCAGCGACTGTTTCTATGGCGAGACTGTGACCTTAGACTTCCCACACCCCGAGATGAAAGTTTTGGAATCGGGACATATCCACGAATTTACGGTCTCTATTCTCGATGATCAAGCGAGAAAGTTGAAAAACGATTACCCGATTTCGGTAGTTCTCGAAATTTCTAATTGGGTATAGGTGCCCAATATTATAATTAATTTTATTATGAGTATATACGGACCAGGTAGTTCTTCCGATTGGGTGACAAATTCAACGAATTTGGAACCGGCAGAAGGTGGATTCATCCCGACAGAGGGCGCTTCTTTTTTAACTACTGGAAAAACCAAGGCCCTGATAAATAAAACTATATCGAAGGTCACAAACGGGATTCACAGGAGTATATCAGATGTTAGAGTAGAAGTGCTGACGGCGACTGCACACATTGAGGGAGTCCGAACGGATATTGAGAAAGATCAGGCGGCTTATAAGGTGTTGCGCTCAGAGGACTCTCTCATCAGAGTAACGGAACTAAACGAACTAGGTAAAACAATAACCAAATTTCGAAAAGAGAGCAGGTCGGATATTGATAAATTCCGAGAAGACCACCAGGCGGCCCTTACGGAGAGTTTTGATACGTTGCGCTTAGAGGACTCTCTCATTAGAGATGCGGCACTTACCGAACTAGATAAAAAAATAACCAAATTTCGAAAAGAGGCCACGTCGGGTATTGAGAAAGCCCGAGAAGACCACCAGGCGGACCTTACGGAGGCTTATGAGGTGTTGCGCTCAGAGGACTCTCTCGTCAGAGAAGCGGCGGTTGCCGAACTAGATAAAAAAATAACCAAATTTCGATAAGAGACCCGGTCGGGTATTGATAAAGTCCGAGAAGACCACCAGTCGAACCTTGCGGAGGCCCTCGCGGAGGCCTATAATGCGTTGCGCTTAGAGGACTCTCTCAACAGAGAAGCTACACTTACTGAACTAGACGGGAAAATAGCCGAATTTCTGAAAGAGACCCGGTTGGGGGTTGAGGGGGTCCGAGAAGACCACAAGGAGGCCATTGCGGAGGCTTACGGGGCGTTGCGCTCAGAGGACTCTCTCAACAGAGAAGCGGCACTTACTGAACTAGACAAAAAAATACCCTAATTTCAAAAAGAGACCCGGTTGGATCTTGATGGAGTCCGAACGGGTATTGAGAAAGCCCGAGAAGACCACCAGGCGGATATTACGGAGGCTTATAGGGTGTTGCTCTCAGATGACTTTCTCAACAGAGAAGCGGCACTTACTGAACAAGACAAAAAAATAACCGAATTTCAAAAAGAGGCCCGGTCGGGTGTTGAGAAAGCCCTAGAAGGCCACCAGGCGACCATTACGGAGGCTTATGATGCGTTGCGCTTAGAGGACTCTCTCAGCAGAGAAGCGGCACTTACTGAACTAGACAAAAAAATAACCGAATTTCAAAAAGAGACCCGGTCGGGTATTGAGAAAGCCCGAGAAGACCACCAGGCGGCCCTTACGGAGGCTTATAGGGTGTTGCGCTCAGAGGACTCTCCCAACGGAGAAGCGGCACTTACTGAACTAGACAAAAAAATAACCGAATTTCAAAAAGAGACCCGGTCGGGTATTGAGAAAGCCCGAGAAGACCACCAGGTGGCCCTTACGGAGGCTTATAGGGTGTTGCGCTCAGAGGATCGGACGGGGATTGCGGGATTAGGAGCCTGAGTGTTTGAATCTATCCGCGCCGTTGATGAATCACTTGTTGCGGTTGATGATCAAGTAAAACGAGTTCGTACTGAGGCATATAACTCAAACAGTGCGCTTGTCGGAATAGTGCGAACAATGAAAACACCAAAACGTGTCATAACAGTTTGGGCTGAGAAGCGGAGCCCATTGGTTGAGGGGCACTATGAATATTCTTTCTGTGCCAAAGCGAGTAATAAATGTGGGGGATACACTATGACAGCCGCAGGTGAAGTTATCCAAATGGCGGTCTGCTCGGTTAATGGTAGTGGTAAACCTGTGGGCGCGGTCGCGATAAATATTGTAGTAGATGGGGAAGAACGGTGGGTTGGAGTCACTAAAATCTCTGGAGATAGTTCGACGGTGGTTTCGTTCTCCGGTTATGATCGAATTAGACTTTCCAAAGGTAGTGTTATTAACTTTGTTACGAAAATCGGTGACCCAGAGAGTTCTTCCACTATTGTCTCATTGTTAATTGAACTTATTTTGTAAATAATAATATATTGAAAATCATGAACGAATCAACGCTTCCAATTGTCAATATCACTCCATCAACACTGTGTACAATTAACGAAAGAAGTTCAGATTTTAGGTTGAATAATATCGTCGCTATGCAGGATATTTTAGTTAGACAATATACAAATAGAAAAAGAAACGCTAAAAAATATAGACACGCGGTGAACACGGCTGAAGCATCTAGCACGGCTCTAGCGAATGTTTCTGTGTTGTGTGGGGAGGGAACAGCTGCAATTATATCCACCATTATAACGGTTCTTGTAGCGGGGATTTTATGTGCGGTGTCGGCCGTTTCTGGGTTGTTGTGTATGGAAATTAGGGCGTCGGGTGGAAAACTCGAGAAAAAATGTAGAAAACATGATAGAATATCTGTTCTCGCCAGGTCGAAGAAAAATACCATCGACGTTATGGTGTCCAAAGCGTTGGCCGATAATAAAATATCAAATTTAGAGTTTGAATCCGTGGTGGAAGAAATGGGGAGATATGAAAAATTAAAAAAAGATATAAGAATCAAGGCGCGCGCCACCATGCCCAAAATTGAGTGTACTGATTGGGATAAATTTAGGGTAAAACTTGGAGATAAAGTCGGAAGAAATGTTACAGCACCATTGTGATATTTTATAAAATAATTAATTTTATAATTAATTTAAAGAAAATTATAAAATTAATTATATTGGTGCAGTAAACAATTTATTAATTAATTTTAGGAAAATTATTAACAATTTAAAAATAAAAAAAGTTTTAGGTTCCACCGAGGCTCGAACCCGCGCCAGCAAAACCCTTCTGGGTCCACCCCGCTAAGCCTTCGCTTAAATTTCTTCTATTTTTTTATTTTTTCGGCTTAGCGAGGTGTGTTACACTCACATCTCCTACACCCCATCATTGGACCGATACCGCGGACCCCACCTCATCGTTACCTCCATCCGCTATAATGTGTAGAGCGGCCAGGGTGAAGTACATGTGGCGAAACTTATCTCACTGTTGAGATATTAATGCCGGCGTCCCGACACCGAACTGTGTTTATTTCTCGTATATAAACTTAACTTTGCTGGTGAAATAAAAAAAATTGTTATTTATTATTAATTAATTATTTTATTATATTAATTAAGATGTTTTCTATATAATAGGGGGTGTTCAGCTTTAAATTATAAATATTTTTATAATTTTATTAAAATTAATTAAATAACGAACCATCCCGGAAATTCGTGAACTATATAACCCTCACTAAGTGTTTATAAACTGTGTACACCACCTGTGTAAATCGATAGCCCGTTTACATACCATCGATAAGGCTATAAATAGCCGTGTGTGTAATATATATTACAGTGTGTTTATTTTCCATCCCGGAAGACGTAATCGTGTAAACCTCTCTATAAATGGACACTTAATATACGTGTAAGGTGGGACACCTAATTTACATTTTCATAACGCGTGTAATTGGAACATTGTCGTCTGTTTGGTGTTGTGATTACAACATAAATTTATAAGCGATATCGTAGAAATGTACATTCGTAAACGAATCGTTGGGTTTTAATAGTTTTATATAATACGCCTTAGTTTCATATCCGATACGCATTATCCGTCTTAATGTTTGTATTTGTCTCTTGTATAGTTGACATAATTGCCGGTATAATATTGTAAATGCAACGTTTTTATCGGAGTGTAATAAATTACGCTGGTATTTCATGTATTCGATATCGCCTAGTGTTCTCATTTTATAGAATTTATATATAGGATTATAACCCCCGTTTTCTTCGTAAACTTCTTCAACACAGCCATTAAAAACTTTCAATTCCAATTGTATTGTATTATCCATTTTCTCTAATAATATTGGTACTTGTTTTTTTGTGTTCAATTTTGTAATTTTATAAAATTAGTTTGATAATGTTTTTTACAGTGTTTTAATGCTGTAGAAACACCGTGACTTATTAGATCGATTCTATCTTTGTAACTGACTTTCCGATTTCAATTATTACTAAACGATAATATCCCTAAACTAAACGTAATCCCCTGTTAACCATTCGATGAGTAGCCTGAGTGCCACCACATGGTGGACATAGCAGTGACTCGGCTTTGGTCCCTACCCCACAATGCCGACATGGGCGAGGCGAAACGGAACCTCTTCGCATCCATGCACGGTGATGTTTGCAATATTCGTAAATACCGGTGCGAAAACATCTCTCGTGACTACCTGTCTTCAACCACGCACACTTAACTAGAACCATTATGTTGTATATATATACTGAGTATAACATAGGGATTTTTATCTCTAATAGGGTGTATCTTCTCATGTCATAAATATATGGTCTCGCGGTAGTAGTATATAAGAGTCACAAATGATACCATCATGCTGTGGAAGGTGCCGCGCATAGCCGGTGCCTTCCAGAGGTGATGGTATCATTGTGACTCTTATATACTACTTGCCATATATTTTTCCCATTCACGGCACTAACCTACTATTCTCTATATATGATCTTATGAGTGATGACTTAATGTGATATTAATTAAAGGAGTTGACTGATTTCATAAAGGAAACTAGGTTACTTTTTATGAACTCAACCAACGGATTTCATAATCAAAGTATTTGCACTTGCACAAGTGATGCTTTAATATAATATTCACATAAGATGGCAAAAGTGCGAATCTCCTCTTCGGCTCGGCTCAGAAACGAATTCGAGCCGAGCCTAATAATGTTGATATCAAAGCCACTAGGATGGTATTCCATTTATCAGGTAACATAGTGAGCAAATAGGGCGTGGTTCAGTTTGAAAAGAACCCGGATTTACATACGATGACAATCTGTTATTCCTATGCATTTTATAGCCATGCCTGGTAATTGTATATATTAGTATCTACCTAGTTTGTCCACCAGGCCAATTGTCTTGTAATGTTCGACCTGTTGACCCACCCAATCCTCCGTTGTAGCATCACGGTACGTGTTCCAACAGTCCACATACTTTTCGAACTTGTCGAATCCATAACCTACAATGATAGGCGACTTGTCGTGATTGATATATTTGTATATACGTTATTACATGTATCTGTGTCAAAATGTGAATAAAATATTGTTTAAACTAATGATAGGCGACTTTGTAAATGTGGTGCAGTTCGCTCCATTAGGTGCATTTCGTTCAGTTACATGTGTATGTATGTATATTGAAGAGTAGTCAATGATGACTACAGTCTGTTTCACGAAACCTGCCCAAATGTTACGGCTATATAAACAATGCAAAAATAATGTTTTTTTGATAATATTAAATTATATCAAAATTTAAGAATGATCCTTCTTTTTATTTCGTAAAATCTGGTTAAATATTGATTTTATCTAAAAAAAAAATGTTTCATTCTATGGGAATTTAACATGGGGGAAAAAGAGATGGAGAACCTGGAGGAGGAGTCGAAATGAAAATAAAAATTGGAAAGTGACTCTGAAACCTGGCTAGACAGCTTGGAAATGATCTAACTAAGAAAACGAAAGTTAACTTTTGAAAATAGGTCCACTATTTCTGAAATTCTCCATATTAAATCCCCATACCCATCTTCACTCTGTGGAAATTGTTTTTTCGCAATGAAATCGATATTGGACGAAATTTCACGAACTAGAAAGAAGGCTCATTCTTAAATGTTTCTGTAATTTTGCATTGTTTATTTAGCCGGAAAATTTGGACAGGTTTCGTGAAACAGACAGTATTCCAGTATTTGACTGATATGTACACATGTACATGTACGAGGGCGATTCAATAAATTCCAGGAAATGTGCTGTGAAAGACTCATTTTTTAAATGAATTGTCTAAAACCTCACGTGATTTTCAGATACAAATATTTTCTTCAATTAGTCATGTAATTTACCGAAACTCGATTATGCAAAACTGAAGACCGATAACCATAGTAACGTCGTGTTTTGGGACACGACGCACTTCACTCGGGAACCCTCGACCCATTCCGTAAAATCGCGAATAGAACTCGGGAATGACTGGGAGGCTGCCATTTTTATTTTCAGCATTGCGTCTATGGTAATTCTAGAATGCATCCGTGTGGCCGAATCACCGGTTCATACGCCATTACAGACCATCGGATATAAGCAAGCGGGTTCCCAGTCATAGCAACAGCGAAGCAGTAAGTCGGGAACCAATTACTCTGGTCCCGCTGCAACACAATAAATAAAGGAAGCGAAGTAAATAGGGAACCAATTTGTTTATCCGTTGCTGGAGAAGATCTTATTTTTTTTAAAAATAATTAAACCCGACTCAGTCATTCCAGTATATCTGATATATTGGATAGACTGACACTAATAATTTTCATTAGATAGGAATAAATAAAGGTTGGTGGATTTTAAAAGTTTAATCTGGAACTTGGCAACTCGTCCTATATATAACTTATTTAGTCAACACGTCCACGAATTAATTCGTCCCCATTGTGTCAACGTTGGCACGACGTTGTTGTTCGCACGTTGTACCAGTCAATGTGGCACCCTAGCTGGGACACACTGCCATTATTGATTTAAAGCCAATCCGTCTCATATATTTGACATATGGGTTTTCACATTATACGCTGCAAATGACCTATATCAACTATTCTGGAAGTCATAATTCGTCCATTTCGGCACCTGCAGATTAGAATTACCTCCTGGAAGAGTACAGGGGGAATTGGACCCTTTTCCTATAATTTGTTTTAACTCTTCAAACAAGATAATTTTGACCGTGTGGAAACGTTTAAAGGCATAAATTTAAAGTTTGATAACCACTTGATATAATTAGATGCCCGTGTTCAAATCATTCTTTTTTATATATTTTTTTAATCAAATCAATTTTTAAATGGGGATATTGCCTGTCAGACGCAGCTATATAACAACAGAAAGTTGAGTTAAAGTTTTTGGCTAAGTCATTTGACCATGAAGACAGTGGGCTGCATGGACGGACTAAATAATGAAAATATGGATGATGACAAATAAGTATATGAAGTTTCAAGCAAATTGGGCCTGCAGAGATACACCAACAAGAGCGCCGGAGGTCACAATAAACGCCCACCAAACATGGTCAATGAAGCAAAAAAAACGTAGGTCAATGTCACATTAAGGTCAAATGGTATACATGTATGTGTATGTCACTTGCTGATCTACACCATTAGCTGATTGCATGAGTATTAAGTAAATCGGTTGAACACTAGAAATAGTAGAAGACGAGCATAAAGTTGCATTTTCTGAGTCACAAATGGGGCATAACTCCATATGATTTTAGGTGGAGTGAAAACGTTTGTGTTACTAACTGCGGCACTTTATGGAAAATGTAGAAGTAGCTCGCTGTAAATGTCAAAAATAGGAATTTTGGATCTTGAAAAAGGGAATAATTACGTAAAAAAAGTATATTCAGCCCTCTGAAATTAAGATAACCTGACAGGTACTTAAAACACCAGAGTCACGTAGCCCCACTCCCCAAACGTAATAGTATTAGTATTAATCTTATTACTTTTATAATCGGTATAACCGGATTCAACTCTCACGTACTAGAAAGCCAAACATATACCTGAGAGTCAAACCAGGGATATTGGGATTCCGGTAAGAATGCATCCCCCTGTTAAATGTACCCTTCGCATGCTGCCAACCAACCGCCCAAACAAGTACATGAAGTTTCAAGTCAATCGGACATAGAGTTGCCGAAATAATCAGTGTCCAAAGCGGCCTATCAACGGCCTATCAACAGTTATGGTCATTTAAGGCCGGGTCAATGGGTTTAGTGCTAAATCCCATGATATTACCTGTACAAGTACATGTTCATGTTCAAGTACATCTACAAATGGGGGGGAAATCCCAAAATCAGAACTGAATATTTACAATAACACCAGATGGCAGCGGCCCGCATGTCGAGGCATTTGATGGTATTTTTAAAAACATTAACGCAGATTTCGGACGGATGCACGCACGCACGGACACCCAGACGTCATTGTGATCACTGTCTCGCTTTCCGCAAGCGGGCTCGACACAAACTATATATTCAGCCCTGAAATCAGAATAATCCTGATCTGATTCCAGGTCCTCGCCACACCAGAATCACTTGGCCCCCTCCCAAAAGCAGTACGATCAGTAATAATCTTACTACTTTTATAATGGGCAATAACCCAATTCAACTCTCAGGTAACAAAAGAGCCAATGATTAAAACATACCCGAGGGCCAAACCAGGCAAATCGTGTTTCCTATAAGGAGGAACCCCTACCGTCTACCGTTAATTTAAGGCATTGCGTTTGCCCGACAACCACCCACCCTTGAGCATGTGGGCCTCATGGGTGGGCTGTGGAATGATTTGATTTAATGGTGTGTACAGCCTGTCAACAGCTAAGGTCATTTTTGGCCGGATTAATGGGATTGAATCCTATAATGGCATACATGTACGTTACCTGCGGGATCCCAAGTCAGAACCGAATATTTACAGAAAAAAATATATATTCAGCCCTGAAATTAGAATAACCTGACCTGGTGCCAGGTCCTCATAACACTAGTCACTTAGCCCCACTCCCCAAAAGTAATAGGATTAGTACTAATATTATTACCGGTGAATGTTACGGAGTACCTGAATTACATTGGAGTTGAAATAATTTAGGATCAAATACAATCTAACGTTTCATATACATGTATAATAAATGTTCAAAGCCAGTATGGTATACTTTACCATTTATATTGTGTTGGTAGCCACATGTAATTTACACAAATTGATACATAAAACTGCTGAATTTGAAATGACATTTAAAAGTATACCTTTAATCAGCTCGAGACAGAAGTGCAACGCCCAGATTCCATTGTTATCACTATTTTGATCTCTCCGGAAGCAAGCACAATAAATAGTTTGTGCCATATTGAGCCTGAATTAGAGATTAGGCCATAAAAAAGTACTTTGTTCTCAAACATGGGGTTTGCAGAATGTGACGCGTGAGGGCGGATTTTTTATATATATATTTTATTTTTGTTTGAGATGTTCGTCTATGATTTATTTTCAAGTTGTCAAATGCATATATATGTTCTATAAAGTTACTATAACCACTTTAGATGTGAAAAATCAGCAGATTTCATCACACTTGGTTGGATTTAACATATTTCTGCGAGGTAGTGTTTCTATTTGATCATGTGGCGAATTACAAAAAAAGTACGATTTCATTACTCCATGTCAATAAAATGCTTGATGCGCAGAGATTATTCTGACGTGGCTATATCTGAGAAGTACATTTTTATGGCATGAAGCTCAATTAACACGATTAATCAAAATGATTTATTTCGAAACATGCAATTCGTGCTCAGAAATTGTATAATCATATTTTAATAAGAGTAATAACTGCAAACAGTGTCACATAATTCAATTTATTTCATACATACATGTACATGTATCTGACATTGCTTTAAAGGGTGCATACAATATACCGGTAAGCTGTCATTGATGGATATTAGGATGATCAGATGGAATGATGAAAACTATATACATGTACACTTAGTCAAACCGAGTAATTCTAACTCCATAGCATGAACATATGACCACTTCTTAATGTGTGAAAAAGTTCAAAGTTTCAAGGTCATATTAATGGCAGTTTGGATAAAAAAACTCTGTATATAGCCACTTTAAATGAACGTAGCTGTGTCAATTAGCCAATTTAGACAACATAGCTGTCAAGTAGCCAACTTAGAGCATCTCATATGATGTGAAACATACCATATAATATTAAAATCAGACTTTTATCAATTAACAAGTTTTGTATTGACCCAATACGTACTGACTGATAACATAATGTCGCAGCAGGCATTTACATGATCAGTGGAATGACACAACGTGAAATAGTCCGAGTTCTTTTCAGCAAAAAATATCACCTAACATAACATGATACCTGATAACGCTCGGCTCGGAAATGGCAGCAGCGAGCCTTGTAATTCCTAAGCGATTCCTAGCCTTGATAACTTGATATCAACAGACGCTAGAATGGTATTCTCTATTTACCAGGGTGATAAGATGAAGCATCTTATGAGATCAAAGGTCATTGTTAAACAAACGTTTGTTTCCTGTAACACGACTCGGAATGCTAGGATTGGTTTAGGCATAAAACGTGCACTGAACATTTATTTTCATCAGTTTGTCTGTTATAGTGGTGCATGGACCAGTGTTGAAAATGTATCGTAAAACATTTTTACTGAACAAGGTATTAAAATATCAATAAACAAGAAATGTGGCCTGTCGGCACACAAATACCCCCAGATTGGAGAAACTGTGGCAAAGTTAATTAACCAAAGTGATAAGTATTCACAAGCACATGTATGATTGTCAGAAGGTCATGGTCATATTAAGGGAAGTGTTGATGTGTGGCATTTGTCCACAACTATGATGTATTGAAATATTACAGTAATCCATCAAGGGATATAGAAGTTATGACATAAATGAGAAGCTCAGGCGAACTTATGTGTGAAAAAGTTCAAAGTTGTTATGGTCAAAAGGTCAAGGTCATATTAAAGGCAGAATGGATGTGTGTCATCTGTCCACAAGTATGCTGTGTTAAATATCTAAGCAATCCTTCAAGTAATATGAAGTTATAGCAGAATTTCTAAACTCCGTCAAACTTCTTAATGTACCGGACACAGGCGGACGAACAGACACACGGAGACACAGTCCAAATACCATATGCTTACGGCTCTACCAAGACGGGGGGCATAAATATAGGTTTGTCGTGTTACAACAAAGAAACACAATTTTATTTTAGTTCTAACATGGCCCCTCAGGGCTCCAGATAAGGATATTTTCGTGGTAAATCAGCATTGAAAATCAGGAATTCAGCATTGAAATAGGGAGTACAAATCAGCATTGACATTTCAGCATTCGAAAATTGCAGCTGAAAATATGTTGTCCTACACCACCCACACTTTTCTACCTACAACTATCAAGAACAGATGGAGATAGTTGTGTATGTCTGTTCAATTAACACCTTTATGAAACGTTTATGAAATAAAGTACTACAATTGAAATTAGTGGTGAAATATTGTATGATACCGAACCCCACAGGGGACGTAGAATTCTTTTTTTATTAATTCGTTCCACTCAATTTAACAATTAGTTCCCACGAATTAACAATTTGTTCCCTCAATTTAACAATTAATTCCCACGCGAACGAATTGTTAAATTGAGGGAACAAATTGTCAATTTGCGTGAATGAATTGTTAACTCGAGGGAACAAATTGTTATTTCATGGGAACGAATTGTTAAATCAAGGTAACAAATTGTTAAATTGATGGTACAAATTGTTATTTCGTGGGAACAAATTACTAAAAAAAATCCATGTGCACTGCGGGGCTCCGTACTATAAGAATCTAATTTCATCACTGAAAAATATGTTTTGGGGTAAAATCTTTAAGGCTAAACCGTATTGCAGCTCTGGTCCCTAGCATGCACTAAAAGTACATGTACTTCAACATTTGGATGGACGCCACTCATTCAGACAGCTGGTTGGCTTTAGTCTCTGTGTCTCAGTCGTTCTTAAACCAAAGATGACCAGAATTTCTCGCATCTCAACACCATACAGCTCCATCGTCACTGCGGATGATCCTTGGCACTGTACAAGCTCACTAGCATCACTACAAATTTCACAATTATTGCTTGAGACACAATGAAGTTGATTCCCATCCAGTACATGTAGGTGGCACACAGGGCACTAATGTGGCTCCCAGTCTTTGGCTGGTTGTCCATTTCAGCTAACAATTGCAACATTTGTTGTATTTGTCTCCTTTACCGGCTTAGGTGACACAATGTACAGCTAGATTAATTAACATAGCTGGCTTCCTAAACTTCCAAGTAGTCAGAGCGATGATCTTCTGTCCTGTAATATAAACACATTGTGTGTTAGAGCAGAGCTTTAACATAATGTTGTAGTGACATAGAGAATACCCGACTATAGTGTCTTTTGATATCTAATTTATCAGGCAAGGCTAGGAAGCACGTAGGAATTACGAGGCTTGCCAAGAAATTCCTACAGTTTCCGAGCCGAGCCTGATAAACATGATATCAAAAGGCACTAACATAGTATTCTATTTACATAGTATTAGGTACATAATGAGAAATTGTGACTTTGTTTTCGTTGAAAAGAATGTGTACTTGTTTCTGTGACGTGAAGGTTAGGAAACACGTAGGCATTTTGAGGTTTGCCGAGGAATTCCTACCGTTTCCGAGCCGAACCTGATAAGCCTGATATCAAAAGACAGTAGTATGGTTTATCAGGTTACGTTTTATGCTAAAAAATGACCACAGAATGTCAGATGACGTCGTAATATATGGACATAACGCAGACTTGTTTACGTTGTGTCATTACACCGACGTCATTCGGTAACGTCACGTGACGTCATCCGACCAATGGAACATCAGTTTTCATGTTATTGTATTAACCTGGATGTTTGCATCAAGTCAATGCCTGATACAACAATGTGTTATCAGTCAGTACGTATTCGGTCAATACAGGGCAGGTTACCTGATAAATAGAGAACACCAGGGTAGTGTATTTTGATATCAAGCTTATCAGGCAAGGCTAGGAAACGCGTAGGAATTCCTACCGTTTCCGAGCCGAGTCTGATAAACTGGATATCAAGACACTAGCATGGTATTCTATTTCTCAGGTAACGTTTTACATGTATGCTAAAAAATGACGTCATTATCTCTGGATAGAACGCGGACTTGTTTACATTGAGTCATTACACCGACGTCATTCGGTAACGTCATTTGGATGTCATCCGACCAATCTAACGTCAGTTTTCACTTTGTTGTCAATGCCTGATACAACAATATGTTATCAGTCAGTACGTATTCGGTCAATACGTAGCTCGTTACCTGATAAAGTGTCATCTTAACACTTAGACTTTGTATGTATTTCCAAATGAAAAGCCAATGTGTCTCAAATGATCACAAGCACAAGTTGATTTTCATGTAGGTCACCTGCAGTATATCAAGTTAAAAATCACATGTAATATGTTACTACAAGTCAGAACGGCATGCAAATAAATCGGAGCCGCATGACAATTGTTCGAATCGGTATGAAATGGTCTGGATCGTAATGAAAATAGTTCAGATCGGCATTAAAATTATTATCACACAATTTTAATGCTGGTCCGACCCATTTCCATGCCGATCCAAATAATTTTCATGTTGATATGAACCATTTTCAAGCCCGAACCAGTTTCATACAAACATTTCCATGCCGACCAAACAATTTTCATACCGACCGAGCCATTTTCATGCCTGTCTGAAACATTTTCATGCTGATCCAAACCATTTTCATGTCGATTAGAACCATTTTCATGCACAAAACATTTTTACGCAGAACCGAACCATTTTCATGTTGATTATAACCATTTTCATGCTGGTCCGACACATTTTCATGCCCAAAACATGTTTGCCCAAAACATGTTTATGCCCGAACCATGATCATACCGATCCAAACCATTTTCATGTCGGTCCGAAGAATTTTCATTCCGATCTGAAACATTTTCATCATCATACCGGACCGAACCATTTTCATGTCGATATGACTCCAATCCAAACTTTTGTTAAGCCGATCTGAACAATTGTTATCATGTTCATTCCGATCCAAACCATTTTCATGCCGATTCCAACTTTTTATGCCAACCAGAACCATTTTCACGTCACCCAAATCATTTTCATGCCTAACCAAACCATTTTCATGCCGCCGAACCATTTTTGTGCAAATCCGAACCAATTTGGTAATGCATTTCTTCTACTATTGTACCAGGAAGTACAATTTGAGTAACATTATAATTTCTTGTTGTGAAATATTAATATTACCTGCAAAGTCAGTTCCATCCACAACACACCCACCCCTTGTAAGCTATTTGTATAGTGAATCATAGCTGATTTTTATCGGACGGAAAAATCTTTCCTTTTTTCTGCATAGATATGTTGTGATCATTCATTTGCGAGACGGTTCAAATGAGTGGTAACAACATATACTTTAATTGAGAAATGAAGAATGTAAGTGACATATGCAATTGATTAATGCTAATACTTGTAACAGGATACAGAAGAAAATACAAACAACAGAAGTAGTATAATACCTCCTTATTAGAAACCAGAATTTTCTGCCTGAAACGGCGGGCAACTTCCCTGCATTACACAGAATATTCAAGTTACTTTATTACTAATTAGCTGCGATTATCTCGGCTGGGTGAACTATAACTACACAGAAATGCAAGGGTAGTAGCTTAGATAATCTCAGCTCTACGGATTTATTTTACTATTTCATCTGTCTTTTATATTTTCTGTATCCGTTACATCTAACAAATTTAAGACAGAAAATACAAAAAAACAGATGAAATAGTAGAAGACATCCGTAGAGCTGAGATTAACTGCACATATTCCGCTTTATAGGCAACAGGTTGTCCTATTCTATTATGTAGTGCAATGTAATGAAATATAATTAGAGTTATGTACTCAGAACAACATGTTATGATGTATGCTATGGACGGTACAACTTTTGCAGAGTTACATTCCTACAACTAATGCACAGGGGTCACCCGTGGGGTGATGGTGTCTTTTTGATAGTTGCGAACGTAACTATGCGGACGGTACGGCAGTAGATTGCAAGAGTTACCGTTCGCAACTATCTTTTTGACAGACCTCTGCAATATTTGTTGGGTGGCACGATTTACCCAAATCTACCCAAATCTTGCCCAAATCTACCCAAATATTCATGTAATTATTATATTTGTTAATAAATAAAGCTATATACATAATAAAAAACGATGTTTGGACTGTACTTACATAATATCTGTCATTAATTTCCTCATTCCAGGGCGCATTTTAATGTTTTGATGCAAAATGGTAATATTTGTAAAAAGTATATAATATAATCATAAAAGTTATTTTTAATGAAGATTTGGGTAGATTGGGGTAAGATTTGGGTAGATTTGGGTAAATCATGCTGCCGATATTTGTTCTCCTTCTTTTTATGAATTTATTGCCGCCATTTGTTGGATGGGAATGTTCAAGGTCCCTTATATGACACCAGCACCAAACAAGATCCATTACAAGTGGGGACATATCGGAATACCAGCTATTAAAACGGCCAAAAATATTGACTGTAAACAACATTGTCGACTTCTATTCTTGTCGGGTATAGGTTCATATCGCACTATTTTGTCCGCAATAAACGTTCCGTAAACGCTTCAGAAAAATACTTGGCAACAGTAATTACGTAAATGTATTACCTTTGTGTTTGATATCGTTCATTTATCTGTCAATTGCTGAATATCTGTGAAAATCCATCTCGTGTTTTGGAATCGATAAATTCTTCCTCGTGTTTTGCCTTTTGGAATCGACAATTCTTCGACTTTGTCGGCTGGTAACCAGTACAACTGATCGGAACACCGGGAACCACATGCCTGCCACTTAAACTTCATAAATAGGCGTTTTTCACTTCTTTTCCCAAAGATATTTGATACACATATATATTATTTTCGTTAGTATTTTATGTGTTTATCAAAATTAAATTAATTTAAATATGCTGGTTGCCGGAAAAGCAGACAGAATAATGGAATAAATGTGCGAACTCTTTCGTGCGCATGCACGTTTTCGACCTCATTTTTGTAGCAAAAACGGTACAAAAGTAGTGTCTAGTGGCGACGGAGCCGTTGTGGTCGACCTTTTGTTCTATGAAGCTTACAACAGGGACCCTGTACATCCGGAACGATGGATGGATGGAAAGCCGGAACACAGGCTCCGTGAAACAGAATGGACGCACTTGCGACGTCAACAGTAGCTTTTTTGCCAAAGATTTGACGTTTTCGATTCATTGAAAATGGCACCGTGTGAAAATAAATTAGAATTCAATTATAAATTTATCATGCAGCTACATGTATCACTGATGTAGTGCAATATTTTGGGGACGTCAACATAATTGTCTGACTTCATGCGTCAAGCTCGTGGACGCCATCTTTGACGAGTACAAAATGGCCACCGAACAGAGAAATTCAATAAAATTGTGTGCCATGTTGGGTAAATCTCGCAAAGAAACCATTGATGCGATGACCCGTGCCTATGATGAACACGATGTCAAAAAACAGGATATACCAGTGGTTCGGGTGGTTAAAAATGGACGCGACTCCGTAGAAGATGGTATAATATATATATATATATATATATACTCCTGGAGAAGATCAGTTTTACAATATGGCTAAGGAAACAATTTGGTGAAATAATGGTAACATTCTTTGAACAAACAAACAAATGGGTATATCAAAATAGATGCGTCATGTGAAATACGATGAGTTTATGAACAACAAACACAAAATGACTGATTTACCCCAAGGTCCGTCAGTTTTAAAACAATCCACAACTGCGTCGATTCTGTCCCTAAAGTGAAGGAACGACGGCAGATACGCGCACATTGTCTTGAGCATGACGTGGTGATCTGTTGGTATAAAATACCTTCGGCCGCCGCCACTGGTTTGTATCGTCACGATCCTGGCCGATACCATGTTGCCCAACCATTCCCGGACATACCTTCAATATACGGGCACGTAGTGTAATAATGAAGAGCCATTAAAGACCAGGGGACGGTTTCACTAAACATCGTAAGACTAAAATATTCGTAAGTGCAAATTTAGGATCGTCTGGAAATTTCAATTTATGGATTTACATTTATTGAGCATAGGCTGAATATGCAGCCTATGCTGAATAAATGTAAATCCAATAATTGTTTACAAGAAAACATTGTTAATGTGAAATTTATAGACTATCATAAGTTTGCCCTTACGAACATTTTAGTTGTACGAAGTTTAGTGAAACGACCCACAAAGTAGTGCACTTCCAGCGGAAAGCATGCAATTTGGTATACAGGAGTTTTTGCGTACTGAAAAAAATGTGCAGCGGAGACAAACGATAAAATGTGTTCTTCCCGTTCAAAATGGCGGATTTCAAAATGGCCACCAGAGTAGACTTGTGTAGCCCATATATTAATATGTGTGACTCGTAGCTACTTACTGTAAGTACAAAATCAATACTAAGAACAGTAATAATAAAATATACTAATTCATTGTGAATGTACTTTTGAATTTCAAAATGGCCGCCGTTCAAACACGATTGTCCATTACTTTCACAAATTACACACACTGCTCGTATCTAGCATGTTACCAGGGACAGGAAACACATTCCTATAACAATATAATTACTATGAAGCCTATTTACCTATAAGTGTTGTTTTAAATTCCAAAATGGCCGCCAAATAAATATGTGCATTGTATATCTGCACAATAGTAGTCTAAGATGTAGCATATAATTATGGAGAGTGTTATCTAAGCAGATAGTATTGATGTAATTATGTCTTAGTATTATTGATTTGTGTATGCATTTGTATTGTATACATGGTAATTCGGAATATTGAAATTCAAGATGGCCGCCACAAATGGAAATAAGTCAGATTGCAAAACTCTATCGCAAATGTCATTTATTTATTATAACGTGAACCTGTTGCTTATGTCGACTTCAAGATACGTATACCTACATTTATCAAGTAACAAGCTTTGCATTGGCCGAATACACAGAGACTACCAGGTTAGTGCATTTTGATATCAAGTTTATCAGGTGAGGCTAGGAAATGCGTAGGAATTCCGAGGCTTGCCGAGGAGTTCCTACCGTTTTCGAGCCGAGCCTGATAAACATGATACCAAAATAAACTAGCATGGTTGTTTATTTATCAGGTAACGTTGTAGGCTACATACAGAGCAAGTATGACGTTGTTGTCGTTGAAAATAATGCGGACTTGTTTCCGGGACGCCATTCCACTGACGTCATTCTGTAACGTCATTTGACGCCGTACTACCACTGAAACTTAGGTTTTCAATTTGTTGTAACCCGGATATTCGTATCAGGGCAATGCCTGATACAGCAATATGTTATCAGTCAGCCATTCTGCCAATACAAAGCTCGTTACAAGTGTTACAGTAGATTTTCTTTAAAATCTTCCTAACAAACGGACGGATTTTGATGATATGTAGCGCACCAAATGCTCTGAAAGTTATTTACAATAACTGACAACTTTCACAATGAATCGAGTACAATTACATAATGTCGTATCAGGCATTGACCTGATACGAATATCCGTGTTTCAACGAATTGAAAACTGACATTGCATTGGTCGAACGACGTCACATGTTACCGATTGACGTCAATGGAATGGCGCCACGTAAACAAATCCGCATTGTTTCAACGAAAACCATGTTATGTTTTACAAACTGCAGGCAGAAAACATTACCTGATCAATAGAATATCATTACGACGTTAACCCCTCTCATGCTCACGTTCATTCTTTACCTTTCCTTAAGGGATGCCCTTTCCGCGAGTTCATGTGACGTCATCGGTGACGTATCGTCCAGCAGGTGCTTGATTAGTCCCAGCCTTTGACCTACTTGGAGACTTAGCGTTGTCAGATAATACCCCATCATTCCGCCTATGTGTTCTTCGTACTCTTTCCTCTCCATTATACTGTCTGAATAAATATGGATAAAAACACGACCCCAACATTCAAATTCACATATGTATTCAGTATGCGTATGCGCCATGCGTATAAGCAAGGATAGGGGCTGTAGTAATGAACATTACAAAACATTCTACCTTAAGTTGTAATAATTATATTTAATAATCCTATTTATTGCATAAAATGTGTATTAGCATGGTGTCTAAAAAATCATAATACAATAGCGTAATAAATATGCGAACGAGATTGCTACTGAGAACATGATGGGTGTTAAGTATAGCTTCAATATATGCTTCTTTGCTTATTAAATAAATATAATATAAAATCCTGTTGATTTAATACGATATTTAACTAGTTTAATACATATTTTCCCGTCAACACAGTGCGTATGTGCCGTTATTTGTTTGCATTTTAAAGTTGGTTAGTGTCGTGAATGGGAAAAATATCTGGCGCGGCACGGAAACGGGATGTGCTCTGCAAAGCCTCGCCCATCCCGTTTCCTAAGCATTGCCTGATATTTATCCAATCCACGGCACTAACCTACTATTCTCTATTTATATCACAAAATCATCGATCATGTAAGATGCTGTTTTTAACAAACTTGTTAAATGATTTCAGAAGATACACGGTATAGCTTCGTTTCTTATTAAAACTCGTGTAAAATAAATATCATATTAAATCATCACCTATGCAAATAATGTCACGTACCTGCAGTATAGATGTGAAATATATATTTAATATGCACTCTCTTGGAGGTAAAAAGTACAATTAATTCTACAGTGTAGTATTGCACCGTGTAGACGAGCATGCGCAGTGAATCGAATATGCAACGTACGTTTAAAGGCACTGGGTCTCAGATATGAATTGAAATTGATAACACAGGTAATTATGTTCCCTATGCGATAACAAGGGAGTGGGGGGGGGGCATATTGCGTGGCTTTTAAGGTTCCGTACGTTCGTCCATCTGTGTCCATCTGTCTGTCCACATTTAAGTTGAAATTTGTGTAAGTTTCTCCAACATGTAATACATTTGATGTATCTTCAATATTACGCGACCGACGGATTGCTTCAATAATTGGACACCTGAATCGCCTGAACATTTGTCACACACTCGCGCCACCATTAACATGACATTGACCTTTGTCACATTCGAAATGTCCTTGAAACACTTTTGGTAATATCTTCAATATTACGCTAAGGATTGCTTCAATACTGGGAACTTGAATCACATGAACATTTGTCACACACTCCCGCCACCATTAACACGACCTTGACCGTTGTCATTTTCGAAATGTCGCTGAAACACTTATTGGGAGAGGTCATTCATCTGAATATGTGTGACGCAATCAAACCACCAATGGCATGACCTTCACAGTTGTGACCTTCAAAATGGTGCTGAAACACTTAGCCATTTTCTTACGTCAAACAATTTGTAAGACTTTCTGAAATGATTTTGAAATGTGTATAAATTTAAACGCAATCTCTAGTTACTACTGTCTGTTCCACGTTTTGCTGTCGACGAATTTTTGGCTATTAAACACATTAAATCTGAAAAATATTTAAAAGTAAGTTCTTTTTTATCAATAACAATAAAGTCACCCTCCCCAAACTTTTTTATTAATATTGATTTTATTGCGAAAAAACGATTTTCCTATGGGTATTTAACATGCGGGTTAAAAATAGATTCGTTTAAATATTTTTTTATTTGTGGGCCGATTTTAAAAATCTAACTTTTCTTAGTTACATCATTTTCAAGCTATCTCGCCATGTTTCGGAGTCAATTTCCAAAAAAAATCGTTTTTTGATCTTTCAGGATCAAAAAACGAAATTTTTTGGAAATTAACTCCCCATGTTAAATTCCCATAGGAAAATCGTTTTCGCAATAAAATAAATATTTGATGGAATTTCATCAAATAATTTTTTTTGGGGAGGGTGACTTTTTTGTTGTTAAAAAAGTACTTACTTTTAAATATATTTTAGATTTAATGTGTTTCATGGCCAAATGTTCGTCGGCAGCAAAACGTGGAACAGACAGTAGTAGTCTCTAGTATATCATGAGGCATATTCATGTTTTACAAACATAATGTCTAGTTTTCATTTGTATCGTATTTCTGAACCCAATTGTACCTATAAGCCTTGGATAAATCGGAGATAGGTAACACAAATGCCAACTGCAACGGTAGTTATTGTTCAGTATTGTAAACGAGTTTTTAAATCGATGGTTAGTAATTTATGTTATTTAAATTATTTTTCAATCGTCTATACATGGAACGTTTTTCTAAGTGTACTATACTTTCACAACAGAAATAAAGAAATGTCACAATGTAATGATGTATGTAGCGAAAAAAGGCCACATGCTGCCAAACCAAGTTGTATTAATTCCCGGTTTATCATAGTTTCTTGTAGTACAGAGGAACCTCTCTAAACCAAAAACAAGAAACATTTGTGATCATAATCTTCATGGGTTTCTTGGTCATTTATCCGATGTGATATTGCCTCTTCGTGATCGCATAGCACACATATGGCTCGGAATTGTCAAATTCCTGATATACTTGACTATAAGGCATGGTTGTGGAATTCATCACTTAAGATGGTGCCATTGATTGATATATGTCATGTGATGCACATAAAGCGAAAAAAGACATATCGGAGAGACAGTGCCTTTAATCCTCGTGAGGTAAAAAACACCATGGAAGATATGTCAGGATTATATATTCTATTTTCGCGTTGTACATTTGCATTTTGCATGTCCATGAATATCATAAAACAGTTTAAAGATGGTACACGTGATTTCTGATAAGAATGCCCATTGACCTGAGGGAGTAGGTTGAAAAAACATATTGACCCGTAGGTGTGGCGTCTAGACAAGAACGTGCGAAATATATTAGGGATGAATTGATTAGCTACGTGTACGCGTTACATAGCGTTCTTAACAAACATGGCGGCTGAAAATATATTTGCCGAGCTATCAGAGACAGAAAATAATATAATTATTGAAGACAGTAAGTATGAACACAAAATGTGCGACGGCTACTGGCGTGAATGTGTTGCGCGAATATTTATAGGCACAAGCCATTACTACTGACTTCACTGACATGAATAGGAATGACTTGGACACCATGCTTTGACTTTTTTATTTGGTGACGAGAAACACCAAGGGCGAAAGTAGGTATATGTTTTATCAGCATCGGTTCAGTCAGCATTTGTGGAGTCAAAAAATATTCTCAGGTCGTTATGCATTTTTCATGTAGAATCCGTCCAATCGCATACTCAGCAATTTATCGACGAATACGAAAACAATTATTGTTATTTATTACACTCTTGTACATTATTTGCACGGGTTTCGTTGTGAGACAAAACCCGTAATCAACTCCTTACAAATAATGCACCGTGAAGAGAACCCCGTAATTGTGCGCCTGTTTTCTTGGAAAACACGAGCTACCATGCAAAATGTTTAATTTGTATTGCAGTCAAAATAAAGTTATTTGGAAAGGGTCTCGACTAATCTAGAATGCTAATGTGATTGAACACATTCCAATCATGCACTAAAATATATCTGGCTCATAGTAACAGCTGAGTAATTTGGATTTAAAAAAAATACATGGCGTCACATTTGACGTCACACAACGTAACCTCAAAACGCGGGACAACACGTCATTGTATAACTATTCATGCGCACATCAATTCATTGATTATGACCTAAAAAATAGACTAAATGTGCATATATATCCGCGGTGGTAGTATAATAAATAGGATATACCATCGTACATGTTTGAATAGCGGAAATAATACACTCGTGTCCGTCGGCGTCCGTGCAAGAAACTCGTTCGCTACGCTCACTCGTTGCTTACGCGGAAGCCGACGCACACTCGTGTATTATTTCCCGTTATTCAAAATGTACGATGGAATATCCTCTATTTTGTTTCGGTCGATACGTCGTTGTATCGACCCAATAAAAGTGATATCGACCGAGGACGCAGTCCGCGGTCGGTATCATTTTTATCGCGTCGATACAACCATGTATCGACCTCACACAAAGGCGATAATTGTATAATATGTTTGACGTGAAGCACTCTTTCATGCTTACTACATTGAAGTTATTCAAATAAAAGCATGAATACTATAGTTAACAAATAATATGTTGAAACCAAGTATCTCAGATGACGCATCAGATATAACATATTTTGTTTTTCGCATACGGCACTGCAAATGACCAATATGTATACCATGCATACCAATGGCACCATTTCAGGTGATCAATTTCACAAACGTTTGCCTTATATTCAAGTATATTCTATCAGAAACTGTGATGTACAGGGGAGGGAAGACTTGACCTTGACTTGAGCATGTGGGCCAGATGGATGGGTTATGGAATGAAAGTAGGGATGGTGATAACAGGAACATGCAGTTTCAAGCCAATTTGGACTGCAGGATGCAACAACAATAGGTAGTCAAACAATGTAACGTAAATTTTGCCAACACTTAACGCAAATTTCAAGTAATATGACATTGATATATTGGGCATGCAGGCCACATGACTCGGCTATGAAATGAATATATATATATCAAGATAAACAATTCTATGGATTTTTAAGTCAATCTTAATCGGGGTTACATAGATAAAAGGTATCCGAAAACTATAAAGCAAGCTTGAAACCATAATACATGTACGTCCCATTTTTGAAACATCACTGAACTCAAGTGTATTTATGACTCGTTTGGAAAAACAGTTAACGGAGTCACGTGATTCAATATCGTGTTACATTATACAATGACAGGCACAATTATTACGACCCGGGTTGTAACATTACATTTTCAGTTAAGAAACTACAAACAAACATGGGCGTTGGTTCATGTATAGTAGAACTAGAAAGTTATCTAATTTACACGCATGTACCGCGAGAAAAGGAAACTTATGCAGGTAAGATGATTAATATATGTGACCCGTCATGAGAAACGTGACCAGTTTGGTGATGGCCGTTCAATGTTTCTGTGCTGTACATGCTTGTTTGCAAATACAATCTTAGACTAATAAATATGTTTAAACCTAAATTACAAGCGCACAAACGTGTAATTTGGCATAAAACACGTATTCATGCAAACCATGAAGATAATACCGGCAACACGACATGGGCGATTTACTATGGACTGAGTGTATTTGAATGTCTACCGTCCAGTATGCCACAGGAACCGCACGTTGGGTATGCAGTTGGGTGGGGGATTGAAAATCTGGAGAAGACCCTTGCGGAGATGCCGTTAAAAAATTATTTAAAACACCAAATGCACGGAATTACCACTGTACATTACATCTGCTGAAAAACCCGAAGAGACAGGGATCATTGAATATTTACAGCATCTCCGTATTTCGCTGTTATATATATGTATTCAGAAAAAGTACTTGGCGGATCTAAAATGAGTGATAATTTAACAAGATTATTATAAATTGAATTGCACTGGTTTTACCAGTTTTTCCCAGATCAGCGTCATCTGAATCTGTCATCAGCAATAAATAATATCTAAGGGAGTATCGTGAGTAGCATTCAATTGGATTAATGTATAATGATGCAATCCTTGACAATTTGGTAATGTCAACCATTTAAAAAGGCGCATGGGTTGATGTTTCAAAGGATAAAAAGGTAGACCACATAGTTCTCATTGGCCGTTTATATGGCTTATGTTATAGTGGTAAGCTATCTTCACTTGCTACCATCAAGCAGTCAATCATTCAGGTGTAGTTCCTGTATAACTACAAGATGTTAAATGTCTTCCCCATACAAACACATACATGTAGTTGTCGATACGCAGGTGGTGTCATACAGCCCCCACGTGCATACCATCATAACAAAACTAACAGTTGCAGTGCTGGTGACAGCTGCACTGTTATACTAAATGTCATGTGTGTAGTGTTCTACCTGATTCATCACATCTGAGTATGGTATGCGATTGATGTACTCGTAGAAAAGAAATAACGGAAATATCGATGTCATGATTGATACTTTCATACATTGCATTGAGGTGAAGGATTCGTTGCTTGCATATACATGTACGAGAATTGTACATCTGTAAACCTGTTATGAAAATCAGAGGCACAGATCGAACAAACTTGGTGAAACACATGATTATCACTTGCATTGAATCGAGTATGTGTTGATGAAATCGATATTGTGGTTTTTAGAAAAAAGATGTTATCCACATACAGACAAGTACGCCTTACATTTCACTGAAAATGAAACGTTTTTGTTCTAAATTGAGCAAATATCGCAACGTCATCTAGTAACCGCCTACTTCTTATATTTCAAATAGAAAATTTATATATTCATATTGGTAATGCATTCCAAACGTCTACTTCCATTGAAGAAGCTATGGAGTCTAACAGATGATAATCTAAATACCATGATATGCATCAATACTGTCCACGACCTCATATACCACATTAAATACTGCTGGCGTGCCGCAAGGTTCGGTACTTGGCCCATTACAATTCATAATATATGTCAACGACATAACTGATCATGTACTAAGTATTGTTCGACTCTTTGCTGACGACAGCTGTCTGTCCTTTTCCTCAACAAATGTTGACGATCTAGAAGGCATAATAAATCATGACCTGTTAATTTTGTCTGATTGGGCTAAACAATGGTTGGTTAATTTCAATCTGAACAAAACTGAACCGATAGAATCAATACTCGGCAACTCGATTAATTCTTAACTTTTTCTTACTAACGTAAGATATTATTATCCCTATCTACAGTTATACTTACCACTACGGTGACCGTAGCACATCTCGAGTTTGATCCGAAGTACATTTCGTCTATTGCTGAGACACCATTGATACATATACAACCCACCAATGTAAACATACCTTTACTATTGCTTCCAACTGTTTCGGAATCGCTTCTCGTCACACCGCTATTCCATATTATAACCATAATCAATTGTTACACTATTACCTAATACACCATAACGTTTCTTAGAGCACATTTAATCTGAATCCTGACTTATTATTGTGTAAAGCCTAACTAGAGGGGTGCACTCCATGTAACCCTGGTACCTGACTGACTAGTAGAGTTATTAAACCTGATGTGTTAATTGTTTGAACTGTTGTTATTTGTTATTGACTGTGACTTAACTGCGCTGCAACCCCAAAAAAAGAAAGGGTGTAGGTGGCCTTATAAATGGTGTCCGGAATTGGGATGTTTATTGCACAACCATAAAGAACTAAAGTCAACAACTTTACAGTGGAGCTACAGAGACAACTTCAGTGACAATGGATTTCAAGCAGTTTGATGGTAGATCTACAACTATTATAATATAAGGAGAGCGGACAACTATTGATAAACATTAACTAATTTTATGGACCAGGGGCCCGTTTCACTAAACTTCGTACGACTAAAATGTTCGTAAGTGCAAATTTAGGATCGTCTGAAAATTCCAATTGATGGATTTACATTTCTTGAGCATAGGCTGCATATGCAGCCTATGCTCAATAAATGTAAATCCAATAATTGTTTACAAGAAAACATTGTTAGTGTGAAATTTACAGACTATACTAATTTTGCACTTACGAACATTTTAGTCTTACGAAGTTTAGTGAAACGGGTCACAACACCTTACTACGGGGCGCCATGCAGGACAGGTTAATTATGTGTACAAAACCATTTTTTTCCAGACAATAAAAGTCACAAAATCCAATTATGTCAAATTCTGATATACAAAATTCATTTTTGCTATAAATGATTCAATTTTGTAAGACAGAATTGAGTTTTGTGAACAAAATTCAGTTTTGTGGGACAGAATTCAGTTTTGTCCACAAAAGTCAGTTTTGTCCACAAACATTAGTTTGCGTAACTGATAGTCTATGTCATCTCTTCGTTGATTGGTTGAGATCGGTCTTAGTCCATTTTACTAGATGGTGGAGTACACTTGCAGGTTTAAATATTTCAATGCGAAAATATAACCCAATATATCAATATTATACTTCTTTATGGACAGTTATGTTGGTTATATTATGATTACAAAATATATACCTCTAGTTCTATCCAAGAGTCTTATTGTGACCAATCATGTATGCGGATGCCAGGGCGGCCAAATAACAACTAGTTTATATAAACATTTTAACAATAGCATCGTTTTATTTCAAGTAACCAACATTGGGTTAGCGTTATTAAATGTATGTACATATTCAATACATAATTACAATAAACGGAATTACAATTCACAAAATGTTATTTTCCATCCATGTTCCATCATGTTTGTTGCTGATATATTTGTATACATATTATTCAGGCCACATTTTTGTCATACTGTATCTGACTAATGGTAGTCCTTCGTACATGTGTGTGCCATATTTGGGCAACATAATCGAAACGTATGCAAATACGTATACGAAACGTATGCAGAATTGAATTTTGTGACACAGAATTGAATTTCGTGACACAGAATTGAATTTTGTGACACAGAATTGAGTTTTGTGGAACAGAATTGAATTTTGTGACACAGAGTTGAGTTTTGCGGCACAAAAGTGAATTTTGTTGACAAAATCAGTATATATTTAATTTTGTTTTGTTTTTGTCAAGTTTATAGGTACAAAAATGAATTTTGTTGACAAAATTGAGCCATGTCCCACTTGGCGCCCCGAACTTACAGTACCCTGGTGGATCAGCTAATTGGTAGAAACGTAATTGTAACACATACATTCTTCTAAATTATGTTTTCGTAATAAAATCAATGTTCGTTCTTTCACAAAATAAAGCAAAATGCTGATTCATATATTTTGGTAAACGTAATTTCGAAAATAATATTATTTTTCATTGTGGATATAGTCGGGAAATATGGACATGTTCCGTGAAGCAGAGAGTAGTGTCCTTGTAACCCGGATGAAGTGGTACCGAGTCTGAATATGGCCAAACATAGTTACGCCACAGGTATTGGTGATTTGAGATATGAAGTGTTGAACAACCCTACATCTGTAAATGGTGTACACATGTCAGCTTGGTAAGATATTGTGGCTAGTTATTTTCAAAACTAAAGCATTAAGAGGCTTCCATTTACAAACATTAAGAATATTATATGACACACGAGTGCCGCTTCACCCATATTCCAGAATTCTGTCCCCGAGTTATTAGGAAAAGGCAAAACAGACATGACTCGGGTGTGTTGGTGGGATCAATATACTTACAACACGGTTGGTCGCATGTAAGATCGACAATCTCCTCGTACATGCGGATGAACCCTGCACTAATTATCACTTATGACACCTGTTATAGAGTACGGTGAAGCGGTTTGGGGTTCCGATTTGGGTTGGAAGCCTTCAAATGCTCTATGCATTGAAAGGAAGTATCCCATGCATGTAATATGATGGGATACAATGGCCGACGGAAAAAATATATAGACGTATATTTTCTTCATGTAGAACATACTCGTGCATGTACTGGTAGCGCTGATAGGATTATGAGTTGATAAAAACATACAACGATACTGATTTAGACAATGCCGACATTGAACCAACACATATAGTTGATTAATTATACAAAGATTCGGAATCAACAAGAATATTTTCTGATACTTGGAACTAGAAATTGGAAGACACTTTGGACGACAACATATTGTTAAAACACCAAGGGGTCATCATCACTACTGTCTGTTTCACGAAAGCTGCCCAAATTGTACGGCTATATAAACAATTCAAAAACAATATGTTTTTCGATAATATTAAATTAAAGGAAAATTTAAGAATGAGCCTTCTTTTTATTTCGTGAAATTTGGTTAAATATTGATTTTATTGCGATAAAACAATTTCCCCATGTTAAATCCCCATAGACATCTTCACAGAGTGAAGATGTCTATTTTGATTTAACAAGGGGAAATTTTTAGAATTTCAGAAATACTGGACGGATTTTCAAAATTTAACTTTTGTTTTCTTAGTTAGATCATTTCCAAGCTATCTATCCAGGTTTCGGAGTCAATATCCAAACTTTTTCGTTGTTCGACTCCTCCCACAGCTCCTCCACCTTTTTTCCCCATGTTAAATTCCCATAGAGAACTAATGTTTCGTAATAAAATTAATATTTGACAAAATTTCACGAAATAAAAAGAAGGCTCATTCTTAAATTTTCATAGAATTTAATATTATCCAAATAAATATTGTTTTTGCATTGTTTATATGGCCGTAACATTTGGGCAGGTTTCGTGAAACAGTCAGTAAACTAATTATCTCGTTGGCAGTCTTGATACTAAAATGAATATACGTCCTCAGTGACGTTGTCCTTGGGTGTTCTTGCGTGGGGTTATTGGAAACAAAGCAACAATTGCATTCATAGACACACTGTGGCCAAATATGCAAATATATAAAGTGTGTCACGATGCAATTCTTATGCAAAATATTCATATGCATTTCATATGCGAATCATATGTTTTATATGCTCTTTTCCTACGAATTTCATATGTAGATCATATGTTTTCATATGTTCTACATATTCATGCAGCATAAGTATGTGTTGTTTCATATGAATTGCATACATGTATGTGGAACATTTTGCAATGTATATATGTGCGTACCCTTTCACCAATATTAATACCCGGATGTACTATACTGTAGCCGGCTAATAATAATTACACAAATGTTAAATAAATTATACATTTTTACGCCACAACAAATAAACTATACGCCGCATGGGTGTGACATAAATATCGTTCATGTACTCCAGCAGATGCAAAATCAAAACTACACCTGTTTTATGTCATCTTACGTTATGCAGTTGTTCGCATGACCATGCTATGAACAATTTAAATATGTTGGAATACAATGTCTCGAGTCTGATTTGATGAATACGAGGACAGTGGCCGATTTCACCAAAATGGGTAAACGCTCTAACCTCGCAAATACAAATACTCTTTCAGGGAGTCCTTTCAATTCATGGATACATTAATTACATGTTTCATGTAATGAACTAAACCATTTTTCATCAAACAATGGCTATTATTGTTTAATAAATACATGAATAATGAATAACAGTATTCGATGAATAATAGTATTCATCAAATAAAAACGGGCGTTTTTGTTATTGTTTTGTTTTTGAATCAATAGATCAATCAAAATACTAAACAATTAATCAATCACGTACAGGCTTTGAGCATGCGTAATGCAACGATGGTATTCCTTCCAAGTGCAGTTTGAAATCAATTTGCAACGGTATCTCCGCTAGAGTCTTCTCCAAATTTTCCATACCCCACCCACCTCCGTACCCAACATGCGGTTCTTCTGACATACTGCATGGTAGGCATTCAAATACACTGATCCCATAGAAAATCGCCGATGTCATGTCGCCGACATTGTCCTCATGATCCGCATGTATAAGTGGTTCAATCATGCTCAACACGCCGTCGGGTTTTAAGACCCGACGCGCCTCTATCAACGCATGTTGCGGGTTTGGAATGTTATGAATAACAGCGACAGCGAGGACCATGTCAAAGCGCTCGGTAAACTTCTCATCCATGTTACACATGTCTGCTGTTTGAAACGTCACGTTTGACAGTCCAGCAGCCAGGGAATTGCGTTTCGCCGTTTCTTGCATCAGTGCGCCATTATCGACGCCGACAAACGTCGAGTTAGGGTAGCGCCTGGCGAATGAAAGAATGTAGGTACCAATCCCGCATCCCATGTCCAGGACCAGAATCCCCATTTCTGTAATTAAATAAAGGATAGTATATGAGTTATGATGTAATATTGTATTTATTAAATGAGTTGACTGCTTTGATAAGAACCTTTTCTTAAGAGTTTCTTATATTATCTGTCAATGAGATTAATAAATGCAATTTACCCCGTCAACACAGTGCGTATGTGCCGTGAAACATGGTGTCGTGAAACAGTTTTGATATCCTGTCAATACGACCTAATCACTGCGTATGAATATGTGCGCTGACTGGGGTTATACTTATTGCATTTTGAAGCTATTATAATAGTAGGTTAGTGCCGTGAATGGGAAAATATATCTGCCGCGGCACGGAAACGGGATGTGCTCGGCAGAGCCCGGCCAATCCCGTTTCCTAAGCATTGCCAGATATGTTTTCCCATTCACGGCACTAACCTACTATTCTCTATATATGATCTTATGAGTGATGGTTTAATGAGTTATTCATTAAAGGAGTTGACTTATTTCATAAAGGAAACAAGGTCAATTTGACTTTTTGTGAACTCTACCAATGAATTTCATTTACAAACAATTTGCACTTGCACAAGTGATGCTTTACTATAATATTCACATAACATGGCAAAAGTGCGAATCCCCTCTTCGGCTCGGCTCAGAAACGGTTTCGAGCCGAACCTAATAATGTTGATATCAAAGCCACTAGGATGGTATTCCATTTATCAGGTAACTTAGTATGCTATAGAACGAGCAAATATAAATTGGTTTAGGTTGAAAAGAACCCGGATTTACATACGATGGCAATATGTTATTCCTACGCATTTTATAGCCATGCTTGCTAATTTTCTATTAATATATATATCTACCTAGTTTGTCCACCAGGCCAATTGTCTTGTAATGTTCGACCTGTTGACCCACCCAGTCCTCCGTTGAATCATCACGGTACGTGTTCCAACAGTCCACATACTTGCCGAACTTGTCGTATCCATAACCTACAATTGTAGGCGACTTTGCAAATGTAGTTTAATATGTTTCTGAAATTAAAAAAATTTCCCCATATTAAATCCCCATAGATTGTTTTTTCGTAATAAAATCGATATTGGACAAAATTTCAAGAAATAAAAAGAAGGCTCATTCTTAAATTTGGCTGTAATTTTGCATTGTTTATTTAAAAACAGACAGTAGTCCAGTATTTGGCCGATATGTACACATGTACGAGGGCGATTCAATAAATTCCAGGAAATGTGCTGTGAAAGACTCATTTTTTAAATGAATTCCCTTACGGAAAACGAAAGGTAAAACTTATATTCGCCTTATAAGCGCCTTATAATGCGTTTATAATGCGCTTATAACTTGCATCAAATCTGGTGTATGCGAGTTATAGGTATAAGGCGCCTATATGCGCGTTATAAGGGAAGTGTATGCGAGTTATAAGGCGATTATATGCGCGTTTTAAGGGAGTGTATGCGAGTTATAAGGCGCATATATGCAAGATATAATGCAGTTTAAGCATATAACTCGCTTATAAAGCGTTTATAAGGCGTTTACAAGGCGCTTATAACTTTCGCAATTTTCATACTCATTTCACATATAAGTGAGAACTTAGTCATTTCTGTCCATTTTGCGGACTTATAATTTTCTGAAGAAGTAAAATTTCTGCTAAAATGTCCACATGACTATTTTTTTAAATAGTATTTTTTATTTCTTTTTTATATTACAATATGGGTATCAAAATATTTCGTTTCGCATGAACAGCATAAAAAAAACAAAATATTCATTAAAAACCGATGGTTTCTTGCAGATTTATTTAAATGTCTGACCTTCACCCTACCACAACCCACTTCAGGATCAGTTAACTCTTTACATTATGTGAGAAATAACGGTTGAACTATTTGTAAAATAGATCAGTAGACAACAATACAGTAATATTGTATATTTCCTTCTGAAAACATGTCTTGAAATGTCATTATGATGCAATTCTAATGAAATTTCACGACATATTTGGAAGTTATTTTCATTTTTTTCACTGCTAGCATGGAAAGGGTTAATTGATTTATAGACAAACTTTAAACCGCAAAGAGTTAGTGAGTATTGGTGGTTAACGGCCTATCAACAGCTAAGGTCATTTACGGCTGGGCAGGTTTGACTATCCCGCATTCAACCTGTACATGATGAGGGAAATTCCCAAAATCAGAACTCAATATTTACAAAACTATAATATATTCAGTCCTGAAATCAGAATATCCTGACCTGGTGTCAGGTGCATGCCGCACCAGATTCACTTAGCTCTGCCCCAAAGTAATAGGATTAGCTATAAGCTTATTACTTATTAATGGAGCATAACAGGATTTAGCTCTCAAGTACAGGGGGGGCATGTAAATGAGGGCCAAACCATGTAAGTCGGCATTCCTGAAAAGATGAATACCGATCGTTAAACTACCCTTCGCTGCTCCCAACCACCACCCAGCAAACCGCAAAGAGTGATTGATTATTGGTGTTTAACGGTCTATCGACTGCCAGGGTCATTTAAAGCAGGGCCAACGGAATGGATTATCCCGTATCCAACGTGTCCACAATGAGGAAAATTCCCAAAATCAGAACTCAATATTTACAGAACTATATATTCAGTCCTGAAATTGGAATATCCTGACCTGGTGCCAGGTCCATACCGCACCAGAGTCACTAAGCTCCAGCCGCAAACGCAATATGATGTGTACAGATCTTATTCCTTGTTATTGTTCATAACAGGATTTAGCTCTCAATTACCAGGGAGCCAAAACGGTACATGAGAACCAAACCATGTAGGTCGGCATTCCGGTAAGGATGAACGCCGATCGTTAAATTACCCTGCACATGCTCTCAACCATCACCCAAACCTGCACAAAGTGAAAGATGCACAGAAGGACACACAGGTCCTGCAAAACATAATGCCCGACTTATCATGAGGGTGTAAAAATAACATATGGCAATCAAGTACATCTACCTTACATTATTATAAAGGTTTACTAGTCTGTTTCGATTGAATTTGGCATCTTGCAAACATATACAACATCTGGTCGGTCGAGTACTTCAACCAAAACACATTTATGAAGCAGATTAAGAATTGGTATAATGCAAATAGAAGTATTGGCATTTTGCATATTCGCCGGACATAGTATGTTTATGTGGTTGATATCTGCATGTGTTAGTTCATCAGTGGACAGACTACAGATGCTAGCATCAGTACATTTTTCCATTGATATCCCAAGTGCGACAAATTCCACACGGCATTCACAAATGTTCGAGACCTGACCATGCTGTTGACAATATTTATACAATTTCAAATACATCACTATCTGAGAAAACAGGGCTTCATCTTCAAAATCTTTGTAGGCAAGCGTGTAACTATTTCTAGCATGTACACGCTTATATTTTCTGGAATTAATAATTTCACCATCAATTCTTATTCTATTGAAAGAATTGTAATGTATTGGAACATGTCCTAAGAATTGTGCAACAGCATTTAATTCAGCAACATCAAGTTGTTATTTTCCTATCCCACCTACTCTATATATATTACCATACAGGTAAGTATCTTTTCGTGGGAGTAGGCCTTTCATGCTCTCATACAATCTACACTCCGGAGTACCAGGTGTTAAGAACTGGTATTGCAAGCATGGTAAGTTTTGTCTAAGATTAATCGCTTCAACAATCTGAAAATCTACATGTTGTGTTCCATTAAAAAGTTTCAACAAAGTTCCATTTGCATTTTCAAATGAGAAGCAAGAATAGGCACATAAAGGGCCCATATCACTCACCAATTCTGATAGATGCACCAGCTGATGGATATTACACGTCATATATCTATCATTGTACAAAGCAGCAAATAAACAGCAGAAATGACTTAGAAGAGCATTTGATTTTTCTAAATCACTTTCTGATATACTATCTTGCAACAATATATATATGGCATTAACAAATAATAGGTAATGATGGAAGTACAGTCCAACCTCTCTACAACAGCCAGCAGCCGGACGGACTAAAAGTGGCTGTTGTAGAGAGGTGGCTGTTGTGTAGAGGGTCACCAACGAACAGCCATCAATGAACAGCCATCAACTTCTCAGTTGCTTATACTGATATATGAACATAGAAACAACTAGGATTGTATATGTTTTATACTATTATATTTTATTTACTATAGAACATATACATTTGTCATTGTTAGTATGTTATTGAAGAAGACAAAATAGTAATCATGGTTATTTTGAGAAATAACAATTTATTAAACATGTTAAATGTTCAAATTGACCAATAACAATTATGCATGCATAATGACAAACTGGGCTCATTCAGTTTTTGACATGTGTAGCTCCTGATCAGAATAACTTGCAGTCTGGATTCGGATCTGCATTTGTGTGACAAAGTTATAATCATGCTAATGTTAATCCAATTTTGTGTAAAAACATGTAGTGAACACACTGAGCAGACTAATTTACAGCGACACTGGTCACAAACCCAATAAGCCCACTTTTCTTGCAGTGTCACATGGTGTCATATTCAGTCAGCAGACCGTGTTGAGTATCATAATCCTGTTAATAAACACCTTTGATATGATTATGTTGGAGTATTTGAGTAAATGGCTTGCTTAATCCACTTCAAACGGTGACAAACTTGTCGGCAATCCCATTGTCAGATGCCAGACAGGTGATAAATCCGAATACACAACTTGGACATGTGTTTACACACAACTTTTATCGACCGATTACCACCGAAGGTATCCGATAGATATGGCACACTCGATTAGATCTGCCGGTAGGCTACATAGGAATATTGATTTTACGCGATTCACGGTAACGTTTGCATACGAAAATGTCCATTAAAAAAAATATGCTGCCCGTTTACAGGCCGTTTTTGTCGTGGTTTATGGCCGTTTGTCAATAATAAATATGTTGGCCGCTCGTGTCATGTTTTAATTGACGTGGCCGTTTGGCGAGATTAATTATATTGACCGTTCAGAATAAAAAACGACCTGTAAAATATGTTGGCCGGTCAGAGAAGCTGACGACTCTTTGCTATGAAAAGATCAACTGGCCGTTAGCAAAAATATGTTGGCCGTTCGAGAGGTCTTTTGACGATTTCGTTGTGTTTTTTTGTGGCCGTTGGCTGGAGAAGAGAGGTGACCGTTGGACAGAGGTAAAATAACATTAAATTCTAACGGGGGGAGTTTAAACTGGCCGTTGAAGAGAGGTGGCCGTTGCTGGGAGGTGGCCGTTAGGGGAGGTGGGACTGTACTCCTTTTCTTGAATGTCACGCAGAATGGGAAGTGAATAATACTGCAACCACGATCGTAGCTCTGATGCTTTCCAGTACTTCATATGATCTTTAATTGATCTAGGGAGTCGGGTAATGCTGTTAGATGGTTTTAGGAATTTCAGTCTTTTATCAACTAGTTCGACATATTTATAGAGAGAAAATGGTTGACTTGAGTGTTCTGATGTAAACCACAGTTTTAAAAGCAATTTTGTAATACCCAACAAAGCACAGTGCATGTAATCAATGAATGTTCCGGAAATCATATTGTAGAATGATAGACTCTGTAGGAACGAGGGACCCTTCACTTCTCTTGATGTAATGTTATTTTCAATGGCACTTCAATGTGTCCTTCATGTGTACGTTTAGGACCACTTGGATTATCTTCCTTGAAAGGAAATATGTGCACATGTCCTCTTGCACTAGTCTTGTAGGTCTCGCCTGGTTGCAAACATTTACAACAACCATACAGCCCATTAAATTGTACAGTATTGCAAACAACACATTGTGCAGGTAAGTCAGCTGTGCCTCCAATTACAAAAACCTTGTAGTTAAACGACGAGGAACCAGTACCAATGTTAATTCCATCTGTTTCAATCTTTCTTAATGTACTCACAAAAGGTTCATTGTAAGACATCAATGAAGGCTTTTTTGGTCCAAACCAAAGACCACCAAGTATCATATTCTCTGGACAAGCTCTTTTGCTGTAACGTAATTAATTTATTTGAAAATAAAGTGGCCACAATGACAAGTTTGATGATTTAAAACATGGTATACCATCAGTATTCCACAAAAGAGACAAATTGTGAGGATCTTTTTAAATTCTATCCTGGTCCCGAAATAACGACTGATACACACTGCCCAGCCCAACCTAAATACATACGCAAAATTAATCGTCTAAGATATAAAATGATTAATTAGTTAGGCCTAAACATGTCGCAAATAAAGGTTAAACTGAATTAAGTTGGTGTGGAAATCAGATCAGCTGCTCTTCCATTGGCGTATCTATAGGCTAACGTAGAGATAGATCTGCTGACAGTGAGTCACTTTTTAGTGTATACCAATCGCGACCTGGACCAGACGTCTATTCGACATCGGAAACGGACGTTGATCCGACGTCGTGATTCCGACGTCAACCCGACGTTGTGTTTGTGTCGCGACGAACTACGAATAACGTCAGTACGACGTCGTAATCCGACGTCGTTTCGACGTCGGGTTTCGACGTCGGGCTGACGTTGGATTTGAGTCGCCGACGTCGCGACCTGGATCCGACCTAGATCCGACGTCGTACCGACGTCGTGTGTTTGCTGGGCACCACCTACACCAGAGCGTGTGAGGTAGTTTACAGAACTCAATTTCTTCCATATAAGTAATACGTATTAGAAGAGTGACATCATGCAAACGTTTTCGTTTGACAAACCAAAATGCAGGACGTCTACTACGTTCAGCGAAATTCAAATGATTACGCTGCTAATTTAGATTTTTTTTTCAGAAATTGTGATATATAGGACGAAAATAAAAATGAACGAATGTAAGGACAGTTTTATTTGTCCAAATTGAGCTTTGCACAGAATAATAGCGCACTCATGATGCAGTTCATTACTAACTCCGCACATAAAGTGTCGGCTCGCATAATTTTGTGAATTTCTGCACAATAACTTCAACATTCATTACTCTGCATTGTTTCCCACGCTTATGTTCTTTACTAACATATGGGTTAACTGATGGCCAGGGCCCAAGCGGTGGGTATTCCGTAAGCCCTCGCTTACTGACAAATCTAGTTCCTTATATATATATATCCTTTTTATGGCGAGTCCAACCTCGTTTCATTGGTGCCTGGCTATGAGACGGCAATACCCGTGGAGCAGTTGGACATTTGTCTGCGGAAGGCAAAAAACAGCGGCACTGCACTGACACGATTATTGTTGGTCGTGTTCTTTGATGAGCATTTGCTATCAAAAAGTTGTGCCAGAGGCACAAAACTACGACCAGCCCTTGACACCACGATTATTAACTCGATCATTAGTAAGTATACATGAAAATATTTTCGTTCTGTTTGAAAAACAGATAAAAAATGGACTTGTATTTTACATTTTCTGTATTCAAGAAAGCACACAGTAGCAGGGCCATCAATAGTTATTATCAGCCGATCTGACCTATTAATTATTAAGACACATACGGTATTTAGTTGCATGCTGGTGAAAGTAACATGTATATTTAAACATTGTAGCGGACAACAATTTGTTGATATTTCTTTGCTAATAAGGCTATTTAACACCTACGTCAAAACGGAACCGAACCAAACACTAGCCCGATTAGTTCACTTCATTTTTGGAAAGCCTTTTACATATGAATCCGCGTATCAAAATCTTAAATTGTCATCTGTTGCAATTTTTGTCCGCTTGCGGAAAGCACTGTATGTAGTGCATATGGTACAAATCTAATAATTAGGTTGATGAAATTCCATGACATATTCGTCTGCTATTTTCAACTGCAAAGAGTTAACTATCATTACATTTGAAATATTTAGGGGTATGAACTTGAATACCGGTAAATGCACATGTACATGTAGTTGTACCTTTTTATTTCCCAACAAACTTATTTGGGAGGGCATTATGTTTTTGTTGTAGAATATGTCACTGGGAAGTTTAAGACATGTTCTGAAAGGGATGTCGTTCAGGCCATCAACGGAAAATGTACGGAATGCGGATCAACATCCCGGGCCAAGTCACCAAAACGCTGGAAGTAAAACTAGATTTTTGCATTATGTTTTGCAACTATCTGTGTGTCCATCTTTCTACAGATAGTTTGCTTCGTCTATATCTCTGAATTTCTTAATCCCAGAATCACCAAACTACATCACTACCATTCTCCCACTGATGGTGGATAGTAGGTGGGAGCACGTGAACGGTAATTTAACGATCAAGGTTCATCTTACCGGAATGCCGACCTACATAGTTTGGCCCTCATGTACATTTTGGTTTCGATACTTGAAAGCTAAATCCCTCATTATGGACATGTTGAATACAGGATATTCCAACCCGTTGGCCCGGCCTCAAATGACCTTATCTGTTGATATGCCATTTTTTTGCATGGAACAGCTTGATATTTCATACATGCATTCCCCAGGTGACCCTCTATCAGTCTATAATAAATCCACGACCTACCACTCAACCCTTGTCCCAAGGTCAATGTCACAAACTTAGTGTGGGGTACATTTCTCATAACTTCCGTTTCTTATCATGGAACACCTTGATACCTCATACATGCATTCAGGTGATGATCCTCTATAATGATTTAGCAAATCCACTGCCCACCTCTTACCCGAGGTCAAGGTCACAAACTTAGTGTGTTCATAAATTTAAGGTTGTATTAAATTTCTTAAACTTCTGTTTCTTTGCAGGGAATATCAATTAACAATATAATATTGTGATAACAAGTGTATTATTATATAACCAATTATATAATATACCGGTAGATGACCTTGTTATTGTGTTTATATTCACATATGTAGGTCCACTTTGTCATGGGGAATCTACGTGTTGCTGATTAGGTAATTATACCCCTCAACGATAGTTGTGTTATACCCCCCTCAACGATAGTTGTGGGGGGTATACTGGTTTCACCTTGTCCGTGCGTGCGTGCGTCCGTCTGTCCGTAACATTTTGGTTTCCGCACGATAACTTTAGTTCCTTTCCTCCGATCTTCATCGAACTTCACATGTGCACTTATCTCAATGACAGCAAGACACCTATTGAATATGGGTTTTGTCCGTTCAAGGTCAAGGTCACTGTTGCTAAAAATGCTTTGATATTCGTGTAACATTTTGGTTTCCGCACGATAACTTTATTTTACATATTCAGGGGTACCTGGGCCCACATGGGGGGGGGTATTCCGTCAGCCTCGCTTACTGACCAATCTAGTTTTCGCTAGGGACCGAAGTTGTGATCATTATTGAAGAAACTGTCAGGCTAAGGATCAAGCATGCATCTGTGCATGACGGTGGCACTCATTGCAACCATATTGTGGACTGGCCTGGTAATACAAAAATGTAAGGCGCATATATGCGGGCTATATGCGAAGTTATAAGGCGCCTATTTGCGAGTTATAAGGCGCGAGTTATAAGCGAACGTATAAGGCGCATATATGCGAGCTATAAGGCGCATATATGCGAGCTATAAGGGAACTTATAAGGCGCATATATGCGAGCTATAAGCGAACTTTATAAGGCGCATATATGCGAGCTATAAGGGAACTAATAAGGCGCGTATATGGGAGATATAAGGGAACTTATAAGGCGCATATATGCGAGCTATAAGGGAAGTTAGAAGGCACATATATGCGAGCTATAAGGGAACTTATAAGCCGCATATATGCGAGCTATAAGCGAAGTTATAAGGCGCATATTTGCGAAAACAGATCAAAGTTATACTGACGCAGATCGATTCACTTATAAATGCCTTATAGTTCGCTTACATCTAATTTGCATACATCTAATTTACATACAAAATCCATATATTCGCCTTATAAGCGCCTTATAAACGATTTATATCCGAAAAATTATAAGGCGCATATACAAATTTTTGGTAAGGGTTGTCTAAAAACTCACGTGATTTGCAGATACAAATATGTTCTTCAATTGGGCATGTAATTTACCGAAACTCGAAACTCGATTATGCAAAACTAATGGCAGATAAACATAGTAACGTCGTGTTCTGGGACACGACGCACTTGCAACGTCAAAGGTAGCTTTTTTGCCAAAGATTTGACGTTTTCGATTTATTGAAAATGGCACCGTATGAAAATAAATTAGAATTCAATTCTACATATATCATGCAGCTACATTTTTCACTGATGTAGTGCAATATTTTGGTGACGTAAACATAATTTTCTGACTTCATGCGTGGACGCCATCTTTGGCGAGCACAAAATGGCCACCGAACAGATAAATTCAATAAACTTGTGCCATGTAGGGTAAATCTCGCAAAGAAACCATTGATGCGATGACCTGTGCCTATGATGACCACGATGCCAAAAAACAGGATATACCAGTGGTTCGGGTGGTTAAAAATGGACGCGACTCCATAGAAGATGGTATATTATATATATATATATATATATATATATATATAGATATACTCCTGGAGAAGATCAGTTTTACAATATTGTAAAATTGTTTGAACAAACAAACAAATGTGTATATCAAAATAGATGCGTCATGTGAAATACGATGAGTTTATGAAGCACACACACAAAATGACCCTATTTACCCCAAGGTCCGTCAGTTTTAAAACTATCCACAACTGCGTCGATTCTGTCCCTAAAGTGTATGAGCATCGGCAGATACGCGCAGATTGCCTTGAGCATGACGTGGTGATCTGTTGGTATAAAGTACCTTCGGTCGTATACTTTCAATATACGGGCACGTAGTGTAATAGATAAGAGCCATTAAAGACCAGGGGGCCGTTTCACTAAACTTCGTACGACTAAAATGTTCGTAAGTGCAAAATTATGATAGACTGTAAATTTCACATTAACAAAGTTTTGTTGTAAATAATTGATGGATTTACATTTATTGAGCATAATAAATGTAAATCCATGAATTGAAATTTACAGACGATCTTAAATTTGCACTTACGAACATTTTAGTCGTAAGAAGTTTAGTGAAACTGGCCCCAGTGGACAGTTTCACTAAACATCGTACGACTAAAATGTTCCTACGTGCAAATTTAGGATCGTCTGGAAATTTCAATTGATGGATTTACATTTATTGAGCATAGGCTGCATATGCAGCCTATGCTTAACAAATGTAAGTCCAATAATTGTTAATGTTTGCAGACTATCATAAGTTTTCCCTTATGCAATTTGGTATACAGGGTTTTTCGAGTAATGAAAAGAAATGAGCAGAGGAGACAAACGATAAAATGTGTTCTTCCCGTTAAAAATGGCGGATTATAAAATGGCCACCAGAGTAAACTTGTGTTTCCCATATCTTAATATGTGTGACTCGTAGCTACTTTGTAAGTACAAAATCAATACTAAGAACAGTAATGACAAAACATACTAATTCATTGTGAATGTCAGTGGCGTAGCTCCGTATAGGCACTGTAGGCACGGGCCTATACGCTTTTGCGGATAATGAAAAGAATAAAATGCGAAAAATGCAATACAATCGGGGAGGGGGGGGGGGTAGGGGGTATAACTATGGCTGTGAACTGTAACGACATCGGAAGATGATCAGCGGCGCAGGAGGGCATTGAAAAGTGGTGCGGCCATACCGTCGAACGAGCAATGTTCGTGAGAATGCTGGGGTGGGGGTCCGGGGCACGGTTACACGAAGCATCCAAATACACCCAAATCCACCCACATATAGTCTAAATACGAGTGCTGATCCAGAATTTCGTGGACAACGTCAGTTAACAGACCGAACGTGGAGGTATTCTTGAAATATATTGCAGGCATATGTCTTTATATATAATGAGTATATGTATGAACTTTCGTGAACATATCTGGTTATTTATAGTTGCTGTGTTGGCGTGAACAATGGTGGTCAGAGTATAGCGGCGCAGGTCACGACGTCGCTTGTTGTGACGTTACGTTATGCGGACAATACTTCGACGTTACTCACATAATTGTTTTCCGAAATATATTCCACCGACAGAAATGAATTTCTGATGCCACTCAACCCACTTGCGGAGATATTTTATACCACTGTGGTTCGAAAGAGCTTAAGATGTTTGTAGTTTCAGTCCGTAACTCTGATATATCTGTGAATTGTCTTCCCATTAGTTCACTCTTCAATCTCATGAATAACGCAAAATCACAAGGTGAAAGGTAGGGTGAACATGGGCGATGTTGAACATTTCCGCTCCCAACTTGGTGGGGGTGATGGCTCACATTTCCACTGACTGGACTGTATTGATTCTGGGTTATAATGATATAGCCACAATTCGTCTACTGTAATGATGCGATCAATAAATGAATGTCCACCTTCCTTCCATCTTCGCAAAACAATCTTTGTTCCTTGAACAAGCAACTCCTTTTTTTCTGTATACAATATCATTGGAGCCCAAGGAGCACTTACAAATCCCATATAGTCTGATATATGTTTCATATTACAAGCTTAGCTGTTCACTTAATTGATGCAACGTTATTCTCCGGTCTTCGTCTAGTTTAGCGTTTACCAGCGTAACGTTTCTTCGTCGGTCTATCGCCCCGAGCATCGTCCGTAACGCTCATCCTACAATCGGGAATCCTTTTATGTCATTTATAAACAAGGGATTGCTACACCCTTTTCATTCCTGATGCAATTTCCATACGTTGCTTTGTTTCTATGGGCGTTGTCCAAACGTGTACACAATAATGAATGATAGTCCAGGTTTTCTCACTTTCTGATGACGCTATTTTTGTATTCGAGTGAATCACTATATGCTGTCGCAGTTTTCGCTCTCAAATTCACACCATAACATCAAATGACGTCATAATATACAATGCTGACGTTGGATAAACATTACAAACGTTGGCCAAGGTTCTGCGCAATTTACTTTAAGGTGCTTATAAATATTAACGCGGATGTCGCAAGAATAAGTTTGATTTGACGTCAATTTTGCGACTGCCCCGCATATCGATGGGTTAAAGCCAAAACCAGTTACCGGCCCAAATTGCCGAAAATGAGGTTTTACTATTATATAATGCCATTATTCAAATGTACATTTAAGTCTTAGTTTGGTAGTTATATCTTAATTGTTTGTGATGTTATTAATTAGAACCCAAACCAATTATCAGACGGACGGCTACTTTGTTATGCCATACCGATTTATGTTCGAGTAAGTTGTTCTGGCATCCCATATATATACCGGGCATACGCAGTGTGAATGCCAGAACAACTTACAATGGTCTAAAGGATTTTGTCAAATTTTGACGATGTAAATGAATCTAAATATGTTTATGCCATAACATAGTATAATTCCCTAGCTCCGTTTGGCTCTGACGTGTACAAACTTGGAACATGTTACTGCTTCTGCCAAAACCATGTATCATCACATAAGATGATTTGGCATTTTTTATGAGAAGTCGCATTTTGAAGCTAGGTATGCCAAAAGCAGCTATTTTATTTTCAGTATTTCTAAATATAGATACAAGACATAGCCCATTTCAAATCACATTGTTTATCTACAATGGTATTGTCATCGTTTCAGTTAAGGATAAGCAAGTGAATTGATTAATTAATATTGTGTACCCTATCAAACCTTTAAACTCGATTTTCTCGAAAAGTACAACAATGGAGATAGGTGGTTTTGGCTTTAACCCATCGATATCGTGGTTTTATATAAAGTCACTAAAAGTATGAAAATGATTTGAGTATATAATAACTTGATTACGAGCAAATATTGAACCATCTATAACGTTGTGTTCGTTAATTATAGACGGTGTCCACGAACTTCTGGATCAGCCCTCGTACATATAAATATACCACAAATACCCCCCAGATAGTGTCAGATAATAGTGTAAGGCATATATTGACACAAAACACATCATATAATTGACATATGTAGTAAAATAAATCTGTTAAATTGGCCATAGGTTCGATTAATGCACATTGAATCATATGGGAAATGTATGCAAATATAGTTTAATATATATAAATATGCCACAAATACACCCTCAAACATATCAGTGTATGCTCTCCTTACGTTATCAGAATTTGTATAACCTATTTTATGTATCAGTGTAGACCCTGATCTTTATTATTGTCCGCACGTTTTGGGATACGTGTATATTTTACTAAAATGCCCCACAAATATGCCACAAATACACCCTCAAATACACCCTCAAAGGTAGACTACCAGTGTGAACATCGGCTTACCTCTTCAAATATTATATGAGCCGCGTCGTGCGATAATGACGTTATCGAGTAAATGAGGTCGGAAACGTCGCTTCCATTTACGCTTTTGACATAGCTGACGTCGATGTGTATTATGTAGTATTATCGTGTACTAGTCGGTGTACCATTAGCGAAACAAACTAATAGTATGTAGGCCATTGACTATTTTAATGTTGTTATGAAAATAAATGATCAGAAACGAGTAATGTTGAGTAGCATGTGAGCTGGTGGTGTCGGCAGCCCAGTTCGCGTATGGACCCGATAAATGTTTTTCTTTTTGTGTTAGTGTATCGTTTACCGAGATTTTACATACATGTGTCCATAGATATGTGATATTATATGGATAAAATGCTATTTAATGCTAGTGTGAAAGTTCAAAAACGTACATGTAGTCGTAAATGTTACAGTACATGTTACATAGCGTCTATGCTTTATACGCGTTACTGTTTCTGATTGAATTTCATTTATGTGTGTCAGATTGCATTTAGTGAATACAATTTCGTATTTGGTAAACTCTTGCATGTATCAGTAACGAAGGAATTGTATTACACACAATGTGATAACCACCGTGATTCATCAAAACTGTGACCATATATCATGTGAGAGAGGAAAGGTGCCCGCCCGCCCAATCTCTAAACATTTTGAGGAACCATTTTCTGTTAGTTCAAACACGGCTTATACTAATTACGTTCAGTTCTCTATTGCTTCACATGTTCGCCTGTACGTGGTAATTGTATGTTATAGGCTACATATGTATCATACATGGCGTAAAACGAAATACGATTACTTTGTCCCGAGGTAATTAATGAGACGTCAGAAAAAAGTTGCGACGTCACAATAATGAGCGACGTGACTTTCAAATCGCATTCAGTGTATGTGCTAAAAGTTTACTAAATCAGCCGATTTACATCGGAATTGCATAAAACAAATATCAGTATGTTCAGAAATGAGCTCTGCATCGGAAAACGTCAAAAAGTAAAAATGTCAAAATTTGGCCATAAGGTACCTTTTACCACGAAGCGGCTCATATAATATATCCGGATGTATCTGTGTAGACCCTGATCCATGTCCCCTCCAGCTCCTTTGGTACATGATTGTTATATATAGTAAATCAGGAAATACAACGTTTGCCATTTACTTTGTCCCGAAATATATGCAGGAAAATGTGGGTATTAGTACAGTTGTTTCTGTCAAAATGTTCCGGGTTTATACGTGTACAAAGTGTTGTGCGTTGCGTATCCGTGGAGTTTCCGTTAGTTGCGTTTCAAACCGTGTGTCGTCTACGTGTAATACGTTTTCGGCCATGCGTTGCGTTTCCCCACTCTTGCGCATGCGCGAAAGTCGAACAAACCGTGTTCAACGCATTGAGTTTCAAAAGCGTGTAATCCGTGTACAACGGTTGTAAACGTATACAACGGTTGTAAGCGTATACAACGCTAAGGTAAACCGTTTAAACGATTTAACGCTTTATTTGACGAACGGTTACACGCATCTACATGTACACAGCACCGTACAGATGAAACCGTGTTATACGTATAACACGTTTCCACGGGTTTTAACGCATTACACGTTTTGGTATGCCAACCTTGTATCGCGTAGAATGCGCATGCTCTGATCGTTCTTTGTGTGTGTGTATATACTTCTAGACTCACTGCAGGGCTTCTAACATTTTCAGTTTTCCGGTTCTGGACCGATTTTTGAACTCTCAGACCGATTGAGATTTGAAAACTAGTCTTAAAAATCGGTCCGAGAAAAATTGCCAGTCGGCTGCTATTTCGCTATAAACCTTGTAAATTTACCGGTTTTGACCACCAAGTAATTTATGACACATATCCGCGGGCCATATCCGTGTTAAACCAGTGTGCAGCTCGCTGTGTATTCAGTTTCTCCAAATATCGATTAATCTTAACACACGCGTGGGACAGGTGTATAGCGGATTAGTGACTGAAATAGACTGGCTTCAGCGTAAAGATAATACGAGAGTTCCTAGACTCGCCATTTCTGATGATGTTAAAATAAAATAAAGAAACCATGCACTGTGTTTATCTGTGTTCGTAATATATTTCACCCCAATTAACTGACACGGACTATCGGCCCGGGCTATTCCATATTAAGTTAGGAACTGTTACATTACGCTGTATTAGGCGTCATTTTTGTGTATATAAAATGTACATAGGAATGCCGCAGATCCTGATGAGCCGGCTCACGTGATCTACAATTCTCAAACATTTTGATAAACGACAAGGTACATCTGTCGTGTTAAAAGCGTGACTCATTAGTCATCAGGGATTTGGGATCAATTGAAGTGCTAAATCACACCGCCGATGTACTTTGAACTCGATCTGAGGGTATGTATTCGCGATATTTTAAAAGGGACGAAACAAGGACGCCTCGAAGAGATCGGGGCCGAACAGGTATTTGTGTTAAAACGTGTAACCGTTGTACACGTTTCAACGCTTTCATATAGCTACACGCTTCCATGTAAAGCGTTGTATACGTTTCAACTCTTTCACCTCGCTACATATGTATACGCCAAAGCGTGTTATACGCCTTGAAGCTAAACGTATTACACGCTTTAAAAAACTAAACGGTTTGACAATGTGTATTACACGTGTACGAACCGTATTATACGTTTAAACAACGTATACAACGCTTTTAAACCAAACGGTTTGACAATGTGTATTACACGTGTACGAACCGTATTATACGTTTAAACAACGTATACAACGCTACAGCAAACCGTTGCGTTCGCGTTGCGTTCGCGTTGAGTTTGCAAGTGTTGTCTACGGTGGAACAAAAACGGAGACTGCACTGTAGGTGGGAATATAATAATGATTGTTCTCCATTTAGTCCACTAATTTAACTATGATCTATGACTGCTGCAGCCTGATAACGATATGTATGGCTTGTTAGAGACAAGACGAGTGTTTCATTGATGGAATGGCGAACAGTGCAGCACCAATCACCAGAAATGGCGAGTCTTAAATATGCTAAAGCCAGTCTATTCAGAAACCGCTATGATCTCTACAGCTATCGAGACATTCACCTGTAACAATTATAATATTTATAAATTAAATATAAATGTTTTGAAATATCGCTAGTATAAGTATATATTAATAATAATATACATGTAGTGGATACATATGTGCATTGTGATGGAACTTTCTGTGTGAGAACAACTGTAGCACGAAAACGTCACGACTCGAGCGGTCCGCCGTCCGCAAATATTGATAACGACGACGTAACGTACTGTTAGGCAATCAGCTAAACCATGGTTGGCAGTTTAGAGTAGACTAAACAAGATACAAGTTTCAGTTTCTTTATTGTTTCTATCACGATTGTTTGTCAGGATGGCATTACACTGTAGTACTAGTAGTAGTCCAAATGTTAGAGGCTGAAAACACCTACAACAACAACAACTAATGGCAGAACGAAGTTTGAGTTCTGCATTTGAGTGTTGGTCTGCACTCTGTGACCGAAGTGACCGAAGTGAGAATCTGTGTTGCGTCATTCCTTATATAGACGCTGGATCTGACAGTCGGCCATTTCATTGGTTGAAATCAAAGCGTTGACTGTCAAATTTCCGCCATCTTGGATTTGAAAGTTCCTTTTTTAGGCTTTAGACTAGAAATACAACGTAGATAGCTAAGATATCATGACAGTCAGATGTCCAGATGATTGTACATGTCAAAATACATCAGGTAAATGTAAAGTTGTGAAGATAAACAGAATAAACTGTCATGCATTTAATGAGTGACCGCAAACAGAAAGCCTGCGTGAGTTGACAGTCAAATAATGGCGGCCAAGAATCTTTGTGAGCACTGCGGAACGAATAATTAGAATAATGGAGATATTATGACGTCTGAGATATGATCACCTATGCAAATACATAGGAGGAGGGTTGAGCTACCAACATATGTAGGTATAACACCATGATGGTAAAGAAGATCCAGCACAAACTGTCCCAATAAAGGTGGTCACGTGACCTCCACAGAAGTGTCAATCCATGTCAACAGTCAACAAGGGCAATTCCATTTCATTCTGTTGTGATTCAAACGGCAGAATGTGAATAGTATGTCTTATTTAGCAGTTATGTAGTTCATCACCCAAAATATGCATCACTGTGAATGTGCTTATTAATAAAGTATTAGCAGTCAAACAAAAGGTAATAAATTTGGCAAAATTGTAAGGATCATTTCCTTACAGTACGTCATGTCAAAACAACGTCGCTACGACAAAGTGACGTCATATGGGTATCTTTGTTGGTCTAGAAAGATGGCTTATCAGCTGAATACAGCAATGGTTTATATATCATATTGTTCGAGAGGGATCATATTTTCTAAATATGTTAAAACCTCTATTTCGCATTTTGACCCATAAACCGGGCTTAATGACAACATTTTCAATTTTTACTTTTTCGCGTGTTCTGAATTGTACATCTTTTAAAAGCCATATGCCGCAAAGATTATCAATGTATCCCAATTATTTTTCATTTTAGAAGTATTTTTATGACGCGTGGTAAAGATTTATATGACGTTTTAGATCAATGATGTCGAAATTACGACGTGTTTATCAACGGCGTATACAAGGGGTGTTGATCAAATACCCGGACAAGTCCTATAGATTTGTCATCTTTTATCGCATGTCAACCAAATTTGGATATCTCGTAGCCCGGCCAAGTGTCTCCCATTAGGACAATACAAAGTATGAAAATAATGTTCATAGCTCGTGTTGCAGTTGCTAATGTAACGTCATGTTTTGGATTGCGGCCCAAGTAATGTAATTTCGTATGAATACTTTTCAAATAAGGCAGAGTGAGAAGTGTTGGCGTTTCTTGTTGTTTCCTGCTGTCTGAAAGAATTTTGGGGAATAATAGCGACATTATTTAACATTTCGTATGCGACGAAATATTTAAAAAATCTGACATCATGACCGGAAATGACGAAGTTCACCGACTGCCAGCTCTGTGTAAGAAAATATGCCGGAAAAAACAAGATATTATATTAAAGTTTGTATTTTGACACAAAACACGAGATATTGCTGATGAGAGAAAGTCCATCATCGGGATGACAATATACGAACGATACAGTCGGATAGACAATGGACATGAAGGCGCGAAACGCTAGGCCAGACATGGACGTACAAAAGTGACGTCGTCAGACGTAGTGGCCCAAAGTAAAAGTCGACTGACGACTTTTCGTGAAATGTCAGATCGGTTGAACTCATTATGTGATTAAAAAGATTTAAATATGAGGAGACGTATGGCTAGATGAGTCTCAATGATGGTGAACGTGTAACAGAAGGCCAGACGAGATACCAATTTCTCTCAAGTTTTAGGATAGTTGAAATGACATCTGTACATTTTTCCACTTGAGTGGTTACAGTGGATGAATCTATTATCAAATATCGTCGATTGAGGCGTTATTCAATCGTCCATATTCGCCCAATCTTGCCCCATGTGATTTCATTTTTTAATACCGTACACGAACAGCCGCATAAAGGGAATCAACTTCGACGACGTCAGCAGTCAATAATGTTACTGCTGGTATTTCAGGTGGTATGTTTCAACAAAGGTGAATTGCATTGCCTGACTTAGCTGTCGGAAGTGTATGTAGTATAAAAAAGAAATGTTGTACTGTTTATTTTGAAAAATAATAACCCATTGCGCGAGCACGAATGAAAGCATGGACATATTCTTCTTCCATTGAACAATATGGAGCATAACATTAACATAACGTCATTTTGACGTCGGGCCCCATATCGCGTGATGACGTTGTGTTGGTAACGATAAAATTGCCCGTGATATATTAATGATGAGTTGTACATATGAAATCGTTGAAGCATTTATCAATCATCATGGATGTGAATTTTCAGTTAACCCAAGGCATATGGATGTTGCAGCATAATAATACTGGTTATTCAACCAACACTGGAAATCGAAAACTCTTACAAGCAACCTATCCGCGATGATCGGTGGCTGGAAATACTGTGACGTTTTGGCAGTTTCAACATTAGCCACACGAGTGACCGTACAACTTTACGTACATAGTGTGCTTGAAAATCTGCTGAAATTATCCCGCCGGACCATAACCCAAACAGCGTAAATGTAATACATAATTGGATGTTGCAGTTACAGGTTATGCGTATGGGATGCCAATCCCCCATATAAATCCGCCACAGCTGGAAGCTCATTTTAGATATGTGTGACGAACACTTTCATATCATGATAAAGTGTTGTTATTTTAATTACTACAGACCAACATAAATAGAAAGAAGTGATAAAAAGATCACGTAAAAACTTTCACATTTTCTTTTCATTTCGATATCAAATACATTTCAGACACACCGATTGGCATTCAGGGATGAACTATATTCCCAAGCCAAGGGGCGCTTGTCCCGGAATACCCATTCCGGATCATATGATTGTGCCCACGCGTAATTTTCACGATAATTGTTTTCCATTCCAATATTATATCATAAGGATGTGTACGGAATTGCTGCAAATGGAGTATTTGTTTGTAGATATTGCACGTGTAAATCTGCAGTAGGCCGCTTATAACATTAACTTTGTGACAAAACACGAAGTCGGGCAGACTAGGTAGCGTGATATCTTATAATTGTCGCCGTGTGTCTTTCTTAAGGATCGCATTACCATCGCCTGATATGCATTAGTATGTAGTCAGGTGATAATGTGATGATTTGCGAAAAGCAAGTATATGACCACCGACCTCACTGTATGCTTTGTGCGTTATGTATCAATAGAAACCCTGGATATATATGCCAGTATATAGCTGCGTGTCTACCTCCATTACTAGGGACAGGCAACACATTACTATAACAATATAATTACTACCATGCCTATTTGTCTATAATTGTTGTTTTCAATTCCAAAATGGTCGCCAAATACATATGTACGTTTTATCTCTGCACAATAGTAGTCTAAGATGTAGCATATACTTATGGAGAGTGTTATTATTCTAAGCAGATAGTATTTATGTAATTACGCTTTAGAATTATTGATTTGTGTATGCATTTGTATTTTATTAATGGTCGTTCGGAATATTGAAATTCAGGATGGCCGCCACAAATAGAAATAATTTCCTACTGTTTTCGAGCCCTAGCCTGATAAACATGATACCAAAATACACTAGCATGGTCGTTTATTTATCAGGTAACGTTGTAGGCTACATACTGAGCAATTATGACGTTGTTGTCGTTGAAAATAACGCGGACTTGTTTCCGTGACGCCATTCCATTGACGTCATTCGGAAACGTCATTTGACGCCGTACGGCCACTCAAACGTCAGTTTTAAATTGGTTATGACCCGGATATTCGTATCAGGGCAATGCCTGATACAGCAGAATGTTATCAGTCAGCCTTTCGGCCAATACAAAGTTCGTTACCATTTTTACAGTAGATCAAAATCTTCCTAACAAACGGACGGATTTTGATGATACGTAGCGCAAAAAATGCTCTGAAAGTTATTTACAACAACTTATAACTTTCACAATGAATCGAGTACAATTACATAATGTCGTATCAGGCATTAATCTGATACGAATATCCGGGTTTCAACGAATTGAAAACTGGTTTCGTTGGTCGAACGGCGTCACATGATGTTACCGATTGACGTCAATGTAATGGCGCCACGTAAACAAATTCGCATTGTTTCAACGAAAACCATGTTATGTTTCACCAACTGCTGGCAGAAAACATTACCTGATCAATGAATATCATTACGACGTTGACACCACTCATGCTCACTTTCATTCTTTACCTTTCCTTATGGGATGCCCTTTCCGCGAGTTCATGTGACGTCATCGGTGACGTATCGTCCAGCAGGTGCTTGATTAGTCCCAGCCTTTGACCTACTTGGAGACTTAGCGTTGTCAGATAATACCCCATCATTCCGCCTATGTGTTCTTCGTATTCTTTCCTCTCCATTATACTGTTTGAATAAATATGGATAAAAACACTACCCCAACATTCAAATTCACATATTTATTCAGTATGCGTATGCGCCATGCGTATATGCAAGGATAGCGGCTGTAGTAATGAACATTACAAAACATTCTTCTTTAATTTGTAATAATTATATTTATAATCCTATTTATTGCATAAAATTGCCCGCAGTGTATTAGCATGGTGTCTTACAAATCATAATACAATAGCGTAATAAATATGCAAACGAGATTGCTACTGAGAACATGATGGGTGTTAATAATAGCTTCAATATATGCTTCTTTGCTTATGAAATAAATATAATATAACATCCTGTTGATTTAATACGATATTTAACTAGTTTACTAAATATTATCCCGTCAACACAGTGCGTATGTGCCGTTATTTGTTTGCATTTTAAAGCCATTTGTAGGTGTTGACGGGATAAATAGAATAGTTGGTTAGTGCCGTGTATGGGAAAAATATCTGGCGCGGCACGGAAACGGGATGCGCTCGGCAAAGCCTCGCCCATCTCGTTTCCTAAGCCTTGCCAGATATTTTTTCCCATGCATGACGCTAACCTACTATTCTCTAGTTATATCACAAAATCAGCACTCATGTACGATGCTCCTTTCAACAAACTCGTTAATTGATTTCAGAAGATACACCGTATAGCTTCGTTTCTTATTAAAACTCGTGTAAAATAAATATCATATACAATCATCACATATGTAAATAATGTTACACACATGCAGTATAGATGTGAAATATATATTTAATATGCACTCTCTTCGAGGTAAACAGTACAATGCATTATACAGTGTAGTATTTCACCGTGTAGACGAGCATGCGCAGTGACTCGAATATGCAACGTACATTTACAGTGGGTCAGCGTGTAAGTGCACACACGAACGAACACTACAGGAATCGAATATGTAACGTTAAAGGGGCATACAAGGATATTTTGAAAATAATACTATAAAAAATAAATCGAATAATTCATCATGGCCCCGTGTAAAGTTGTTTAATTGAATATATATGACGATACATGCACTGCTGGGTTGTTTCTATTTTCACCCAAATAGGTACATAGATATCGGATTTCCTATCTTGTTGCGTAGTTGTTGAATCGAAACAACCCAGCAGTCCTAGTATCGCAATATATATTCAATTAAACCACTTTACACAGGGCCATGATGAAATCACCTTTTGTAAATATTATTTGTTTTAAAAAATCATGGTATGCCCCCTTTAAAGGCATTGGGTATCGGACATGAATTGAAATGGATAACACACACTAGGCAACAAATAGTTTAATTGTTCAATTGTATAGTATGTCTGACCGCAATTGAACCTATAAGCCTGGGAAAATTTGGAGATAGGTAAACTATATTTATAATACTGTTGGCAACGCTAGTTATTTTTCAGTCTTATGAACATGTTTTGAAATCGATGGTTACAAGTTTATTTTGTTTAAATTAAATGTTCCACCGTCGATAATTGAAACGATTCGGCGTGTCCTTGGGCAAGACAACTTCGTGCCAGCTTGGTCCTATCGGAAGAGGACTTAAATAATCGGTCCCGACATGCAAGGTCAAATGAACAAGGTGTTTTCAATGATCTGCAATATGTACAATACAAATATAAATGGAACATAGACTAAATGGAGGAGTATAAAACTAATATGAGATCAACAATTACTACATCAACGTTGGAGAAATTGATAGATGATTTAAACAATACGCCCACCAATGACACAATAAATTCTGCGGTTTCTGGTTTAAATGATATTTTTAATTATGTATGTACACCTAATATGAAGGTGAATGTACGTCATCATAAGGGAAATATCGCGTCTGTAAATACAAATTCAAATTATAATGATAGGTGTAAATATCTTAAAGAAATATTCTATGATAAATTAAACATATATCGCTTAGATAATACTCAGTGATCAGAATAGGCAAAATATGGTTCTGGCAAGATCTAGTTTTAAAAAATCACTCCGTGAGTCTAGATATCAGCAGGCAAAACAGCAAACAGATAACCTGCTAAATGCAAGAGTCAGAAATGCAAAAGAATATTGGAATCTTTTGAAGAAAGCAAGTGGTATAAACACAAATAATAGCAAGTTAACTACAGATTCATTTGTACAGTATTTTAAAGCTATAAACAATCCGGAAGATCATTTTTTCCAAGCTGATAAAGATATATTACAATTTAATGATAGATTCCTTCAGTCCGAAATATACATTTTGTTCGATGAGCTAAATGTTGAAATATCGCAGAGTGAGATTGATAAGGGAATTTGCCAGCTCCAAAATAATAAAAGTGCAGGACCGGATTTAGTGTTAAATGATTTTTTTGTTCATGGCAAAGATATACTTCTGCCGTTATTTCAAAAGCTTTTTAACGTAGCATTTAATAACGGTTATTTCCCAGACACATGGTCAGATGGACATATAAGTCCTCTCCATAAGAAAGGTAGCATAAACAATACAAATAATTACAGAGGAATAACATTATTAAGTACAGTAGGTAAGCTGTTTACACGAGTTTTAAATAATAGACTGACAGAATGGGCCAAAACTATTATGTATACGTCGAGGCACAGGCAGGTTTTCTAAAAAATATCAGCACAATAGACCATATTTTTGTATTACATAGTCTAATTACAAAGTATATTAATAATGGCTCAACATTATTCTGTGCATTCGTACATTTTACGAAGGCCTTTGATTATGTTGTTAGAGATAATTTGTCGTACAAACTTTTACATTTAGGTATTAGAGGCAAAATGTTCAATGTTATTAAATCAATATATAACAATGTTAAGACGAGAGTGAAATATAATAATCAGTTAAGTGATGAATTTTCATGTTGTCTTGGGGTACGTCTAATTACGAAGTATATTAATAATGGCTCAACATTATTCTGTGCATTCGTAGATTTTACGAAGGCCTTTAATTATGTTGTTAAAGATAATTTGTGGTACAAACTTTTACATTTAGGTATTAGAGGCAAAATGTTCAATGTTATTAAGTCAATATCTAACAATGTTAAGACGAAAGTGAAATATAATAATCAGTTAAGTGGTGAATTTTCATGTTGTCTTGGGGTACGTCAGGGTGAGTGTTTATCACCATTTTTATTTGATATGTATATTAACGATCTTGAAGATGAATTGTGTCAAAAAGGTGTAGACGGTGTAGATATAGGAATGGCAAAATTATTACTATTGTTATATGCTGATGACATAATTATATTTTCTGAATCGTCAGAGTGTTTGCAAAATGGTCTACATATTCTTTATGAGTATTGTCAAAGATGGAAATTAACTGTTAATACTGATAAAACCAAAATTATGATTTTCCGTGAGGGTGGTAGACTACCTTTAAATACATATTTGTATTACAATAACTCTGAAATAGAAATTGTATCAAAGTTTTCTTATCTTGGAATTGTATTTTCTACAGGCTGGTCTTTTGTGAACGCTCAAACTACATTAGCTGGGCAACCCCGAAAGGCTATGTTCAAATTAAACAAGTATCTGTATCAGTTCACGGACCTCAAACCAAAGTATGTGTTAGATTTATTAGATAAGCTAGTCTTACCTATTCTAAATTAAGGAGGGGAAATTTGGGGATTTAGCCAAGCAAACCAGATTGAACGAATACACTTACAGTTTTGTAAAAGGTTATTAGGTGTCAAACTATCAACCCAAAATGATTTTATATATGGAGAGCTAGGACGGACATCTATACAGACAAACATATTCTATAATATTATTAAGTATTGGTTTAAGGTAACTGGGGCGACAGATCGTAAATATATAAATGTTCTGTATAAAATGATGTTGAATGATATTACTGAAAGACCAAATAAAACTAACTGGGCGTCCAATGTTAAAGCACTGTTATCTATTCTTTGCTTTCATGATGTATGGTTGGCACAATGCGTTGGCGATATCAAGTATTTTTTAAGCATATTAAAGCAGCCGTTAACTGATAGTTTTCGTTAACTGATAGTTTTATCCAAAACTGGAATTCCAGACTAGTGGAATCTAGTAGAGCACCTTTTTACAGACAGTTTGCACAGTTTGAGTATCAGTCATATTTGGAAATTTTCACAATTAGACAATTTCGGGTTTCTTTCACAAAACTTAGAGTATCCTCACATAGATTAGCTATAGAAACAGGAAGATGGCACAAGCCAAACAAAATACCCATTGAAAACAGAAAATGTAATCTATATAATGTTTCAGAAGATGAATATCATTTTCTATTTGAATTCGCTATGTACACTGATTTACGCTTGCAGTATGTAGATACATTTTACCGACAACGCCCAAGTATGTTTAAAGGACTTAGTTTGATCAAGTCAAATAATCAAAGGAATGTAAGAAACCTAGGAACGTTCATTGTTAAATCAATTAAAAGGAAAGATGAAATATTGTCACTTCTATAATGTATGTCAACTTAACTATTTATATGTACATTGATAGATATACTCAGGCGAATTCGTATTATGTGCGTACGTCTGATCAGTAGTGGACATTTTCTTTCATACTTTGGCGATTGACAACATTTCAACGTACCCTTTCAAGTGTATTCTTAATTTTCCATATAAATTACTCTCTCTCTCTCTCTCTCTCCTCTCTTCTCTCTCTCTCTCTCTCTCTCTCTCTCTCTCTCCACCTCGCATTGTAACTTTTGTATTTACAAAACTGCTATTTAGTGTACACATACACTATTTTTCATGTCCACTGTCTGTCATCTTGCTTGCATTGTCATGTTGCTTGTATGTTTTTTAATTACTATTGTGCTCAAGAACCAGCATGGCTTAAGCAATAAAATGAGTATTCTATATGTATGTCATTTATTGCGCATGAAGTGAAATACGACACATCTGAGACGCTGTACCTTCAATACTCGCGCATGTGACCGGTAATCCACACCATGGAGAGTTAGGAGATCAGGGTTATACATTCTCTATTATTGTTGTACATTTACATTTCAGATTTTACATGCCTTGGAATAACATAATACATTTTAAAGTCACCGTGACTTAGATTTGTATTGTGAATGAATATACTACTATATACTTATGTATATCACCTTTAGAAGGAAATATGGAGACTAGTGTGATTGATTTAAATAAATATATTAGTAACCATCATTTTAAAAATCATTTGTACACTTATACAAAAATGTATTAATTCGTTCCCACGAAATAACAATTCGTTCCCACGAAATAAAATTATTTCCCACGAAATAAGAATTCGTTCACTCAATTTAACAATTCGTCCCTCAATTTAACAATTCGTTCCCAAGAAATAACAATTCGTTCCCACGGGAACGAATTGTTAATTCGCGGGAACGAATTGTTATATCGTGGGAACGAATCGTTAATTCGCGGGAACGAATTGTTATATCGTGGGAACGAATCGTTAATTCGAGGGAACGAATTGTTAAATTGAGGGATCGAATTGTCATTTCGTGGGAACGAATTGTTAATTCGAGGGAACGAATTTCTTATTTCGTTGGAGCGAATTTTTCTTATTTCGTTGGAGCGAATTGTTAATTCGAGGGAACGAATTATTAAATTGAGGGATCGAATTGTCATTTCGTGGGAACGAATTGTTAATTCGAGGGAACGCTTTGTTATTTCGTTGGAACGAATTGTTAATTCAATTCCAGGAAAGGAATGTTTAATTCGTGTGAACGAATTGCTAAATTGAGGGAACGAATTGTTAAATTGAGGGAACGAATTGTTATCTCGTGGGAACGAATTGATAAAAAAAATCCATGTCCCCTGCGGGGCTCCGTATATAATACGTTGTAAATGTTAGTTATTTTTCAGTATTAGAAACATATCTTTTCAAATCCTCGAATTTTTTTCCAGGCGACATATCCGTACAACTGTGTTGAGAAATAAGATACGAATATACACAATTAAACTATTTTCCTAATATATTTCTTCAGTTTCAATGCATATCTGAAACCCTATGCCTTTAAAAAGAGATTACCGGTCGAGTTGCTTTTGGTATCGAGTTTATCCGATGAACGAGTGTGAATTTCCGAGGTTCGCAGTTGAAAATCAACATACTAAATTATGTTTCACCTCAGACACTGTTCCGTGTCTTGTGCATTAGAATTTGATCAAATAAATCATGTATATAGTGAACAAATCATTTGTCGAGACGTTGTATCTCAGATGACGCATAAGATATTCCATATGTTGTGTTCGTAGAGGGCACTGCAAATGATCTACATGTGTATATCATGCCTATCAATGGCACCATTTCAGTTGATCCGATTCCAAAACATTTGTTGAGTTATATTCAAGTATATTCTATCAGAAACTGTGATATACAGGAAAGGGGAGACTTGACTTGGGCATGTGGGCCAGATGGATGGGTTATGGAATGAAAGTAGAGATGGTGATAACAGGAACATGCAGTTTCAAGCCAATTTGGACAGCACGATGCAGCAATAATAAGTAGTCAAACACTGTAACGTATATTTTGCCAACACATAGCGCAAATTTCAAGTAATATGACATTGCTATTGGGCATGCAGGCAACATGACTCGGTTATGAAATGAATATATAGATCAAGATAAACAATCCTATGAAGTTTCAAGTCAATCTTAATCAGGACAACATAGATAAAAGGTATCCGAAAACTATAAAACAAACTTGAAACCATAATACATGTACGTCCCATTTTTAAAACATCACTGAACTCAATTGTACTTTTGGAAAAACAGTTAACGGAGTCACGTGATTCAATATCGTGTTACATTATAAAATGACAGGCACAATTATTACGACCCGGGTTGTAACATTAAATTTGCATTTAAAAAAACTACAAACAATCATGAGGGTTGGCTCATGTATAGTAAAACTAGAAAGTTATCTAATTTACACGCATGTGCCGCGAAAAAAGGAACCTTATGCATGTAAGATGATTAATATATGTGACCCGTCATGGGGAAAGTGACCAGTTTGGTGATGGCCGTTCAATGTTATTATGTTGTACATGCTTGTTTGAAAATACATCTTAGACTAATAAATATGTTTAAACCTAAATTACAAGCGCAAAAACGTGTAATTTGGCATAAAACACGTATTCATGCAAATCATGAGGATAATACAGGCAACATGACATCGGCGATTTACTATGGACTGAGTGTATTTGAATGTCTACTGTTCAGTATGTCATGGGTATGGAGCTGGGTGGGGGATGGAAAATCTGGAGAAGACCCTGGCGGATATGCCGTTAAAAATTGATTTAAAGCATTTAATGCACGGAATTACCACTGTACATTACATCTGCTCAAAAAACCCTAAGAGACAGGGATCATTGAATATTTACCGCATCTTCGTATTTCGCTGTTATATACATGTATTCAGAAAACGTACTTAGCGGATCTAAAATTAGTGATAATTAAACAAGATTATTATAAATTGAATTGCCAAATTTGGTAAACTTAGTAGGAGAATGTGGATTTGCCCGAGCCCCAATATGAAGTGCAATGTGCAAACCCTGTGACGTCATAGGTTTTCCCAGTTTTTCTTAGGTCAGCGTCATCTGAATCTGTCATCAGTAATAAATAATATATAAGGGAGTATCATGAGTAGCATCCAATTGGATTAAAGTATAATGATGCAATCATTGACAATTTGGTAATGTAAACCATTTAAAAAGGCGCCTGGGTTGATGTTTCAGATGGTAAAAATGTAGACCACATGGTTCTCATTGGCCGTTATTTATATGGCTTATGTTATAGTGGTAAACTATCTTCATTTCCTACCATCAAGCAGTCAATCGTTCAGGTGTAGTTTCTGCACAACTACCAGATGTTAAATGTAATTCCCATACAAACACACCCATGTAGCTGTCGATACGCAGGTAGTGTCATACAGCCCCCCCCCCCCCCCCCCCCCGTGCATACCATCATAACATAACTAACAGTTGAAGTGCTGGTGACAGCTTCAATGTTTTATTAAATGTAATGTGATTAGTGTTCTACCTGATTGTTTGACTGACGCTCACATCTGAGTATCTGTATCGTATGCGATTGGTGTACTCATAGAAAAGAAATAACGGAGATTTCGATGTCACGATTGATACTTTCGTACATTGCACTGAGATGAAGGATTCGTCGCTTGCATATAAATGTACAAGAACTGTACATCTGTCAGCCTCTTATGAAAATGAGAGTCACATATCTAACAAACTTGGTGAAACACATGATTATCACTTGCATGGAATCGAGTATGTATTGATGAAATCGATATTGTGGTTTTCAGAAAAAAAGAAGGTATCCACATACAGACAGGTACGTCTTACATTTCACTGAAACCGCCTACTTCATATAATCCAAATAGAAAATGTATATATTCATATTGGTAATGCATACCAAACGTCTACTTCCATTGAAGAAGCTATGGAGTCTAACAGATGGGAATATAAATACCATGATATGCATCAATAAGGTACACAACTACAGATACCACATTAAATACTAATACATATACTGCTGGCGTACCGAAAGTTTCGGTACTTGGCACATTACAATTTATAATATATGTCAACGACATAAATGATCATGTACTAAGTATTGTTCGACTCTTTGCTGACATCTCTCTGTCACTCTGTCCTTATCTAGAAGGCAGAGACAACTTCAATAACAATGGATTTCAAGCAGTGTTATGGTCGATCTACAAATATTCTAATATAAGGAGAGCGGTCAACTATTGATATATACCACTTAACTTAATAGAACATCACCTTACAGTACCCTGGATCAGCTAATCGGGAGTTTACAGAGAACTGACAGGTATTAATTATTTCTACGTTTATTCTGAATAAAGGTACATGTAGTAGGACTTCAATAACACTGAAACGTAATTGTAACACATATATTCTTCTTTTTATTTCGTAGCATTCGGCCAGATGTTGCTTTTATGAAATAAAAAGAGATTTGTCTAAGGGAAATTAACGTGAGTGAAAAGGATATGGAGAACATAGAAATGGAGTCGAACCTTTTCGAATTTCTCTTTAAAACTAGATAGCTTGAAATTGATGTAACTAATAGGAACTAATAACAAAAAGAATATTTTGAAAATCGGTCAACTATTTCTGAAATTAGAAACAAATTCCTCATGTTCACTAATATAAAGATGTGTATTGTTATTTAACATGGGGAAATTGTGTTTTCGTAATAAAATCAATATTCGTTGTTTCACAAAATAAAGCAAAAGGCTCATTCTTAAATTTTGGTAAACGTAATTTCGAAAATAAGATTGTTTTTTATTGTAGATATAGTCGGGAAATGTGGACATGTTCCGTGAAGCAGAAAGTAGTGTCCTTGTAACCCGGATGAAGTGGTACCGAGTCTGAATATGGCGAAACATAGTGACGCCACAGGTATTGGTGATTTGAGATATGAAGTGTTGAACAACCCTACATCTGTAAATGGTGTACACATGTCAGCATGGTAAGATATTGTGGCTAGTTATTTTCAAAAATAAAGCATTAAGAGGCTTCCATTTACAAATATTAAGAATATTATATGACACACGAGTGCCGCTTCACCCATATTCCAGAATTATGTCCCCGAGTTATTAGGAAAAGGCAAAACAGACATGACTCGGGTGTGTTGGTGGGATCAATATACTTACAACACGGTTGGTCGCATGTAAGATCGACAATCTCCTCGTACATGCGGATGAACCCTGCTCTAATTATCACTTATGACACCTGTTATAGAGTACGGTGATCATAAAATGAGGATCCGTCCTCAGTGACGTTGTCCTTGGGTATTCATGCGTGGGGTTATTGGAAACAAAGCAACAATTACATTCAAAGACACACATTATGGGCCTATATGCAAAAATATAAAGTGGGTCACGATGCAATTCTTATTCAAAACATTCATATTCATTTCATATGCGAATCATATGTTTTATATGCTCTTTTCCTACGAATTTCATATGTAGTTCATATGTTTTCATATGTTCTATATATTCATGCAGCATAAGTATGTGTTGTTTGATATGAATTGCATACATGTACATGTATGTGGAACATTTTACTCTGTATATATGTGCGTACCCTTTCACCAATATTACTACCCGGATGTATTATACTATAGCCGGCTAATAATAATTACACAAATGTTAAATAAATTATAAATGTTTTCGCCACAACAAATAAACTATACGCCGCATGGGTGTGACATAAATCAAAACTACACCTGTTTTATGTCATTTTACGTTATGCAGTTGTTCGCATGACCATGCCATGAACAACTTAAATATGTCGGAATAAAATGTCTCGAGTCCGATTTGATGAATACGAGGACAGTGGCCGATTTCACCAAAATCGGTAAACGTTCTAACCTAGCAAATGCACTTTGAGGGAGTCCTTTCAATTCATGAATACATTAATTACATGTTTCATTTAATGAACTAAACCATTTTCCATCAAACAATGGCTATTGTAGTTTAATAAATACATGAATGATGAATAATAGTATTCGATGAATAACAGTATTCATCAAATATAAACAGGCTTTTTTGTTATACGAAATAATACATTAATTTATTTTCAGCTCAAATAAAAACTTATTCCCTGAAAGTGCACTGAGGTATATTAGTGTAATTAGCAATTTAGAAGAAATAGGCTACTATGGTATATGACTATATAAGATGAGAGTTATTCTATGTTTACTAAATATATGCATGTACCGTCTGTCTCACGAAACCTGTCCATATGTTACAGCTATGTCGAACCTTATATGTCACAGAAACGAATATATCACACGTGTGATATATTCGTGCGAATGCGTCATACATGGAGAAGAATACGTACGAATACATCACACAAATGTGTGACGTTTACGTTTGGCATCACTACCTTTGCACCAAAAACCTTTGTGTCACATGTTACAAAAACTCGAACAAAAATTAATAAAATATTGTCCAGACGAATATGTCACATAAACATTCGAATGGGGGATAACAGTGCGATAACATAAAACAATATTAGAGCAGGCATATTCGCCGGGTTATTTGAAAGTCATGCCACGCATGTAGATAAGGTAAATGTAAATGCTTTGATTTAACGACAGCACTGGCTCGATGAGATTGCATGTCGATACCGACTATTTAAGTCCCCGTCCGATAGGACTCGGCTATCACGAATGTGTCTTGTCTTTCCCAAGGACACGCCGAATCTAACTCGGGATTCTAACTCGAGGTCTTCCGATCAGGAGTTCAATGCTCTACCCACTGAGCTATTCCAGCTGATTTCAGACAGCACTAGGGGCGTATGATGTTATGGTGCTTATCGTCTGTCCGTCTGTTAGCGATTTGGTTTGCGCTCAAAATAGTCTGGACATACGATCCTCAAACTTTGTATGCAGGTCAGTAACGACCAGTGTATGACCAGTTTGACTTGAATACAATGTGTCAAAGGTCAAAATCGCGGTGACTTTAGACAATAAAACAGTTGCCGCTCTATAACTCGAGAACGCAATGACCTAGGATGCCCAGTATTGGTTTTCAAGTTAGTCATGACCAGCAGATGACCCCTATTGATTTGAGGTCAGTACGTCAAAGGTCAAGGTCGCGGGGTGACATTGGACAATAAAACGAGTTCGGCTCAATAACTCAAGAACAGTTGGTGCTAGGATGCTAACATGTTTGATTTTGAGGTCACTATGTACATTGTGTCACCATTGCGTGTCTTTTTGAAAAGGGTGGGGGCGTGAGTGGGAGGGGGTGGGGCTTATATGTTTGACGAACAACTCTTGTTAAACCATTATGTTAAATGTCAATCTGTCATTCAAAGCTACCATCGGGCGTATATTTCTCTGCTTAATTTAGTAGTTGCCTCCTGCACTTGTATTCATTATAACCCTTTCAACACCAAGTAACAGAGATGAAATATTCCATGTTATATTTCAGACTATTCCATTAACCATGAGATGTTCATTATAAATTTAAAATATTTTACATTTAGTTGTCAGATATTGGCGGTAAAATTATAAATGTTGTCACAAACAGTGCAGATCCTGATGAGACGGCTCGTTACGAGCCGGCTCATCTGGATCTACACTGTTTGCAAACTCCAGGTATGTGGTGTTGAATGGGTTAAAGGAATATTATTACATTTGACATAAAAATGTGTTAAACGTTTTTATGCCCCCTATGCGATAGCAAGGGTGGCATATTGTTTTGCTCCCGAGGTTCCGTCCGTACATCCGTCCGTCCGTACGTCCGTCCGTGTACATTTTCGTCGAAAACTTTGTCCCAGTTTCTCCATCATGTCATATCTTCAATTTTACTTGAAGGATTGCTTTCATATTTGGACAGTTCATTCTCCTGAACATGTGTGACACACTCACACCAACAATGACAGAACTATGCTGTTCAAAATAATATCGTCTCGTAATAATTTTGTCGTCACCATTAATTCGAAGTGTGCGATTTTTTGTCGCGCTGGCTTGCCGACAGCGCCATATAGTCGGCATATAATTATGCTGTTAAATCCAGTAAATGTCACGGTAAAATGCCCCGCAGTGCAGGGCCATTCGGTTGGTGAACGTCGCAGCACATTTTTAGCAACTGTTAAAGAACCTGTAATGTCACCGCAGTGCGGGACATCGTCGGCGGTTAAAGCCCCGGTGTATACCCAGTATGCCCAGATAAAGCCCCGCTACTCCCTTGGAGGGGAGTGGTGCGGGAATATACATTGACTGATGATAAAATATGCTTTTAAAATATAAAGCTGATCTCATTTTAATCATATAAATAGAACACCCAATGGTTGGAACATTATTGTATATGTAAAGTGTATTGGACATGTAAATATTGAACAGGCGAAACTGACCATCGGTTAACAATTTGTACCATAATGTTTTATATTTAGTTACTATTATCATAGAAGTTTACTTTTCATGCGATAGACTCTATATCACAGACATGGAGATTAAAAAGTAATATAGCAAGAGGCCCAAATGGGCCTGTTCGCTCACCTGAAATTGTTATCCAAATTATAAAGTAAGTCCGAAATGGTCCAGACTGTCTATTACAAGTATATATACCATCAAAATTGTTCTGTCCACCATAGTAATAGTTGGCTTGAAACATAAACATTGAGAACAATGTAAACAGTATACTGCTTATAAAACAGCATTAACAAATGTGATAGAGAACAAATATGAATAAATGATAAACGGTATATATAACAATGATAACAGAGAGTCTGATGCACAAGGAAAAGACGCTTGAAATCACTAATAAACTTTCGGCGGGCGGTCATCTTAAATTATGCAATCATCCGATGTCGACCAAAAATGCTCCAGTGTGATCGTCTTATCGATAACTTTGAGTTGATATATGACATGACCATAAACGGTAAAATATCAAATTTGACCCCTACTTGACCCCTCCGGCCCGCCCTTTCTTGACCCAGGGGCCACCATTTGAACAAATCTGAAACAGCGATAACTATCGATCATTCCTACTAAGTGTCATCGGAATCCGTCTGGCGGTTCGCGAAAAGAATTTTGTTTAAGAATTTGACATACTTTTTGACGGCGGCCATTTTTGATTATGTGATGAACTCCATTTAATAAGTATGAAAACTCTTCACCCACGGATCATAACTGTTAAGTTTTTCCAATGTCACCCCGGCGGTTCATACAAATAGGACGTTTTAAATCTCTAATACAATAATGACCTTTTGACCTTTCGGCGGTCATCTTGGATTACGTAATGATCATAAATGCTCCAAAGTGATAGTCTTGTCGATACATTCGATTTGATAATGATATGACCATATTCGGTCAAGTTTGAAATTTGCGATTGTGTGACATATTGGTTTATACCAAAAAGTGAAAACTATTTGAGTGAGATTTTCGGTTTGTGATGTATTCGGCCGATTTCGGCCAGTATTCAGCAAACTGTGTGACGCATTCGCACGAATACTGCACACTTGTGATATATAGAGAATACCAGGCTAGTGTCTTTTGATATCAATTTTATCAGGCAAGGCTAGGAAACGCGTAGGAATTCCGAGGCTTGCCGAGGAATTCCTAACGTTTCCGAGCCGGGCCTGGTAAACTTGATATCAAAATACACTAGTCTGGTATTATATTTATCAGGTAACTTGTGATATATTCGTTTCTGTGACATATAAGGTTCAAAACGGCTATATACACATTGTGAAACACGATTTTTTTTAACAATATTAAATTTTAGCAAAATTTAAGAATGAGCCATATTTTTATTTCGCAAACTTTGTCAAATATTGATTTTAATAAACAAAAAAAGAGTGTGAATTTCACTTGGGAGAATAGGAGATGGAGAAGCTGCAGGATGTGTCGAAAAACGATACATTTTGGAAATTGGTTATGAAACCTCGATAGATAGCTTGGAAATGATGTAAAAAAACTAAATGTAAATTTTGAATATCAGTCCGCTATTTATGAAAATAGAAAAATAATCCCATGTTAAATCCCCATCTTTATTCGCGGGAATATATTTATGGTGATATAACATGGGGACATTTATTTTCACAATAAAATCAACATTGAACCAAATTTCTCACTATAAAAAGAAGGCTCATTCTTAAATGTTGATGAAATTTATTTTTATCGAAAATAATATTTTCTTTGCATATAGCCGTAACATTTGGGCAGGTTTCGTGACACATACAGTATGTCTATCAGCGATATACGGAGATGCAATAAGACAGTAATCAATCAATAAATCAATTAAAATACTAAGCAATTAATCAATCAAGTACAGGCTTTGAGCATACGTAATGCAACGATGGTAATCTGTGCACCTGCAGTTTGAAATCAATTTGCAACGGTATCTCCGCTAGAGTCTTTTCCAAATTGTCCATACCCCACCCACATCCGTACCCCACATGCGGTTCTTCTGACATACTGCACGGTAGGCAATCAAATACACTAGCCCCATAGTAATACGCCGATGTCATGTCGCCGACATTGTCCTCATGATTCGCATGTATAAGTGGTTCAATCATGCTGAACACGCCGTCGTGTTTTAAGACCCGACGCGCCTCCATCAACGCCTGTTGTGGGTTTGGAAGGTTATGAATAACCCAGACAGCGAGGACCATGTCGAAGCGCTCGGTAAACTCCTCATTCATGTTACACATGTCTGCGGTTTGAAACGTCACGTTTGATAGTCCAGCAGCCAGGGACTTACGTTTCGCCGTTTCTTGCATGAGTGCGTCATTATCGACGCCGACGAACGTCGAGTTAGGGTAGCGCCTGGCGAATGAAAGAATGTAGTTACCCGTCCCGCATCCCATGTCCAGGACCAGAATCCCTCTTTCTGAAATTAAATAAAGGATAGTATATGAGTATGAGTTATGATTTAATATTATATTTATTAAATGAGTTGACTGCTTTGATAACAAACTTTTATTAAGAGTTTCTTATATTATCTGTCAATGAGATTAATAAATACAATTCATCCCGTCAACACATTGCGTATGTGCCGTGAAACATGGTGTCGTGAAACATGTTTAATATCGTTTCAATACGACCTAATCACTGCGTATGAATATGTGTGGTGACTGGGCTTATATTTATTGTATTTTGAACTATTTGTAGATGTTGACGCGATGATTAGAATTGTAGGTTAGTGCCGTGAATGGGAAAACATATCTGGCGCAGCACGGAAACGGGATGTGCTCGGCAGATCCTGGCCAAACCCGTTTCCTAAGCCTTGCCATATATTTTTCCCATTCACGGCACTAACCTACTATTCTCTATATATGATATTGTGAGTGATGGTTTAATGTGATATTAATTAAAGGAGTTGACTGATTTCATAAAGGAAACAAGGCCAAGCCGACTTTTTTATGAACTCAACCAACAAATTTCATAATCAAAGAATTTGCACTTGCACAAGTGAAACTTTAATATAATATTCACATAACATGGCAAAAGTGCGAATCCCCTCTTCGGCTCGGCTCAGAAACGATTTCGAGCCGAACCTAATAATGTTGATATCAAAGCCACTAGGATGGTGTTCCATTTATCAGGTAACACAGTAAGCTATATAATGAGCAAATATGACGTGGTTCAGGTTGAAACGAACCCAGATTTACATACGATGGCAATCTGTTATTCCTACGCATTGTATAGCCATGCCTGGTAATTGTCTATTAGTATCTACCTAGTTTGTCCACCAGGCCAATTGTTTTGTAATGGTCAACCTGTTGATCCACCCAGTCCTCCGTTGTAGCATCACGGTACGTGTTCCACAAGTCCACATACTTGCCGAACTTGTTGTATCCATAACCTACAATGATAGGCGACTTGTTGTGATTGATATATTTGTATATACGTTATTACATGTATCTGTCAATGATGACTACAGTCTGTTTCACGAAACCTGCCCAAATTGTACGGCTATATAAACAATGCAACAATAATATTTTTTTGATAATATTAAATTATATCAAAATTTAAGAATGAGCCTTCTTTTTATTTCGTAAAATTTGGTTAAATATTGATTTTATTACAAAAAAAAAATGATTTCTCTCTATGGGAATTTAACATGGGGGAAAAAGAAATGTAAAACCTGGAGGAGGTGTCGAAAAACAAAAATAAATTGGAAAGTGACTCTGAAACCTGGCTAGACAGCTAGACAACTTGGAAAATATTCTAACAATGAAAACAAAAGTTAAATTTTGAAAATCGGTCCACTGTTTCTGAAATTAGAAAAAAATCCCCATGTCAAATCCCCATAGACATCTTCACTCTGTTTTTTCGCAATAAAATTGATATTAGAAATAAAAAGAAGGCTCATTCTTAAATTGTGCTGTAATTTAATGTTTTTGATAAAAATAATTATTTTTGCATTGTTTAGTTAGTCGGAAAATTTTGACAGGTTTCGTGAAGCAGACAGTAGTCCAGTATTTGGCCGATATGTACACATGTTTGTTGAATTCAAGTTCAGAATTATGAATAGTTGTCCGTTATTTCCAATTTCTCCCACTGTCACGTAGTTCTGGATTAACGATATTCTCATCTAACTATACAGATTGCAAAGTCATCAGAATATCCCTTAACAGCTGAGATTACTACATGTATTTATATTCTCAGATGACTCAAGTTATTTATCAACAGATTGTCTAGATAGAGAGAAAATATACATATCATTTTCACATATCACGTTTTTGATTTATTGAAAATGGCACAATATGAAAATCAATTAGAATTCAATTACATGTATAAATTTGTCATGCAGTTACATGCATCACTGATGTAGTGCAATATTTTGGTGACGTCAAAATAATTTTCTGACTTCATGCGTCAGGCTCGTGGATGCCATCTTTGACGAGTTCAAAATGGCCACCGAACAGAGAAATTCAATAAAATGCCATGTTGGGTAAATCTCGCAAAGAAACCATTGATGCGATGACCCGTGCCTATGATGACCACGATGTCAAAAAACAGGATATACCAGTGATTCGGCGGCCAATTGTATAAACCTTGGTTAAGTGCTAACCACTGGTTAAATCCGTGGTTGTTAAATATTTGGTTAAATTATTGGTTAGCGATTGTATAAAACTCCGGTTAAATTTTAACCACGATATTTCTGGTTAAATTTAACCGACCTACAGAAGCCTGGTTACATTTTAACCAGGCTCTTCGGAGAAAACAAAATGGCAGCCTTTCGGTAAATTCGCTCCGCATCGAATAAATAAGTTGGGTTTTTACCGCATTGATAATCTATGTATACATCCAGCTGCAGTATCAGTGTTACGTCACTATATAACACTGTCGCATACGTGTTAGCTCCAGTACATTTCTTCTGTAGTTTCATAAGTAAAGTTGACCAATTTTAAATTGTACATCCAGATAGAGATACCGTAGTTTTATGGCTAAGGCTTGACACTGAAACACTTCTAATACTCAGTACCGTCGGGACACTGTGCAAGGTTTTGCAGAGTTATATCCCCACAACTTTCAAATATCTATAGTTCCAATCCTTATAAAATAGGCGGCGGAACCGGAAAATTATTGGGGGGGGGGGGCCCAATCATGAGGGCCCAAAGGACCCGATGTTGCTATGGGGGTCCCCAGACTTCTGCTCTACCCCGTTCAGGATGAGATTCACTCGGACTTCACTAGCAGCGAGTCCGCGATAGTTGAACGAGCAGACCGACATTCGCAGAATAGTCCCGGCCGCTGCCTTGGTGTATCCCCCATATATGTTGCTCGCGTTGGCACCGAATGAATATTCGTAGGCCCCCTCGTTCAGTGGGCCCCGCTCCTCGGCCCAAACTGCTATGATAGGTTTTGGAGCTTGCAATCGCCGAACGTGTGCAAGCGCCGTAGCGCCTCTGAGCGGGCCTGCGTTATTCTTCCCTCCAGCCTTCTCATTGCCTCCCCATCGTTGATGACTGCGCCCGCGACGGGAACGTCCTGTTCTGCGCTGGAACTACCTGGGCCGTATATTCTCATGATTAATATATAAATATATATATTATGTTCAATCGGTTATTTCGATAACGATCGAAATCGGGTAATCGTTCTTTAACTCTCGCGCTTTATCATCGAGAATAGAGATTTTCAATTCGTGGATGTGCCCGGATTCCAAACGTTTCATCTCGAGGGTTGGGAATTCTAAGGTCAGGGTCTCACCATAGAAACAGTCGCTGGCGTGCAAAGTGTTTAGTAATGTGCTGGGAGCTCCATCTAACGTGTTGTACGATGTGTTCAGCTGATCCAGGTGCACCCTGAGAGTTTTCGCGAAGGCAAACCGCACTGGGGTGTCGCCGACTTGCTCGCCTGGGTCAAACCATTTTACTGTAAAACCGAGGCGCACGGCCAACGCCGGGGTTACCCTTATCCGGCTGCCGCGCTCGACGGTCAAGGTTGCGTGTCCGGTGGCTTTCGAGATTGCGAGGCTGGCTCGACCATCAAGCTCCGACGCGACAAAAGCTTGGAGCTCTCTCAAACTCCAAAGACCGGGGGTTAGCTTTACTGATACCGGTGGTCCGTTCGTCATGTAGCCGAACCCTTCGTTCTCCGACACGTTTCGCCATCCGACCGTGAAGGTGATTGATCTGAGGCCGGCCCTGAGTTTTCCACAGCAGTTGTCGATTGACTTCTGAAGTTCTCAAGCATCCCTTTGAACATTAGTTATAGTAGCAAACATAATAATATCTTTCAATGGATACCAAGGCTTTTGGCTTTAATTATAATGCAAAGTACGCGGTCGGAGGTGTATACACTCAAAAGAACACCATTGGTGGGCTTGTGCACCCCCAAATAAGAGCCAGTTTGGGCCTGGGTTTGAACACCAATTTCCTTATCATGTTTGAAAAGTACAGACTTCCTAAAACCATTACACAGGATGTCACAACAAACTGGAACAACAACCCTATGCAGTTCTGGCAGAACCAACTAAATTTTGCCGTGTGGTGTGCCACAACCGGGTGTGGCGTCTCTTTCACAGACCACATATAAGACAGGAACAGCATGCTGAGCAGTAGCGTCTAAAACTTTCATGTGTATTATACTATTAGGAGGATTCTCAAAGAACTAGGTACTCCACTACCTCAAGACGACGGCTGGAATCCCATTTCCAACACATACAGCCGTAAGGCGTTCGAAAGATTGTGTAACGAATTTAACGGTTGCGGACTGGAGACAGAAAGTATACCCAAACAGCAACAGCCTGGGCACCGTTCATCTTATGGGTCTAGAGAACGGGACATACTATGCCAGAACGAAACCTGCTTTTACAGGGTTGGCGGTCGGGGGTTATACTCCGAGTTACACGGCACCACCACCATTCAGAAACACGGTAAATTGGACGGAAAACAATTTTAATACCTCCAACATGACATTCGGGGCTGAAGTGGCTAGAGGGCACACGTGCGATTCCAAATACTGTACATGGTTATCACCATCAAAGGCTCACGTACAGTATATTTTACAAGACAGAAACGTGCAGAAGGGTATAGAAACCTTTATATTTGACGACGGTCTAGGGTTTACACAGGCCGGTGTTACCCACCTCAACGACTCCATTCGCACATACGTCTGGGCCATCCTTGGCGCACAGAAGCAAACGCGCAGTTCTATAATAGGAGTCGGAACGGCGTTTGACGCGCAAAAACAATTCTTGGCCAATGTCGAGGACGCCATCTCATCTGCGGTGGACCTGGAGATGGCGATCCAGAATTATCAAGACGTTTTGCAGAATGCCAGCACCCCAGTAGACTATGCATTTGGAATAGGTCTTTATATGGCGCCGAGCAATATGATACTACGAGACGACCCGGTTAACGGTTACAATAATCAGATCGTAATCGCCACCGTCAATCAAAACATCGGCCACAACGGGAACGTGAACGCGGATATCATCAAGCGCACCCCCAACATGATCGGGAGCAGAGTTGGAAGTGGAACCGATTTCATAAAACCGCAAGCACCCACCCTACCACGAAGCACCCCATCGAGTTCCAGCTCAGGTGCGGGAACTAGTGTCTCATCAAGTTCCACTAGCTCCTTAGGAACTATTGTATCATCAAGTTCCAGCTCAGGAGCGGGAACTAGTGTCTCATCAAGTTCCACCAGTTCCGTAGGAACTATTGTATCATCAAGTTCCAGCTCAGGAGCGGGAACTAGTGTCTCATCAAGTTCCACCGTTGTTCCAACTGGTGGAACTTGATGCACCAGGAAGTTCCTTAGGAACTAGTGTCACAACCCACGAGGAGGAGAAATTAAGGCTCGTCGTTTCCCTCGTGGTGATCGGACTGTTTGCGCTTTGGTTTTAGTTACTCTCGGGCGGAGAATAGTACGAGACCGGCGATCGCCATGATAAAAGCCCAAGCATTTTCGGCGAGCCATCCGGCCGTTTTTGATAATATAGATAGCATGAACGAGAGGAGACCCCTTATCAACCCAGGCAGCGCGGCAGCCGCCTTTCCGGCTAATTTAGCCAGGAGACTGGCGAGGGCTTTTAGATTCTTTTTTACCCACTCCTTGGCTCCATCGGATGGCGCGGGTGCTGGCGCGGGTGCTGGCACGGGTGCAGCCGCCGCACCGACAGTAAAAGCGCTAGAACTATGGTTGATACAGTCATGCCGATAGCCGTGAGGATGCATAATATCGTGACACCCTGCTCTCTGAACAGAGTGCGAAGACGCTCACCGAGTGTCGTCTCCTCGTGCAGAACCCTCGAGATTTTTCTGCGGATCAGACATATTTGGGTGCGGAGATCCTCACGGTTAGTCGAGGCAGCCTCCAAGCGAGTTGCACTTTCACCCCGCAACGTCCGCAGGCGTTCGGTGATCCGCTTGGTAGATTCTCTATCGCCACGGGCTTTCTTCTAGCGCGATATGTTCATCCAGCGCCGAGACTTTGGAGAGGTTAAGGACCAGTTCGCCACGGACCATTTGCAGAGCCTTATCGAGTCCCCGGAGTTCGCGAAGAGGTAACGGTGGGTCATCGTTCGAACCTTGGTTGAGATTGAGTATTTCGTCTATCTCGCTTTCGTTGATCTCCATTGTGTGAATGGCGTCGGTGGCTACTCGAGGGACCTCGCTGAGCTCGACAGTTTCTATCGCGGCGGCCGTCTTCGCCATCGTTTCGTCGGTAGACTGTAGGGTATTTACAGCACGGGCGGGCATAATTTTTTTACCACGCTTCCAATCCGTGAATCCTAGTTCGCTCCTTAAGATTTGGCCACCGCCCCGGCTTGAGGCAATGGTGCTCAGCTCTAGGGGTTTTCCGGTATTTGTGTTGATGATTGAGACATTTGATGATTTTAGTCGCAACCTGCCGGTCCGATCCACTTTGAACTTGGAGTAGTCGCGTCCGACAGACGGGACTATACCTTTTTCTTTCCAAGAGTTGTAATACCTATCTACAGCTAACGCGAGTAATTACTGACTTAGACTACTGGTAGCGCCACCTATTTCCTCGCCGGGTGGATTCCCTATCGCGTCTATGAAGGGTGTTTCGTCATCGTCGGCGAGTAAATCATCGATGTCATCATCATCGCGGAAATCGTCTCGGTCGCCCGTAGTGCAATCGAATTCTTCCATGTCGTAACCAGCCATCTTTAACGATGTATTAAAGAAAAAACGATACGGGTTTAATAGAGTTTCAATAATGTCTTCGAGTCAATACGGCCGCAAACTAAATCCATACCGCAGACTACGGGAGCCCCTCGGGGCGAAAGGCGTGAGACAGAGCGTCGTTATTACGAACAACCCATCGACGATCGACCAGAACCAGCAGCTCTTGGCCCGCTTCCCCAACCTCGGATCTAGCGACGTCATTGTGCCGGGGACTGTTCGCCTCGCTTTTACCATTTCGCTGACGTCGACGGACGCGGACCGAACCGTCGTTCAGAACCTGGGTCGCGCCATCGTTAAGAAGACCATGATAAAGATTTCTGGAAATGAGGTGATGTCGATCGACGACAGCGACGTCTACCATTGCTACCAGGACCTGTGGAAGACGGCGCAAGAGCGCGAAAACGCGGTCTATCAGGGTATTGACACCAGCCGACATATGAACGTAACCAAACTTAGAATCGGGGCTGGTGACAAGGCAGATAATATGGCGAGCGACAACGCGATCGCGGCCGCTTACGGCAACCGCTTCTACATCCCGCTCGACTTCGAGTTGCTGGAGAGTAACATGCCCTACTATCAGAGCGCTTTGGCTGACCACCTCGAATCCGAACTAACGTTCAACGACTACGACCGAGTTCTCATAGCCACCGATATGGCATCGACGTATACGAGCGATAATGTTTCGCTGGAGTACGACATGGTCACGATGCCCGAACTCGCGCGATTGATCAGAACCCAGTACGCCGGGCGCGTTGCCATACCTTACGAGTTCTTCGCCATCGCAAGATGAAGAAAGACAAAAGCGACACATTGTGGAATATTAACGTCAACGTCCCCGCACGCTCGATGAAAGGCATACTGGTGCTGTTCGAGGAGGCTCGGTTCGAGATCGGGGCTAGAAAAAGCGACAAATTCTATAACCCCAAAATCACAAAGGTCGAGGTGACGATCGAGGGAGTTCCCAATCAGCTCTACAGCCAGGGCCTTCGCGCGCACCAGCAGTGGGACGAAGCCAGAAAGCAGTTTGCTGCCGGCTCCCCTGAGGTTGCCGCGGTTGCCAAAGACCTGCAGGTCTCGGACGTCTCCCTCGCGGAGTTCCTGACTACAAAATACGCGTTATGGCTAGACATGCGAGCCATCGACGACGACCAAATGCACAGTAGTGGACGCCAAGTTGAGAACGCTAGCGAGGGTGTGACGATCCAGATAACCAAAGAGGCTGATGGAGCTGGGCCATTGAACGTGTACTTATATGTAATCACAGACGCACAACTCAACATCGAAGATGGTCGATACGTCTCAGCACTCTACTGAAACTCTACCGAAAGATGCCCACTCGGCCATAATATGTGGGCAGACAGGATGCGGAAAAACGGTTTTCTTACTAGATTTGCTCGAGGGGTCTTACCGCGATGCCTTTCGACACATTGTGACTCTGTGTCCCATTATGCGACACAACGAGACCTATCAGCGGCGCCCAGTGGATATGGGCCGACCCCGAGGTATACGTCGTTGACCCCGGCGACAGGCTTCACGATTGGCTGCGTGGCTTCTACCAAAGATTCCAGGGAGAGCCCACCCTATACGTGATTGACGATTGCTCGGCCAAGGCGGCGATGACCAAAAAGAAGGACATGCTCTCCGAGCTCTCATTTTCTGGCCGCCATGCGGGGCAAAGCGTGTGGATCTCCACTCAGAAGTACAACACCGTCCTCAAGGATCTGCGCGAGCAAACGAAATGGGTCGCCCTCTTTCACTGCAAGGACCGAGACTCATTCGATGACTGTCTTCGAGAGAACGACGTTATCCCAACGCGCGAGGAGCGCATGGAGGTTCGACAGATGCTTTCGGAAACTAAGCACCCCAAGCTTCTGTTAAAGACTGATCAACCCACAAATTTATGAAGTTATCAATTAATTACTGAATTGCTGAATATTTACTTAATAATCTACTAATATCTACTAATATCTACTAATATCTACTAAATATCTACTAAATATTTACTAAATATTACTGAATTGTTACTGAATTACTGAATTATTTACTAAATCATCTACTAAATATTACTAAATATTACTGAATTATTACTAGTTACTCATAATTAATTTTTAAGAAAATTACAAACAGTTTGATGTTGAACTTATAAGACTAGTCAGAATAGTACACCCATCACTGTTGGAATAATGAACTGCGAAGATGTAGAGGTTGATAAAATATATGCGCGATACGAGTCTAAATTTGGGACAGAGATGACGAAAACTCTTGGGGCGGCGGCTATTCATTTGTACGCTACCGCTGTCAGTGCAATTCTCCCTATATCAGACACAGCGGGGTTGATTGGTGATTTAGAGACTGACCCTTTTGTAGGACACACTCTCAGAACAGCCTGCTGCTCAATTTATCACAAGTTTGGAATGTACTTAGCTCCGCTGACAACCGCGTTGACCACGGCTAAGCACGGTCAATTTGGAAATATATGCCCACGAATTATAAGCTCAGAAAATGATGACACAAGACGCACCCCCAATTCGCGAATTAGAACTGGAGCGACAAGCACCTGCGAGAGTGACGGAACAGCTCTCAATACTGTTGAACCCGATTGCAGCACTTCCAACTCCGATTGATCCTCCAACGGCGCTGGGGGAACTATCTATCCCCAATTGCACTATACAAAAACCCAACAAAGACAGGCAGCTGGGCGGGCAGCGGCTGCCACCCGAAAAGCTAAGCAAGATAAAATACTCGCCGAGATTCGAGAGGCCAAACAGTCGTTATATGTTCCAGCCGCTCCTGAGCTGGAGCGACAGTTGGGGGCAGAAACAGCAAAACATCCGAAGATAGCTGCGGTTCAATCTCCGCAGGAACTGTCGGAGCAATCGTGGATTGCTGTAGCTCCTAACTGGATTTTCCCGTGGGTTTTTGGTGTTGGTCTGGTAGTTGTGGGCACCGTGTGTGTGCGGAAATACCTTTCGATACAACCCCCAACAGTGTTGGAGGCGGTTCCGAAGGAAGTTACGAAACCGATTGCGCCCCATTTAAACATTGATCGCGATCCCTTTTATATGCAATAACACTAATGGCTGAATACGATGGTAAAATGATAGTGAATAAGGTTTTATCACGCCGTGGTGATATCGGGTCTCAGTATCGGGTTTGCTCGACTATCAAAGATGGCCTTCGGAGGGCCTGCTCCCAAGTTGGACATGACTGCGAGAGACGTAGGTCTCGTGACCTTATATGTAGGGCCGCAGTTGGGACCTGAGATTATCTAGTTAAAGCTGGAATTCTACCTGCTAATATATGGAAATAATGGTTGAGATGATGATAGGTGGTGCGGTGTTGAACGCATTGACATTAATTCCTAAAAACTCCGAAGCGGATGAGGAGCGCAAGCGTCACGATTTAGCTGAAGAACAGCTCAAGAGCGCAGACGCAGCATGGTCGCCGCGAGAATCACGCCGTGCAAACTTTCCTGAACGTTAAAGAAGCCAACCGCGAGTACGCGCGGTCATATCCGCAGAAAAGTCTCGCGCCGCTGGATCCCGAGTCCCAACTTTCAGATTTCTATGTACCGTCAGAGGCCCAAAAAGACCGCGAGATCGCGTTCATCGTCGTGGGGATGGTTGCGACGGGTCTCGTCAGCTACTATATTGGAAAAACCAATAAGCAATAATTATTTTAAAAAACTTTTTTAAATAATAGAACGATGTTAGTTGACGAGCTTTATTACGCTTTGATCGATGTAGGCTACACGGCCCTTAAACACCGTTTGGCTGGCGCAAAGGGTCTGATCAGTCAGGCCCAAGACTCTCTAGAGACGTGGCGCGAGGACGAACACTCGGCCACACTTTTCGCAAAACGGTTGTTAGATTCCCCCGAGTTCCCGCTCCTGTTCCAATTCATGAATTGGGGAACTTAACCGGCAGCTGCAGCGAAACATCCAACAAAGGTTTTGTATCGACGACGCAGTTACCGAACGATCTGGCGAGGACAAGTTCGAGACTGTTCGATCTACTAGAATACCTCGCATACGATGGACACGCGCTAGCTTGATACCAAACTATCGGTTCACCTAGCGCGCAAGCTAGCGAACACGTACTACAGCCCCAGCGGTTACTGGAAGGGGCTCGCGGCCATCAAGAACCTCGCGGTGGCGACAAAGGTTTCCGAAAATGCAGCCAAGGAATGGCTCAAGAAGCAGGCCATCTGGCAGATCTATTTGCCCGCGCCTCACAATATTACGCGGCCGAAATTCGACGTGCCGCTGCCGAACGAAGACCACCAAGCAGACCTCCTATTTCTCACAAGACGTACAAGCACGCACTGACAATCGTTGACGTAGCGAGTCGGTATAAGGGGGCTGAGCCACTGGCCACTAAAGAATCTAAGGAGTTGGCCGAGGCTCTTTCCCGAATATATAAGATGAGTCCTCTCAAATGGCCGAATGTTCTCCAGGTCGATCCCGGCCGCGAGTTCATGGGCGCGGTCTCTCAGCTGTTGGCTAAACACGACGTTTCTGTTAGACGCGGCCGCGTCGACATCCACCGGGACCAGGTGATCGTGGAGCGGTTCAATCGAACCCTGGCTGAGAGGCTGTTCGGACACAAATATGCCAAAGAGCTTGTAGACCCTCATACGCTCTCGACCGAGTGGGTGACCAGGCTGCCCGCCGTGGTCTCCGCACTGAACGGCGAGGTGACCAGATTGATCGGTAAAAAGCCCGTAGATGCCATCAAGTCGAAAATAGTGTCGCACAAACCACCTGCCGTCTTGCGCGGGCAACCCGTTGGTTTAGCGGATGTTGTCGTCCGGCACCTCTATCAACCGGAAGAGCTCGAAGGTGGCAGCCGCCGCGCGACTGATCCCGTTTGGTCTCTCAATGTATATCATCTGATTGATCTATTACCAAACCCGATGAGCCCGTGCTCTACTATTTGGATGATGGTCCATCGCGCGGGTTTGTTCGCGAAGAACTTCTCGCGGTGCCTTCTGACACCCAGCTACCCCCGGTACGTCCGTCGTCATAGTATGTCAGACTCTCGTGAGAGTCTTTAGTATTCTCCCTTTTTTTTTACCTATCTATAGGCTCGGTGTGTACACCGTCTTCCATCACTCTTCCAGTTTACTCTGGGTGTATGTTTTCATTACTCCATCGTTCATACGGAACCCTATATTTTTAGCCACGTCTCTATGGCCTTCCAACGCGTTCTTATATCTATCCCAACTCACGCTGTTGGTTCTCTTACTCATTACCTTAGAGGAATGCTTCACTACGCCCGGGGTTTCAAGTCTAGTTGGTTGTGTGGCCAGCGCGCGTCGTTGGAGCCTGGCCGGATGCCACTTGGTATCTTCGCTCTCAGCCAGCTTTTCTACGAAGTAAGACTTACTGGATAGCGCTATAGCTCTATCTCCTTGGAACTCCCTGTTGAACAGCCCAGGTTCCCTGTTACTCCATTGGTCCCATGCGAGCCAGTTGCGCTTATCTTTCTCGTATGTCACACGTTGTCTAGGCTTCAACAGCGCGTTTAGGCTTTCATCGTTAGCTGTACTATCCGGCTTAGCACTCACACCTATGTACATGCTGTCCGTATCCATCTGAATTAGTTCAAATTCCTTTCTCGATACGTACTTGTCTAGGAAGTCGTAATAGAACTCTAACATTCTCAGTTTGGCTAGTTGGTACACGGCTATCCCACAGTGGAACGGTCTCTTAACAGCACACTTAGCCTTCCTACTAGATATCTCATACGCGTCTCCTCCAGATCTTCGAAGAACGCTGAGCGTAGTGCTTTATCCACACAGCTCTCACTTTTAGTGTACGTAGTGTTAAGGTGTCTCTCTGGTGCCTCAATCATCTTACCACAACACAAATTACCAACCAACTTCATTATTTCAGCTACCGGCTTCTCAGATTCATTTACGTCTCCGGTCCTCCTAGCCGCAGTCACCTCTTCGACAAACCACGCGAAGGGTTTTCCAGCTTCGTAGTCTAGGATCCTGTGGAGGCCGGTTATCACTAGCCCGTGCTCTAGATACTACTTCAACAGCGGGGCGTACAGCAGCATCTTTTTTGCCGACAGCGTGCCCACTAATTTTTGTCCGTCTCCTCGATTCCTGCCTGTGTTTTTCAGATACTGGAGCATGTGCACTGGAACCTCCTCCTCTTCAGCTACCCTGTTTATTAACAGCGGAGACATCTCTTCAAACTTTTCTCTCAGGCTCTCGGGGACTTCTATATCCACCTCGGCGAACCCGAACCAGTAATCGCTTCCCCTGTGTACCCGTTGACAGAACTTGTCTATGATATTTTGGTTGTGGGGTGTCTTATTGTGGTGTATAGTTTCCTTACCGCACGGCATCTCTTTTTTGAGTGTCGACAGGTACAGGGCTTTAGCGTCGTACCCGAGGACTGCCTGACACGGTTGGTTTCCCTTCACCCTTACTGTTTGGGCGTATCTTAGAAACACCTGCCTCGGCGTATCTGGTGAACATGACAGACGGTCCTCCGACTACAGCTCCCTGTAGCATCTCGTACGTCTCTTTCTCTGGGGCGTACAGCTGGCCAGTCTTCGGTCCGGATACAGCTTTTCTCAGGATACCAACACTTGCCGACGCCGTTACTCGCATCAGATATTGGATGGCTACTCCTGGCAGGGTAACGGCGTCTTTGAATATATCTGCTCTTCTATGTTTGTAAAAGTCACACATCTTACCTAAGGCCTCTAGAAAAGGTGATACGTCGAGATCGTTGTAGTATCTCACCCAGTCCTTAAATGTTCTCATTCCTTTCTCCTCGAAAATTATCCTGCACTCCTCCAGCTGCTCCTCGGTTACCAGCATCTCACATCTGAGTTTGCAATACCAGTGCTCTATGTCATGGAGCGCTTGATAGTCTAGCTTGTCTACAGAATCAAACCACTCATACGGGAAGAAGGACTTTTGAGATGAGCAGTCGTATGCCTTAATCCACTTATCGTAACTGACTCCCAGACCAAGGTACAGGAGAACGTCCAGGAATTTGAATCCTGGAGTGAATAGGAATATGATGTCGTTAGTTCGCTTGCCCACCATAACTTTCGTGGTCGTGTCTGCCAGCTTGCCCACCAGATGTTTCTTGATGAGGTTGATGTCATACCTACTGCAGTTGAAGCCGAACACTGGGACCTGATCCATACACCTGATTATCTCATCCACTTGGCGCGGCCTTAGATGCTCCGTATCCTCGAACCTGTACCGGCGACCCACTTCTTCGCGAATGTCCCTACCCCTCTCCTACAGATCTTCTATGAACTTACTTACCAGTTTGGCAGGATCCGTGTCACAGATGTGAGATACGGTTCCAGACAGGATGTCCCCTATGCTAACGCTTACGGGCACGTGCTCTGTCTCGTACGATAGGCCTGGCGTTTGGTCGGTCCTCCCTTCCTTACTCAGATACGCTTCCAAATCGTATACTATGTGGTACGGTTACAGTGTGGTGGGACATCCTGTCTTGATCTTATCGCCGGTTCTGTTATACCTACACTCCCACATTATCACTAGGTTAAATCCTGCGTTACGGATCTCTTTCTCCCGCTTGTTGCTGGTGCGAAACTCGTGGGATCTCGCCGGGTGATGTTTCGGACAGCCATGCCAGAAACACCCGTGATGTTGGTATACCGTGTTATTTTCCTTGCAGTATCCATCTACTGGAGATCCACAGATCCACCTCTCCCCGCCGTGCCCACACTGCTCGTGGTGGATGTGCACGTTCTCCTCGCTCTCAACAGACGCCATCCAATCAAGTGCCCCTAGGCTTCCAGTGCTCTTTGGGTAGAAGGCCTTCTCGAACGCGGAGCGAGGGCGCTCGAAAACGTTTCCTTCGCATACGGCGTGTGTCTCGCCCTTCATGCACTTGGATCCGTGCCGAGTAACGTTACTAGCCTTCGTGAACCTCTGTTTGCATGTGTTGCATGCGTACGTTTTCGACCTTTTGGGTTGGTTATCAAGAACGCGTGGTTTTTGTAGATGCCTATCGTCATGTGCTTCGTACCTACCTCCTCATAGTGTGCTGGGGCCTTCCTCAACCACCAGATTCATTTCTCGGTTGGCTGATATACTTCTATGCCCACCTTCAACCTCTCCTCAATCTTGTTCAGCTCGTCTAGCATAGGCCCAGGCTCTCTCTTACCGAAATACTTAGCACTCATCTCTCCGGCTTGGGTGGTACACTTGTCTGCTCGCGCCCCGCCGTGAATGGCCACGCACCTGAATAGACACAGCTCATCGTTGTATTTGTCTAACGAGTACATACCTTTCTTATTCCTCAACCAGTCTGGGAGAGGTCCACCAGACGCGTGTTTGGAAGTCAGGCCGAGATCTGCTCCTCGTGTTCCCTGCACTAGTTTTATAAAAACCTACTCCCACCTCACGAACGTCCATTTCGTGTTGGGCCTCTCGACTTTATCTATATCTATCCGCTTTCTCTCGTTATCTTTCGCCCATTTCTCTACTTCACCTAAGGAGTCCATCCACCTACTCCCCCCCCAAGATTCTTATTAAATAGTATCGTCTTTGCGCGACCTCGGTAATCTTTTTCCTCAATGTGTTGTAGTTTGTAGGAGTACGAATATCTTAGGTGGAAGTTTGTTGTCAGATGAGAGGTTAATTTCCCTACTATCCTATTAGGTTTTCACCAATCCGGCAAGACTCCCGATAGAGGTATGGGCCTCAGCACGAATCTTTTCAGAGGTCTCCTCAAGTGATTTGTTCGCGGCTCTACGAACACTTTTCAGTTTATCGGAAACTTCGGTTATTTTTTCATTTATTTCAGTAAGTGCTACAGAGTCCTCTGAGCGCAACACCCCATACCCCTCCGTAAGGGCCGTTTGGTGGTCTTCTCTGGCTTTCTGAATACCCGTTCGGACTCCCTCAATACCCAACCGGGCCTCTTCCCGAAATTCTGTTATTTTTCACCTAGTTCAGTAAGTGATGCAGAGTCCTCTGAGCGCAACATCTTGTAAGCCTCCGTAAGGGCCGCCTGGTGGTCTTCTCGGGCTTTCTCAATACCCGTTCGGATTCCCTCAATCCCCTAACCGGGCCTCTTTTTGAAATTCTGTTATTTTTTCACCTAGTTCAGTAAGTGATGCTTCTCTGTTGAGAGAGTACTCTGTGCACAACACCCTATAAGCATCCGTGGGGCCGCCTGGTGGTCTTCTTGGGCTTTCTCAATACCCGTTCGGACTCCCTCAATCCCCAACCGGGCCTCTTTTCGAAATTCGGTTATTTTTCCTCCTGGTTCAGTAAGTGATGCTTCTCTGTTGAGAGAGTCCTCTGAGACCAACACCCTGTAAGCCTCCGTAAGGGTCGCTTGGTCTTTCTCAATACCCGTTCAGACTCACTCAATTTTCGTCTGGGCCTCTTCCCCAACTTGTGCAGTCGCCGTTAGCACTTCTACTCTAACATCTGCTATAATCCTGTGAATCCCGTTTGTGGCCTTCGATATACATGTAGTTTTATTGATCAGGGCCTTGGTTTTTCCGGTTGTTAAAAAATCGCTCTCTGTCGGGACGAATCCCCCTTCTGCCGGTTCCAAATTCTTTGAATCTGTCACCCAATCCCGATTGGAATTGGAGGAACTACCTGGTCCGTATATACTTATAATTTATTTAAATTAATTATAATATTGGGCACCTATACTCAATTGGAAATTTCGATAACGACCGAAATCTGGTAATAGTTATTCAACTTTTTCGCTTGATCATCGAGAATAGAGACCGTAAATTCGTGGATGTACCCCGTTTCCAAAACTTTCATCTCGGGGTGTGGGAAGTGTAAGGTCACCGTCTCCCCAAAGAAACAGTCGCTGGCTTGCACGGTTTTCAGTAATGTGCTGGGGGATCCGTCTACCACGTTATACGATGTGTTCACCCGAACCAAGTGCACCCAGAGAGTTTTTGTGAAGGTGAAGTCCACCGGGTTATCACCGACGTACTCACCCGGGGTAAACACTCTTTTATTTGCGGAGTATGTCTCTCTAAAACCGAGTTGAATACCCAACCCCGGGGAGATCACTACCTTACTAGCAAACATAATAATATATTTCAATGGATACCAAAGCATTTAGCTTTAACTCTAATGCAAAATACAAAGTTGGTGGTAAATAAACACAAAAAGATGTTGTTAACCCCCTTGTACACCCAACTATAACAGTTAGATCGGACAGTGCCTTTGCCACCAATTTTCCTAACATGTTTGAACAACATAGGCTGCCCAAGATTACTGCCATAGAGGTTGTGAACGGGTGGAAAGCAACACCTATGCAGTTTTGGCAGAATCAGCTAAATTTCACTGTATGGTGCGCAACAGCCGGATGTGAAGTTTCACATCAAGACCATCTGACATCCAAGAATGTCATGCTCCGAAGTGTCTACAACTCTGGAATCCCATTTCCAACACATACGACCGCAGGGCGTTCGAAAGACTGTGTAACGAATTTAACGTTCCAAAAGATTCGGATTGGAGACATAAAGCATTTCCTAACAGCACTGGACTCGGGGACGTTCTCATTCGGGGCAAGTCCGGGAATTGGACGCAGACTGATTTTAGAGACGATCATTCCGGCGACCACATCGTCAATCGGAACGCCGGGAATTTTGATCTCGCGACAATGACCTTCGGGCCGGCCGGAAGTGTCTGGAGGTCGGCACTGCGGCATCTCATCATGCAATTGGTTACCTCCTAAACGAGCTCACGTCGATTACATACAGCAGACCGATGAGGTTCAGGACTCTTGGGGTACATTTATGTTAGATAAAGGTCTGGGGTTTACGCAGGGTGGGGTTACCCGCCTCAACGACTCCATTCGCACATACGTCTGGGCAGTCCTCGGCGCACAAGCGCAAGCGCTCAGTTCTATAATAGGAGACGGGAAGGCGTTTGACGCACAAAAACAGTTCTTGGCAAATGTCGAGGACTCCATATCATCTCCGGTGGACCTCCCGTCTGCGATTCAGCGGTCTTAATGCGTTTTGCAGAAGGCCAGCACCCCAGTAGACTATGTATTTGGAATAGGTCTTTACATGGCACCGAGAAATATGATACTACGAGACGACCCGGTTGACGGTTACAATAATCAGATCGTAATCGCCACCGTCAAGCAAAATATCCGCCACAACGGGAACGTGAACGCGGATATCATCAAGCGCACCGCGCATGAAAACATTGAACGTGTACTTATATATAATTACAGACGCACAACTCAACATCGAAGATGGCCGATACGTCTCAGATTTACACTAAAAATCAATACCAATTCACGATTGGAGATGCCCACTCTGCCATAATATGTGGGCAGACAGGATGTGGAAAAACGGTTTTCATCCTCACTTGCTCGAGGGCTCCTATCGCGATGCCTTTCGTCACATTGTGATCCTGTGTCCCACTGTGCGGCACAACGATACTTATCAGCGGCGCCCGTGGATATGGACCGACCCTGAGGTATACGTTATTGACCCCGGTGACAGGATTCACGATTGGCTGCGTGTCTTCTACCAAAAATTCCAGGGTGAGCCCACCCTATACGTGATTGACGATTGCTCGGCCAAGGCGGCGATGACCAAAAAGAAGGACATGCTCTCCGAGCTCGCATTTTCTGGCCGCCATACGGGGCAAAGTGTATGGAATTCCACTCAAAAGTACAACGCCGTCCTCAAGGATCTGCGCGAGCAAACGAAATGGGTCGCCCTCTTTCACTGCAAGGACCGAGACTCATTCGATGAATGTCTTCGAGAGAACGACGTTATCCCAACGCGCGAGGAGCGCCTGGAGGTTAGACAGATGCTTTCGGAAACTAAGCACGCCAAGCTTCTGCTAAAGACTGATCAACCAACTGCTTATAAAGTTATTAATTAATTTTATAATTTTCTTAGAATTAATTAGCAAATGCTGAACAATTGCCGAACAATGTTGAACAATGCTTAACGAATGCTGAACAATGCTTAGCAAATGCTGAATAAATGCTGAGCAATTGCTGAACAATGTTGAACAATGCTTAACAAATACGTAACAATGCTGCGAGCTTTGTTGCGAGCATAACGGTGATCGTAAGTATCGGGTGGTGCGCTTGGCAATATGTTAGACTTATGAGACTTGTCAGTATAGTAAAATTAATTTTAAGAAAATTAGCAATAATGAACTGCGACGAACTTCTCGATCAGCTAATGGAAGAAACACTCGTGCCCAACACCAATCGAGAATTGGGAGGAACTGAAACCTCAACTCCGTTGATCCCGACAGATGGAACACCTGTCGGCACGAATGAAAATGAAAACGCGGCTCGACGCGAGCGGCTAGCTGCGCTGGTTGCTGGAGGACAATCGGAGCATTATCTCGGTAGGCGTCTATCAGTTTGTCAGGTGGATAAGATGTCAGATGTCGAGATTGATAAAATGTATGCGCGATACGAATTTAGGTTAGGTGCGAAGATGACAAAAACTCTTGGATCGGCGGCTATTCATTTGTACGCTACCGCTTTTAGTATACTTCTCCCTATACCAAACACCGCGGGGTTGATTCGCGATCTAGAGACTGACCCTTTTATAGGACACACTCTTAGAACAGCCTGCTGCTCAATTTATCACAAGTTTGGAATGTACTTAGCTCCACTGACAACCGCATTGACCACGGGTAAACACTGTCAATTTGGACATATGTGCCCACGAACTATAAGCTCTGATATTAATATTATAAATGATAACACAAGACACACCTGCGAGAGTGACGGAACCGCAATCCCCGATTGCACCTCCAACCCAATCGAAATTGGAGTTGAACCCGATTTCTCCAACCCAATCGAAATTGGAGTTGAACCTGATTACACGACATAAAAACCCAAAAAGACAGGCAGCTGGGCGGGCAGCGGCTGCAACCCGAAAAGCTGAACAAGATAAAATACTAGCCGAGCTTCGAGATTCCAAACGGTCATTGCAATCCCCGATTGCTGTTGAAACAGCAAAACACCAGTTCTCACCCAATCCACGAATTGGAAGAGCAATCTCCGATTGCTGTAGCTCCTATCCCCTATTACACCAATCCTACCTGGATCATCCCGTGGGTTATTGGTGGTGGTCTGGCAGTTGTGGGCACCCCGTGTGTGATGAAATACCCCCTATTACACCAATCCTTATCGAAAAAACAACCCCCATCAAATCACGAATTGGAGTTGAGACAATCGGGGATTGCGGTTCCGAAGAAAGTTACGAAACACCATTCGCAATTGGATGCGCCCCATTTAAACATTGATCGCGATCCCTTGTATATGCAATAATTATAATGGCTGAACACGATGGTAAAATGATAGTGAATGCGCTTTATCACGCCGTGGTGATATATGGGTTTGAGTATCGGGTATGCCCGACTATCAAAGGCGGCCTTAGGAGGGTCAGCTCCCAAATTGGACTTTACTGTGAGAGACGTAGAGCTCGTGACCTTAGATGTAGCGGCCGCAGTTTGGACCCGAGATTTTCTAATTAAAGCTGGAATTCTACCCGTTAATATATGGAAATACTGGCTTAGATCGCAATGCTATTAGGTGGTACTGTGGTGAATGCATTGGCTTTCAGCGGTAGCAATTTTTTCCTCTCGAAACTGAAAAGCTCGGACTCGGATGAGGAGCGCAAGCGTCATGATTTAGCTGTAGAACAACTCAATAGCGCAAAGGAAGCATGGTCTAAAGAACGAACCGCCCGTCTGGACTGGCTCAACGAAGATCTTCGTCGCGAGAATCACGCCATACAAACTTTTCGGGACGTTGACGACGCCATCCGCGAGTACGCGCGGGCATATTCGCAGAAAAGTCTCTCACCGCTGGATACCGAGCCCCAGCTTTCAGATTTCTATGTACCATCAGAGGCCCAAAAAGACCGAGAGATCGCGTTCATCGTCATGGGAATGTTTGCGACGGGTATCGTCAGCTACTATATTCAATCGAGATTGAAATAAGCAATAAGCAATAAGCAATAATTATTTAAAAAATTATTTTTTATAAATATATATATATAGAACGATGTTAGTTGACGAACTTTATTTTGATATGATCGATGTAGGCTACACGGCCCTTAAACACCGTTTAGCTGGTGCAAAGAGTATGATTCGTCTGGCCCGAGATTCTCTCGAGACGTGGCGTGAGGACGAAAAAGCGGCCACCCTTTTCGCAAAGCGGATGTTAGATTCCTCCCAATCGAGATTGGATGAATTAGATTCCCCAGAATTCTCTCTCCTGTTCCAACCCAATCGCGATTGTACTTCCAACAAAGGTTTATTATTAACGACGCAGTTACCGGACGATCTGGCGAGGGCATGTTGGAGATTGTCCGATATATTAGAATACTTCGCATATCATGAACACGTGCAAACTTGATACCAAACTATCGGTTCGCCTAGCGCGCAAGCTAACAAACACGTACTACAGCCCCAGATACTACTGGAAGGGACTCGCGGCCATCAAGAACCTCGCGGCGGCGACCAAGGTTTCTGAAAACGCCACCAAGGAATGACTCAAGAAGCAGGCCAGCTGGCAGATCTATTTGCCCGCGCCGCGCAATATTCCACGCCCGAAATTCGACGTGCCGGTGTCGAACCAAGTTCACCAAGCAGATCTCCTGTTTCTCCCTCACGATCGCGTCGGCCACAAAACGTACAAGTACGCACTGACAGTCGTTGACGTAGCGAGTCGCTATAAGGGGGCTGAGCCACTGGCTACGAAAGAGTCTAAGGAGGTGGCCGAGGCTCTTTCCCGAATATATAAGAGGAGTCCTCTCAAATGCCCGAATCTTCTCCAGGTCGATCCCGGCCGCGAGTTCATGGGCGCGGTCTCTCATGTATTGTCTAAACACAAAGTTTCTGTCAGACGCGGCCGCGTCAACATCCAAGGGTACCAGGGGACCGTGGAGCGGTTCAATCCAACCCTGGGTGAGAGGCTGTTCGGACACCAATATACCAAAGAGCTTGTAGACCCTCATTCGCGATCGACCGAGTGGGTGGCCAGGTTGCCCGCCGTGGTCTCCGCACTGAACGGAGAGGTGACCAGATTGATCAACAGGAAACCCGCAGATGCCATCAAGTATAAAAGGGTGACGAGCAAGCCCTCTGCCGTCTCGCGTGGGCGACCCGTTGGTTTAGAGGAGCAACGACTTCCATCGGACGTTGACGTCCAGTACCTCTATCAACCGGGAGAGCTCGAAGGTGGCAGCCGCCGCGCGACTGATCCCGTGTGGTCTCTCAAAGTATATCATCTGGATAGATCTATTACCACACCCGATGAGCCCGTGCTCTACTATTTGACTGATGGTCAATCTCGCGGCTTTGTTCGCGAAGAACTTCTCGCTGTGCCTACTGACACCCAGCTACCCCCGGATAGTCAGAGTCTTTAGACTAATAAATAGTAAGATGATTTCTAATTTTCTTAAAATTAATTAAATCACTAGAGAGGTTCTGTATGTATTCGGGAAGATATTTCGTACGCATCTCCTATCTCTTCCAAATCATCAAAGAATGCAGATCTTAATGCTTTGTCAACACAGATTTCGTCTTGTGTATATGTCGTATTTAAATGTCTCTTCGTTACCTCTATCATTTTTCCACAACACGAGTTTCATAATAATTTCATTCTGTCGGCTACTGGTTTCTTATTTAGTTCTACATCCCCCGTTTGTCTTGCGGCTGTAACTTCTTTCGCGAACCATTCGAAGTGTTTACCACTAATATAATCTATAACACGATGAACTCCCGTTATTTCTAGGCCGTGTTTTAAATACCATTTCAACAGTCGCGTGTACAGCAGTACGTTAGTGGCGGTCATAGATCCCACCAATTGTTTTCCATCTCCTCTTGTTCGGCCAGTATCTTTTAAATATTTTAACATGTGTGCGGGAACTTCATCAACCTCTACTTGTCTGTTTATAAATATTGGGGACATTGCAGAAAACTTATCTTTTAAGTTGTGTGTAACTTCTATATCCACCTCCGCAAACCCAAACCAGTCTCCAGATAAAACTCTTTTACAAAACGTTTTAATAAATTTAGGGTTATGTGGGGTATCTATATGGTGTATAGTTTCTCTCCCACACGGCATCTCTTTATTTAACGTAGATAAATATAACGCCTTTGCATCGTACCCCAAAACAGCCTAACATGTTTTACCCACACTTTGCACAGGTGTGGTTCTAATCTTTTAAACACCCGCTTCTGCATATCGTGTAAATACTATTGATGGACCACCAACTAGAGCGTCTTTCATCATTTCGTATGTTTCTTCTTTTGGTGCATATAGAGCATCCTCCGGTATAATAGTATTTGAAGATTTTTGTTCTTTAATGGTTCCTCTCAATAAATATTGTATAGCTACTCCAGGTAGTGTTACCGCATCTTTGAAAATATCCACACCTCTGTGTTTATAAAATTCACACATTTTTCCCACCGCTTCTAGGAACGGTGCTACATCTAAATCGTTGTAATATTTCAACCAATCTCTGAAAGTTTTCATATTATTTTCTTCGAAAATTCTACGACATTTACTTAATTCTGTTTCATCTATTAACATTTTCCCAGATAGTTTGGAATACCAATTCTCTATATCCGGTAGTCCTGGGTAATCCAGTTTGTCTGGAGAATCGAACCACTCGTAAGGAAAGAAAGATTTCTGTCCTTTGCAGTCGTAGGCTTTTATCTAACTATCGTAGCTTACACCAGGTCCTAGATAAAGTATTACATCAAGAAATCTAAACTCTGGAGTAAATAGAAATATTGTTGCGTTTGCACGTTTTCCGACCATTACTTTCTTTGTTGTTGATGCCAGTTCGCGTACTAGATATTTCTTTATTAAGTTCATATCGTACTTACTGCTGTTAAAGCCTACAACCGGTACTTGATATATCCACTGTTCGATCTTGGTGATTTGGTTTTTACGTAAATGTTCTGTATTAAACCCATATCTTAACCATATTTTTCTATAAGTTTTGCAGGATCTTTAAAACAAATATGAGTTACTGTTCCTGAGAAATTATCTCCTACACTAACGCTTACCGGAACGTGCTCGGCCTCCTATTCTAAACTATTACCGAGACTTTCAAATTCTGGCTGGAGAAACGAATCAAAATCATATACTATCTGATATGGATAAAGAGTAGTGTCGCAACCGATCTTTATATCTTTACCCGTTCTTTGGAATTCGCATTCCCACTTAACTACTAGGTTGAATTCTTTGCTTCTAATAAATTTATCTCTTCTCATAGTGGATGCGCGTTCTTCTTTTCTATGCATTGCATGAATCTCACACCCGTGCCAGTAACAGCCGTGGTATTGATATACGGTATTGGTTTCTGGACAGTATCCATCTTCTGGAGCTCCTAAAATTCATCTTTCACCCCCGTGTCCGCACTGTTCGTGGTGAATGTGAATTCCCTCCTGCTTTTCCACAGAGTACATCCAATCGATCGCCCCATAACTGTTAGAACTTTTTGGGGGAAAGGCTTTCTCGAACGACGAACGCGGGCGCTCTAAATAATTACCATCACATATTACTCCGTGTCTCTTCATATTACTCGCTTTCGTGAATTTCTGTTTGCACCTATCGCAGGCGTAAATTTTAAATTTTTGGTTTTTAAGGTTTTTTATCAGAAATGCGTGATTATTAAACAGTCCTATTGTCATTGGTTTATTACCTATTGCCTTATAGTGCGCTGGTACCTTTTTCAACCACCAAACACCACCTTGTGTCGGTTGATATACTTGTATACCGATTTTAAAAAAACTCTTCAACCTTTTTCAGATCTGAAAAAGGTATTGGAGAAACAACATTACTGCCGGTGTATTGTTTACTAAGTTAGTTTGCCTTGTCGGTGCATCTGTCGGTCCTTGCACCTGTTATATGCATAGCTAGACACCTGAACAGACAAAGGTCGTTGACATTATCTAAAGAATACATACCTTTTTTATTCTTCAAACCATTCTGGAAGTTCTCCTCCTGCTGCTTCTTTGGATTGCAGTCACAAATCTATTCCCCTACTGCCCTGTATTAGCTTTACAAAAACCTCTACCCATCTTACAAACTTCCACTCTGTCTATTTTATCATACATTATTCGTGTTTGCTCCTTATCTGACAACCAATTTTTAACGGTTTTCATTGATGATAGTGGTTCGCTACCACCGATATTTTTGTGAAATATTAAAGTTATAGGTTTTCCATTTTTAATTTTCTCCATATGTTCTAGCTTGTAAGAATATGAATATTGGTTGTTAGATACGGAGCGAGTTTATCGGACATGCGTTCAGACTCGTTAATGTCAATGTTTTTACGAAAGGATAATGTAACTACCCGTCTTCCATTTTCTACCTTTTCCAATGTTTCATCATGAGCCCCCAATATTTCTTCACCTTCTTCCACTATCGCGCAAACGATATATTTTTTCTTATTATTTGGTATTGGGTCACCTGTGCGTCTGGAATTGGTGCTTGAAGGTTTTATTACACTAGCCTTTAACCCCGCAATACTTTCTTTTTGAATTATGTTACCAACTTCCTCTGCTAGTGAGAGGTCTTTAAAGGCTCCTCGTTTGTGGGCTCGGATAAATCGCTTCATAAACGCCTCATTCTTTGTGGCGTTTATCAGCTTTGACAACCCCCCTAACTCTCAACTGTTTACTATAAGTAATCCCTAGTGATTCGGCTTCTCTTCTCAAACTTTCGATTTCTGCTCTAGTTTCTGGCGTTATCATATTTTGTGTATATATGACCTATGAAATTTATCTGTTCAATTGGACGTGAAAAAAAATTGTTATTGTCACGTCCAATTGAATATAAACATATACATAATATATATATAATGGAATGTGTGACTTGTTGTAAGACCTTTTTACGTGTAAATAATATATACGAAGGCATCTATCGAGGCGTAGAAAATTTCCTTGTGTCGCCCCGCAATTTCAATGCCCCAGATGCCCTTGTAAATTCGTTAGTGCCCAATCTCTTTGTAGACATAAACAACTACGCTGCCCTGTGGCTAAAGGTTAACGGGGTAGACTAGAGCTGGTATAATTAGTTGCTGATCTGCGAAATAAATTAGCTATATTGGAGGAGAAACATGGGGTGTTGGAATATAAGCTATCACTTTATTTATTTCAAAATTATTTTCTCCAAAATTCATAAATTTGCTGTCGGATACAATTTTCTCGTTAACCAATTTTTGGATTTTTCGGGGGTGGTGGGGGTAGTATAGAGGGTTGGAAATTATACCACCGTAGGTGTTATCATTTTGACTCCCTCTATACTACTCATACTATTGTCCACTAGGGGACAATTGAGATACCACATACTGAGTTTATTCGTCTATAGCTTTTAAGTTGCGTTAAAGTATAACAGTCGATTGGCTTACAACCTTGTAATTGAATAGTATCATGCACCGTACAGTGATGTTCGCATATCAATGTATCATGTATTCCTGTGTGTTCCCCATGTAATATAGTGTACATGATAAGTGATTAAGTGACTACGTGTACTTATCTACTCTAGCCTATCCCTTATACTTCAACTGCATTGTTACCACTTTTCGTTCGTCAGATCAAGCTATACTGGCCATAACGTCATAACAATTGAAGTATACTTGGTTCATATGATAATAGGGGAGACAATTTGTCTCGATCATTCCTGACCTTGGTAATGACCTTGACAATGGTGTCAGAATTGGGGTTTGCTTCCTCTTTTATAATCTGTTTCTTCAAAGCAGTTGAAGTAAGGAGGCTAGGATAGCTGTACCCCTGGTGTCGTCAAAATTCAATCTTGTGTTTGTTTGCCTTGGGAGTTAAGGTAAGGAATTATGCCCTCCAACACTTAGTCACTAATACATCACCACATACATGATTTGACTACATAGGTACAGAAGTTGAGAGTTGAGGCGATCTTGAGAGATAGTCGATGTAAGGGTCATTGTAACTTTTGATTTTTTGAACAGTACCTCCATGTGATGATGGCACAGCGGGTGTTCTAGGTTATCACTAGACACTTCTACATCAGAGGCGAGATTACTACTACTATTATATTGTGTATGAACAATATTATATCCTGCCAGGTGTCTATAACCAGTCCCCAATTTTTGTGTCCAGTACCATAGAGGGTGAATTGTAAATATACCATTACATGAGACCATACATATACCGGATTGACTTACCCGAATTGAGAAACTTATACCGTCGTTAGGAGTAGAGACCGGATTGATTTACCTTAACCTTATAGACGTGAAGCAAGAGACTCGCACATATCACCAAGTGATTTTAGTGCTAGAGACCTTGTGTACCGTCGGGTAAAGCGTGTAAATCGATAATCCGGAGTTGAGTTGAGAGTGAGAATGTCGTCCATTAAGGAGCTAATGGAGATAGGCAAAAGCTTAGGGCTAGCAGATTCAGAGTTAAGGGCCTTTGTAAAAGAAGAGCAGGAGAGAGAAAGACAAGAAAGACTAGAGGCTAGGCAGGCTGAGAAGGATAGGTTAGTTGCTGAGCAGTTAACTGAGGAAGGTGAGCGACAGATGGAGAAAGATAGGTTAGATGCTGAGCAGTTAGCTAAGGAAGGTGAGCGACAGCTGGAGAAAGATAGGTTAGATGCTGAGCAGGTAGCTAAAGAAGTTGAGCGACAGATGGAGAAATATAGATTAGATGCGGCGCGGTTAGATAAGGAAGCACATCGGTTAGCCAGTGAAGCACAGTTAGCTCTAGAAATTAAATTGCGAGAACTAGACACTAAGCATCAGGTAGAAATGGCAAAAGTAGAAAGGGGTGGAGTTGTAGATGAAGATAGACATGATAGGGACTATGGTAGAGCATTCGGTCCGAAGCTGCCACATTTTGATCAGAATAATGACAACATGAATAGCTACTTAGCTAGATTTGAGAGGTACGCAGCAATTCAAAGGTGGGGGAGAGATAAGTGGTCACTACACTTGAGTGCTTTATTGAAGGGCAAGGCATTAGATGTATATTCTAGACTACCTATTGATGATGCTCTTGACTATGATAAGTTGAAATCCGCATTGTTGAAATGTTTTGATCTAACGGAAGATGGGTTCAGACGCATGTTCAAAAACACCAAACCTGATCACAGTGAATCATTTGTGCAATATGTCAGTCGGTCAAAGAACTATTTAGATAGATGGTTTGAGTTAGGTAAGGTGAATAGAACATATGAAGGAGTACTAGACTACATGATCAGAGATCAGATGTTAAGTATATGCAGTCGTGAGCTCTACTTATTTCTCAAAGAGAAAACATTTGACTCAATAGATGAGATGGCGGTTCAGGCAGATTACTTTGCAGAAGCTAGAGGAGGTAGCAAGTATGTAGTTCAGAGGAACAGTACTAGCAACAGAAATGAGTACAGGTCAATAGATAACCAGAGGCGCAAGGTAAGTAGTGCAGATAATCGATCCAGAGATAGGAGTCGAGATAGGGACAGATATCAGAATAGAGACCAAAATAGAAGCCCAAGTAGGGGTGGTTATGATAGAAGCCCGAGTAGAGGTAGTTATGGCAGAAGTACCAGCAGGAACGGCTACGATAGGCATCACGGGACATGTTACCATTGTGGCAAAGAAGGTCACATTTCCTACGATTGTCCTAAACGTGACCGGTCCTCAGTTTACAAAGCAGCAGCAGTCGAGGAAGAGAAACATGTAAGTTTTGCAGATAAAGAACAGAGAGGTCGGTACAGAGGTAGAAGTAGAGGTAGAAGCGGAGGTAGAGGTAGATGGCAAAACACGCAAGAACCAGCGGAAAACCACGGAAATTTCTGTGTGGTTGATACCGACACCACTATTGTATGTTCTGGTAGCGAGATACAGCCAGAGTTGATTAACGGACGTACATTTGGTATGGATAGGCTACCCGTAGCAGAGGGCACATTAAATGGGAAAAAGGTCACAGTAATGCGAGATACTGGGTGTACCGGGGTGGTCGTCAGGGAAAGTTTAGTACAACCAGATCAGTTTTTAAGCAAAGTTTCAACATGCATGCTGGTAAATAGGAGCAAAATGAGTGGAATTCCTACCACCCGGGTAGATCTAGATACACCTTTTTTCAAAGGTCAGGTAGAAGCCCTTTGCATGACAAATACAATGTATGATGTTACAATAGGTAATGTAGACGGGTCAGAATTACCGGTGATATCCGATTTTAGAGGCGCAAAAACGTGCGCAGTTGAAACTAGGTCACAAACGACAGTCCGAGACGAATCATATAAGACCCTCAAAGTCCATACCGCAATCGTGAACGTATCACACGATGAATTCAAACAGGCGCAAACACATGACATCACATTGACGTCGGTTCGAAATAACGCAAAAGACGGAACGGTACGGTCAAGTAAGAACGGAAACAAATCGAAATGCGCATACCGAAAATACTTGTTGTATCGTAATTTCGAATCGATAGGGTCGGGTAGGATGTACCATCAGCTGGTAGTCCCAAAAACACTTACGACTACCGTGATGAAAATGGCACATGAATCAATCATGGCGGGCCATTTAGGGGTTAAGAAGACAACTGATCGAGTGTTATCAGAATTTTATTGGCCAGGCGTGGGCAGTGACATTACACGGTTTTGTAGGTCTTGTGACATATGTCAAAAGACTAAAACAAAGAGACACATCACCAAGGTTCCGTTAGGAACTATGCCGTTGATAGACACTCCGTCCAAACGAGTCGCAGTTGACATTGTCGGGCCAATTTTTCCAGCTACCGATCGGAAGAATCGTTACATACTAACCTTAGTTGATTATGCAACTAGGTACCCAGAAGCGGTACCACTACCAGGCATCGAGGCCGAACGAGTCGCGGAAGCTCTCGTGGATATGTTCAGTAGACTGGGTATCCCCGAGAAGATGCTCACCGATCGGGGTAGTCAATTTACATCGGCAGTCATGGAGGAAGTTAGTAGATTGTTATCGCTGAGACAATTAACCACGACACCGTACCACCCACAGTGTAACGGTCTCGTGAAACGGTTCAATGGTACATTAAAGCAAATGCTTCGTAGAATGGCAAGCGAACGTCCCAAAGATTGGGACAAATACATTAACGCGCTCCTTTTCGCGTATCGCGAAGTCCCTCAAGAAAGTTTGGCTTTCTCACCTTTTGAACTATTGTACGGAAGGACCGTTCGGGGTCCAATGAGCATACTAATAGATCTGTGGTCCGAGAAGGACATAGAGGACAACGTCAAAACGACGTATCAGTACGTCCTCGACTTGCGCGTACGGCTCGAGAAAACGTGCGAAATCGCGCATGAGAACTTGAAGAGTGCATCCAAAAAGTACGCAAAGTACTAAAACCGTAAGACCCGTAGTAGGCAGTATGCAGTGGCAGATCAGGTACTTGTACTACTACCGACAGACTACAACAAATTGCTTCTTAGGTGGAAGGAACCATACCCCATAACAGAGGTAGTTAATGAGTGGGACTATAGGGTTGACATGGCAGGGAAGTTGAAAACCTTTCATGCAAACATGTTAAAGAGGTACGAGACTAGGCCTGAGCACCCGGGGAAGGGAATACTCACTGTAATAAATGCGGCCGTGATAGAAGACACAGTAGAGGGGTATCCTAGTCCAAGTGGATGTAGTGCCGAAGAAAACATGTTATGTCCCAGGGGATTAGAGTCCGATACGGAGAGCAGAGTTGACATGTCGCCTGATTTAGGCAAGAAATAAAAGACCCAAGTCAAAGAGATCTTACGGGAATTCACCCATGTCCTGAGGGACGCACCAGGACACACCCATATAGAGAAACATGAGATAAAATTGTTAACGCAAGACCCATTAAGAATTAAGGGCTACCCTATCCCATTTAAGGTCAGGGAAACGATCAGCCAGGAGGTGGGTCTTGATACTGCAACAGAACCGAATGCGTATTGTTGCGATAAAAGGGGCCGACAATCTGGGGCAGACTACCTGAGCAGGGTATCGGGGTAGATTCAGCTGTGCCAACGTGTCTCGCGATTATGCACGAAAGTGTAAACCACTGGTCCTCCACTTCCGGAAATAATACTTCGCGACAGTCTACCTTTTGGAACTTTACTTCCGGTTATTTCTCTTTGATTAGCGATCATCAAAGTACTTGTGCATTCATACTATTGTCCACTACGGGACCATTGAGATACCACATACTGAGTTTATTCGTCTAATAAGTTTAAGTTGCGTTAACGTATAGCAGTTGATTGGCTTACAACCTTGTAATTTAATAGTATCATGCACCGTACAGTGATGTTCGCATATCAATGTATCATGTATTCCTGTGTGTTCCCCATGTAATATAGTGTACATTATAAGTGATTAAATGACTACGTGTACTTATCTACTCTAGCCTATCCCTTACACTTCAACTGCATTGTTACCACTTTTCGTTCGTCAGATCAAGCTATACTGGCCATAACGTCATAACAATTGAAGTATGCTTGGTGCATATGATAATAGGGGAGACAATTTGTCTCGATCATTCCTGACCTTGGTAATGACATTGACAGTCACGTCAAGACATCATAATATGTGCACTGAGGCATCGCGTCCCATTATGTACTTTTGAATTTCTAAATGGCTGCCGTTCTAACAGGAGTGTCCATTATTTTCACAAAATACACACACAGCTCGTATCTAGCATGTTACCAGGGACAGGCAACACGTTACTATAACAATATAATTACTACAATGCCTATTTGCCTAAAATTGTTGTTTTCAATTCCAAAATGGTCGCGTTGTATCTTTGCACAATAGTAGTCTAGGATGTAGCATATACTTATGGAGAGTGTTATTATTCTAAGCAGATAGTATTTATGTAATTATGGTTTAGAATTATTGATTTGTGTATGCATTTGTATTTTAAAAATGGTCGTTCGGAATATTGAAATTCAAGATGGCCGCCACAAATAGAAATAAGTCAGATTGCAAAACTCTAACGCAAATGTCATTTATTTCTTATAACGTGAACCTGTTGCTTATTTCGACTTCAAGATACGTATACCTACATTTATCAAGTAACGAACTTTGCATTGGCAGAATACACAGAGACTATCAGGTTAGTGCATTTTGGAGTTCCTACCGTTTTCGAGCCCGAGCCTGATAAACATGATACCAAAATACACTAGCATGGTCTTTTATTTATCAGGTAACGTTGTACGCTACATACTGAGCAATTATGACGTTATTGTCGTTGAAAATAACGCGGACTTGTTTCCGAGACGCCATTCCATTGACGTCATTCGGTAACGTCATTTGACGCCGTACGGCCACTCAAACGTTAGTTTTAAATTTGTTGTGACCCGGATATTCGTATCGGGGCAATGCCTGATACAGCAATATGTTATCAGTCAGCCTTTCGGCCAATACAAAGCTCGTTACCATTTTTACAGTAGATTTTCTTTAAAAACCTTCCTAACAAACTGACGGATTTTGATGATACGTAGCGCAACAAATGCTCTGAAAGTTATTTACAACAACTTATAACTTTCACAATAAATCGAGTACAATTACTTGATGTCGTATCAGGCATTGACCTGATACGAATATCCGGGTTTCAACGAATTGAAAACTGACTTTGCATTGGTCGAACGACGTCACATGATGTTACCGATTGACGTCAATGTAATGGCGCCACGTAAACAAATCCGCATTGTTTCAACGAAAACCATGTTATGTTTTACCAACTGCTGATCGATAGAATATTATTACGACGTTAACCCCCACTCATGCTCACTTTCATTCTTTACCTTTCCTTAAGGGATGCCCTTTCCGCGAGTTCATGTGACGTCATCGGTGACGTATCGTCCAGCAGGTGCTTGATTAGTCCCAGCCTTTCACCTACTTGGAGACTTAGCGTTGTCAGATAATACCCCATCATTCCGCCAATGTGTTCTTCGTATTCTTTCCTCTCCATTATATGGTCTGAATAAATATGGATAAAATCACGACCCCAACATTCAAATTATTCACATATATATTCAGTATGCGTATGCGCCATGCGTATATGCAAAGGATAGGGGCTGTAGTAATGAACATTACAAAACATTCTACTTTAATTTGTAATAATTATATTTATAATCCTATTTATTGCATAAAATGGCCCGCAGTGTATTAGCATGCATGGTGTTATAAAAATCATAATACAATAGCGTAATAAATATGCAAACGAGATTGCCACTGAGAACATGATGGGTGTTAAGTATAGCTTCAATACATGCTTCTTTGCTTATGAAATAAATATAATATAACATCCTGTTGATTTAATACGATATTTAACTAGTTTAATAAATGTTATCCCGTCAACACAGTGCGTATGTGCCCTGAAACATTGTGCCCTGAAACATTGTTGAGGTTATTTCTTTTTGCATTTTAAAGCCATTTGTAGGTGTTGTCGGGATAAATAGAATAGTATGAGTAGTATATAGGAAGTCAAAATGATACCACCTACGGTAGTATCATTTCCACCCCTATGTACTACCCCCACTACCCCCGAAAAACCCAAAAATTGGTTAACGATGAAATTGTCTCCCTACAGCAAATTTATGAATTTTTGGAGAAAATAATTTTGAATAGAAGGAGTCAAAATGATACCACCTCCATCCAAAAGTTGGTGGTGGTATTGAACGATAAAAAAGTCAAAATCATTAATGCAATTTCAATGTGCCCACGAGTGATATTTTATATTCCAACACCCCATTTTTCTCCTCCAACATAGCTAATTTATTTCGCAGATCAGCAACTAATTCTACCAGCTCTAGTCTACCACGTTCACCTTTAGCCACCTGACAGCGCAGTTGCTTATGTCTACAAAGAGTTTGGGCACTAACGAATTTACAAGGGCATCTGGGGCATTGAAATTGCGGGGCGACACAAGGAAATTTTCTACGTCTCGATAGATGCCTTCGTAGATATTCTTAACACGTAAAAGTCTTACAACAAGTCACACACTCCATTATATATGTATATGTATATGTTTATATTCAATTGGACGTGATAAAAACATGATGTAAATTTTTTACGTCCAATTGAACAGATACATTTCATAGGTTATATACAGAAAATATTATAACGCCAGAAACTAGAGCAGAAATCGAAAGTTTGAGAAGAGAAGCCGAATCTCTAGGGATTACTTATAATAAACGGTTGAGAGTTAGATGTTTGACAAAGCTGATAAACGCCACAAAGAATGAGGCGTTTATGAAGCGGTTTACCCGCGCCCACAGACGAGGAGCCTTTAAAGACCTCTCACTAGCAGAGGAAGTTGGTAACAGAATTAAAAAAAGAAAGTATTTTGGGGTTAAAGGCTAGTGTAATAAAACCTTCAAGCTCAAATTCCAGACGCACAGGTGACCCAATACCAAATAATAAGAAAAAATCTATCGTTCTCGCGATAGTAGAAGAAGTTGAAGAAATATTGGGGGCTCACGATGAAACATTGGAAAAGGTAGAAAAGGGAAGACGGGTAGTTACATTATCCATTCGTAAAAACATTGACATTAACGAGTCTGAACGCATGTCCGATAAACTCGCTCCTTATCTAACAACCAATATTTATTTGAGATATTCATATTCTTACAAGCTAGAACATATGGAGGAAACTAAAAATGGAAAACCTATAACTATAATATTTCACAAAAATCTCGGTAGCGAACCACTATCATCAATGAAAACCGTTAAAAAATGGTTGTCAGATAAGGAGCAAACACGAATAATGTCTGATAAAATAGACAGACCAAATACAAAGTGGAAGTTTGTAAGATGGGTAGAGGATTTTGTAAAGCGAATACAGGGCAGTATGGGAATAGACTTGGGACTACAATCCAAAGAAGCAGCAGGAGGAGAACTTCCAGAATGGTTGAAGAATAAAAAAGGTATGTATTCTTTAGATAAGTATAATGACGACCTTTGTATGTTCAGGTGTCTAGCTATGCATATGACAAGTGCAAGGCCCGACAGATGAACGGACAAGGTGAAAGAACTTAGTAAGCAATATTTCGGTAGTAATGTGGTTTTACCAATTCCTTTTTCAGATCTGAAAAAGGTTGAAGAGTTTTTTAAAATCGGTATAAAAGTATATCAACCCACCGAATGTGATGTATGGTGGTTGAAAAAGGTACCAGCGCACCATAAGGCAATAATTAATAAACCAATGACAATAGGACTGTTTAATAATCACGCATTTCTGATAAAAAAACCTTAAAAACCTATCTAAAATTTACGCCTGCGATAATTGCAAACAGAAATTCACGAAAGCGAGTAATATGAAGAGACACGGACCAAAATGTATGAAAGGTGAGACAAAAGTAATATGTGATGGTAATTATTTAGAGCGCCCGCGTTCGTCGTTCGAGAAAGCATTTTACCCAAAAAGTTATAACAGTTATGGGGCGATCGATTGGATGTACTCTGTGGAAAAACAGGAGGGAATTCACATTCACCACGAACAGTGTGGACATGGGGGTGAAGACGGTAGTAGTAGTTATGTGGGAATGCGAATTCCAAAGAACGGGTAAAGACATAAAGATCGGTTGCGACACTTCTCTTTATCCATATCAGATAGTATACGATTTTGAGGCATATCTCAACCCAGAATTTGAAACTCTCGGTAATAATCTAGAGTACGAAGCTGAGCACGTTCCGGTAAGCGTTAGTATAGGAGATAATTTCTCAGGAACAGTAACTCATATTTGTGATAAAGATCCCGCAAAACTTATAGAAAAATTCGTAGAAGATTTGAAAGTCAGGGGAAAAGCTATAAGAGAAGAAGTATGGTCAAGATATGGGTTTAATACAGAACATTTACGTAAAAATCAAGTTACACAGATCGAACAGTGGATAGAGCAAGTACCGGTTGTAGGTGTTAACAGCAGTAAGTACGATATAAACTTAATAATGAAATATCTAGTAGTCGAACTGGCATCAACAACAAAGAAAGTAATGGTCGGAAAACGTGCAAACGCAACAATATTTCTATTTACTCCAGAGTTTAGATTTCTTGATGTAATACTTTATCTAGGACCTGGTGTAAGCTACGATAGTTGGATAAAAGCCTACGACTGCAAAGGACAGAAATCTTTCTTTCCTTACGAGTGGTTCGATTCTCCAGACAAACTGGATTAGCCAGGACTACCGGATACAGAGAATTGGTATTCCAAACTATCTGGGAAAATGTTAATAGATGAAACAGAATTAAGTAAATGTCGTAGAATTTTCGAAGAAAATAATATGAAAACTTTCAGAGATTGGTTGAAATATTACAACGATTTAGATGTAGCACCGTTCCTAGAAGCGGTGGAAAAAAATGTGTGAATTTTATAAACACAGAGGTGTGGATATTTTCAAAGATGCGGTAACACTACCTGGAGTAGCTATACAATATGTATTGAGAGGAACCATTAAACCACCCACCACCAGTGCGGCTGATGTACATGCACATACGCGGGATGCCCTATACGCAACAAAAGAAGAAACATACGAAATGATGAAAGGTGCTCTAGTCGGAGGCCCATCGATAGTATTTACAAGATATGCCGAAGCGGGTGTTTCAAAGATTAGAACTCCAACCCAATCTCGATTGGGTGGTAAAACGTGCCAGGCCGTTTTGTGGTATGATGCAAACGCATTATATTTATCTACGCTAAATAAAGAGATGCCGTGTGGGAGAGAAACTATACACCATATAGATACCCCACATAACCCTAAATTTATTAAAAAGTTTTGTAAAAGAGTTTTATCTGGAGACTGGTTTGGGTTTGCGGAGGTGGATATAGAGGTTCCCAATAACTTAAAAGATAAGTTTTCTGAAATGTCTCCACTTTTGATAAATCGTGTTGTAGAGGTTGATGAAGTTCCAGCACACATGTTAACATATTTAAGAGATACTGGCCGAAAAAGAGGAGATGGAAAAAAATTGGTGGGATCTATGACCGCCACTAAAGTATTGCTGTACGCACCACTATTGAAATGGTATTTAAAACACGGCCTAGAAATAACAGGAGTTCATCGGGTTATAGATTATATTAGTGGAAAACCATTCGAATGGTTTGCCAAAGAAGTTACAGCCGCAAGACGAACAGGCGATGTAGAACCAAAAAAGAAACCAGTAGCGGATATAATGAAATTATTAGGAAACTCGTGTTGTGGAAAAATGATAGAGACAACAGAGAGACATTTAAATACGACATATACACAAAACGAAACCTGTGTTGACAAAGCATTAAGATCTGCATTCTTTGACGATTTGGAAGAGATAGGAGATGCGTCGTTTCTTACTTGCTATCTATATTAGCAAAAACGGCCGGATGGCTCGCCAAAAATACTAGTCCGATCGCCACGAGGGCAACGACGAGCCCTAATTTCTCCTCCTCGTGTGTTGTGCTTCCAATCTCAATTGGTGTTTCCGCTCATGTTCCAATCGAGATTTGATTGGGGGAACTCTATGGTGCATCCAATTTGCGAATTGGGGGTACTGGGTTCAACCGAGTTGAGGGAGGTGCATCCATTTTGTTTTTCGGGGGTTTTACGTAATAGGTTCCACTTATACTCCGCGTCCGGGCATCTTGGGTGGGAGCTTGATGATACCTGAGTTCACGTTCCCGTTGTGGCCGATTTTTTGATTGGCAGTGGCGACTACGATCTGATTATTGTAACCGTCAACCGGGTCGTCTCGTAGTATCATATTACTCGGCGCCATATAAAGATCTATTCCAAATGCGTAGTCTACCGGGGTGCGGGCCGTCTGCAAAACGTCTTGATAATTCTGGATCGCCTTCTGGAGGTCCACCTTAGCTGAGATGGCGTCCTCGACAGGTGCCAAGAACTGTTTTTGTGCCGTTTGCATGCCCATTATATCGCTGCGCATTTGCTTCTGTGAGGCGAGGATTGCCCATACGTATATGCGAATGGAGTCGTTGAGGCGAATAACCCCGCCCTGCGTAAATCCAGTGCTTTCATCTAACATAAATGTGGTCCACGCATTTCGCATCTGTGGAGTATCACCCAGGTCTAGGTATTCCTCGTGGGCTACTTTAGTAGGTAGCCAATGACAATAACCGTCTTTACACGCAAGCCCTCCAAGCACTTCATCACCGAACGTCATCGTATTCAATTTATAATTATATTTAGTCCATGTTGCCATTTTTCTAACTGGTGGTGGGGTAGTTCCGCGAGCACTCCAAAACCCTGAGAAATATACAGGGACTTTATCCAGATGCTCACCACTCACTAACCCTGAACTAACCCTAAACTGTTGGTTGGGGAGTATACTTTCTGTCTCTAGTCCGCATCTTTTGGTACACCAAATTCGTTACACAATCTTTCGAACGCCTTACGGTCGTATGTGCTGGAAATGGGATCCCAGCCGTCGTCTTGAGGTAGTGGAATACCTAGTTCTTTGAGAATCCTCCTAATGGTGTAATACACATGAAAGTTGTAGACACTTCGGAGCATGACATTCTTGGATGTCAGATGGTCTTGATGTGAAACTCCACATCCGGCCGTTGCACACCATACAGCGAAATTTAGCTGGTTCTGCCAGAAGTTCATATGGGAAAAATCCTATCTTAGTATTACATCTTGACTAGTAGTCTTTGAAACTACATATTTCTCAAACATGTTAGGGAAATTGGTGGTAAAGCAACTGTCCGGTCTAACTGTTACAGTTGGGTGTACAAGGCGGTTAACAACGTCTTTTTGCGTGTATTTACCACCGACCGCGTACTTTGCATTATAATTAAAGCTAAATGGTTTGGTATCCATAGAAAGGTATTATTATGTTTGCTACTATCACTAATGTTCAAAAAGAGAGTTGTGAACTTCAAAAGTCAATCGACAACTGCTGCGGAAAACGCCGGGTGTGCCTCAGATCAATCACCTTCACGGTTGGATGGCAGAATGTGGGGAAGAGCGAAGGGTTTTACTATGTGAAGGATGAACAACAAGTAGGTGTAAAGCTGCCTCACGGACTGTGGAGTTTTAGACAGCTCAAAGATTGTGTCACCTCAGAGCTTGACGGTATAATGAACCTCACAGTATCGAAGGCTACCGGGCTCGCAACAATGACCATCGGCCCTGACAGTAAGGTAGTGGTCTCCCCGGCGTTGGGTATTCGACTCGGTTTTAGAGAGACATACTCCGCAAATAAAGGAGTGTTTGTCCCGGGTGAGTACGTCGGTGATAACCCGGTGGACTTCACCTTCCCGAAAACTTTCGGGGTGCACTTGGATCGGGTGAACACATCGTACAACATGGTAGACAGATCCCCCAGCACATTACTGAAAACCGTGCAAGCCAGCGACTGTTTCTTTGGGGAGACGGTGACCTTACACTTCCCACACCCCGAGATGAAAGTTTTGGAAACGTGACACATCCACGAATTTACGGTCTCTATTCTTGATGATCAAGCGAGAAAGTTGAATAACTATTACTCGATTTCGTTCGTTCTAGAAATATCCAATTGAGTATATGTGCCCCAATTTTAAAATTTTCTTAAAATTAATTATGAGTATATACGGACCAGGTAGTTCTTCCAATTCCAATCGGGATTGGGTGACAGATTCAAAGAATTTGGAACCGGCAGAAGGGGGTTCACAAACGGGATTCACAGGAGTATAGCACATCTTAAAGTAGACGTACTGACGGCGACTGCACAAGTTGGAGAAGAGGCCCGGGCGAAAATTGAGGGAGTCCGAACTGGTATTGAGAAAGACCAGGCGACCCTTACGGAGGCTTATATGGTGTTGCGCTCAGAGGACTCTCTCAACAGAGAAGCAGCACTTACTGAACTAGGAGGAAAAATAACCAAATTTCGGGAAGAGGCCCGGTTGGGGATTGAGGGAGTCCGAACGGCTATTGAGAAAGCCCGAGAAGACCACCAGGTAGCCCTTACGGAGGCGTATTGGGTGTTGCGCTCAGAGGACTCTCTCAACAGAGAAGCAGCACTTACTGAACTAGGCGAAAAAATAACAGAATTTCAAAAAGAGACCCGGTTGGGGTTGAGGGAGTCCGAACGGGTATTGAAAAAGCCCGAGAAGACCACCAGGCGGCCCTTGCGGAGGCTTATATGGTGTTGCGCTCAGAGGACTCTCCCAACAGAGAAGCAGCACTTATTGAACTAGGTGAAAAAATAACAGAATTTCGGGAAGAGGCCCGGTTGGGGGTTGAGGGAGTCCGAACTGGTATTGAGAAAGTCCGAGAAGACCACCAGGCGGCCCTTACGGAGGCATATGGGGTGTTGCGCTCAGAGGACTCTGCAGCACTGAACTAGATGGAGAAATAACCGAAGTTTCCGAAAAACTGAAACGTGTTCGTAGAGCCGCGAACAAAGCACTTGAGGAGACCTCTGAAAAGATTCGTGCTGAGGCCAATACCTCTATCGGGGGGCTTGCCGGATTGTTGAAAACATTGAAAACGCAAAGACGTGTCATCACAGTTTGGGCTGAGAAGCGGGGCCCCTTGAATGAGGGGCTCTATGAATATTCATTCGGTGCCAAAGCGAACAATAAATATGGGGGATACGCCATGACAACTCTAGGTACGCTTCTCCGAATGGCTGTCTGCTCAGTTAATGCTAATGGTAAATCTGTGGGCGCGGTCGTGATAAATCTTGTAGTGGATAGGAAAGAACGGGGGGTTGGAGTCAATAAACTCGCTGGAGATATTTCATCGGTGATTTTGTTCGCCTGTGACGATCCAATTAGACTTACAGAAAATAGTGTTATTAACTTTGTTACGAAAATCGCTGACCCAGCAAGTTCTTCCACTGTTGTTACATTGTTAATAGAACTTAATTTGTAAAATATAATCATGAACGAATCACCGCTTCCAATTGTCAATACGAATCCACCAACACTGCATCCAATTCACGAAAGAAGTTTAGATTTTAGGTTGGATAATATCGTCGCTATGCAGGATATTTTAGTTAGAGAATGTACAAATAGAAAAAGAAACGCTAACCAATATAAGCGCGCGGCGAACATAGCTGAAGCATCTAGTACGGTTCTGGCAAGTTTATCTGTAATGAGTGGTGCGGGGACTGCTGCAACGCTATCTACAATTGTAACGGTTCCACTTGCAGGGGTTTTGAGTGGAATTACCGTTTTATCTGGAATACTTTGTATGGTAATTAGGGCGGCGGGTGGAAAACTCGAGAAAAAATGTAGAAAACATGATAGAATATCCGTTCTCGCCAGGTCTAAGAAAAATAGCATCGACGTTATAGTGTCCAAAGCGTTGACCGATAATGAAATATCAAATTTAGAGTTTGAATCCGTGGTGGAAGAAATGGGGAAATATGAAGAATTAAAAAATGATATTAGAATCAAAGCGCGCACCACCATGCCCAAGATTGAGAGTACTGATTGGGATATATTTAGGGCAAAACTTGGAAATAAAGTCGGAGGAAATGTTACAGCACCACCATTCCGAAATTGTGATATTTCATTAAATAATTTTTAAAAAATATTTTATTAAATAATTAATTTTATAATTTTCTTAAAATTAATTATAAAATTTATTATATTGGTGCAGTAAACAATTTATTAATAATAATAAACAATTTAAACAATTTAAAAGAAAAAAAAAGTTTTAGGTCCAACAGAGGCTCGAACACGCGCCAGCAAAACCCTTCTGGGCCCACCCGGCTAGCCACCTTCTTTGTTCTTTCTCTTTCTCTTTCTCATCTCGTGGCTAGCCGGGTGTAATAGCTACCCGTACAGTACACCCCCATTTATCGGCTGATCTAGGAATCAGTGTCGAAATTCTAGGCAACCTTGGAAGTGCCTGCACGGAAGAACTGAGCGCTCATATTTTTATCAAGGGGCGTCCCCCAAGACAAATTATTGTTGTTAATTTTACATATATTAAGCTAAAACCGTGTTGTGCAATGCCTAATATTTACTTATTTTTTTTATTTGATTTTTATATAACAAGTTCGTTTTTTATTTAATAATATAGGTTATAACGTTCTAAATTATAAAAGTAAAATTATAAAAATAAAAAACATGCCAACCAATCAGAATGTAAGAAATACTTCCGGAATATCGATAGCGGGTTGCCATATTCTCGGCTGTAATACACACCCTCGTGTGTGTAGTATATATTACAGTTTGTTTATGTTCCATCCAGGAAGATGTAATCGTGTAAATCTGTCTAAAATGGACACTTAATATGTTTGTAAGGTGTGACACCTAATTTGCATGTTCATAACACGTGTAATTGGAACATTGTCGTCTGCTTGGTGTTGTGATTACAACATAAATTAATTAGCATTTTTTTTTTCTGTTAAATAATAATTTTTCAATATCTTTAAAAGCGATATCGTAGAAATGTATATTCGTAAACGAATCGTCGGGTTTTAACAAGTTTATATAATACACGTTAGTTTTATATCCGATACGTGTTATCCTTCTTAATGTTTGTATTTGCCTCTTGTATAGTTCACATAATTGTCGGTATAATATTGTAAATGCAACGTTTTTATCGGAGCGTAATAAATTACGCTGATATTTCATGTATTCCATATTGTCTAGTGTTTTCAATCTGTAGAATTTATATATAGGACTATGACCCCCGTAAGCTTCGTAAACTTCTTCAACACAGGCATTATAAGCTTTTGTTATAATTCCAATATATTTTTTTTATTATAATTGGTAGTGTTTTTCTATTCAATTGGTGTCACATTTAACTTATGTATTTATGACACCAATATAATTGGACTACAATACCACTTTTTATCGTTCAATACCACCACCAACTTTTGGTTGGAGGTGGTATCATTTTGATTCCTTCTATTCAAAATTATTTTATCCAAAAATTCTTAAATTTGCTGTTGGGAGACAATTTCATCGTTAACCAATTTTTGGGTTTTTCGGGAGTGGTGGGGGTAGTATATAGGGGTGCAAATGATACCACCGTAGGTGGTATCATTTTGACTCCCTATATACTACTGTAGATTAGTGCCGTAAATGGGAAAAATATCTGGCAAGCACGGAAACGTTTCCTAAGCCTTACCTGATAGTTTTCCCATTCACGGCACTAACCTACTATTCTCTATTTATATCACAAAATCATCACTCATGTAAGATGATCTTTTTAACAAACTGGTTAATTGATTTCAGAAGATACACGGTATAGCTTCGTTTCTTATTAAAACTCGTGTAAAATAAATATATTAAATCATCACCTATGTAAATAATGTCACGTACCTGCAGCATAGATGTGAAAATATATATTTAATATGCACTCTCTTCGAGGTAAAAAGTACAATGAATTCTACAGTGTTGTATTGCACCGTGCAGACGAGCATGCGCAGTGAATCGAAAATGCAAAGTACTTTTAAAGGCACTGGGTCTCAGATATGAATTTAAATTGATAACACAGATAATTATGTTCCCTATGCGATTGCAAGGGAGGGAGGGGGGTCGTATTGTGTGGCTTTTGAGGTTCCGTACGTTCGTCCATCTGTCCGTCCACATTTATGGTGAAATTTTTGTAAGTTTCTCCAACATGTAATATCTTCAATTTTACGCGACGGATTGCTTCAATAATAGGACACCTGAATCGCCTGCATATTTGTCACACACACGCGCCACCATTAACATGACATTGACCTTTGTCACATTCGAAATTTCCCGGAAACACTTTTGGTAATATCTTCAATATTACGCGAAGGATTGCTTCAATACTGGGAACTTGAATGACATGAACATTTGTCACACACTCCCGCCACCATTAACACGAATCTTTGTCACTTTCGAAATATCGCTGAAACACTTATTGGGAGAGGTCATTCATCTGAATATGTGTGACGCAATCAAACCACCAATGGCATGACCTTGACATTTGTGACCTTCAAAATGGTGCTGAAACACTTTGCCATTTTCTTACGTCAGGTTTCGGTGTCAATTTCCAAAATTTTGGAAATTGATTCCCCATGTTAAATTTCATCAAATAATTGTTTTTGGGGAGGGTGACCTTTTTGTTATTGTTGCAAAAGTACTTACTTTTAAATATATTTTAGATTTAATGTGTTTAATGGCCGAATGTTCGTCGGCAGCAAAACGTGGAACAGACAGTAGTAGTCTCCAGTATATCATGGGGCATATTCATGTTTTACAAACATAATGTCTAGTTTTCATTTGTATCGTATTTCTGAACCCAATTGTACCTATAAGCCTTGGATAAATCGGAGATAGGTAACACAAATGTATAGTATTGAAAAATAACTAGCGTTGCCAACGGCAACGGTAGTTATTGTTCAGTATTATAAACGTGTTTTGAAATCGATGGTTACGAATTTATGTTATTTAAATTATTTTTCAATCGTCTATAATTGGAATGTCTTTCTAAGTGTACTATACTTTCACAACACAACTAAAGAAATGTCACAATGTACTGATGTATGTAGCGAAAAAAGGCCACATGATGCCAAACCAAGTTGTATTAATTCCCGGTTTATCATAGTTTCTTGTAGTACAGAGGAACCTCTCTAAACCGGACAACAAGAAACATGTGTGATCATAATCTTCATGTGTTTCTTGGTCATTTATCCGAGGTGATATTGCCTGTTCGTGATCGCATAGCACACAAGTATGGCTCGGAATTGTCAAATGCCTGATTTTCTTGAATATAAGGCATGGTTGTGGAATTCATCACATAAGATGGTGCCATTGATTGATATATGTCATGTGCTGAGCGTAAAGCGAAAAAATACATATCTGAGAGACGGTGCCTTTGATCCTCGTGCATGGGACAATGTAAAAACAACATGGAAGATATGTCAGGATTATATATTCTATATTCGCGTTGTACATTTCCATTTGGCATGTCCATGAATATCATAAAACAGTTTAAAGATGGTACGCGTGATTTCTGATAGGAATGCCCATTGACCTGTTGGAGTAATTTGAAAAAAAAACATATTGACCCGTAGGCGTGGCGTCTAGACAAGAACGTGCGAAATATATTAGGGACGAATGTATTAGCTACGTGTACGCGTTACATAGCGTTCTTAACAAACATGGCGGCTGAAAAAATATTTTCCGAGCTATCAGAGACAGAAAATAATAGAATTATTAAAGACAGTAAGTATGAACACAAAATGTGCGACGGCTACTGGCGTGAATGTGTTGCGTGAATATTTATATGCACGAGCCATTACTACTGACTTCACTGACATGAATAGGAATGACTTGGACACCATGCTTTGAATTTTTTATTTGGTGACGAGAAACACCAAGGGCGAAAGTAGGTATGTGTTTTATCAGCATCGGTTCAGTCAGCATCCAATAAAAGTGATATCGACCGAGGACGCAGTCCGCGGTCAATATCATTTTTCTCGGGTCGATACAACCATGTATCGACCTCACACAAAGGCGATAATTGTATAATATGTTTGACGTGAAACACTGTTCCATGCTTACTACATTGAAGTTAATCAAATAAAAGCATGAATACAATAGTTAACAAATAATATGTTGAGACCATGTATCTCAGATGACGCATCAGATATAACATATTTTGTTTTTCGCTTAGGGCATTGCAAATGACCAATTTGTATACCATGCATACCAATGGCACCATTTTAGTTGATCAATTTCACAAACGTTTGTCTTATATTCAAGTATCTTCTATCAGAAACTGTGATGTACAGGGGAGAGAAGACGTGACATTGACTTGAGCATGTGGGCCAGATGGATGGGTTATGGAATGAAAGTAGAGATGGTGATAACAGGAACATGAAGTTTCAAGCCAATTTGGACAGCAGGATGCAGCAACAATAGGTAGTCAAACACTGTAACGTATATTTTGCGAACACTTACGCAAATTTTAAGTAATATGACATTGCTATTGGGCATGCAGGCAACATGACTCGGCTATTACATGAATATATAGATCAAGATAAAGAATCTTATAAAGTTTCAAGTCAATCTGACACAGGGTTACATAGATAAAAGATATCCGAAAACTATAAAGCAAACTTGAAACCATAATACATGTACGTTCCTTTTTTCAAACATCACTGAACTCAATTGTACGTGATTCAATATCGTGTTACATTATAAAATGACAGGCACAACTATTACGACCCGGGTTGTAACATTAAATTTGCAGTTAAGAAACTACAAACAAACATGGGCGTTGGTTCATGTATAGTAAAACTAGAAAGTTATCTAATTTACGCACATGTGCCGCGAGAAAAGGAACCTTATGCAGGTAAGATCATTAATATATGTGATCCGTCATGGGGAACGTGACCAGTTTGGTGATGGCCATTCAATGTTTCTATGTTGTACATGCTTGTTTGCAAATACAATTTTAGACTATTAAATATGTTTAAACCTAAATTACAAGCGCAAAAACGTGTAATTTGGCATAAAACACGTATTCATGCAACGCATGAGGATAATACAGGCAACATGACATCGGCGATTTATGAGGACTGAGTGTATTTGAATGTCTACCGTCCAGTAAGTCACAGGAACCGCATGTTGGGTATGGAGCTGGGTGGGGGATGGAAAACCTGGAGAAGACCCTGGCAGATATGCCGTTAAAAATTGATTTAAAGCACCTAATGCACGGAATTACCACTGTACATTACATCTGCTCAAAAACCCTAAGAGACATGGATCAGTGAATATTTACCGCATCTCCGTATTTCGCTGTTATATACATAAAAAGTATTCAGAAAAGGTACTTAGCGGATCTAAAATGAGTTATGATTTAACAACATTATTATAAATTGAATTGCCAAATTTGGTACACTTAGTAGGAGAATGTGGATTCGCCCAATATGAAATGCAATGTGCAAACCCTGTGATGTCATGGGTTTTCCCAGTTTTCCCAGATCAGCGTCATGCAATAAATAATATCTAAGGGAGTATCATGAGTAGCATCCAATTGGATTAAAGGATAATGATGCAATCCTTGACAATTTGGTAATGTCAACCATTTAAAAAGGCGACTGGGTTGATGTAAAGGATAAAAAGGTAGACCACATGGTTCTCATTGGCCTTTATTTATATGGCTTATGTTATAGTGGTAAGCTATCTTCACTTGCTACCATCAAGCAGTCAATCGTTCAGGTGTAGTTCCTGTACAACTACCAGATGTTAATTGTCATCCCCATACAAACACATACATGTAGTTGTCGATACGCAGGTGATGTCATACAGCCCCCACGTGCATACCATCATAACAAAGCTAACAGCTGTAGTGCTGGTGACAGCTGCAATGTTATTTTAAAGGTCATGTGTGTAGTGCTCTACCTGATTCATCACATCTGAGTATCTGTATCGTATGCGATTGGTGTACTAGTAGAAAAGAAATAACGGAAATATCGATGTCATCATTGATTATTTCAAACATTGCATTGAGATGAAGGATTCGTTGCTTCCATATACATGTACAAGAACTGTACATCTGTCAACCTTTTATGAAAATCAGAGGCACAGATCTAACAAACTTGGTGAAACACATGATTATCATTTGCATGGAATCGAGTGTATGTTCATGGAATCGAGTATGTGTTGATGCAATCGATATTGTGGTTTTCAGAAAAAAGAAGGTATCCACATACAGACAGGTACGTCTTACATTTCACTGAAAATGAAACGTTTTTGTTCTAAATTGAGCATATATTGCAACGTCATCCGGAAAATAGAAAAAAATTATATATTCATATTGGTAATGCATCCCAAACGTCTACTTCTATTGAAGTTTCTATGGAGTCTAACAAACAGATGATAATCTAAACACCATGATATGCATCGATACTGTACACAACCTCAATATACCACATTAATTACTGCTGGCGTACCGCAAGGTTCGGTACTTCGCCCATTACAATTTCTAATATATGTCAACGACATAACTGATCATGTACTAAGTATTGTTCGACTCTTTGCTGACGACAACTCTCTGTCATTTTCCTCAATAAATGTTGACGATCTAGAAGGCATAATACATCAGGACTTGCTTATTATTTCTGATTGGGTTAACGAATGGTTGGTTAGTTTCAATCCGAACAAGACTGAAGCGATATAACCAATATTCGGCAACTCTATCAATTCTAAACTATTTATTATAGACGTAATAGTATCATACCTATCTACACTTATACTTAACACTACGGTGACCGTAGCACATCCCGATTTTGATCCGAAGTACATTTCGTCTACTGCTGAGACACCGTTGCTACATATACGACCCACCAATACTTTTACATACTTTTACTTTCGCTTCCAACTGTTTCGGAATCGCGTTCCGTCACACTGCTATTCCGTAATCAATTGTTACACTATTACATAATACACCATAACGTTTCTTAGAGTTCATTTAATCGAAATACTGACGTATTATTGTGTAAAGCCGAACTAGAGGGTGTACTCCATGTACCTGATTAGTATAGTTATTAAACCCGACTTGTTAATTGTTTGAACTGTTTTTATGTGTTATTGACTGTGACCTAACTGCGCTGTGGCCTTATAAATGGTGTCCGGAATTGGGATGTTTATTGCACGACCATAAAGAACTCAAATCAACAACTTTACAGTGGAGACAACTTCATGGTAGATTTACAACTATTATAATATAAGGAGAGCGGACAATTATTGATCAAGAGTAATGAATGTAGTAAAACAGCACCTTACAGTACCCTCCCTGATGGATCAGCTAATTGGGAGTTGACAGAGAACTGACATGGATTGATTGTTTCCATATTTATTCTGAATAAAGGTACATGTAGTAGGACTTCATTAACACTGAAGGATAATTGGAACACATAAGTATATTCTTCTTTTTATTTCGTATCATTCGGTTAGATGTTGCCTTTATTATGATCAAAAAGAGATTTGTCTATGGGAAATTAACGTCAGTAAAAAAGGATATGGAGAACATAGAAGAAGAGTCGTACCTTTTAGAATTTCTCTTCAAAACTAGATGAAATCATACAAAATTGCGACAACTAATAGGAAAAAAATATTTTGAAAATCAGTCAACTATTTCTGAAATTATTAACAAAATCCCTATGTTAAACCCCCATCTGATGACATCTTCATTAATGTAAAGATGTGTATTGTTATTTAGCATGGTAAACAACTTTTTCGTAATAAAATCAATATTCATCCTTTCACAAAATAAAACAAAAGGCTGATTCTTAAATGTTGGTAAACTTAATTTCGAAAATAGTATTGTTTTCATTGTGGATATAGTCGGGAAATGTGGACATGTTCCGTGAAGCAGACAGTAGTGTCCTTGTAACCCGGATGGTCGAATATCGATTGATGGAGTGGTACCGAGGAGTCTGAATATGGCGAAACATAGAGACGCCATAGGTATTTGCGAACTGAAATATGAAGTGTTGAAAACCCCTACATCTGTAAATAGTGTTCACATGCCAGCATGGTAGGATATTGTGGCTAGTTATTTTCAAAACTAAAACATTAAGTGGCTTCCAGTTACCAACATTAAGAATATTATATGACACACGTATTCCGCTTCACCCATATTCCAGAGTGTTCTGCCCTGGTTATGAGGAAAAGGCAAAACATACATGATACGGATGTGGTGTTGTGATCAATATACAATGTACTTACAACACGGTTGTCCGCATGTAAGATCGACAATCTCCTCGTACATGCGGATGAACCCGGACTTACATACGATGGCAATTATCATTTATGACACCTGTTATAAAGTACGGTGAAGCGGTTTGGGGTTCTGACGAACTGGCCAGTATTACCGTGATTCCAAATCAGCCGTCAGTGGTGATCTGGGTTAGAAGCCTTCAAATGCTCTATGCATTGAAATGAAGTATCCCATGCATGTATTATCATGGGATACAATAGACGACTGAAGAATATATAGAGGATATTCATATTTTTTGCAACGAATATGACATATATGTTCATCGAGTTTTTAGACTGTATACGGTAATGAATGTGTATTTGGTAAAGTAAGTAGTCCAGAACTGCAGTTGCGAGTTAAGAACATAGATAGCGGTAGTAGTTGTATTTTCACCGGAAGTGGTTTATTTCATCGATGATAAACGTATATTTTCTACATGTAGTACATACTCGTGCATGTACTGGTAGCGCTAATAGGATTAAGAGGTTCATTAAAGCATACAACGGCACTGATTTAGACAATTGTAATGTCGACATTTAACTGTAACAGTACTTCTCTAGCACGGTAAGGGAATACCATTGGAGGGGAGTGGGTCATGAAGATAACGACAATTGGTTGTATCGCTTTATACGAGTTAGGCCCGACGCCTGCTGTGGGCAAACGCCCTGGCCTGACTTATCTCCCTGGTTCCTCTCACCTCTTTACCGCTCCCTGCTCTTTCTCCCGCTTACTCGAAAAGATATATATGGGTTGTCTTCCAACTACTATCGTGGAACGAATGATCGAAACATAATAAAAACCCCGCGCAAGAAAAATTTGACAGCTCATGCAAAGTGTTAGTGAGCTATTTTTATATAGGCCAATCAAACTGCCGGTTAGAATAAATATCTACCAATGAGAAATTAGGTTATATAATGATATTGCTATATCATGGCTGTTGAGAAATTTCGCCCCCAAAAGAGTTCGGACCAATATTGGCTAATATAACGGGATATAGGAGACGGTCAATATAATGTCGTTCTGTCATGTCATGTCAAGTTAGAAGCGTGCCGCTATCTGCAATACGTTTCGCATTAATCTGCAAACACTGAAACATATGTTAAAATAGCAAGAGCATGAATACAATGTGGTTAAAATATAAAAGAGCACATAAATCTCATCCGGCCACAGAACCAAAACACATAGTTGATTAATTATGCAAAGATTCGGAATCAACACAACTATTTTCTGATTCTTGGAACTAGAAATCGGAAGACACTTTGAACGACAACATATTGTTAAATCAACAAGGGGTCATTATTACTAAACTAATTCTCTCGTTAGCGGCCTTGATAATACAATGAATATACGTCCTGAGTTTCCTTGGGTGTTCATGCGTGGGGTTATTGGAAAGAAAGCAACAATTACATTCATAGACACACACTGTGGCAAAATATGCAAATATATAAAGTGGGTCACTATGTAAATCATATGCAAAACTTTCATATGCATTTCATATGCAATTCCTACGAATTTCATATGTAGTTAATATGTTTTCATATGTTCTACATATTCATGCAGCGTAAGTATGTGTTGTTTTCATATGAAGTGCATACATGTATGTGGAACATTTTGCTCTGTATATATGTGCGTACCCTTTCACCAATATTACTACCCGGATGTATTATACTGTAGCCGACTAAAAATAATTACACAAACGTTAAATAAAAATAAATGTTTACGCCACAACAAATAAACTATACGCCGCATTGGTGTGACATCAATATCGTTCATGTACTCTAACAGATGCAAAATCAAAACTATACCTGTTTTATGTCATCTTACGTTATGCCGTTGTTCGCATGACCATGCCATGAACGGTTTAAATATGTCGGAATAAAATGTCTCGAGTCTGAGTTGATGAATACGACAGTGGCCGATTTCACCAAAATCGGTAAATTCTTAACTTAATGTAGCAAATGCATTTTGAGGGAGTCATTTCAATTCATGGATAAATGAATTAGTTGTTTCATTTAATGAACTAAACCATTTGTCATCAAACAATGGCTATGATAGTGTAATAAATATTTGAATGATGAATAATGGTATTCGATGAATAACAATTATTGTATTCATCATATATAAACAGGCGTTTGCGTTTTACGAAATATTACATTTCAGCTCAAATAAAAACTTATTCCCTCAAAGTGCACTGAGGTAGATTAGAGAAATAGTCTACAGATGTATATGACTATATAAGATGAAAGTTATTCTATGTTTTCTAAATATATGCATGTACTGTCTGTCTCACGAAACCTGTCAAAATGTTACGGCTATATACATCATGTGAAACACGATTTTTTTTCAACAATATTAAATTTTAGCAAAATTTAAGAATGAGCCATCTTTTTTTTCCGCAAAATTTGTAAAATATTGATTTTATTACAAAACAAAAGATTTACCTGTGGGAATTTCACTTGAGGAAATAGGAGGTGGGTAAGCTTCAGGATGTGTCGAAAAAGGGTATATTTTGGAAATTGATTATGAAACCTAGCTAGATAGCTTGGAAAACAAAGAAAACGAAATGTAAATTTTAAAAATCAGTCCGCTATTTCTGAAATTAGAAAAATAATCCCATCTTAAATCCCCATCTATGGGGATATAACATGGGGACATTTGTTTTCGCAATAAAAGGAACATTGAACCAAATTTCTCACTATAAAAAGAAGGCTCATTCTTAAATGTTGATGAAATTTATTATTATCGAAATGAAAATTTACTTTGCATATAGCCGTAACATTTGGGCAGGTTTCGTGAAACATTCAGTATATCTATCAGCGATATACGGAGATGCAATAAGACAGTAATCCATCAATAAATCAACCAAATACTAAACAATTAATCAATCACGTACAGGCTTTGAACATACGTAATGCAACGATGGTATTCTTTCCACGTGCAGTTTGAAATCAATTTGCAACGGTATATCCGCTAGAGTCTTCTCCAAAGTTTCCATACCCCACCCACCTCCGTACCCAAAATGCGGTTCTTCTGACATACTGGACGGTAGACATTCAAATACACTCAGCCCATAGTAAATCGCTGATGTCATGTCGCCTACATTGTCCTCATGATTCGCATGTATAAGTGGTTCAATCATGTTGAACATGCCGTCGGGTTTTAAGACCCGATGCGCCTCCATCAACGCCTGTTGCGGGTTTCGAAGGTTATGAATAACCCAGACAGCGAGGACCATGTCAAAGCGCTCGGTAAACTCCTCATCCATGTTACACATGTATGCGGTTTGAAACGTCACGTTGGATAGTCCAGCAGCCAGGGAATTCTGTTTCGCCGTTTCTTGCATGAGTACGTCATTATCGACGCCGACGAATGTCGAGTTAGGGTAGCGCCTGGCGAATGAAAGAATGTAGGTACCCGTCCCGCATCCCATGTCCAGGACCAGAATCCCCCTTTCTGTAATTAGATAAAGGATAGTATATGAGTTTGAGTTATGATATAATATGGTATTTATTAAATGAGTTCAGTCATTTGATAAGAAAAGAGGTTCAGCCGATCGTGAGTTTCTTATATTTTCAGTTAATGAGTTGACAAAATACAAATTATCTAGTCATCACAGTGCGTATGACGTGAAACATAGTGTCGTGAAACATTTGTGATATGTTGTCAATAGGACATAATCACTGCGTATGAATATATGTGGTGAGTGGGGTTATATTTATTGTATTTTTAAGCTTTGTGTAGATGTTGACTGGATAATTAGAATAGTAGGTTAGTGCCGTGAATGGGAAAACATATCTGGCGCGGCATGGAAACGGGATGTGCTCGGCGGAGCCTCGCCCATCCCGTTTCCTAAGCCATGCCATATATTTTTCCCATTCACGGCACTAACCTGAAACGGGATGTGCTCGGCAGAGCCTCGCCCATCCCGTTTCCTAAGCCATGCCATATATGTTTCCCATTCACGGCACTAACCTACTATTCTCTATATATGATCTTGTTATTGATGATTTAATGTGATATTAATTGAAGGAGTTGACTGATTTCATAAAGGAAACAAGGTCAAGCCGACTGTTTATGAACTCAACCAACGAATTTCATAATCAAATAATTTGCACTTGCACAAGTGATGCTTTAATATACAAAAGTGCGAATCCCCTCTTCGGCTCGGCTCAGAAACGATTTCGAGCCGAGCCTAATAATGTTGATATCAAAGCCACTAGGATGGTATTTCATTTATCAGGTAACATAGTGAGCAAATATGATGTGGTTCTGGTTGAAAAGAACCCGGATATACATACGATGGCAATCTGTTATTCATACGCATTGCATAGTCATGCCGGTTAATTGTCTATTAGTATCTACCTAGTTTTTCTGCCAGACCAATTGTCTTGTAATGGTCAACCTGTTGACCCACCCAGTCCTCCGTTGTATCATCACGGTACGTGTTCCAACAGTACACATACTTGCCGAACTTGTTGTATCCATAACCTACAATGATAGGCGAATTGTCGTAATTGATATATTTGTATATACGTTATTACATGTATCTGTGTCAAAATGTGAATAAAATATTGTTTAAACTAATGATAGGCGACTTTGTAAATGTAGTGCAGTTTGCTCCATTAGGTGCATTTCGTTCAGTTACATGTGTATGTATGTATATTGAAGAGTAGTCAATGAAGACTACAGTCTGTTTCACGAAACCTGCCCAAATTTTGCGGCTATATAAACAATTAAAAACTAATATTTTTTTGATAATATTAAATTATATCAAAATTTAAGAATGAGCCTTGTAGAGCCGACTATTGTTCATCGACCACTATCGTTCACATGTATAATTAAGCCGGGGAAAATAACTTAGCCATTTCTGAAGCCAATGGCTTCAGAAATGGCTAAGTTATTTTCCCCGACTTAATTATTTACACGTGAACGATAGTCGTCGATGAACAATAGTCGGCTCTAACATCAACGTCTATTGTCACCGATAGTGAAGTTTCTTATTTTTTGTCTAAGTTGTTCAACGACGCACTGTAAAGGTGAAATGGCTTCAGAAATGGCTAAGTTATTTTCCCCGGCTTAATTATACACTTGCACGATAGTCGTCGATCAACAATAGTCGGCTCTACAGAGCCTTCTTTTTATTTCGTAAAATTTGGTTAAATATTAATTTTATTAAAAAAAAAAAAGATTTCTCTCTATGGGAATTTAACATGGGGAAAAGAGATGGAGAACCTGGTGGAGGTGTCGAGAAACAAAAATAAATTGGAAAGTGACTCTGAAACCTGGCTAGATCTAACTAAGAAAACAGAAAGATAAATTTTGAAAATCGGTCCACTATTTCTGAAATTAGAAAAAATTCCCCATGTTAAATCCACATAGACATCTTCATTCTGTTTCTTTCGCAATAAAATCGATATTGGAAATAAAAAGAAGGTCATTCTTAAATTGTGATGTAATTTAATGTTATTGAAAACAAAATTATTTTTGCATTGTTTATTTAGTCGGAAAACTTTGACAGGTCTTGTGAAACAGACAGTAGTCCAGTATTTGGCCGATATGTAGACCTGTTGGTTGAATTCAAGTACAGAATTATGAATAGTTGTCCGTTATTTCCAATTTCTCTCACTGTCACGTAGTTCTGGATTAACGATATTCTCATCTAACTGTACAGATTTCAAAGTCATCAGATTATCCCTTAACAACGGAGATTACTATTTATATTCTCAGATGACTCAAGTTATTTATCAACAGATTGTCTAGATAGAGAGAAAATATACATATACATTTTCACATATCACGTTTTCGATTTATTGAATATGGCACCGTATGAAAATCAATTATAATTAAATTACATGTATAAATTTGTCATGCAGTTACATGTATCACTGATGTAGTGCAATGTTTTGGTGACGTAAACATAATTTTCTGACTTCATGCTTCAAGCTCGTGGACGCCATCTTTGACGAGTACAAAATGGCCACCGAACAGAGAAATTCAATAAAATTGTGTTCCATGTTGGGTAAATCTCGCAAAGAAACCATTGATGCGATGACCCGTGCCTATGATGACCACGACGTCAAAAAACAGGATATACCAGTGGTATATATATACTCCTGGATAAGATCAGTTTTACAATATGGCTAAGGAAACAATTTGGTTGCATATGGTAACATTGTTTGAACAAACAAACGAATGGGTATATCAAACTAGATGCGTCATGTGAAATACGATGAGTTTATGAAGCACAAACACAAAATGACATATTTACCCCCAGGTCCGTCAGTTTTAAAACAATCCACAACTGCGTCGATTCTGTCCCTAAAGTGAAGTAACATCGGCAGATACGCGCACATTGTCTTGAGCATGACGTGGTGATCTGTTGGTATAAAGTACCTTCGGTCACCGCCACTGGTTTGGATCGTCACGATCCTGGCCGATACCATATTGCCCAACCATTCCCGGACATACCTTCAATATACGGGCACGTAGTGTAATAGATAAGAGCCATTAAATACCAGGGGACCGTTTCACTAAACATCGTACGACTAAAATATTCCTAAGTACAAATTTAGGATCGTCTGGAAATTTCAATTGACGGATTTACATTTATTGAGCATATGCTGAATATGCAGCCTATGCTGAATAAATGTCAATCCAATAATTGTTTACAAGAAAACATTGTTAATGTGAAATTTACAGACTATCATAAGTTTGCCCTTACGAACATTTTAGTCGTACGAAGTTTAGTGAAACGACCCCCAGAGTAATGCACTTCCAGCGGAAAGCATGCACTTTGGTATACAGGGGTTTTCGAGTATGGTTCAAAATGGCCGATTTCAAAATGGCCATCAGATTAGATTTGTGTTGCCCATATCTTAATATGTGTGACTCGTAGCTACTTACTGTAAGTACAAAATCAATACTAAGAACAGTAATAATTCAAGATACTAATTCATTGTGAATTTACTTTTCAATTTCAAAATGGCCGCCGTTCAAACATGATTGTTCATTATTTTCACAAAATACACACACTGCTCGTATCTAGCATGCTACCAGGTACAGGAAACACATTATTATGGCAACATAATTACTATAATGCCTATTAGCCTATAACTGTTGTTTTCAATTCCAAAATGGCCGCCAAATAAATATGTGCGTTGTATCTCTGCACAATAGCAGGCTAAGATGTAGCATATATTTGTGTATGCATTTGCATTGTATAAATGGTCGTTCGGAATATTGAAATTCAAGATGGCCGCCACAAATGGAAATAAGTGAGATTGCAAAACTCTAACGCAAGTGTAATTTATTTCTTATAACGTGAACCTGTTGCTTATGTCAACTTCAAGATACTACCAGGTTAGTGCATTTTGATATCAAGTTTATCAGGTGAGGCTAGGAAATGCCCTTAGCCTGATAAACATGATACCAAGATACACTAGCATGGTCTTTTATTTATCAGGTAACGTTTTAGGCTACATACTGAGCAATTATGACGTTGTTGTCGTTGAAAATAACGCGGACTTGTTTTCGTGACGCCATTCCACTGACGTCATTCGGTAACGTCATTTGACGTCGTACGGCTACTCAAACGTCAGTTTTCAATTTGTTGTGACCCGGATATTCGTATCAGGGCAATGCCTGATACAGCAATATGTTATCAGTCAGCCATTCGGTCAATACAAAGCTCGTTACCATTTTTACAGTATATTTTCTGTAAATTATTCCTAACAAATGGACGGATTTTGATGATACGTAGCGCAACAAATGCTCTGAAAGTTATTTACAACAACTTATAACTTTCACAATAAATCGAGTACAATTACATAATGTCGTATCAGGCATTTACCTGATACGAATATCCGGGTTTCAACGAATTGAAAACTGACGTTGCATTGGTCGAACGACGTCACATGATGTTACCGATTGACGTTAATGTAATGGCGCCACGTAGACAAATCCGCATTGTTTCAACGAAAACCATGTCATGTTTTACCAACTGCTGGCAGAAAACATTACCTGATCAATATAATGTCATTACGACGTTAACACCACTCATGCTCACTTTCATTCTTTACCTTTCCTTAAGGGATGCCCTTTCCACGAGTTCATGTGACCTCATCGGTGACGTATCGTCCAGCAGGTGCTTGATTAGTCCCAGCCTTTGACCTACTTGGAGACTTAGCGTTGTCAGATAATACCCCATCATTCCGCCAAATGTGTTCTTCGTATTCTTTCCTCTCCATTGTACGGTCTGAATAAATATGGATAAAAGCACTACCCCAACATTCAAATTCACATATCTATTCAGTATGCGTATGCGCCATGCGTATAATGTATATAGCCACTGAGAACATGATGGGTGTTAAGTATAGCTTCAATATATGCTTCTTTGCTTATGAAATAAATATAATATAACATCCTGTTGATTTAATACGATATTTAAATAGTTTGATAAATGTTATCCCGTCATCACAGTGCGTATGTGCCCTGAAACACGGTGCCGTGCCCAATTTTTGAGGTTATTTTTTTGCATTTTAAAGCCATTTGTAGGTGCTGACGGTATGCATAGAATAGTAGGTTAGTGCCGTGAATGTGAAAACATATCTGGCGCGGCACGGAAACGTTTCCTAAGCATTGCCAGATAGTTTTCCCATTCACGGCACTAACCTACTATTCTCTATTTATATCACAAAATCATCACTCATGTAAGATGCTCTTTTTAACAAACTCGTTAATTGATTTCAGAAGATACACGGTATAGCTTCGTTTCTTATTAAAACTCGTGTAAAATAAATATCATATTAAAGTATCACCTATGTAAATAATGTCACGTACCTGCAGTATAGATGTGAAATATATATTGAATATGCACTCTCTTCGAGGTAAAAAGTACAATGAATTCTACAGTGTAGTATTTCACCGTGTACATGGTGTAGACGGGCATGCGCAGTGAATCGAAAATGCAAAGTGCATTTAAAGGCACTGGGTCTCAGACATGATTTGAAATTGATAACACAGACAAGGGAACAAATAGTTAACTATGCCCCCTATGCGATAGCAAGTGGGGCATATTGCGTGGCTTTTGAGGTTCCGTACGTTCGTCCATCCGTCCGTCCACATTTATGTTGAAATGTTTGTAAGAGTTTCTCCAACATGTAATATCTTCAATATTACGCGACGGATTGCTTCAATAATTGGACACTTGAATCGCCTGAACATTTGTCACACACTCGCGCCACCATTAACATGACATTGGCCTTTGTCACATTCGAAATGTCCATGAAACACGTTTGTTAATATCTTCAATATTACGCGAAGCATTACTTCAATACTGGGAACTTGAATCACCTGAACAATTGTTACACACTCCCGACGCCATTAACGCGACTTTGACCTTTCTCAGCTTCGAAATGGCGCTGAAACACTTGGCCATTTTCTTGTGTCGAACAGATAGTAAGAGTTTCTCCAACTTGAAAGATAGCTTCAATACTTGCAAACTTTAATCACATGAACATTTGTCACACACTCCCGCCACCATTAACACGACCTTGACCTTTGTCACTTTCGAAATATCGCTGAAACACTTAAAGGGAGAGGTCATTCATCTGAATATGTGTGACGCAATCACACCACCAATGGCATAACCTTGACATTTGTGACCTTCAAGATTTTACTGAAACACTTAGCCATTTTCTTACGTCAAACAGTTTGTAAGACTTTCTCAAATGACTTTGAAATGTGTATAAATTTAAACGGAATATCTAGTTACTAGTAGTCTACAGTATACCATGGGGCATATTCACGTTTTACAAACATAATGTCTAGAAATCATTTGCGTCGTATTTCTGAACCCAATTGTACCTATAAGCCTGGGAAAAATCGGAGATAGGTAACACAAATGTATAGCATTTAAAAATAATTAGCGTTGCCAACGGCAACGGTAGTTATTTTTCAGTATTATAAACGTGTTTTGAAATCGATGGTTACTAATTTATGTTATTTAAATTATTTTTCAATCGTCTATAATTGGAACCTCTTTATAAGTGTACTATACTTTCACAACACAAATAAAGAAATGTCCCAATGTACTGATGTATGTAGCGAAAAAAGGCCACATGATGACAAACCAAGTTGTATTAATTCCCGGTTTATCATAGTTTCTTGTAGTACAGAGGAACCTCTCTAAACCGGACAACAAGAAACATTTCTGATCATAATCTTCATGGGTTTCTTGGTCATTTATCCGAGGTGGTATTGCCTGTTCGTGATCGCATAGCACACAAGTATGGCTCGGAATTGTCAAATGCCTGCTTTTCGTGAATATAAGGCATGGTTGTGGAATTCATCACATAATATGGTGCCATTGATTGATATATGTCGTGTGCTGCGCATGAAGCGAAAAAAGACATATCTGAGAAACAATGTCTTTGATCCTCGTGCATGTGACACCATGGAAAATAGGTCAGGATTATATATTCGATGTTCGTGTTGTACATTTGCATTTTGCATGTCCAGGAATAACATAAACCAGTTTAAAGATGGTACATGTGATTTCTGATAGGAATGCCTATTGACCTGAGGGAGTATGTTGAAAAAACATATTGACCCGTATGCGTGGCGTCTAGACAAGAACGTGCGAAATATATTAGGGACGAATTTATTAGCTACGTGTACGCGTTACATAGCGTTCTTAACAAACATAGCGGCTGAAAATATATTTGCCGAGCTATCAGAGACAGAAAAGAATAGAATTATTGAAGACAGTAAGTATGAACACAAAAAGTGAGACGGCTACTGGCGTGAATGTGTTGCGCGAATATGTATACATTACTACTGACTTCACTGACATGAATGACTTGGACACCACGCTTTTACTTTTTTATTTGGTGACGAGAAACACCAAGGGCGAAATTTGGTATGTGTTGTATCAGTATCGGTTCAGTCAGCATCTGTTCAGTCAGAAAATATTCTCAGGTCGATATGCAATTTTCATGCAGAATCCGTCAAATGGCATACGCAGACATTTATTGATGAATACGAAAACAATTATTGCTACTTTGTTTCGGTCGATACGTGGTTGTATCGACCCAATAAAAGTGATATCGACCGAGGACGCAGTCCGCGGTCGATATCACTTGTATCGGGTCCATACAACCATGTATCGACCTCACATAAAGGCGATAATTGTATATGTTTGACGTGAAACACTGTTCCATGTATACTACATAGAAGTTAATTAAAACTAGAAATGTGGCCTATCGGCACACGAATGCCCCCGCTGGCAGCCAAAGAAAACGAGGCATATTTGATTACAAGCCATTTACCCGAGTACGGACGGACGCCGGTAACACTATATGCCCCACTCACCATTCGGTTGCGGGGGCATAATAAGCCATTTACCCGAGTGTTTGTGACCTTGACTCTGGGCTTAGCGGGAGCGGGACGAATGTGGATTTGTCACAGGGTGGCAGAGGACTATTGGAGCAATGCGTGTGTGAAATATGAAGCAGATCCGAGCAAGGAAACAGAAATTATAAGCCATTTACCCGAGCGTTAAGGTTTCGGGACGTACGTACGTACGTTACGTACGTACGTTACGTACGTTACGTACGTTACGTACGTTACGTACGTACGTACGTACGGACGCCGGTAACACTATATGCCCCCCTCACCATTCGGTGGCGGGGGCATAAAAAAGCATGAATAGTTATACTATAGTGAACAAATAATATGTTGAGACCATGCATCTCAGATGACGCAACATATGTTGTTTTTCGCATAGGGCACTGCAAATGACCTATATGTATACCATGCATACCAATGGCACCATTTCAGTTGATCAATTCCACAAACGTTTCTATCAGAAACTTTTATTTACAGGGGAGGGAAGACTTGACCTTGACTTGAGCATGTGGGCCAGATGGATGCGTTATGTAATGAAAGTAGGGATGGTGATAACAGGAATATCAAGTTTCAAGTCAATTTGGACTTCAGGTTGCAGCAATAGGTTGTCGCGTGACACGTGCATTCTTGTACATTCAGGATTCCGTATAATTGTATATTTGTGATGTGTGGTACGGTTTTGTATTGTTGTGCGTACTATTGATTTCACATTACTTGTGATTTCCACACTTACCTGTGATTTCCACATCCTGTGATTTCACACACCTGTGATTTTTACATACCTGTGATTTAGCATGTACATTTTCCATGTACAATGTGCGTGTAATAACGGGGCTTATGTTGGATTGGTGGAAATACGTTTATGCGTGTCCTTTTTGCGGATTTAAATATACGTCTATTTTATGAGCAATGTTTTACTGATGTCACGCCATATTTGCCACAGACTATGCATGTGTGTGGTAGAGAACTCGTGGACTGCGTGTGCTGGTTTCGCTAAGGAAAAGACCCCTTTTAGTATTACGGATGTCCACTATCCGTGCCAGCCGAGTTTGTCCGCGTTTCAGTTGTTCACCAGATAAGGGACCTTCTGTAGGTGAAGCCAGTATATAGCGCAGACCATACCATGGTCTGCCCTGTTACATGTATGTATGCTACGGGTTAGTGTTTCAGCATAGCCTGGTACTGGCCAACACGGATATATCAGATCCCATACTGGTGATGCTTTGTGTCGTGATATTTCCGTAAATGACCACGATATTTGAGTTTAGTATGTGCTACACTCTCATTTGAGTGTATAGCCGTAGGACCGATATGGAGGGGTTTGGCGGGGCCAAAAAGCGACCTTCGCATTGTCGAGACCAGTCGAGTAGATTTCGGATTATGAGATCTGGGTCTATAGTGTGCAGATTTATGGTAGTGTGGGATATACCATGTTGGATGGTATTTATTCCGCGAAGGCTGTACACTAGTTTGGTTGAATTTATGGCGTGGGAACATATATTTATGCCAAATATAGCCCACGGGTGAAATGGCAAAAGCCATGGTTTTGTAATATTTATGTGAGATGTCGAACGAGGGGTAGGCATATTCATTATTCCGTGCGTGGTTTCACTGGTGCGTATATAAGCGATGTCTCCCTATGTGTTGGTGGGACACATATTTTCTGGTAACAGAAGGATAGTACTGTATTCACCAGTGACACGGAGGATTTTGGTATGTACCTACAACATTTTATTTCAGCTGTGATTTGCCGTTGTTCGATTCCCGTTTTAGTCCGTTGTGCATCCTGTCTGTCTGTCTGTGCGTATTCGTCCAGTAATTGGAGACTCATTTCATTTTTGTAGCCTCTTGAGATCGCTCCAGCGAGCAACATTGGACGTTTTGGTCCACTCGTTGAGGGCAGACCCCAGTCAGTGCAGAGTACAAGGTCGTCCGAGTGTCCGTACGTCTGTCTGGCGCAGTATGTGTAGCAGCTCCGGGTACAGGCCTGTATAGAGCAGTGTGTGATAGCTACATCACGTACAGCAGACAGTCACAGCCATAGATTAATGAAGTGAAACGCCATACACACGTATCATATCATTATACTACCACCGAGTTGAATGTCACCTAAGTGAAACTTTTCCCGGCGTCTTAGCCAACGTGATAATCGCCATTTGTATTATATCGGAACTTTACATCCGGTCTACCATTTCCGGTATTACAACCCATTGATTCACCATGGATACTTTACATCCGGTCCACCACATCCGGGTTGCTACAGTCGAGTGATACCATAGGAACTTTACATCTGGTCCACCATTTCCGGAAATAATACTACCTGTGGAACTTTACTTCCGGTACCAGCTTCCGGAACATTATCGTTATTGACTATCATGTGATGTAACCACATCCGGTTTTGACTTTGACATTCATACTTTGGAAATATATTGCATAGGCAATACATATGTATACTTTGATAGTGTATGGTAATACTCCTATCATGGCATATCATGGCTAAAGGATTGTAGTAAGACTACATATATTTATGGATTAATCCACTTGAAGTTGGATTATAGCCATGTTGTTGACTAGACCTCATACTGCGGGTGAGGTAGACCTTGGGACCTTGATACTCGGAGGTTACCACTATCTATTGAGATACGCCAGCACTGGGGTAGCTCAGATGATTGTCATTTGTCCTCCAATGTTCGTTCTGCCATGTTATACTTGTATGTTATTTCACTTTGATTAGCGATCATCAAAGTACTTGTGCATTCATACTATTGTCCACTACGGGACCATTGAGATACCACATACTATGTTTATTCGTCTATAGCTTTTAAGTTGCGTTAAGTATAACAGTCGATTGGCTTACAACCTTGTAGTAATTGAATAGTATCATGCACAGTACAGTGATGTTCGCATATCAATGTATCATGTATTCCTGTGTGTTCCCCATGTAATATAGTGTACATTATAAGTGATTAAGTGACTACGTGTACTTATCTACTCTAGCCTATCCCTTACACTTCAACTGCATTGTTACCACTTTTCGTTCGTCAGATCAAGCTATATTGGCCATAACGTCATAACAATTGAAATATACTTGGTTCATATGATAATAGGGGAGACAATTTGTCTCGATCATTCCTGACCTTGGTAATGACCTTGGTAGCTTAACGTAAATTTTGACAAAACTTAAACGCACAATTCAAAGTGATATGATATTGACATTGGGCATGCAGGCCACATGACTGGGCTGGGGAATGAAAGTATAGACCAAGATAAACACTCCTATGAAGTTTCAAGTCAATCTGACTTGGGGTTGCAGAGATAATAGGTACCCGAAAACTTTAAGGCAAATCGGACGGACGGACAGACAGATATTATATACCATACTACGTCCAGTTTTCAAACAGGCGTATACAATTTAATTAAATAAATGACAAATAGACCTGTCCGCTGAGGTATGTCACCAGTAGCCGATTTCACCAACATTGCAAAGTATACTTTACTAGCAAAGTATACTTTGAACGAGTAATCATTTATTTTTCCTGAAATGCATTATTTCATATAGCACTAACCACTGAATATATTTGATGATTAAAAGTACGTAGAATTATTATACTGAATTTATTACATTATCACAGCCAGAATGGCTGTGATAATGTAATAAATTCAGTATTCAGTATAATAAAAATAATAAATTTATCATAAAATTGAAAATTTGCTACTAAAGTATACTTTGCAATTTTGATGAAATCGGCTACAGAGCATAGCATTTTGAACAAGAAAATGTAGCCTGTCGGTACAGGAATGTCCCCCGTGGCAGATTGAAGAAACTGTGGCAAGGTTAACAATACATTTTTATTTGAGAAAATGTTCTGAAAGTTCATGGTCATATTAAGGACAGCATGTATGTGTGCTATTTGTACACAAGTATGATGTATTGAAATAATAATTCCAACACAAAACTATTTACACAATTCCCTAACATTTGATTGGCCCGTAGCAAGTCTCTGTCCAAAATTTATATCCCAGTAAACTCCCACGCCGAACTACTTTCCGTATAGTTAGGTTGGTTAGGGCTATATTTAGAGATTACCGTTACCTGGCTGATAAAAGCACCAAATTTGGCATGAGACTTCCTTATGGCATACTAATCAATGTTAGCCTAGGAGCCCTCCGGAGATTTTAACATAAGCACCAAAATTCAAGATGGCCGCCATCTATGGAATATAACGCTTTTATCCAGTCATATGAGTCTTAAGAAGACCAGATTGGTTTCCAAATATTGATTTTTAAGTCACTGAACATACTGAATCAGATTTTTATTATTGCAATTTTCACATGTCGTACCCATTATCATGACGAAATTCCAAAATGGCCGCCAAAATCGCCAAAAGATGTCTGTAATATTTGTAAATTCACATGGTTCTGTAAGGAAAATACACAGTTTTGTGGTCCTATCGTGCGTCTACTGTCTGTTCCAAGAGGATGGGTCGGTCGAGGATTCACTGGATGGGTACAGGGAGTCCTGACCCAGTCCTGCTCTTGGTAATTTTATCCACAATGTCCGAATAGTTGACAAACTGTACATCAATTACACCATCCCATTTCGGGCGGTGCCACAGAATATAAGCGAGGGAAGTTCCGCAACAACAAAAACAACAAACAACAACAACAAGAAAGTTTTGTTTCTACAAGAATTTAAAGAAATACAACAAATTTGTTGTAAGGTAAATACTGTAAATACTTGATGATACATGTATATGGATAGTGTTGAATCATTTCATTTTACCCAACGCCCTTGTGGTTATGTTAGGTGGTCTGCACACAGAAATGGCCCTCTGGAATACACTGGGAGATGTATTGGATAGTTCCGGCTGGACAACGGCACTCACAGATGGAGCAGTAGCATCCTCTGGCACAGCTAATTCATATCTCAAGTCAGCACACCTAACTCGAACCAGGCATGCCCACCAAGTCACACTCTTGACCATGCATAATCTCCAGAAGGAGGCTTTCGTGCAGAGCGAGGGACCCAACGAGTCTGTCATGGCTTGGAGAAACGACATGCTGAAGAAGAGTTCTACTTTCATGTACTGGGACTTGATCATGAAATATGAAACATAATTCTCATCTCATCAAGGCTCACAGAGAAGAATTTTCCTCTCTATGTGGACGTCTTGGAGGAACTCGCACCACTGTTCTTTGCCTTGGATCATGTGAATTACTCATGGTGGGTGCCTGTCCACGTCAGTGATATGAAGTCCTTGCCCGACACTATCGAGTATGAGTTTGAAAAGTGTTCTCACTAGATCCTTTCCAAGACCACCAACACGTTCTCTCAAAAGGTTCGGGCGGTGCTGTTGGGCTTACAGAAAACCCTGTTGCCTATCGACGGTGGATGCTCCCGGGGCCAGAGATGGCCAGATTGCTGAATCAGTTTGAGGAAGAATACCTTCCTGATGATGACACATAAATCCCTAAGACCTTCCAGCGACAGGTTACCAGCCTCTCCGAAACCATCAGAAGAATGGAAAACCCATTCTTGGATGATTTCCCTGATCTAGTTAGTAACTCTCGATAATCGCAACTGTACAGACAAATCAGTGGTAACCGCAATGCGCACCATGGAGGATATAGACACGAACCAGTACCAGGAATTCGTCAAGAATGTGCGCAGCCATGACCCACTCTTCAGGAAATCTCAACACAAGGCAGCATCTAAGCAGGGGAAGAAGATCAACGTGCTTCAGAACAATGTGGCACTCTTTGGCCAGCTATACATATCCATGCAGAACCGTGAAGGTGACTTGACCGAGTTCTTTGCACATGAGATACAGTCCTCCACTCCTTCCCTCTCAGACTTTGACAAGCTTCCTATTCTAAACACGAAGTCGGACTTGCTGCAATGTCTTGAGCATTCCGGGCAATCAGAGCTACGATCGACTTACGACTGCAAGGTCCTGGATGGTGCTGTAATCGTTCACTGTCTGCCCACTACCAGCGTCAGCTCCTTCCACGAGTATGCAGACAAGGTTTTCATACCATACCTAGAGAAGCAGATATAGGGCTGCCACAAGGTTGGATGTTGTGTGGGACACGTACATGCCAGACAGTTTAAAGGAATCTACCCGGGAAAATAGAAGCAAGGGCGGTGCGCAGGAAAGTGTCGGGCGATACAAAACTTCCAGGCAATTGGGTGGACTTCCTCCGTGACACAGACAACAAGGAGCTGTTTTCCTTTTTGACTTCCAAAGTTGAAACGTTCAACTGGCCACCAGCCAAAGTTGTATATGTCACATCAGGGCAATCTGTGACATCTATTGGAACCAGCATCCCCATGCAATCATGAGGAGGCGGACACCAGGATCGTGGTTCATGTACTGCATGCACAGGAGCATGGAGAAAGACTATTCAAGTGGGTACAGTGGATACAGATATTGTAGTCATCCTTGCAGGCACATTCCATGATCTCATTGCGACTCATCCCTTGGCCAAAATCTGGGTGGCCTTTGATATGGGCAAGAATTATAGGTTTTACCACATCAACTGTATCTGTGCAAGCCTGGGGGAGCCACAATCACGAACATTGCCTGTGTTCCATGCATTTTCAGGCAGTGACACAACATCTGCCTTCAATGACAATGGCAAGAAGTCTGCTTGGCAAGCCTGGCAGGCCTGGCAGGCCTGGCAGGCCTGGCAGGCATATGAAGACGTCACAGAGACATTTGTGTATCTGGCAGGTCACCCCTTCCAGCGCCTCGAATTAGACGACGACCCTTTCCAGAAGCTCTCGAGACTGACTGTTATCATGTATGACAAAACAATTCCTTTGAGCTCTGTCAACGAGACACGAAGGGAACTCTTCTGCCAGAAGAATCGAACAATGGACAAATTGCCACCCACCAACGATGCGCTACTCCAGTATGTCCGACGTGCAGTGTATCAATCAGGAATATGGACGACAAGCACAAAAAGCTAGTGGTTCATTCTCCACATAATTTTGCCTGGACCAAGTTATCAGAGTCGTGGCTACCAGTTTGGGTGAAAATTCCAGAGGTTTCCAAATCGTGCAGGGAGCTGATCAAATGCTCATGCAAAGGGGACTGCTCAAACTGCAAATGTGGCAAAGCAAATCTGGACTGCTCACCACTTTGAAAGAGTAAATGTACTCCATAGAACATTGCAAACTGTGTGTTCATGTAAGAGACATCACAGAATAGTGTCGCATATAGTAATGTAAGAACTATGGCTGTTGTTAGAAACACATTGCATTCCAACTCAACACCATGCAATGGTCTAGCCTCGGTGGTGTAAACTATTAATGTGCAAGTAGAACTACCCAGATACATATTAATAAATCATTACAGCAGTTACTTGCTTGAACAATGAGTTTTGTTCGTACCATTTAAATTACTGTAGATGTTCTAATAAGTGAATGCCTTGGACATCTTTAATGTCATCTTCAAAATTAGCAATGCCCCCATTGGCAGCTTTTTCTCGAAAAACTGTTAAGTCAATAACGTGGTCACGGTCAAATCAAGGTCACATACTACATATTAGTTTTGTAGCACACCACTAGGCAAGTATGTTGTGCAAGTTTGGTTCCTGTGGGTGTTGCAGCCGCTGAGACAAATACTTTTCAAACAAGGTGAACCAAACGTGTGACGGACGGACGGACACACACACACGGACGCACGCACGCACAGACAGACAAGTACAAAACATACTGCCCCATTGACATTCCGTCATGTGGGCATAAGTACATTGAGCGCACAGTCGGGTGGATATTCGGCGCAAATATTTTTTATTAGTATCATTATTATTATATATGGCGGCCATCTTTGATTTTGGTGCTTTACATTAAAATCTCTGGAGGGCTCCTAGGCTAACATTATTTAATATGCCCTAAGGGAGCCCTATGCCAAATTTGGTGCTTTTATCAGTCGGGTAACGGTAATTTCACTATGCCACCTAACTAGTAACCGTGAAGCCAGTTAAAATAATTCTTAAGAAAACGGAAATTAAACACATTTTCTTGATGAATTTATTTCAAATGCTGGAATTATAAGGAATGAATGGCCTTTTTGTGAAATTTATCGGGGATATAAACTTGGAAAAGTCGCGGGAATACTGGACGAGGCCTTCCGGCCTTCTTCCAGTATTCTCGCGACTTTTCCAAGTTTATACCCCGATAAATTCCACAAAAATGCCATTCATTCCTATATTATAATAGTGATCCTTCAAGGGATATAGAAGATATGACAGAATTGAGAAACTCCTGCAAAGTTCTTAATGTGTGAAAAAGTTCAAAGTTGTCAAGGTCAAAAGGTCAATGTCGTATTAAGGGCAGCATGGATGTGTGACATTTGTTCACAAGTATGATGTATTGAAATATTGAAGTAATCCACCAATGGATATAAAAGTTATGACAAAATTGCAAAACTCCGGCGAACTCCTTAATGTGATACAGTTCAAAGTTGTAAAGGTCCAAAGGTCAAGGTCATAACAAGGGCAGCATGCATTTGTCCACAAGTATGCTGTGGTGATATATTTAAACAATCCTTCAAGGGATATAGAAGTCATGACATATTTGAGAAACTCCGGCGAACTTCTTAATGTGCCGAACACAAGGACGGACGGACGGACTTACGGACACACGAACAGGGACACACAGTCCAAACACTATATGCCTCAGGCTCTACCGAGACCGGGGGCATACAAATATAACATACTTTTTTCTTTACTCGTATAATACATTGAAACGCATTTAATGATTTAATGTCGGTAGGTGAAAATGTCACTTGATGGTTTGCATTTGTAGCAAATAATCATGTCATCTGCATATTTATGTAAGCGATATGTGGTCCGATGTGATTGCACATCTACGGAGCCCAGCAGGGGACATTGGATTTTATGTTATTAGTTCGTTCCGATGAACTAACAATTCGTTCCCTGAATTTAACAATTCGTTCCCTCGAATTAACAATTCGTTCCCTCGATATAACAATTCGTTCCCTCGAATTAACAATTCGTTCCCACGATATAGCAATTCGTTCCCTCGAATTAACAATTAGTTCCCTTGAATTAACAATTCGTCCCTCAATTTAATAATTCGTTCCTTCGAATTAACTATTCTTTCCCACGATTTCACGATTCGTTCCTACGAATTAACAATTCGTTCCCGTGGGAACGAATTGTTATTTCGTGGGAACGAATAATTAAATTGAGGGAACGAATTGTTAATTCGTGGGAACGAATTGTTAAATTGAGGGAACGAATTGTTATTTCGTGGGAACGAATTAAAAAAAAAAGAATTCTACGTCCCCTGCGTGGTTCCGTAGTTATCAGCATGTCGGATGTATGAATATTTGACTGTGTCTGGGAAAATTGAACTTAATGGATGTGTAGCCAGTGTAGCTCCTGATCAAATAGTACACTCCTGTAGCACGGGTGCTTCATTGTTGGAACGGCGAACAGTGCATATCCTGATCAGACTGTACCGATGCACAGGCTGATCTGGATCTGCCTTGGACGTAAACCCAATAATTCACATTTCGCTATTCACATTCAAATATCATGTCGTATGTTTGTTTGTTTATTAGTGTTTAACGGCCTATCAACAGCTAAGGTCATGTAAGGCCGGGCAAACTGGTTCGATCCCGTTTTAACCTGTTGCATTGGGGGGGGGGAGGGGGGGGAATCCCAAAATCAGAACGGAATATTTACATCGAGAACAAATATATTCAGCCCTGAAATTAGAATAACCCGACCTGGTGCCAGGTCCATACCGCACCAAGTCACTTGGCCCCTTCCCCTAAAATAGGATTACGAATATCGTAATACTCACATATAGGGGATATAACCAGATTCAACTGTCACATACAAAATGCCAAAGACGTGAGGGCCACCGTGTCTCCAGTCGGGATTCCGGTAAGGATGAACCCCGATCGTTAAATTACCCATCGCGTGCTCCCACCTGCCACCCACCATGTTGTATGTATCATAATGTTTTTTTTGTGTTTTTTTATATATTTTTTTATTTTCACACAAAAACAAGACACATTATTATTAATATACGTGCATAATTACATTCCATTCCAAATTTCTAACTTACTGAGCAAATATATATTACAATGTAATTTCCTGTTTGTATATGAAATGTTTGAATTTTTTTATAAAAAAAAATAGTTATCAATTAATTATAGAGAGAAAAAAACAAATGGAGGAAAACAAAAGTTTAACTAGAAATGGACGCTTGTCGACAAGCGCATGTGTATCCCCCTCCCCAGATACACAAGTAGTTTGCAAAAAAGGGTGTTCGAGTTATGCTCCGGAGACAAAATCAGTGACGGAAAAAACAAAGGGAGATAACTAAAAAATAAGTGATGCAAGAGTTGTCATTCTTGCGTGACACACCTTTAGGGTTGTGGTTTATGCATGTGTGAAGTTTCATGAAAATATTCCAAAGCGTGTTCGAGTTATGCTCCGGACACGAAATCAGTGCACGAAACAACAAAGGGAGATAACTAAGAAATTAACGACGCAAGAGTTGTCATTCTTACGTGCGACACACCTTTGGGTCGTCTTCTATGCATGTGTGAAGTTTAATAAACTAGAAAATGTGTTCATAGAACACGGATGTCCCACATATCGCTTTGATAATAAATGAGGCCAAATTCCAAGTCAAAATTTTCTTTTACCTGAGCGTTAAAGTTTTTGAAGCACCAAGTATGTGACCTTGACCCTGGGCTTGGCGGGGCAGGACGAACGTGGATTTGGCACAGGGCGGTAGAGGACCATTAGAGCAATGCATATATGAAATATGAAACTGATCCGTGAAAGAAAACAGAAATTATAAGATATTTACCTGAGCGTTAAAGTTTTTGAAGCACTAAGTATGTGATGTTAACCCTGGGCTTGGCGGGGGGCGAGACGAACGTGGATTTGGCACAAGGCGGTAGAGGACCATTAGAGCAACGCGTATATGAAATATGAAGTTGATCCGTGAATGGAAAGAAAAATTATAAGATATTTACCTGAGCATTAAAGTTTTTGAAGCACCAAGTATGTGACCTTGACCCTGGGAGTGGCGGGGGCAGGACGAACGTGGATTTGGCACAGGGCGGTAGAGGACCATTAGAGCAATGCGTATATGAAATATGAAGATGATCCATGAAAGAAAACAGAAATTATAAGATATTTACCCGAGCGTTAAAGTTTTTGAAGCACTAAGTATGTGACCTTGACCCTGGGCTTGGCGGGGCAGGACGAACGTGGATTTGGCACAGGGCGGTAGAGGACCATTAGAGCAACGCGTATATGAAATATGAAGTTGATCCGTGAATGGAAAGAAAAATTATAAGATATTTACCTGAGCGTTAAAGTTTTTGAAGCGCCAAGTATGTGACCTTGACCCTGGGATTGGCGGGGCAGGACGAACGTGGATTTGGCACAGGGCGGTAGAGGACCATTAGAGCAATGCGTATATAAATATGAAGATGATCCATGAAAGAAAACAGAAAGTATAAGATATTTACCTGAGCGTTAAAGTTTTTGAAGCACTAAGTATGTGACCTTGACCCTGGGTTTGGCGGGGCAGGACGAACGTGGGTTTGGCACAGGGCGGTAGAGGACCATTAGAGCAATGCGTATATGAAATATGAAGCTGATCCGTGAAAGAAAACAGAAATTATAAGATATTTACCCGAGCGTTAAAGTTTTTGAAGCACCAAGTATGTGACCTTGACCCTGGGCTTGGCGGGGGCAGGACGAACGTGGATTTGGCACAGGGCTGTAGAGGACCATTAGAGCAATGTGTATATGAAATATGAAGCTGATCCGTGAAAGAAAACAGAAATTATAAGATATTAACCCGAGCGTTAAAGTTTTTGAAGCACCAAGTATGTGACCTTGACCCTGGGCTTAGCGGGGGCAGGACGAACGTGGATTTTGGCACAGGGCGGTAGTGAACCATCAGAGCAATGTGTATATGAAATATGAAGCAGATCGGTCGAAGGATGAAGAAATTATGAGACATTTACCCGAGTGTTAAAGTTTTGTGACGGACGGACGGACGGGAGGACGGAACGCACGTTCCTACAAATGAATACTTGTGTTTTTACTGTATAAAAATACCCAACAAGAGTACCCAACACTATCCTAACCCTACCCAATAAGATCCCCGTACGCTTACAACAAGTACCCATTCGTGTGTGCGGACGGACGGACGGACAAGGGTAACACTAAATGCCCCCTCCACTATCGTGGTGGGGCATAAAAATATTCCTAAGGGTGTTCGAGTTATGCTCTGGATACAAAATCAGAGCATGAAACAACAAAGGGAGATAAGTAAACAAGAATTCCGCGGAATCAGATGCCTCGCATTGTCCCGCCTTGACCTCGAGCCTGGGCCCGAAAGCAATTTTCACTGGCCCGAACATATTATACAATTTTGACTAATGAGCCATAGAATATCGGATTATATTCTATGGCTCGCTAGTCAATCAATAATTGTTTTAGTATATGATAATAGTCTGTATATAGCACATACGACCTTATGCTACTAGACAAAAATTGAAAAATAATTTGAAAAAAAAAAATGAAAAAAAAAAATGTAAAAAAAAGTTTAAAAATTAAAAATAATAATGCTTGCTACTGGAGCCCAGAAATTTGTTTAATAGTCCTATATTTATCTACATATATCTGCACAGGTCCACATAATGCCACAATATTTTCAACACAGTTTACGGAAATGTAATATACAAAAAAAAAAAAAATAATAATGCTCGCTACTGGAGCCCAGAATTTTTGTTAATAGGCCTATATTTATCAACATATATCTGCACAGGTCCACATACTGCCACAATATTGTCAACACAGTTTACGGAAATGTAATAATGTACCTGTATAAATTACCTGTAATAAGTTAGTGGTCAGTTAAAAAATTGAAAAAGAATGTAAAAAAAAAAATGGAAAAAAAAAATTAAATTTAAAAAAAATAAAAGAATAATGCTCCCTACTGGAGCCCAGAATGTTTTTTAATAGTCATATATGTATCTACATATCATATATACACAGGTCCACATATTGCCACAATATTTTCAACAAAGTTTACGGAAATGTAATATAATCATTTACCTGTATAAATTACCTGTAAGTTGTCAGTGGTCAGTTGCACATACTAGCACATGCACAGGTGAATAGTCTGTATATAGCACTTACGACCTTATGCTACTAGACAAAAATTGAAAAATAATTTGAAAAAAAAAATGAAAAAAAAAAAATGGAAAAAAAAAGTTTAAAAATAATAATTCTTGCTACTGGAGCCCAGAATTTTTTTTTAATGGTCCTATATTTATCTACATATATCTGCACAGGTCCACATAATGCCACAATATTTTCAACACAGTTTACGGAAATGTAATATCCATCCAATGTAGTAATTTACCTGTATAAATTACATGTGGTCAAGACTGGACATTTGCACATGCTAGCACATGCAGCACATGGACATGTGAATGGTTGTCCCAGTCTCTATTGTTCTCTCTACAGGTAAGGTGTACAGAGCACACGAGAAAAGGTGTACAGAGCAGACGAGAAAACGGGTCTTCATGCATTATTGTCCAGTTTGTAGAGTGCGCAAAACAAAAAAGGGAGATAACTCAAAAATTAGCTATGCAAGAGTTGTCATTCTTGTGCACGACACACCTTCGGTTCGTGGTCTAATTGAATGTGTTAAGTTTCATAAAAATATTCCAAAGGGTGGTCGAGTTTATGGTCAATCAGTGCGCGAAACAAAAAAGGGAGATAACTCAAAAATTAGCTATGCAAGAGTTGTCATTCTTGTGCGCGACACACCTTCGGGTCGTGGTCTATGCATGTGTGAAGTTTCATGAAAATATTCCAAAGGGTGGTGGAGTTATGCTCCGGACACGAAATCAGTGCGAGAAACAAAAAAGGGAGATAACTCAAAAATTAGCTATGCAAGAGTTGTCATTCTTGTGCGCGACACACCTTCGGGTCGTGGTCTATGCAAGTGTGAAGTTTCATGAAAATATTCCAAAGGGTGTTCGAGTTATGCTCCGGACAAGAAGTGTCTGCGGCGGACGCGGACGCGGCGCGCTGTCAAATCCATAGTATCCCCCGACGGAGTCCGGGGGATACAATTAGATAAGTACGAGCAGCATGCTCATATGTTTGCATTATTTTTTGTTGACATAATGTTAGCTTCTTGGAAGCATGACGAGTTTTTCATTGATGTAATGGCGAACAGTGCAGAACATATTCGGAATCTACATATACACCATATGCCATAACTCTATTTCCGACCGAGGTCGGAGGTGGAAACGAAATGGCCTGTGTGTAGACTACTGATAAATGTACTGCTTAAACTGCCAGCAACATATCATCCTGAATACACATATCTATAATAATACTATGTAGGTAGACCATGTACATTTATGTTTAAGATGTCCACTGGGTCGAACATGTTCTTGAGAAAACCATCTAAGAATGTTGTCCTCCCAACGATATTAAATCGTAATTACACATAAAACATATATTTCAAAACCAACGTTTATGTTTTCAGATATTTGAATTAAGGTCACCGTTACATGGTCAGCTAGTCGTTATATGTATACATTTGAATAGTAATTTATCTTGAGTAGCCATTGTGTCATTTCATGATGTTGTATTGTATTTACCTCATGTTGTCATAACTATGTGACCTGAGTGAATAAACGAATAATAAAATATCAGAATGTGTAGACGTGAAAGCCCAAGCTGATCAATGCTGGTGGCACGTGTCGTAAGCGCATTTTCTTAGCCATACTTGTATGATGGAATTTTAATAACAACAACAATCAATCAATCAACGAACCAATTTATATTTGAATGAGGTAGAACACAGGGCTCCAGATAAGCTGTGTATTTGCTGAAATATCCAATTAAAATTGCCAACAACCCAATTGAAATCGGAAGTAGCGAGTATCAAAAAGCAATAAATAGTTTGTGGTACCTTTATCATGCTGCAGAAAACAATAAACAGATCACAAATATAGCATATTTTTTCTTATTTTCTATGAAAACACATCTTGGTATTTCATTATAATTGTCTCCAACGAGACAATTATAATGAAATGCCAAGACATGTTTTCATTTCGAAGTTAACTATTCAATGATTGCGGTCTGTTGATGTGTAAACAGTAGTGTGATTTTATATTACCTAATTAAACTTTGAAATACCCCATTGCTTCAGAAATGATGGAGTGACAATACTCAATTACTAATTCCTTATCTGGAGCGCTGAGAATATTTAGTGTACAATAATTATGCCACATGTATACATAATTAGCATGTGTGAACCGCCATTAGAAAAACAAGAAAACACTGCATGCCGGCACACAAATTACCCCGTGGCAGATTGGAGAAACAGCGACAAACGCCTTAATTTGACACACGGACGAACACAGTCCAACCACTATACATAGTGCGCCTAGAACAAGTCCCATCAGTGCGTACATAGTTGAATGTTAATGGTACTAGGTCTCCCCTCTATAAGCCAGCCACCTGTATAAGTCGGCCACCAGTATAAGTCAGCCACCTATGGGATACTACAGAATTCCAGCACGTCTGTGGCCCGTTTCACTAAACTTCGTACGACTAAAATGTTCGTAAGTGCAAGTTTAGGATCGTCTGGAAATTTCAATTGATGGATTTACATTTATTGAGCATAGGCCTATTAAATGTAAATCCAATAATTGATTACAAGAAAACTTTGTTAATGTGAAATTTACAGACTATCATAAGTTTGCACTTACAAACATTTTAGTCGTACGAAGTTAAGTGAAACGGGCTCGTGTAATCTCCCAATGATGGCTGGCTTATACAGGTTCGACTGTACATACATACACACACGTACGCGCAGGCGCACGCGCGCAATCAAGCACACACACACACACACACACACACGCACACACACACACACACACACGTACCCACACACACACGCACACACGCGCGCGCGCACACACACACACACGCACACACACACACACACACACACATACAGTGTTCGAGAACGGATATAAGCATTTGCTTATGTACACTTCGTCATTTTCTAAGGCCCATTTCGAGGCGTTTTCCTTTATTTATGTTTCGTTGTGCAAGATCATATTATATTCATAAGCACATGTACATACAATCAAATACAATCGAGATTCCCGGTAATTAGCCGGTACCCATTTACAACTGGCTGGACTGAAGCAGTATGGATGAAGTGTCAAAGACACAACGCACGCCTCGGGTGAGGCCGAACCCACGACCGTATGCTCAGCATCCCGACGCCCCAGACCGCTCGACCACGATTCCACATTGGAGGCGGAACTTCCCCGTGTTTCCTACTAATCGGATACCCTCGCACCATTATATCAACAGACTCCAGCCTGCTAGTCTTGCGATACAATGTAAACGTATACACTGCACCAATTACCCAACAAGATATTTATCCAACATATGAGAGTATAACAATAACACATTACATGTATTATAATATTTATATTTAAATGCACCGTCAGCTGAGAAAACGTACCTTACGGTGTTTGCAACCAGCTTAGTCCATGATCAGACTTCGCTGATGGGCATAAATAGCAATACGTTTGATACCAGCTTAGTCCATGATCAGACTTCGCACATTCGCATAAATAGCAATACGGTTGACACCAGCTTAGTCCATGATCAGACTTCGCAGATGGGCATAAATAGCAATACGTTTGATAACAGCTTAGTCCATGATCAGACTTCGCAGATTCGCATAAATAGCAATACGTTTGATACCCGCCGAGTCCATGATCAGACTTCGCAGATGGGCATAAATAACAATACGTTTGATAATAGCTTAGTCCATGATCAGACTTTGCAGATGCGCATAATGTAAATAGCAATACGTTTTATACCAGTTTAGTCCATGATCAGACTTCGCAGATGCGTATAAATAGCAACACGTTTGATACCAGCTTAGTCCATTATCAGACTTCGCAGATGCGCATACATAGCAAAATATTAGTGAGTTTTGTCACACATTGTATAACACTAAATCATGCATACTTATGACCGTTAAACCGCGAGTATTTTTACAAGGAAATCAATCACCATCAATCGCACAGACTATCTATACAGTATACGGTATACCCAATGAAGAGGTCACTATTGTCTGTTCCACGTTTTGCTGCCGAGGAACATTTGGCTATTAAACACATTAAATTTAAAGAATATTTGCAATAACTTTTTTCATAAATAACAAAAGTGTCACCCTCCCTATTTTGTTATTTGATGAAATTCCCTAAAATATATTGATATTATTTTCCTATGGGAATTTAACATGGGGGGCAACAGAGCTGTGGAGTGACGGTGACGGCCGAAAAACGAAACGCTTCAATGTTCACATAATCCAGAAAATCGTGTTATGTGCCCCTACAAACATCACTTGGCACATTCCAATGATAGTAAACACAATTGATACGGCGGTCAATACATGTGCTTACATTGCACATGCTTATCGGACATATTCGGAACATATTTGTGCCTTTCAAATTCTAACTTGTAGTTAGAACAATTGGTCTTGAATCAAGAGATTATATATATCACAATTACTTTATATGCAAGAGGTCATATGTGGCGTACGTTTCATCTGTGGCCTTATACACAACCGTTCCAGCATGCACTACTTTATCCAGCATGTCCAACACCTCACTGTACGACTGTTTACACATCACTTCTATCAAATCCTTGCGCGATGGTAAAAAGTACATAGCAACAGCCGCCATTTTTCTGGTGAACCATGGGTGATGTTTCGAAAGCGTCGCCGCATACACTTCCGGTGCTATTACGGATGTCCTGTCTTCGTCGCCGCTGATGCTAATTCTGTGCATAAATTCGAGTATAAATTCAAGCGCCCAATGTAATCGGAGCAACGTCCTTGACCCTGATGCCGCGCGACCTCTGACCCTGGCTATTCCATTGTCCACCTCGTATTGCAACATGCCCTGGATGGTTTGGTAGTTTTTCCCGTTTGGACCGCTAATTCTGGATTCTAGTGTTTTTATTTTACCCTCCAGATCGGAAGCAACGAATCCAAACAATCTCCCGGTGAGTTTGAAAAACCTGAAATAAATGTGAACGAAAACATACGCGGAGAAACATGAAGCGTACAGATATGTACCGCTCGAAGGCGATCCTCAATGTTGCCCAGATAACTTTAACGGCAGTAGATAGGTTGTCTGATTATCACGTTTAGGCAAATGTATCGCCTTTACACTTCAATTTTCCGACTGTTCATGTAATTAATTATTGTGACAGCTCAATAGTATTCATTATAGCAGAAATGGAGAGAGATAGACAGAGAGAGAGAGACAGAGAGAGAAGAGAGAGAGGGGAGAGAGAGAGAGAGAGAAGAGAGAGAGAGAGAGAGGGGAGAGAGAGATGGGAGAGAGAGAGACACACACACAGTGAACAAGAGAGGAAGGACGGAGGGGGAGATACAGAGGAAGGGGAGATGGGAGAGAGAGAGAGAGAGAGGTCGGAGTGATATTTGAACCCCTGCTCAATGTCTCCACTCCCCCCACCCCCACGCTCTCTCTCTCTCTCTCTCTCTCTCTCTCTCTCTCTCTCTCTCTCTCTCTCTCTCTCTCTCTCTCTCTCTCAAATTAGGATTAGTTACATATACAAAGATACAAATCTCATGATCATCATAATGCATACAAACTAACCTGCATAGTTCGTGATACGCCGACAGATATTCTCCCAAGTCTAACACGCCGTCGTCACCATTGCAACGCACGAGAGCGTCGTAAACGAACTCCAGGTCGAAATCCTTCCGCTTGTCCTTTCGGAAGAAGACACTGCTTCCGTCAACCATAATTGGCTCCTTACTGGACCTTTGTTCGTTCCTCTCTTCACCTTTACTGGACTTCTGTTGGTCCCCCGCTTCACCCTTACTGTGCCTCTGTTGGTCCGCGGCTTCAGGTTTGCTTGGAATGTATTGGTCCCCGGCTTCACAATTGCTATGCCTTTGTTGGTTCCCCGCTTCACCCTTTATGCGCATTTGTTTTCCCCCAGTTTCACGCTTACTGGGCATTTGTTGGTCCCCCGCTTCACCTATACTGGGCAGTTCTTGGTCCCCCGCTTCTCCCTTACTGAGCATTTGTTGGTCCCCCACTTCTCCCTTACTGGGCATTTGTTGGTCTCCGGTTTCACCCCGCTTCATTGGTTCTCCCGGTCTGTCTACAAACATAAATGGGTCACAGCATTGGGAGTGTCAATTTAATCTCACGTCGCATTTAGACATAATATTATATACTCTTATGTATACGTATGAATACTTCAGATTATACCATTTTATTCTCACGTTCATGTCTACAAAATATGTATGTCAACTTTATATCACGTTGCATTTATTTTAAACCTACATAACGTCATTGCAATATGATATCTACTGACGATTATGTCATTTAATCTCAAGTTGTATTTAACATTCTGTACTCCTAACATTGTAGCTACATGCAACGTGATATGTGGCTGTGACTGGAGAACATGGACTTATGGGTTTTGCCACCAGTTTGTGGCTGTGACTGGAGAAATGTTGTCTATGGGTTTTGTGACCAGTATGTGGCTGTGACTGGAGAACATGGGCTTATGGGTTTTGTGACCAGTGAAGATCAGTGTAGTGTAGATCCAGATCAGACCTCCGCACAGTCTGATCAGGAACTGCACTGTCCGCCATTACATCAATGAAACACTAGTCATGCTTTTAGCCAGCAATATCGATTATTATCAGGCTACATATTTGACCAGGAGCTCACAAAACCCATACGTCCCATTTCTCCCGTCACAGCCACATGTAATCATACCGTTATGACTACATTCGCGGTGATATTACAGTGCTCCAGATAAGCTGCGTATTTGCTTAAATACCCAATTAAAATTGCCAAAATCCTAATTGAAATCAGAAGTAGCGAGTATCAAAAAGCAATAACATGTTTGTGGTACCTTTATCATGCTGCAAAAAACAATATACAGACCACAAATATAGCATATTTTTCTTATTTTCCATGAAAACACATCTTGGTATTTTATTTCATTACAATTGTCTCCAATGAGACAATTCTAGTGAAATGCCAAGACATGTTTTCATTTCGAAGCAAACTTTTCAATAATTGCTGTCTGTTGATGTGTAAACAGTTGTGTGATTATTTACCCAATTCAAATGTTGAACTACCCAATTGCTTCAGAAATGATGGAGTGACAATACTCAATTAATTGACTAAGTCCTTATCTGAAGTCCTTACTATTACATTAACTGTGTCAGCAGGCCGCTGCATGAATATTTGTGCCAATTTTGGAGAATCTCCATTATGTAATTATCAACGCCACCTCGTCCGGGAGAGTCAGGCCGTTGTAACTGTAATGGGAATTAGACAGAAACTCGAATTTCCAGGGCATGAATTAAACAGTTAAAATATCTACTCGTATGGATATTAGATGTCCTAACGCTAATCCGTGCCACCAGGGGAAATAGACGTAATATAAATTCAATTCCCAGAGGCGAGAATTAGACCATATAGAAACTACATGTAGTCTTAATTTCCCAAAGTGCCACGTGCTTGCTAGATACAGTCTCCCCCGGCGGGCTAAGCGCGTAGTCGCTGACAAAAAAACTAGAGCAAGTGAGCAGGAACGAACGAACGAACAAACGAACGAACGGACGGACGGAATGACAAAAACTATATACCCCTCGACATACATCGTATACCGGGCGTATAAACATGCTGACAAGTACGTGTGGGTGAATTTAATACATGTTATAAAGTCCTGAAATAATGTGTGTCGTAATCACATGCATGTGAATATATAAGGTTGCAACGCACGCATGTTTGTGTGGTGTGATACAAGATTGATAACAACGCGGTCATACCACGATTATTAATGTATACACACATTTACTTACATCGACACATCATGCGTTATTCATGAACGTTATCTAATAATTACATGCTCAAAAAACACTTAAAAATCAATGTTTTGTTTCCACATTTTTTCTTGTTTCTCATATAAAGTATATGTTGTGACCACTAATTTGAACCGTCTCGTTGAGACGGTTCAAATGGTGGTCATCACATATACTTCCGATATGTAATAAAAAAAATAAACAGAATTTTCCGTGGCAAATCTTCAGCGTGTAAAGAGTTAATTCAGCATATTTTTCATAGTAGGTTCTCACGTGTGATCTCATCGCGGACATACGATTGAAAATTGATGGGGTCATTGGAGGAACGGGGCTAACTCCCTCATTGAGTTATCCCCCTTCTTCCACAGAACCCTTTAATCGTCACACGTAGCATTCAGCGCTCCAGATAAGCTGCGTATTTGCGTAAATACCCAATTAGAATTGTCAAAAACCCAATTGAAATCAGAAGTAGCGAGTATCAAAAAGCAATAACAAATTTGTGGTACCTTTATCATGCTACAGAAAACAATAAACAGACCACAATATACCATATTTTTCTTATTTTTCCATGAAAACACATCTTGGTATTTCATTAGAATTGTCTCCAAGGAGACAATTCTAATGAAATACCAAGTCATGTTTTAATTTAGAAGCAAATTATTCGATATTTGCTGTCTGTTGATGTGTAAACAGTAGTGCGATTTAATTTTACCCAATTACAATTTTGAAATATCCAATTGCTTCAGAAATGATGAATTTTACAGAGTTACTGCCCGCAACTAGGCATATATAATTATGTAGCTTTAATGGTCAGTGCTAACTGTTTATATCATTCAAATCAATCAAATCCAGTGTATTGGCATTAAACATTCACATAAGATGTGTTTAGCCTAATAAACAGTTTACATATGGTTATATATAATGGTTTATTGCCTTTTTTGTGTTGGCTTATTGGTGTGTAGTTTAAATAGAAACACATTCTTCAAGTAATGTATTTCATGTATATGCTGAAATGTATTTATAGCTGCTCATTAAATGAGCCGTCTCTTATAATTCTTACGGAATGGCAATTGTACATGTACCTGTATTGTTGTATTGCTATGTAGTTTATGATGTACAGTTGATGAGACGTAAATAAATAAACAATAGAACTATAAGGAAGGAATACTACACTACACATGGGTGTAGTTATGGGGCATGAGACAAGTATGCCCACGTTATCCAGGTCAGTTGATTGTTATTAAGTTAACCATTACACTGCCGAATTAAATGTTGTCGTCTACTGTTTATATTTTATTTTCGATTTGTATCATCAAAAACATGGTTTGACAGCATTTTAGAATCATTTCCAGTGGAAATGATTTTAAAGTGCTGTCAAACCATGGGCCCGTTTCACTAACAAATCTTAGTTTGTTCATAAGTTCGAACTTAAGTTATAACTTATGACAAAAGTTATGACCGACTTAAGTCATTGCTTATTTGGTTTCACAACACAAACTGAAGACGGTCATAACAAGTCCGTCATAAGTTACAACTTAGTTATTGTTTACAGCTTTGATATGTGCCGCGCGGGTTCGACCGCTCGGGGCTTATATTTTGATGATGACTTTACTTTCCCTTTATGTGTTTTGACATCTAAAATAACGGATTTGCAAGCCTAATGTTGAATATTATTAATTTTTAAAAATAATCTCATGTAGAATATAAATTTTATCTCAATATTCCGACGCCATTGAATACATGTGGATATATTTATTGCCAACTAGTGAACCTTATACTGTAATATAAACTGGCATATGACATGAAACAGCAACAAAATAAGCAATTAACAATGTTTTTATTTTTACATTCCAATAAAATTGTAGTTCGACCATTTTTTAAATTTTACTTAGATTACCTCATTAACTCAGAAATCACGTTTCAGAGTCAGCAGAACACATGTACTGTCGATTATTAATGGTATGCCCGGTCAGATATGGATGTATCTGATACAACTACCGAATGACATATTATATTTATTTGAACTGGACACGGGTAATTTGTTGATTACATGTAGAAATGCATGCACTGTGTGAGTCAGTGTCACACATATAGGATTGCCCCTGAACATGTTTACCAGTATAGGACTGGATTAATGCGCACGTGCGTTCAGCGGACGGGTCTGACATTTTTGTTAAATGCGTCAGGACTGTTTCTCCATCTAGTCTGAAAACCAGGTATCTCCTTATCAGAAACGAAACACAGGCTAACACTGTCCGCAAAAGTTATACTCCACTTTCTAGAACCACTTGATTTGCTAATGTTGTATATCTCTCCAGTAACCGCCAGGGTACTACCAGTTGCGTAAAATCGCAATGCAGTCAACACTTGCAATGACACTGACAGACTGTGTGATCTCAGGGTTGACCGTATAATGTCAGCATGTGCAATGTTGCATACTTGTAGAAAAAAAATCACGAGACAGCCTGCATTTCGATATTTGGTCCTCGTTATCCATGAAGTCTAGGGGATTCGTTCGGTCCTAAAGACTCGTTCCCATGGTAAATTGCGCGCCTGGATTATAGCAACTGCAGCTGCCATCGTTTGTATGTTCTGTAAAGAAAGAACAAACAACAGTCGGATAGTCAATCAGACTGATGGACGGACGGACGTTCATACATGACACACCATTAGGTTGTATATTCATCGTTTTTAAAGAAAAGAATGACCAATTAAGACACAATAGGCTTCGGTTACGGAATATGTTGCATTGTTTTCGTTTGTCATAGGCGACACCTCCAACCACCTAAGATCCCAAACATGTGCCCGGGCGGGGCGGGGCGGGGCGGGGCGGGCGGGCGGGCGGGCGGGCGGGCGGGCGGGCGGGCGGGAGGGAGGGCGGGCGGGCGGGCGGGCGGGCGGGCGGGCAGGGCAGGGCAGGGCAGGGCAGGGCAGGGCAGGGCAGGGCAGGGCAGGGCAGGGCAGGGCAGGGCAGGGCAGGGCAGGGCAGGGCAGGGGGGCAGGGCAGGGCAGGGCAGGGCAGGGCAGGGCATGGGCAGGGCAGGGCAGGGCAGGGCAGGGCAGGGCAGGGCAGGGCAGGGCAGGGCAGGGCAGGGCAGGGCAGGGCAGGGCAGGGCAGGGCAGGGCAGGGCAGGGCAGGGCAGGGCAGGGCAGGGCAGGGCAGGGCAGACCGACACCTTCCTACACCGACCGACACAAACCGACACCGAGAGACCGACAGACACCGACCGACCGACAGACACCGACCGACCAACACTGACCGACACCGATAGACATCGACCGACACCGACCGACCAACACTGACCGACACCGATAGACATCGACCGACACCGACCGACACCGACCGACCGACCGACCGACCGACCGACCGACCGACCGACCGACCGACCGACCGACCGACCGACACAGACCGACCGACCGACCGACAGACACAGACCGACAGACACAGACCGACACAGACCGACACCGACCGACACCGACTGACACCGACCGACCGACACAGACCGACACAGACCGACACCGACCAACACCGACTGACACCGACTGACACCGACCGACCTACACCGACAGACCGACTGACACCAACCGTGCGAAACCAACTGACCGACACCGACATACCGACATAACGACACCGACCGACCGACCGACACTGACAAACATACACCGACGGACACCGACTGACCGACACCAACCGACAGACTGACACCGACCGACCAACACCGACCGACTGACACCGACCGTGCGAAACCAACAGACCGACACTGACCGACCGACCGACCGACACCGACTGATCGACCGATACCGACTGATCGACCAACACTGACCGACACCAACCGACACCGACCGACTGACAGACCGACAGACACCGACCGACACTGACCAACTGACACCGACCAACTGACTGACACCAACCGACAAACAGACATACATGAACAGCATACAGACGGTTCGTTACGAGCCGGCTCATCTGGATCTACAGTGGTTGTAAATGTTGTCGATAACTGGGCATAACGAATACTGGTAACGACATGACCTACATCACAAATAGCAATACACGGGTAACTAGCACAGGTGTGGCTATCTATATGTAAGCATATATGGTGTATATGGCAGATACTTGCTAAAATAGTACGTATGAAGTGAACATTTACCTGCTGTCAGTGAATTGTTTTCTCCACCTCGGCTCACATGGGGGCATCCATCTTTGTTTATTTCATAAGTTCCGACTTAATTATTTAAGTTATAACTTAAGACTGCTAGCTACCTGTCTTAGTTTTCCATCGTAAATTTCGATTGTCGTTCTTGCTAAGATGTTTTGTGAAACGGACTAAGCACGTACTCCGGACTTAAGTTATAACTTATGACAAAAGTACTTGCTTAGTTCGTTAGTGAAACGGGCCCCATGTCTTTATTGAGAAAGAAGGCAAAATATAAAGCCTCAGTAGACGACAATTTTCTTGCTCAGCAGTCTAAGGGTTAAGCATGCGCTAAGCACTCGGTGAAAACACGTTTAATAAGTATAGTATAGAAATGACGTAGAATGCAGTAACTGTCCTTTTTACTGTGTGTTCTACATAAAATACGCCGATGTACGCATTTTCGGGCATGTGGCGGGATATAATGTGGCATTTAGTGTCAAATTAACACTACAGCGAAACCTCTCTAAACCGGACACCCTGGGGGCCTCCCTAGGCCCCCAGGGTGTCCGGTTTAGAGAGGTTTCGCTGTAAATCGGGCACTCTGAGACATGTATGCGATCATGAACAGCAATTGTCACCTGACCTAAATGACCAAGAAACCCATAAAAGCAAAATCGCATATGTTTTCTTGATGTCCGGTTTAGAGAGGGTCCACCGCAGATGTAATAATAGTTCAAATACCATCGGCGGAATAGAGGTTACCATGGGTCGGGAATAGAGGTTACTGTATGTTCCACGTTTTGGATATTAAACATATTACATCTAAAATAATATTTAAATGTAAGTACTTTTTCATTAATAAAAAACAAGTAACCCTCCCAAATATTTAACATGGGGCAAAAAGGAGGATGAGGATTGTCTTCAGGAGGGTCGAAATGTATATATTTGTTTAATTAATCTGGCTAGATAGCTTGGAAATGATGTAATTAAGAAAACAAAAGTTAGATTTTGAAACTCGGTCCACAAATGAAAACATAGTTTTAGCCCTCATGTTAAATTCCCATAGGAAAATTGTGCTGTTTGTTTTTCGGAATAAAATCAATATGTAATGGAATTGCATCAAATGAAACATTTTGGGGAGGGTGACTTTTTTGTTATTACTGAAAAGGAACTTGCAATTAAATATTTCATAATGGCCAAAGGTTCGTCGGCAGCAAAACGTGGAACAGACAGTACGTGTTTGTCCTACCTACGATTTCGGTCCAAGCCCGATGGTACGCCCAAACATTAGTTGTGGCTGTCACGGTGACTGGAGAACGGGAATTATGGGTGTTGCGACCAGTGTAGATCCAGATCAGCCTGTGCATCCGCACAGTCTGATCAGGATCTGCACTGTTCGCAATTCCATCCATGAAACACCCGGTATGCTTCTAACAAGCAACATAGGTCAGTATTTATCAGGCTACACAGTGTACTATTTGATCAGGAGCTACACTGGTAACAAATCACATAAGCTGCATTTCTCCAGTCACAGCCACAGTTCGTGGCTAAGGCTTGTGATTCAAGGACGTAATAATATATAATTCCAGAACAAAAATATTTACACAATTCCCTAACATTTGATTGGCCCGTAGCAAGTCTCTGTCCAAAATGTATATCTCAGTAAACTCCCACGCCGAACTACTTTCCGTAACTGTGAGGCGCAGTTAAAATAATTCTTAAGAAAACGGAAAATAAACACATTTTCTCGATGAATTTATTTAAAATGCTGGAATTATAAGGAATGAATGGCCTTTTTGTTGAATTTCTCGGGGATATAAACTTGGAAAAGTCGCGGGAATACTGGACGATGGCCTGTTTGTTGAATATATCGGGGATATAAACTTGGAAAAGTCGCGGGGATATAAACTTGGAAAAGTCGCGGGAATACTGGACGAGGCCCTTCCGGCCTTCGTCCAGTATTCCCGCGACTTTTCCAAGTTTATACCCCGATAAATTCCACAAAAAAGCCATTCATTCCTATAATAAATTAAATAGATATATACAATTAGGTATGATTTAAAGAGCATTTTCTCTTTCATAGCAAAAAGTGCCTGTGGTTATTCCGTGCAGTAACCATTGCATAAATGTGATATGACACACGTGTAATAACACTTGGAGCGTATGTGATTGGCTGTTCGCATCACAATAATTACGTATTCGTATTATGCACCAACGTTATGACAAATTAATAGAATAGAGACGTTCCGAATGACTTTCCTAATGGAGGTTTCGACGTTGACGTCATCATGTTTTAAACGTCATTAGACGCATCAGTGACGCACGAAAACTACTGTAAGTGTTCGAAGGTCCTCCCGTTTGGTAATATTATAGGAATGAATGGCCTTTTTGTGGAATTTATCGGGGTATAAACTTGGAAAAGTCGCGGGAATACTGGACGAAGCCCGGAAGGCCTCGTCCAGTATTCCCGCGACTTTTCCAAGTTTACATCCCCGATAAATTCCACAAAAAGGCCATTCATTCCTTATAATTCCAGCATTTGAAATAAATTCATCAAGCAAATGTGTTTATTTTCCGTTTTCTTAAGAATTATTTTAACTTCGCCTCACGGTTACGGAAAGTAGTTCGGCGTGGGAGTTTACTGGGATATAAATTTTGGACAGAGACTTGCTACGGGCCAATCAAATGTTAGGGAATTGTGTAAATATTTTTGTGCTGGAATTATGAAGTATTAACAAAGATTACACATCGACTATATTGTTTGTCAGAGGTTGGTAAGCAATTTGAACACCTCTGTAGACAAAATAAAAGTTTGCATCTATATGCAAACCTGGGCACGAAAACCTCACGGCAACCCGCACACGTTGGTCATTGTGTGAATTGATAGCCTGACAGAAGGAACACCGGCTAATAAAAGCGGTCTTACGATGGCTAGCGTAGCCCAGATCAGTCTGCGCATCCGCATTTCCTGTATTTACTACATGTCACCAATGTAGCAGTTGGTGTTTTGCGATCACCGGAATGATTACATGTAGAACATAAAACGATAATTTGGATGGTGAATGATGATAAACGTACACATATTCGCCTTACAAATGCTGCAAGGTCCTTTTCCGTGCCAGTGACGCACATGTAATCACAAATCGTGCCAATGCCGTGGACAGATGTATATAATAAACAAATATATATATATAGACCGGCGGCAGAAATGTCTAAACAATAATGCAGAACATTGTTGAAATACTATAAATAAAAGCTTACCTGGTGAATCTCCCACACGTAGTGTACAGTATATTTATATTTACGTATAGTTTAGCACGTGTAAAGACAATTGTCAACGACAAAAATAGGGACATAAATGAGGGGCGTTCAGTAAATAATAGAAACGTGTTATAAACCTACACCCACTCGTGAAGTGGCATATTTCATCTGGTCTCAAAAAAAGTGCTTTATATATAGAGAGAGAGGATCTTACTTGCGTGATGATTTACGATGATATTTATTAAAGAGTTTATTATTTATAAATGAGTCAAGAAGCTTTAATAAATATCATATTACATCAACATAAATGTTAGATTTGCTTTATTGCAGGAGCACATCATCATACTAAGCATATACTGGTTACCTAATGTGTTTTATTGTACCCGTTCGATTTGCACATGTATTCTGCCCTCCCAAGTCAAACAGCAGTATCTGTTAAACTGCAGTATCTGCACTATGATGCTATGCTGACCCTGTGCAATCATCCCAAGTCAAACTGCAGTATCTGTTAAACTGCAGTATCTGCACTGTGATGCTATACTGACCCTGTGCAATCATCCCAAGTCAAACTGCAGTATCTGTTAAACTGCAGTATCTGCACTATGATGCTATGCTGACCCTGTGCAATCATCCCAAGTCAAACAGCAGTATCTGTTAAACTGCAGTATCTGCACTATGATGCTATGCTGACCCTGTGCAATCATCCCAAGTCAAACTGCAGTATCTGTTAAACTGCAGTACCTGCACTGTGATGCTATACTGACCCTGTGCAATCATCCCAAGTCAAACTGCAGTATCTGTTAAACTGCAGTATCTGCACTATGATGCTATGCTGACCCTGTGCAATCATCCCCAGGTGGGGATGATTGCAGATACTGCAGTTTAACAGATACTGCAGTTTGACTTGGGAGGGCAGAATTACACTAGTGTATTATGATTAATAGTCTACCTACGAAAGTCAAATGTATGCATTATAATAATAAAATGCATGTACATTGTACACGTGGACTGGCATACAACTCTGATATATTCTGCATTTTGACTAAGAATACTTATATTATCGTACAAAAGGGCATGTTTCATTGTTGAATAACAACTGCATCAATTACTTATGTTCAATCACTTCAGTTGGTTTATTACTGAAACTGCATGTGAAAATACAGTGGCTAAACATATGAAGGATTCAATTGTTAATGATGCGACCCAATTGATGATACATGACAAAAGAGATGTCCTAATGTATTTTAAAGAAACAGTGTCTCACATGATGTTTCAGATGATGTCGAAGATATTCAATTTTATTGACTCCAAATGCCATATACAAGGACTGTGTGTTTTCTTGTATACAATGTACTACAATTGACTCGGATGAAGAGGGGAGATAAGTTGGTAACGCATTTCCGTTCGCTATGTCAGTACCAGGAAGCACACTTTGTGAAACATAACATTTGTTTAGTTTGAAATCAAAATACTGTTCCACACATATAATATGTCGCTATTTATAGACACGTGTGGAATTAATTCAACTAAATAAAAATAGTACCATCGACTGTCAACAAAACTAACGTTCGCAACGCTATTTATGATTTGGTATAATAAACATATTTTACCAAATACTGATTCTTTTCAAGACGACCTATAAAAATGGTTTGGTTAAGACAGTCCATGTAAATCTACCATTAAATTATTGTTTCCTAAATTAAACATGTTTCATCACTTTATGCACATACCTAAGACCACGTGTCGTTAAATTTGATGGTTGTTTTAATTATGCTAATGGTTTTTCATTCATTAAATTAATGTCATTTCATTTTATTGAGACCATGTATGTGTTGGGAAATTAATTATTGAACACCCCTCGTAAATGACTTTTATAACTGACCATCCAATAATAGATACATGTATATGCATTCATATTCTTCACGTGCATGTACAGTCGTCGCACTTCACCAGGCGATGAGAGGCCCTTAATCCGGGTGCGTATCACTTCGTCTATGTTTTGACAGAGAACTGCTGAACGTAAACGTGGTGGGATATGTATACACGTCTAAACCGGACACCCTGGGGACCCCATTGTGTTTCATTTATATGGCATTGGTTGTAGTTTGGTTATGGTTGAAAATGAGCACAAATCTGCATGGACTGTTTAAGTATCCCCTTGCCGATAAACAAGAGGGGATCTAGTGTTAGTCCATGTACTACGTACGTACATACATGCATACGTACGTTAGTAACACATTTCATGATTTAAAAACTCATGAACCGCTTTTCCGATTTTGATAATATTTGGCCATAATGTGATGGTGCTTTGTTATGCATGCTACCCACATCCGACCGCCCAAGGTCAATGTCACTGAGGACTTATATTCACCTTGTTGGTAATAAGGCAAATTTGTAAGGCAATAATGTTAAAGTCCTTATTTCATTATCAAGGCTGCCCGTACGACCGCCCAAGGTCAAGGTCACCGAGGACTTGTGTTTATTATTATTATCAAGGCAGACTACGAGGGCATCAGCTTCGTTAAACGCTGCCATTTCTTGTCACAGTGATACCTATCTAAGCTGGACACCATGCGGACACCCTGCGGATGTTCCACTGTACTGTACTACGTAACGTAAACAAGTCCGCGTTCTTTTTAACGAAAACAGTTTTAAATTTGATCATTTGCTAGCATAAAACGTTACCTGATAAATAAAATACTAGTATAGTGTCTTTCGATATCAAGATAATGAGGCTCGGCTCAGAAACGGCCTAGTCTTGCCTGATAAACTGGTATTTCAAACTACACTAGCCTGGTAATCTCTGTGAATTAGTATGATTTATGCAAGCATGTTCCAATGCATATTATGCAGCATATTAAGTGCTTGCTTCGCCTACGTATACGTTAGACATAAAACACACATAATAATGAGAAATGTGTCAATGGGACACGTATACTCCCACTGGCAGCATGTGTACATGGATGTTATTGAATGGCATAACTGCAGAGACAGTTCCTTTAATGTCAAATGGAAATTCAAAATTTCCACTGAATACTGGCCAACGGTAGTCAGTAAGTCGATGTGTAGGTCAGTTACTGCCCTAATCGAGGTGTTCATGTGTTTAAACAACCTACATGTGCCCTTGAAACACTACGCCGCTTCGCGGCTCGTGTTTCCATAGGCAGATGTAGGTTGTTCAAACACACGAACACCTCGATTACTGTCTGTTTCACGAAAGCTGCCCAAATTTTACGGCTATATAAACAATTCAAAAACAAGATTTATTTTGATAATATTAAATTAAAGAAAAAATTAAGAATGAGCCTTCTTTTTATTTCGTGAAATTTGGTCAAATATTGATTTTATTGCGAAAACAAAATTTCCCCATGTTAAATCCCCATAGACATCAGTGAAGATGTCTATGGGGATTTAACATGGGGAAATTTTTTTGAATTTTAGAAATACTGGACCGATTTTTTAAATTTAACTTTTGTTTTCTTAGTTAGATCATATCCAAGCTATCTAGCTAGGTTTCGGAGTCAATTTCCAAAATTTTTCGTTTTTTGACTAATCCCACACTCCTTTACCTCTTGTTCCCCCATGTTAAATTCCCAGAGAAATCAATTTTTCGTAATAAAACAAATATTTGACCGAATTTCACGAAATAAAAAGAAGGCTCATTCTTAAATTTTCCTTTAATTTAATACTATCGAAAAAAATATTGTTTTTGAATTGTTTATATGGCCGTAAAATTTAGGCAGCTTTCGTGAAACAGTCTATAGGGCAGTAACTATTACATATGCACCTGTAATATGTGTATTGCTAGTATTACAACTATTGTTATCTCCATGACGATTTTAAACTACATACGAAAATAGTCAATGACGTCTGCTCACTGAAACGTATCGGATATCTCCAAGTGTTCCGGTCTTGGAGGATGACGTCATGTGTTTAACAGAATCTCAAACGAGTTTCATTGATATGAAATTTATGAAACTCGTCAGCAATTGTATGCACTAAAGGCTCGGTGCATACATTTTGCGCGACTCGTTCCATACATCTCGTGTTCAATGGAAACACGTTTCACTTTGAGATCCTCCATGTATAATGCTTAGGATAATGGAATAATAATTATTACACTATTTAATTAAAAATAACAGCTGTTGTTACATATGTATATACATGTACGAGATACCGTAGATATATATACAGTGAAACCTCTCTAAACCGGACACCCTGGGGACTCCCAGTGTGTCCGGCTTGGAGAGGTTTCACTGTAAATCAGGCATTCGATCATTCTGAGCCATAGTTGTGTGCTATGCGATCACGAATAGACATTATCACCTGAGGTAAATTACCAAATACTCACAATAAGATCACAATTATTTTCTTGGTTACGGTTTAGAGAGGTTCCAATCCACTGTATAATATACATATATACTCCCAACATGTCGTGTTCGTTCGTGTGTGCACTTACACGCTGACCCCACTATAATATATATACCACATGTAGAGCTAGCATATACATGTAATATACATACCATCGGTCGACATTGTGCTTCACACGGAAATAATATGTAGATCCGGGAAAAATGAGAGGCTCTGTCGTTGTATATCCGTTTATTCTCACGTTGGCTTTTCACTGAACAGTTGACCACGTCAATAGTACAACCACGGTCAGTCGGACCCGCGCAAAACAAAGGATCTTAGTTCGTGTCAACATAATTATAGATTATATTAACACGAGTTCAAGGTCCTATCTGTACGAGTGTTCACTATTATGTTTAGTAAAGCAAAACGACATGGGTGATTATAATCCACCTTCACATTTCACTATATGTATATAGCCGTTTCGTGTAAATATTAAAACACGCGCTATCGATTTTACATTGTTTACGAACGAGAACGGATCGCTGGTATCGTAATTCTATGGCGGTCGCTAGTTTATTCATGACACTGCCGCGATAGCTGGGAACCAGGACGTTTAGTGCAGCTGTCCTGGCTTATGTATATCCGGTTTATCGCACTATCTGACTATTAAAGATTTACACCAACATTGGAAAGCATGGCTTAACTTACTAGTAGGATAGAATAATAATATACATTTAGTCAGAAGTAAAATAAATTAAAACAGTGCTGGCTGAAGACGCGTCGTACTTTAATATAACAAACATTAAAGGTACATGCCCACTCAGTAGGCACAACATGTTCTTTATAGGAATTAAATAAGTGTATACTTGTGTCACTATCCTACCAGTTCTAAAAATATCGATTGCCCACTATACAGATAAAATCAGTTAGTAATATTTATTTTATGATATATAGTGACGCGCGGTGGTATCATGCAATGTTCATATGCAAATGAGGCATGATATGTTTTTATTATGTTTACTAATTAAATGCGTGACCTGAAAAAAGTATATATTCGACAGATTATAAAGTATGATCATTGCACATCAAAAGATAAATACAGAGAATAAATAGTAATATCCGTTAACAATTTAAGGAAACACGGTTATCGCCCTTGATATCAGTGTCGAATTTACGTCCGATATAAAATGTATAATAATGCCAATCAATACGTGGTGTAATGGTGAATTAATGTTTATTTTGCCAGAAAAGGTCTCAGATGATATCTCTGATATAAAGCACATTATGTGCCTACTGAGTGGGCATGTACCTTTAATAACAGCAGAGTTGAACCACAGGTTGAAGTAACGAACCATGGTTTGTTTATACATACATTAAATATACCTAAACGCATCAATAAGTGAGACAAAATAAGCTAACATGGTTTTACTCCATTAACACATGTGTAATGTGTTATAAGAGGGAGTAAAACACAATTAAGTGTAGCTTATGTGTTTCCACTCATTGATGTTTCTATGTATATGTAATCTGCCCTCCCAAGTCAAACTGCAGTATCTGTTAAACTGCAGTATCAGCACTATAATGCTATGCTGACCCTGTGCAATCATCCCAAGTCACGCTGCAGTATCTGTTAAACTGCAGTATCTGCACTATGCTATGCTGACCCTGTGCAATCATCCCAGGTCAAACTGCAGTATATGTTAAACTGCAGTATCTGCACTATGATGCTATGCTGACCCTGTAAAATCATCCCAAGTCAAGCTGCAGTATTTGTTAAACTGCAGTATCTGCACTATGATGCTATGCTAACCCTGTGCAATCATCCCAAGTCAAACTGCAGTATATGTTAAACTACAGTATCTGCACTATTATGCTATGCTGACCCTGACCCTGGGGATGATTGCACAGGGTCAGCATAGCATCATAGTGCAGATACTGCAGTTTAACAGATATTGCAGTTTGACTAGGTGGGGATGATTGCACAGGGTCAGCATAGCATCATAGTGCAGATACTGCAGTTTGACAGATACTGCAGCTTGACTTGGGATGATTGTACAGGGTCAGCATAGCATCATAGTGCAGATACATGTACTGCAGTTTAACAGATACTGCAGTTTGACTAGGTGGGGTTGATTGCACAGGGTCAGCATAGCATCATAATGCAGATACTGCAGTTTAACAGATACTGCAGTTTGACTTGGGAGGGCAGTAATGTATTTATTAACCTTCGTCCGTTACTTCAACCTGTGTGTTGATCGATCATATGTAACATTTCCCACGACACAGATCTGCATCTGCATGTGTTTCATGTATAGTATTCGCAGTGTTCTGCATTTATGCAGCACATGGACCGTGTATGGACATGATGATGATGTGCAAACACAAATCAAGTTCGTCCGCATGTACAAGGTATTATCCGCGACCTTTAGCTACTGTGAAGATTTCTGGAAGAAAGTAAGCGAAACAAAGAAGGAAAACAAAGTGAAAACAATCGTTGTGTGCAACGATATGCATAGCAACGATTATCGTTTTTATTCTGTACGAAAAAACGAAATTGTATTGTTAACCCTTAGACTGCTAAGCACGAACATTGTCGTCTGCTGATGCTTATATTTTGCGTTCTTTCTCAATAAAGACATGGTTTGACAGCAATTTAGAATCATTTCCACTGGAAATGATTCTAAAATGCTGCCAAACCATGTTTTTGATGAGAAAAATAAAAAATAATCAGCAGACGACAACATTTAATTTTTTCAACGCATATCTTGTCGTATACACATAGTTTTGGCATCGCTTTCCCTTGTTACGTAGAAACGCTGTTTTCGTTGTTTAAACGATGTGAAAACGATGCGTAAACGATAGGCAATCGTTCGTTTGAATAACCGGGATCAAATCCATGCTGTAAAGCTCGCGGATCTCTTGTAAATCTCCTCGTACTTGCGGACGAACCGTGATCTAACTGTGGCTCAAGCTATGCTTTGCTATACAGTGAAACCTCTCTAAACCGGACACCATGAGACGTCCCCAGGGTGTCTGGTTTAGAGGGGTTTCACTGTAAATCAGACATTTGATCTTTCTGAGCCAAAGACGTGTGCTATGCGATCACGAACAGACATTATCACCTGAGATAAATGACCAAGAAACTCGTCAAAAATAAGATCACACTTGTTCGGTTTAGAGAGGTTCCACTGTATAACCAGACGTGTTGATCATAGGGTCATATGTTTCCATTGTAAGCAACACATTGACATAGAATGTGTACATTCTATTTGTGGCTGTGACTGGAGAAATAGGGCGTATGCGACTTGTGATCCAGTAGCCTATTTCATCTACATTGCAAAGTATACTTTAGAAGCAAAGTATACTTTGACGGAGAAATTTTCAATTTTATGATAAATTTATTAATTTTTATTATACTGAATTTATTACATTATCACAGCCAATTTGGCTTGATAATGTAATAAATTCAGTATAATAATTCTGCATACTTTTAATCCTGAAATATATGCATTTGTTAGTTCTATATGAAATAATGCATTTCAGGAAAAATAAATGATTACTCCCTCAAAGTATACTTTGCTAGAAAAGTATACTTTGCAATGTTGGTGAAATAGGCTACATATCGAATAGCACACTAACGTAAAGTGCCACCTCTCTACAACAGCCACCCATGGGAAGCCGCAAAACTGGCTGTTGTGGAGAGGTGACTGTTGTAGGGAGGTTAATGCTGAATTAAATTTTGTCGTCTGCTGTTTATTTAATTTCTTCGATAATTATCATCAAATACATGCTTTGACCTCATTTTAGAATCATTTTCATTGGAAATGATTCTAAAATGCTGTCACAACATGTTTTTATTGAGAAATAAGGCAAAAGCAACAGCAGACGACAATTTTCGTGCTCAGTAGTCTAAGGGTTAGATACAGAGGAAATCATCCATTTGGGATATAAAATATCGATCGGCTGTTACAGAGAGGGTGTTGTTGTAGAGGTGTCCACTCTGGGAGGTTCGACTGTAGCATGATAATGAAATAGTTTGCTTGTTAGAAGCATGACGGATGTTTCAAAGATGGAATAGCGACCAGTGCAGATCCTGGTCAGACATTGCGGTTGCACGGGCTGATCTGGATCTACACTGGTCGCAAAACCCGTAAGCCCCATGTCTCCATTCACAGCCAAATTTGATTGAAACACGGTTCTGTGACTTTAAAACTGTATAAGAATGTACTCCACGGTTTTAACGCTCTAAATCAAGTTTTTAACTGGCTGAGATTGAGCTGTGCTCAGAATCGGCCATTCAAAATTTATAACGCCCAATACATGTCTATGTCTCGAGAAAATGCTCAGAAAATCTAAAACATGTCATCAGATGATGGAATTTTGTTTCTATATCATCTGAACCCAGCCGAGAATCCGAATTTTTAGCTCACAATAGAAACAAATCAGTACAATGTAGCGGCTTTAGTTGCGGGCACATAACTCTGCAAAACGAACGGTACGGGAGATACTGCAGCGTTACGTTCCCGCAACATTGTGGCGGTTGTATACTGTCTCTGCTGCGCGTTGCTCTAGTTATATTAGTATTGTCCCGATCCTTGGTGATTGTTGAGCATGACTGTCATTTCAAAAATGAGAGATCATAGCCAGTTATTTCCCTTTGCAAATCTATGTATAGAGATCCGGTCCTATGCAGTAGTTCAGCGTTTATTTCTTACTGAATTGCGAACAGAGTAGACTCAGATCAGACTGCACATTTGTGCAGTCTGATCGGAGTCTACACTGATTGCAATAGCATTGTGTAAAGTGTGTAAATATGAATTTGGCAACTAATGCAATCCCAAATCAGATTGCGTACATATGTAGGATGACTTGGATCAACACAATAGTCTGTTTCACGAAAGCTGCCCAAATTTTACGGCTATATAGACAATTCAAAAACAATATTATTTTCGATAATATTAAATTAAAGGAAAATTTAAGAATGAGCCTTCATTTTATTTCATGAAATTCGGTCAAATATTGATTTTATTGCGAAAAAACAATTTCCCCATGTTAAATCCCCATAGACATCTTGATGTCTATGGAGATTTAACACGGGGAAATTTTGTTGAATTTTAGAAATACTGGACCGGTTTTTAAAATGTAACTTTTGTTTTCTTAGTTAGATCGTATCCAAGCTATCTAGTCAGGTTTCGGAGTCAATTTCCAAAATTTTTCGTTTTTTGACTCCTCCCACACTTCCTTACCACTTTTTCCCCCATGTTAAATTCCCATAGACAAATCAATTTTTCGTAATAAAATCAATATTTTACCGAATTTCACGAAATAAAAAGAAGGCTCATTCTTAAATTTTCCTTTAATTTAATATTATCGAAACAAATATGGTTTTTGAATTGTTTATATGGCCGTAAAATTTAGGCAGCTTTCGTGAAACAGACTATAGTCTAAATCACTATACTTGCTCCTTTTCATAACAAATCATGCTACAGTCGCTCTTTTGTCAAGCAATAAGGTTCTAAACTACACAATTTGGACCGGATTTCTATAAATAAATTCAACTGGAGATTACTAGCTACGATCCCTCATTGTGTATATTTTGCCTTTGTTGTTAGTATAGGTGTCCCCTATATATCGAGCTCAGCTTAAGCCGGTGGTACGAGTCATTTTTGTCAAGATGGATTATGACATGTTGGCACTTGCAATGTTTTTTTCTGCTCGGTGTGTTTGGCGATTATTTAGGATCTTTTGACCTTGTAAACATGTTTTTCAGTACACAAGAACCATCTCCCATTATTAAGTGAGGAAAACACATGGTTTAATAGAAAAGAAAAACGAACGGATACGACACAGTTTTATTGGCGTATATAATTATAGGTTGTGAATACACCGGTAGTAATCGAGCAACGTCATCACCGTTTGGTAATTACGGTTTAACCACACTAAATCATCCGCTATTCAAGCGCGATATTCAAAAGCAGTACGTTAAAAATAATAAGCCAGATTTGTTATGCCATATACACTCTGTGCTTGCAGAAACCAGGCAAGTGCTGCACTAATCTACTTCACAGGCATTTTAATGTATCGTTTACATCAGTTTAAAGCATATGTTTTGTGATTATTTTGCAAGTCGGAGCATGTTTGTCATGTGAGGCGGTTTCAATTCCAGCCGCTGACTTTTTGCGCCACCACCAGGGTGGTCACAGAAATTTGAATTTATCTTTCTTAACAATAATTAAACCTCTATTTTAATTAGTGAATATCCAAAGCAGAATTAGTGGAGGTTATGGGAAAATAGGTCCCACAACATCCATACCAAAAATGAAAGCAGCAGAGAATAGCGAAATGTGTGGTCATTGGTTAGTTTATATAGGAAAAATATTTTTGGTGGTGGTCGACATTAACGATTTCCCCAATGTTTCCGTTACAGAGATCAGAATAACGAACATAGGGACAAGGAACCATGCGAAGAAATGCCAAAGGATTACCAACCGGCGACAACGTTGCTCACTTACCGTCAACAAAGTGGCATGATGGAGTGAGAGCTGTCATATAGCTTCACTACAGTGGCGCACATTACATTGAACACATTCCTTTCTTGGAAAACACCTTGGAATTGGAAATTGATTAAATATTATATTTTTATTTTTGTTATTTCTCAATGAAAGTATATGTTGTGACCACTCATTTGAACCGTCTCGGCGAGACGGTTCAAATTGTGGTCGCGAAATATACTTCTGAGCGCATATGCAGCCTATGCTCAATAAATGTAGATCCAATAATTGCTTACAAGAAAACATTGTTAAGTGATATTTACAGACTATCACAAGTTTGCACTTACGAACATTTTAGTCTTACAAAGTTTAGTGAAACGGCCCCCATGTGTGGTAATATAACTACATTTTTCATAATCATGTTTGAAAACAGTCGTTATACAGGGAACCACCCATCCCCCTACCCCCACTAACACACATAAAAGGAATAAATAGTTTCTGACGTCTTGTTTGTGTGGATAGCGGGGTTGCTCTATAACTAGTGTTTATTTGTGACTGTGACTGGAGAAATGTGGCTTCTGAGTTTTGCAACCAGTGTAAATCCATAGCAGGATATGCACTGTTCGCCGTTTCATCAATGAAATACCCGCCTTGCTTCTGAGAAGCTATATAGATCGTTATCAGGCTAGGTGAGTACGTTATTTGAACGTGAGCTTCACTTGTCTCAAATCCCATAAGCCTCATTTCTCCAGTCACAACCACAGATATAAGTTACCACACCTGCTACGGGTATTTAACATTTTTATCCCGTCAACACATATTGCGTATGTGCCGTGAAACACTATGCCGTGAAACATTTTTGATATCCTGTCAATACGACATAATTACTGTGTATGAATATGTGCGGTGACTGGGGTTATTTTGTTTTTATTTTAAAGCCATTTGCAGGTGTTGACGGGATAAATCGAATAGTAGGTTAGTGTCGTGAATGGGAAAATATCTGGCGCGGCACGGAAACGGGATGTGCTCGGAGGAGCCTCGCCCATCCCGTTTCCTAAGCCTTGCCAGATATTTTTCCCATTCACGGCACTAACCTACTATTCTCTATGTCCTCACGACTGTGCCTCCCACCGAGTTTATCCCATTAACTGAGCCAGTAGCTCGTTGGGGTCTGTATCACCAAACATGCTTTCCGCTTGTTGCGCGAGAGACCGCAACTGCGAACCGTCCGAACCGCTCAGGATGTTCTGCATACTTGACATCGCGTTTGCGTCCCCTGACATGAGTCCCTGCATCGCCCCCATTAGATCATTCCCCTGGGGTCCGCTTAGCAACCCCGACACTGCGCCCATCATGTCCTGTCCCTCTGCGCCACCCAGTAAGTTATTCACGGCGCTGCTATCGATACCACCTAACATCTGTGAAATGTCCGGACCACCCGCGCCACCGCCTCCCAGCAACCCGGACAGTTGGTTGTTTAAGTCGTCAGCGTTCATTCCGCCTAGAAGTCCGGATAGCTGACTTCCCATATCGCCTCCACCTGCGCCCCCTAAAAATCCGGATAGTTGGTTTGCCATGTCACCCCCGCCTGTGCCCCCTAAAAGTCCGGGCAGTTGACTGTTAAGCCCATTCCCTCCCGCGGCACCACCGCCGAGTAGACTGCCTAAGCCACCGGTAGCCCCCGATGACCCGGAACCAAACTGGTTAAATATACTGGAACCGGAAGCTGCGTTATTGTTGTTGTTGTTGTTGTTGTTCTGACCGAATAAACCGCCGCTGTTCTGTCCGAAATTGTTTCCCGTGTTTTGATTCTGTCCGAAATTACCATTGTTTGAATTTTGATTAAAATTATTCTGATTTTGATTCTGTCCGAAATGGTTATTGCTTGTCTGTCCGAAATTGTTATTCGAGTTTTGTCCTAAATTGTTATTACCTTGTCCGAAATTATTTCCAGCATTATGACTGTTTTGTCCAAAATTGCCACCGTTGCCATCTGGAACACCATTATTGTTATGGTTAGGTAATGAATTACTGTTTGAATTCTGTCCGAAATTACCATTATTTTGTCCAAAATTGTTTCCGGTGTTTGGATTGGTCTGTCCAAAATTATTCCCTGAACTTTGTCCGAACTGATTCTGGTTTGAATTTCCGAAATTACCATTTGAATTTTGTCCAGTGTTTGAATTGTGTCCCGAATTCGAATTTTGACCACTTCCAGGACTAGAGTTCCATCCTTGATTATTATTATTTTGGCCTTGTCCGAAGTTACCAAATATTCCATTCTGCCCTTGGCCTCCAGATCCACTATTGAAATGGTTGTTGTTGTTTCCTGTAGGCGGAGGATTAGTCGGGTTGTTGAAATGACCACCACCATTGTTGTTATTCGGTGGGTTGGTCTGTCCGAGGTTACCAAACATTCCAGATTGACCTTGGCCGGACGAACCCCCATTAAACTGGTTGTTGTTGTTTCCTGCAGGCGGAGCATTAGTCGGATTGTTGAACTGGCCGCCACCATTGTTGTTGTTATTATGTGGGTTAGTTTGTCCGAGGTTACCAAACATTCCGGATTGTCCTTGGCCGGACGAACCCCCATTAAACTGGTTGTTGTTATTTCCTGCAGGCGGAGCATTAGTCGGATTGTTGAACTGGCCGCCACCATTGTTGTTGTTATTATGTGGGTTAGTTTGTCCGAGATTACCAAACATTCCGGATTGTCCTTGGCCAGATGAACCCCCATTAAACTGGTTGTTTCCTGACTGGCCCTGGCCACCGTTATTAAGTTGGTTGCTGTTTTGCCCATTTCCGAACTGCCCTTTGCCCAGGTTGTTGTTATTCGGAGGGTTGGTTTGCCCGAACCCGCTATTGCCATTGCCGAATAATTTACTGTTTTGTTCCTGAAGCAGTTGATTTTGTTGCATTAGCTGCTGAATAAGTCTATCATGACTTGTCATCCCGGCCTGGTTTTGATTGTTTAATTGATTCTGTTGTCCGAAGCTTCCTTGTTGACCGACTTGATTGTTTTGACCGAACTGGTTTTGCCCGAGGCGGCCTTGTCCAAATTGGTTGTTTTGCCCGAATAGATTATTTTGTCCCAGTTGATTTGATCCGAACTGATTTTGTCCGAACTGGTTTTGTTGACCAAACTGGTTTTGTTGACCGAATTGATTTTGTCCGAAATGATTTTGCTGCCCGAATTGATTCTGTTGTCCGAATAAACCTTGACCAAGCATTCCCTGGTTTTGCTGTCCGAATTGAGAGTTCTGCTGGAATGGATTTTGGAATCCCAGTAGTCGTGAATTTGCCATGTTTCCGAAATTTAGTGGATTGTTACTTCCGCTACCCATTGTTGCTCCGCCATTATTCGTGCCCAGTTGTTGCTGTAACATCTGGATCTGCATCTGTTGTTGTTGTAGGTGTTGCATTATCTGCTGTTGGTGCATTCCCTGCTGCGGCTGCATCGCTTGTTGACCCCCACCTAACATACTGCCTAGCCCTCCACCTCCTAGAAGGCTCCCTAAGGCGCCCATTCCACCGGCAGGTTGCTGTGGTTTACTCCCACCACCCAGTAGCCCAGCAAGCGGACTACCCCCTCCACCCATTAAGCTCCCCAACATTCCCAGACCAGGCGAACCCCCGCCACCTCCCAGTAATCCCAACATACTCCCTAATCCTCCACCTCCGCTACTACCCCCTCCACCCCCTAGCAAACTAGACAAGCCACCAAGAGGGTTGTTTCTCGCTGGTGCTGCTCGTGGGTTGCTATCGACAACGGTTGATGGATCAACCCCGAGAAGATCCGCTAACGATGGCTCATCGGGACCCTGTGGAGATCCTATCACAACCGGGGCGCCAGAAGGGGCAGGTGCGAGGCTACCAATCAAATTATTCATAGCCGATCCACCACCGCTCGGTTTATTTCGACCTCCGCCTAACAAAGACCCTAAGAGCCCACCCGCTCCTCCCCCTCCACCTCCGCTGTTTCCACCTCCAAATGAACTTGCAACCTTCCCTAGACTACCCAAAGTACCTAGCAATCCGCCTGATTTCTGAGGTTGACCGAAACCCGGTTGCATTCCCATTCCAGGTGGCGGTGCGTTTTTGTTACCGCCAAACATTCCCTTTATAGCGCTGTAGCCATTGGCAATATTCATGATGTTACCAAACGTTCCACCACCACCACCACCACCACCTCCGCCTGTCAGTCCCTTTAACAGTCCGCCGATAAATTCCGACGTCTCTGGAGGCTCAAAAGCATTAGGATTCGTGTTCATTGCCGAATATACATAATGTGGGTGATCTTTATGTACAGTGTCCGAATCAACCATGGTGTCCGAACCACCATTGGCGTTCGATTCTGGGATAACTGGTTTATGAATATCAACTCCTTGAGGTAGCGTTTCTCTGTGATCGACACCGGTGTTGTCAATTCGTTCAACCTCTGTTATTCCTTGGTGTATCAACACTTCATCGGTATTTTCGAAAGGGGCTTCAGAAGTGGCGATGTCTTCAGAGACGGCTTGTGCCATTTCGTCGATTTCAGGAACTATGTTACCTGTCGGGAGGCAAAACAGGTATATTAATTGTGTATTGCAATGATGCTACGCTAATGTAATAAATATAATGTGTCATAGGTAAGTGAAAACATGCTATACCTCAGAGCAGCATCGATGTTTCCTTATGCGTTTATGCAATATATAGAGTCTAATATCGATGGTATAGTAACATATAAGATCGTAACTGCTATGCTTTAGCATAGCAGTTACGACCTTATGTTACTAGACCATCGATATGTACATGTGTGGTAATGCGTAATATAATATTTCATACCAAACTCGACAGCACACACTAGTTTAATACATATCAAACTAAATCATCACTTATATCAGATCTTCTATTCATGACGTTGAATGCAGTAAGGGGTCTTATATGTGGACGTGATTTGAGAGATTTGCCGCATTGGTTATGTGAGCAGGTCAGACCCAGATCAGCCTGTGCATCCGCACATTCAGATTAGGGTCTGCAATGTTCGCCATTCCGTCAATGAAACACTCGTCACGCTTCTAACAAGCAATATATATAAAATATACTCTATATATCAAATATACTACAGGAGTGTGCTATTTGATCATGATGTGAGCTGGGCACAGTCACAGCTACATGTCATGTGTGACCAGTCAAGTTCCTGTACTCTATTTCACCAACATTGTAAAATACTAGTATACTTATCTAGCAAAGTGTGAGAAATTTTCAATTTTAGGATAAATTTATTATTCTTTGTTATACTGAATTTATTACATTATCACAGCCATATTGGCTGTGATAATGTAATAAATTCAGTATAATAATTCTGCATACTTTTAATCATCGAACCGTGATGTAACTGTAATTTGTAACCCTCCACAATGTTACCTGTATTTTCCTGCGTTATTTGCGGAGATACTGCGTTTGTCCAGAACGTATTGTAATCTTCAATGAAAGTCCCTCTGAAAATATCATAAAATGGTACATATGTATGTATTAACCCGAATGTTCAGTATGTAACCACTGTAAGTCGCCCCGAGTTACAGACAAAACATTCGGGTAAGGTTTATATGTATAAGTAACTGTTCTCATATTGGATTTTTAGGGAATTAAATGCGAGGGAGCGCTAGCGACCGCAGCATTTAGTACTTGAAAAATACAATATGTGAATAATAGCGTACTTATAGTTCAACGAAGTGTAGAATGCAATGTCCCGTCCGAGTTTTGATTGTCCATTTCCTATTGAACAGCTAAAGGTACATGCCCACTCACTAGGCACAAAATGTGCTTTATGTCGGAGACATCATCAAATACATTTTCTAGCAAAAAAAACATTCATTCACCAGTAGCCCAAGCATTAATTGGCATTATTATACATTTTATATCAGACATAAAATTTGCACACTGATATCAGGGGCGATAACCCTGGTTCCTTAAAATGTTAACGGACATTACTATTTATTCTCTCTATTTATTTTTTGATGTGCAATGATAGTGATTCGCGATGTTATCAGGCTATTTTCATATGCAAATGAGGTATGATGTTTTTAAAAATATATATATTTTCGACAGATTATAAAGTAATACTATATATGATCATTGCATATCAAACAATAAATACAGAGAATAAATAGTAATGTCTTAGCATTTTAAGGTATCAGTGTGGTAATTTACGTCTGATATACATTTTTTGTATGATAATGCCATTCAATACGTGGGGAAATGGGTAATGGTATATAGCGGGCACTCGTATTTTTTAGAACCGGTGGAATAGCGACATAATGATACACTTCATTAATTCCTGTACAGAACAGTTCGTGCCTACTGAATGGGCATGTACTTTTAAACACATTAAACATATGGTTTCAAGTCGCGGATCACCAGTTACAAGGTGTATGATCACGTGGTACTAACAACAACAACAAGTACTGAAACTTCCAGAATACATCCGATTCAAAGTACGTATTATTTTAGATTGTCCTTATTAAGTAACGGATTTTGATGAAATATGGCGCATCAAACGCGTTTTGTTAGCTGCAATTGGTGGTGTCTGTATGTTGGCCCGATATTCTGTCGTTTTTGCGAGGAATCGATTTCCGTGTCAGTGATTTCAGTGTCTACCGACACATACGTCTGTGTCAAACTCCCTGGACCACCAAATGCAGCTGATTTCAACATTTTCAGCTGTTGTTGTTGTTTTTGTTGTTATAGCCACGTGATCATGCACCTTGAGTTATCTACCTGACAATGAACCCTTTCTCATATGTTGACGGCGATTTCCAATACACCGTTATCATACTCCTACTGGTGACGTCAGCCTGCACGACGGTATCGCTGTTGTCATAGCAACTACGTAGTTCTGTCTCGCCCTTTGACGGTAGGAAGTAACCTCTGGTGTTACGTCGTGAGCGTTTAGTGACGTCTTCTTGTGACGTCGGTACGACTTGTAGTAAAAACGCTCGAAACGTGTGACCCCCTGTCGCGTGTACTGATACTGGAAATACATGAAAGTTCTGAAATTAGAACAAAATCTCGTGAGATTTCGTGAAGACTAACACGGACATAATCAAATGACAATATGTTGTTATTGAGTTTTCTAATGCACTCTATAAATATCACGCAATCTGATTGGCTGATGGTCACACATTACAGGTATATCATTGTTGATGAACAGTCGCAAATTATTTAAATGTGTATGCATACGCCAGTAGTAAAGGAGTGCATTAGAAATAGGTTAACCGTATTGTAATTTTGAAATTTGCGGCGTATATCAGAAAATGATAGGTCGCAAAACATGATTTTCCGACCTATCATTTTCTGATATACGCCGCAAATTGAAAATTACAATGATGGAATTTCATCAAATAGTTTTTTGTGGAGGGTGATTTTTTTGTTATTGATAAAAAACGGTACTTACTTTTAAATATGTTTTAGATTTACTGTGTTTAATAGCCAAAAGTTCGTCGGCAGCAAAACGTGGAACAGACAGTAGGTCCTGCTACGGCAGTTTGTTTCAAAGGAGATTTTATTTATATGTGGTATTGGAATAAATTATATTTTGCATCAAAATGGGATACATGTACGAACAGCAAGATAGGATTTGAACCAAATATTGCTATCCTGTATTGAGTTAAAGCCTTAAAAGGTACAGTTTGTCGGGAATGTGGTTCATCTCCATTGCAGATTAACGTACTTCTGAACTGTACGTCGTGTCTTAAGGCCACGGGCAAGTAGCCAATCACGTGAAATGAGAAATATCGTCATTTCCGCATCGAACCCCGGTGCATTTCAGCCTTTATATGAATCATATCGTGTTGTGCTGTTATATAGAGAATAGTAGGTTAGTGCCGTGAATGGGAACAAATATCTGGCAAGGCTTAGGAAACGGGATGGGCGAGGAACTGCCGAGCACATCCCGTTTCCGTGCCGCGCCAGATATGTTTCCCATTCACGGCACTAACCTACTATTCTATTTATCCCGTCAACACTTACTAATGGCTTTACAATGCAAACAAAATAACCCCAGTCACCGCACATATTCATACGCAGTGATCAGGTCGCATTGACAGGATATCAAAAATATTTCACGGCACCTTGTTTCACGGCACACGCACTGTGTTGACGGGATAAAAACTAATATTCAACCATCGTTCCATTCATACACATGACACGATAACTATACTTCACTGATAGTGTTTAATATTATATTGTATATATATTACAGTATGTTTTCAATGTATCAATATGGTTCACTATAGCGTTACTCTTATATTTTATTTGACAATATGATTTCCAATTATCAATATGGTTCACTAAAATTGTTTAACGTTATATTTTATGAATAAACATATGCTTCCAGTTGGGGAAAGATCTGAAAATCAGATTAACGTATTGAAGACATGCGTATGCACAGATCAGCCTGCGCAGTCTGATCAGTGAGACATTAAACAATGAGAGATTAAACATTGAGACATAGTGAGACACTAAACAATGTACATTATCCGAGTTGGTAGGTATACAGCCTGATCTAGAAATGAAATTTGCACAGTGCCATCTGATACGGATTGTCCCCCCCCCTGTTTGCATTGCAATACTAGAAAATGTGGTCTGTCGACGCACTTAGGTCCCATATCGGTGATTTGAAGAAGAGACAGACAGACGGACGTACGATCAGTAGCGAGGGTATGGTATATTAATGTGGAAGGAGGTATCGTTACTAACGTAAGGCAAGTGTGCAATATATTAGCTGAAGGCAAATATAAATTATAAGTGATTTGCGAAACTCGTACAAAAACTTTAAAAAATAAAATAAAGAGACAGACAGACGGACGTACGATCAGTAGTGAGGGTAATTGCATTAATGTGGAAGGATGTATCGTTACTAAGTAATGCATATGTGCAATATGAAGATATTAGCTGAAGGCAAAGATAAATTATAAGTGATTTGAGAAACTCGTACAAAATCTTTCAAAAAATAAATGGACAGACAGTCAATATCGCTTTCAGCGTCTTCCTAACAAAGGGGTGGGAATGAAGCACCGTCGGTGTGAGATGGTATAATTCCCTACTATCTGAATTACGTGTACATCAGTCTAATTCGCGATAGTGAGACCAGTGTTGTCTCATACACAAGTGTGTACATGCACAATGTAATGATACGCCCACCCTATGACCTATTTGGCTGCCGACTTAATGCCCATAAGAATTTCCTTTACTGTCTAATATCCTTCATTTCATTATCACTATCACCCCACCCGATCCCCTCTCCATATTACGCCATTCGGTACATGTATGTGGTGTTGTGTAGCTTCGGGTACCCGTTTTTTATCTTATCAGTAGATTCATCGTCGACATTTAGCAAGAGGGGAATTCTGTTAAATACAAGTATTAACTGAATTTTGAATGTGGCTGAAAAGAATAGGCAAAATATAAATGTAATTGCGTTCTGGTTGTAAGTCGTCTTGCGGCGACAACCAATGCCCGGTTGCGCCAAAACTCTGTTAGCTAACATGCAGTTGCTCAAAACCTCTGTTAACTTAACAGACTGTTAAATCCATAAGGATTTAACAGTCTGTTAAGCTAACAGAGGTTTTGAGCAACCGGGCCCAGACTGTTAACTCCTTAACACTGCTCGAAACCTCTATTAGCTTAACAGACTGTTAAGCTACCAGAGGTTTTGAGTAATCAGGTGGAGGCAATTCGAGGTATATGTCTACAGAGTTATACCATATATATACGTACCTTCTACCATGTCACCTGGATGTATGTTTCTGGGATTCACAATAATTTGAAACGGACTTTCAGTCGTCTGTGCCTTGATTAGCGTCCCTCTTTTTGTGGCGTATAAAGGTAGTCTTCGTCTACAGCCAAACCTGGGCCGACCAATATCGGTAAACAATTGTTCTTTCTGGTTGTTTTCTCCCTGTAATGTGTTTCCCGGGTCGGTGTTTGTGATGGTGTGGTCCGGGCTTATTATTCCGTTATTTATCAAGTCTGTGGCTCCGATCACGGCGGTTTGACTGGCTGTAACTAAACACGCAACACATGTTATGGTCAGCAACGTCGTTGGGAACATTTTGTTTTGTAATAGTTGTCTGATTATGTTCCTTTATTTGTATTTTATTTCCAATTACAAACCATTAATCCTTCCACAGTTTCTGAGTATATTCATTTAGCGACCAGCGCAATTTCTTTGCCTATTTTTTCAAACGAAAGTTTGTGTAATTCCCGTGTCACTATTGTCTTGTTTCTTGTTTCACTAATCTGTGTTTTACTTTGGTCGTGATATTATGTTCTTTTCACGCTCATAAGCTTATTATGATTTAATTATCTGGCTGTTTTCATTTATTTTGTTTAATTTCACTTTTCAAACACGGAGGTTTCAGTATTTGTTTCTGCTGATTATAAAGTTATATTCAAACTGTCGTAAGATGGTAAAATAAAGGGACCAGCCCTTTTAGAAGTTCTTTGATATTATTAGCGACCAGCGCTAATATATATAACTCCTTTATCGTAACACTTCCCAAACTCCCTATCACTGTTCTGCGTGTATGTAAAGTCAATATATTTTCAGCTGTGTAGCCTTTTCGTCGAAAGTGTCGAAAATGTGAATACATATAAATTAATAGAGTTATTTTCTAATTCTGATTAATTTAATTTCGTCAATTCAGCGGCTGTCAACACTTCCGATTTGAGGCCAGTTCAGGGGTGTCCGAAATGCTCTTACCGGTTAATCAGTAAATCTATCTTCCTATAAATAGTTATTAATGTATACTTAACAAAACTATCAAATCAGTATATAAATCGCTTGTATATTTACCATGTACACTGTACATGTATACATACTTATATAATGAATTCACATAAATGAACATATTCTATTTTTATTTTATTTTTAGTATCTTGTTAAATATTGATTTGTTACTTATTTTCTTAATTGTAAACGTATATTAATGCCGAATGAATATCGCTGAATGAGCCCCCATTTTGGACGTGTTTACACACTAACGTCAAAACGTTCAAAGTTTGATTGATTAGTGTCGCAGGGTGTGATATTCGTGTTTGTATTTATTTCCGTTCTTCCGCATGCGAGTGCGGTAAATACGCACATTTAAATGTGCGTCTTCGCCTTTTTCTTATTTTGTTTTAAATGCTTAATCTTATGACCTCGTTTTTAATATAGGCTCAAATAGTTAATACTATGTTCGGTAGATGTGTCAACATTATTCCCAAAGGTCAATGCAAAACAGTGCTGAGCTATATGCCCTGATCATGGACTACACTGGTCGCAACACACGTTCTTTTCTCTCTTGGAGGGTCTCATAATTACAAGGAATAGCGTCAGCAATTACTGAACTTGGAATAGTGTAGACCCTGATTAGATTATACGCGTACATGTTGATGGATTTACATGTATTGAGCATAGGCTGCAAATGCAGCCTATGATCAATAAATGTAAATCCTGCAAATACATGCTGATCTGGGGCTCGTTTCACTATACTTCGTACGACTAATATGTTCGTAAGTGCAAACTTATATATGATCGTCTGTATTGAGCATAGGCTATGCTCAATAAATGTAAATCCAATAATTATTTACAAGAATACATTGTTAATGTGAAATTTACAGACTATCATAATTTCAAGTTTACACTTACGAGCATTGTATTAGTACGAAGTTTAAAGAAACGGGCGCCTGGTTCTAAAATTCTCGGAAATATCGTACTTTGTGTTTGTATATCATGACAAGTGTATCAGGGGTCCGTTTCACTAAACTTCGTACGACTAAAATGTTCGTAAGTGCAAATTTCAGATATTCTGTCAATTTCAATTGACGGATTTAAAGTTATTAAACATAGGCTGCATATGCTCAATACATGTAAATCCCATAATTGTTTACAAGAAAACATTGCTAATCTAAAATCTACAGACTATCATAATTTTGCACTTACGAACATTTTAGTCGTACGAAGTTTAATGAATCGGGCCCCTGGCCTATGATCGTGACTTGAGAAATAGGCCAGATGACATTTAATACCGGTCTAGTCCCTGATCCGTGTACAAACTTATAAGATATATGTGGCTGTGACTGGGGAAATGGGGATTATGGGATGTGTGACCACTGTAGCTTCTGTCAAATATCCGATGAAGCTTCTGGGGCCCGTTTCACTAAACTTAATACGACTAAAATGTTCGTAAGTGCAAATTTAAGATCGTCTGAAAATTTCAATTGGTGGATTTACATTTATTGAGCATAGGTTGCACATACAGCCTATGCTCAATAAATGTAAATCCAGTAAGTGTTTACAAGAAAATATTGTTAATATGAAATTAACAGACTATCATAGTTTTGCACATACGAACATTTTAATCTTACGAAGTTTAGTGAAACGGGCCCCTGTAGATCTATCTTTCTTTTTAGACGCATGGCATGTGTTTCATTGATAGAATGACGAACAGCTCGGATCTGGATCTAAACTAGTCGCAATACCTAAATATGGAACGCCATGGCTGTCTTATATGACGATACAGTTTATGCAGTACTAACGTCAATATATGAGCTCATTATCTGTTTATATCGAGTAAAATGTCAATATATCATACCACTTGTATTTATATTGAGTCAAAAGTTCAATATATCATATCAATTTGTCTTTATATTGAGTGAAAAGTTCAATATAGCATACCAGTATGTTTTTATATTGAGTCAAAACTTCAATAGGTCCAGGTGCCCGTTTCACTAAATTGCGTACGACTAAAATGTTCGTAAGTGCAAATTTAGGATCGTCTGTAAATTTAAATTGATGGATTTACATGTATTGAGCATAGGCTGCAAATGCAGCCTATGCTCAATAAATGTAAATCCAATAATTGTTTACAAGAAAACATTGTTAATGTGAAATTTACAGACTATCATAATTTTGAACTTACGAACATTTTAGTCGTACGAAGTTTAGTGAAACGGCCCCCTGATGAACATACTGCAAATGTACTAACTGCACGTTTTCCGCTTTATAGGCAACGGGTTGCACTACATCATGTATATCGATATACACAGTAAAAAATGTGCTTAATAGCATTTACACTTCGCACACTAAAATATAGAAAAAACCTGCAGCTCGTTGACGTTCATACTTCACTATATTGTTATTGAGAGACAATTCTACAATATGACACAAAAGTATTACCATAAACTTCTAATAAAGTGCGTATTAGCCAAATTCTTAGGTCACTCTCTACGAAGTAGAAAGTAAACAAAGAACGCTTCAAACGCACATTTGGAAAGACTACTCCGTCCTAGCTCTTGTTATGCAGTGTAACGAAATGTAATTAGAGCTATGTACTGAGAACTACAACTGTACATAACGTAAATATTCACGGGTGGTGGATTTCAACATATATTCCGTGAGGTTGCTCTACGAAGGGCGAAATAAATGATAGATTACAGATTACTCCTGCAGCTTGGTAAGACTATGATGTATTGCCCGAAACCTGGTTAAGCTACCACTACTAGCTACGTTATATAGAAAGAACACACTACACACTAGGATCTCCATCTACTTCTTGTAAACCAATTTCATGCGGTATAACCCTTAACTAGTGTCTCAACTTACAAACATTTTTTTTCTTCATTTCTCAATGAAAATATATGTTGTTACCACTCATTTGAACCTTCTCGACGAGACGGTTCAAATGAATGGTCACAACATATACTTTTGCGCAGATTTTTTTTAAAAATAATTTCAGTGGGAAAAATTGAGTATCTTCAGCTTGAAAAGGGTTAACAAATCAGTATTTTGTACCTACACAAATCTAAAACATCGTTAATTAGACACGCAACCACATAGTCAGCTTCAAACATTATTATATTGTGAGAAAACTGTTTAACTGACTGAATAGCGATCAATGCAGACTCTCGAATACGCAGTCTAATCGAAGTATACACTACTAATAGTCAGAACAGACATTTAAGCACCATGTATCTTGTTAGAGTCGAATATAAATGTATGCGACTCAATATAGACTGTAACTGGGGATAATACTAATAATAATAATAACAATAATAATAATTATAATAGAATGAGTAAAGTTTTAATATAATAATATCCCAGATTGTTGTAGCAGTGTCGGGATTTAAACCTCTCTACAGAATTAATTTAAAATTACCTCCCCTGGTTTCGCGGGATGTTCAAAGTTGTTTTTCAAAACAAACGTTTAGCCTAATTAATTAATTTACGGTTAGATCAGAAGATAGCTGGGTGATTTAAGTAAGAGATTTGATATCTTCAATTTTTTCATGGCTTTTAAGACGTATTTATATCCGTTGCATGTTATGTTTATCAGTTAATTGTGCGGTCTTATAAAACGAACGATTCGCCCAATAACTGGTTCGTCCCCAAATTTTTGGTAAATCATAAATGGTCAGAAGTACATGGTAAACGGCCCAAAGACAATACTCAATCCTAAGCTAACATTGTGGTTTTGCGTATCCATGAAAAATTTGTGTTAATCTGACTTTCTTTTTTCACTGATATAACGTAAATTATTTGATGATCATGATGGTGTGAAATTATTGACGGTTCCATTAAGTCGGCGTGACGCGACAGGCAATATCAGCCATTTCGAAATGGGGGAATATTGACTGAAATTGCTATATGAGACATCAAATTAATGACTAAAAATATGTAAAACAAAATAATTTGAACATTAATTGATTAGTTGGGCATCAAAGTATGTCGAGGGCAGGGATTAAACTACCATGCCTTTTTTTTTTTTTTTTGCTTATATTTAACGGCGGCACTGGCTCTAGGACCTTGCATGCCGTCTCCCAGGAATGGGAGAATGAACGGAGGTAGAGAGTTTTTGAGAGAAGCCGGTAATTCGTATTTACAGAGCAACTACGAATTATCGGTACCCATTTACAGCTGGGTGAACTGGAGCAGTGTGGATAAAGTGTCTTGCTCAAGGACACAACGCACGCCGCTAGTCAGGCTCGAACCCACGACCCTTGGATCAGTAGTCCGACACACTAACCATTACGCCACGGCGCTCCACTCTACCATGCCTCCAGGGCCAGGGGCCTTATATAGGCCCCAAGCCTAGGGGCCTTTTATTTTTCTCAAAAATGTAACACAAATTCCCAATTGAAAAGTAAAACAAAATGTCATCACAAATATAATGTTCATAAACTTGATATCCTACTTCCCAAAAGCTGTTGTTTAATCCCATATATGTTAATCACTGCAAGGGGTTATCAAACTTTACACAAATGTCTAACATTTCCACACATTCTGAATTAAGTTGTTTGAAGTGTTCAATAATGATTAAATTATATAGGAAAATGGATCAGATTACCCCCAATGCTCTTCAGATTCGGAGGTAATTATAATGCTTAGCTCATTTGTCTCCCATATAACTGTCAGAACTCTAGATAAGCTGTGTGTTTAGAGTGTATTATACTCACTGATTTAAAATTCAATGCTCATTTTATTTTTTCAAATGGATTATTGAATTTATCACATGTTATTTCGTTATCAAATAGTTCCGTTTTGCAGTAAATGAGCAAAATCATAAACTAAGTTCAAGTGAAAATCAATTTATTTGCGCTGAAAAAAGAATTTTTTGGCAGCTCAAATAATTGTTTTTTCAACTTTATTAGAGCATATATATTTATTCCTCAATTTGAAAATCAATGAGTATTTTCAATTTGTTGGGCATAGTTTCAAGTTTGTACTAATAAATTGTTGTTCTACTAATAATAACTGCATAAAATACACAAATACGTTCCTTATCTGGAGTTCTGGGCAGTGGTACATTCACTTCAGCATGGATGAAGACAGGGGTACAGAAACGATGGAGAAAGACAAGCAGATTGCATTGCTGATGGAGCAGCTATTGGGGTGCGAGGAGAATCTGCAGCGTGCTGCCGAGTTTGGTAAGACATTGCTGGACGAAAACGAAGATCTGAAGACGCAAATGGAGGATCTCCATAAATCTCTTGACAAGAAACTTGAGGTATTGGTCCCCAAACATAGGTTCATAAATACATTGAATATACCTTGAAGTATCAATAAGTGGAAACAAAATAAGCTAAAATATTTTTTTTTACTCCCTCTTATAACACATTACCGGTAACCGGTAATGTGTTATAAGATGGAGTAAAAAAATGTAAGCTTATTTGTTTTCTCACTTATTGAATCTTTTAGGTATATTTAATGTATGTATAGACCTTGGTTCGTTACTGCAACTTGTGTCCCCAAAGTCTCGGTCCCCAGCACGGGTTTGACTTATCAGATGAATACATGTAGGTAGATAGTATTGTATGTGGTGCGCCGTCATGAAAAGTGGATTATTATAGGAATGAATGGCTTTTTTGTGGGATTTATTGGGGTATAAAAAATATAAGCGATAAAAAATTACAATTTTCGAGAGAAAAAAATCAAATATTTTATTTATTTTTTTTTTCTCGAAAATTGTAATTTTTTTAAGGCCTCGTCCAGTATTCCCGCGACTTTTCCAAGTTTATATCCCCGATAAATTCAACAAAAAGGCCATTCATTCCTTATAATTCCAGCATTTTAAATAAATTCATCAAGAAAATGTGTTTATTTTCCGTTTTCTTAAGAATTATTTTAACTGCGCCTGACGGTTACGGAAAGTAGTTCGGCATGGGCGTTTACTGGGATATAAATTTTTGACAGAGACTTGCTACGGGCCAATCAAATGGTAGGGAATTGTGTAAATATTTTTGTGCTGGTATTATAAAGTTGTGACTATTGTAGCTCCAGAGCAGCATGCGTATAAATTTGTTGTTTCTTTATCAGATTTGAAAGTACACTGTAACCAAGTAACTGGGAGAAGATTTTAAAATATAATTCAATACGCGCCACTTATCATTCAGCCTGTATGTAACCCTTTCAACACCACAGGCCTGTTTAGCCGTCTCGTCAGGAATGGATCTACGCTTTTTGCAAGTAATTTTCATATTTTTGAGAACAAAAACACCCCCTTATCATAAATGGACTAGTCTGAAAATTGTTTTATGATGGCGGAAAATTAACATATCAAAGCCTTTCCAGTTACTCAGGGAGAAATTTTCAATTTTTTGAAAAATTTATTAATTTTTATTATACTGAATTTATTACATTATCACAGCCATTTAATGGCTGTGATAATGTAATCAATTCAGTATAATAATTCTGCATACTTTTAATCCTGACATATATGCATTTGTTAGTTCTATATGAAATAATGCATTTCAGGAACAATAAATGATTTCTCCCTCAAAGTATACTTTGCTAGTAAAGTATACTTTGCAATGTTGATGAAATAGGCTACGTTGTGTTTTTATTTTTTGTTTGGCATAAATTATAATAGAAGCAGGGCTCGAGATAAGGAATTAGTAATTGAGTATTTTTACTCCATCATTTCTGAAACAATTGGGTATTTCAAAATTTTAATTGGGTAAAATAAAATCACACTACTGTTTAGACATCAACAGACAGCAATTATTGAATTGTTTGCTTCGAAATGAAAACATGTCTTGGCATTTCATTAGAATGGTCTCCTTGGAGACCATTCTAATGAAACAAGATGTATTTTCATGGAAAGTAAGAACAATATGCTATATTTGTGGTCTGTTTATTGCTTTTTGATACTCGCTACTTCTGATTTCGATTGGGTTTTTGGCAATTTTAATTGGGTATTTAAGCAAATACGCAGCTTATCTGGAGTTGTGATAGAAGAGATTATGTTCTATATATTCTGATCTGCATTTCAGTTATCAGATGGTCTGAAGGATGACACTTGAAACCGAAGTCTCATCTCTAATGACCATAGCTGTTGCTGGAATGTAACCCCATTCACATTATTCAGTTAGCGGAGCAGGAGAAATATGGCCTACAAGTGAAGCTTGACCAGAAGTTGAGCATGGAAACGTGGTACAATGACGAGATCACACATCTACGACAGCAGGTTGCTGACGGACAGCAGAATCTGCGACTGACACTGAATGAGGAGCATTCGCTAGAAGTTGGCAAACTTACTAGACAGGTACAGGGAGTAGCTTCAGACAGTTTCAAACTATTGCCTCAAATCACATTTGTAACACACCCTCCTAGCCTGTTAACGATCTATATTGCTGATCTGGGTATACACTGGTTGCAAAACCCATAAGCACCATTTCTGCAGTCACAGCCACATATGATATCTATATCACAGGGGCGGATCCAGCATTTGGGGAATGGGGGCGTTGTCTACTTGCGAAGGTAACTCTTGCAATCTACTCCCGTACCGTCCGTAGCTAGCTACGGACGGTACGGGAGTAATTGCAAGAGTTACCGTCCGCAACTAGGGGGTTGTCCTATTTTCGAGCTCTTCGAAATGCACTTTCCTGTGTTTTACGGCATTTAAATTCAGACTCCAACTAGTGGTAAATTGTGATCTATGTAAACTCCGTGGCTGGATCTACACTGGTTGCAAAATCTATAAGGTCCATTTATCCAGTTACAGCCACATCCGATATCAACTAGATCGTACGTGGAACACTAGATGGAAGTTGGTAAACTTACTAATAGGTAGAGGGAATAGCTTCATAAGGTTTCAATTTATTGGATCAAATCACGTATGAGATGAGCCATGTGATTTTGTACATTATGAGATGTGCGATTTTTCACAAAGCTCCAGATAAGCTGCGTATTTGCGCAAATACCCAATTAAAATTACAGCAAAACCCAATTGAAATCCGAAGTAGCGAGTATCAAACTGCAATAACAATTTTATGGACATTTATCATGCTGCAGAAAACAATAAACAGACCACAAATATAGCATATTTTTCTTATTTTCCATGAAAACACATCTTGGTATTTCATTAGAATTGTCTCCAAGGAGACAATTCTAATGAAATTCCACGACATGTTTTCATTTTGAAGCAAAGTATTCAATAATTTCTGTCTGTTGATGTGTAAACAGAAGTGTGATTTTATTTTTATATCCAATTAAAATTTTGAAATAACCAATTGCTTCATAAATGGTACTCAACAATACTCAATTACTAATTCCTTATCTGGAGCATATTTCGTGAACAATTATTTATAGAAACTAAGATATTGTAAACTGTAAATGACGTCAAAAGTTGACACAACTTTCAGAGCAAATGCGGTGTTCTCAGCAAAGTAACAGCAAACGTAGCGGTTAGAGTCGTAATTATTTGACTATTTCAGATCGTGAGCAAAGACTGTCGAAGATTGACTCAGTAGGAAAGTCACAAACTTTGATAGCCTCGTACGATAGTTGGATGAAGCACTCTATGCTTACAGATTGATGAGTTACGGGCAGACATAGAGAGCTGTCACAACACCGAGCTACACCTCCGCCAGAAGACTGTGGAACTGGAAGACCTGCTGACCGAGCGCCTGAACCAGACCGAGGCTGTGACGACCACGTCCGACAGCGCCTGCGAGGAAATTTGTATCCTTCAGGAGGAAGTTAACACCCTCCACGTGGAAATGGTAACGATATCACTGACTGACTGAGAACCGACTGAGGTATTGGGTTTTCATTTTGACGCTTGAAATTTTGAATTTAATGGGAACTATTTTAAAATATCTATAATTCTTCAACTCTTTCACCCCCAAGTAACTGGCCATCCAAATGGTCACAAAATTATTTCAGACTAGTCCATTTTAAATGAAAAGGGAGTGTTTTTGTTCTAAAATAAATATGAAAATTACTTGCAAAAAGTGCAGATCCTGATGAGACGGGTGACGAGCCGGCTCATCTGGATCTACACTGTTTGCCAATACCGCTATATAGGCCTGTGGTGTTGAAAGGGTTAAATTCTGTTTGATGACATGATTTTTACCCTTGAATTTTGAAGTCTATTGAAAAACCTGAGGTATTTCTCTCTCCCATGTCAGTGGAAAATGAGACTCAGACATAGCCATCACAATTCCTGTGTCGTTGGCGGCGGCGTCAACACTTAGTTAATTACATGTACATTCAAATTTTTAACATCTCCTGATCCGTTAATTGTAGTGGTGCAACGATATACCGGTATATTGCGATATGTCCTCCTGACGATATGTATCGCGGTACGGTTTTCGCGTATCGCGATATTTACACCATATTCTCGGTCGCCATCTTGTGTTAAACTAATTGTGTAAAATTATTCAAAATCATTCAAAACATAATTTTTAATATGACAGAAGTCAATATTTGTAATAAACACGCCACAATTAGATGACTAAAACATGTAGTGAGTAATCTCGGACGTCCAACACATCTGGAAGTTTTACAGCAAATTCCGTGTGTAAAGTTTGTAAACCGTACTGTTACCTGGGTTCATTTCCCACCCAGTGACCTAAATCTCGCTAATTGCAGGTCTGTCGAACTGTTTACAATACCATTTGTTTTACGACTCCCGATTACTTGACCAAATTATCATCACATCATTATGTGAATCACTAAAATCATGCCTACCCACTGTGACAATAAAAGTCACGGGTCGATAGTTTCAATAATCCCCTAGCCAAACATTGCTTCTGGCTACTATAATTGTCAGTTCAAAACACGTGTTATTCTCGTGGCGAAGTTATTTATACAGTACAGCCAATCGCTGGTAAGTAAAGGCAGCCCTTAGTGGCATGATTGACAGGTTACTGTTGCGAAAGACGTGGGCAATATATCTATCAGCGATTGATCATGAACGAGGTAGAGTTAACTCCCCCCGAATACTCTCAACCAGACAAACAAATACATGCAAACACGTGTTTTAACGGGCGCCGGATGCGAGTCATTTCTGGGTCGGGCTAGTAAAAATTATAAACTGGGTCGCCCGGTGGCGAACACATTTTGTAGTTGTCTACACACATTTTTGTCAGCTTATGACGCTTTGTGGGATACCATTTCCGAAATAAAAATAGCATCCAATCGTTAGCTACGATTGTGGGTATACCCACTGAAAGCGCCACCTGACGAACCGAGTCGTGTTTTACACAGCGGATGCTTCCGCCCATGATTGCAACTTTCTTTTTCGCCGAAAAGTGTGAAATAATTAAATACGAAATCGATATATTCTAATGAAATCCTTTTATGCCGAAAACAAGTATTGTTTATTACATTACTAACTGTTTATTTCAACGAAATATGACTAACTCTATTGTCAGAAAACATGAAAAAGTCTGTAAATATCATGGACAATTTCGGCGATTTCGTACCTACGTAGTTTCGTCCTTTTGCAACTTTTTCCAATCGATGTTAACGTAACCCGATTTTTATGATAATTCAGTTTGGTATTAAGTAAATATACAGAATGTATGCACATCCATGTTCATAAACGATATTTATGTACACAGTTAAAGAGGTTCAAATGGGTGGTAACAACATATACTTTTGAGATAAAATAAATAATTTTTTTTTTCAAATTCTACAATCTATTTTCAAATTCTACAATCTACTACATTTGCTTCCCAGCCCCCCCCCCCAATGTGTCTTTATGTTTCTCAATGAAACTATACGTTGTTAACGCTCGCTTAAACCGTCTCGACGAGGTGGCTCAGCATAAATAATCATTAATGTCAACCGTTTCTGGGCAAAATCCTGACCCACACAGTGTTTTGATGTGTTCTAATGACAATAATAAACAATAAAGACTGTTCTTTATCTCCAGTTTGTTTTTATTATTATCTGTTCATACATGGTATAATATCGCAATACGTATTGCAATATGGGTTTGTTATATCGCAATACGGTTTTGACAGTATCGTTGCACCTCTAGTTAGTTGCATCTATAGCTTCTTCACAATTATCGCCATCCAGCAAATGTCATTCGCTTGACCTTCATGGGTGAAACACTGCCTGGCTATCACCTTGTTATTGGTGATTGGTCTGAATTGTGACTGACTGTTGGACTTGCACATTTTTAGCGCACCTTCCGAAGGAAGAAGTTCTTATGGCATACCCTCGGCGTCGTAGGCGTCCGTCTGTCTTCAAAAATTATAATGGCCTATATTTTCTGTTTCCTTGCTTGGATTTGCTTCATATTTCACACACGCATTGCTCCAATGGTCCTCTACTGCGCTGTGGCAAATCCACGTACGTGCCGCCCCTTCTAAGCCCAGGGTCAAGGTCACATACTTTGTGCATCTCGAAACTTTAACGCTCGGACGCTCGGGTAAATGGCCTATATTTTCTGTTTCCTTGCTTGGATTTGCTTCATATTTCACACACGCATTGCTCCAAGGTTCCTCTACTGCGTTGTTGCAAATCCACGTCCGTGTCGCCCCTTCTAAGCCCAGGGTCAATGTCACATACTTTGTGCATCCCGAAACCTTAACGCTCGGGTAAATGGCCTATATTTTCTGTTTCCTTGCTTCGATTTGCTTCATATTTCACACACGCATTGCTCCAAGGGTCCTCTACCTCTGCTAAGTCCAGGGTCAAGGTCAAATACTTTGTATGCTCGAAACCTTAACACGCTCTGGTAAAGGCTCATAAATTTTGTTTCCCTTATCCAGCACGTTGTGTTTTCAAATGTGCCCTCGGTTCCTTTTCTGCCACCGGGCGCGCTTCATTGTCCTCTGACAACTCTTGTTCTCTGGTCTTGTGATACAGAACTTACTAAGCACGATCTTGAAAGTTTTGCCCAAAGTCAGGCATTGACTGGTCGAGGCTGAGCTGAGCTGAGAAATTTGATCACAAGCTCAAAATTTGTCCACAAATTTCCTCATTTTGACGCTCAAGCTTCTGGATTTTGTTCTGCAGCCTGACCGGCTACATGTCTTCTTTCTGACCATGTATCATGGGTGAAACATTGACAATGTTCATGGATTTCAAGGATTCCGCTGGCGATCGCCACTTTCGCAATTGGCGATCAAAATAAACAATTGGTGAAAACAAATTACAATTTTACAATTTTTGAAGTGGCAATTTTTTTATTTTCCCCAGCGGAATCTCTGGATTTGATATGCGTGATATTGATATATGTACATTTTGCTCTCTCTGGTCTTAGACAAACATGAACTGGCAGCTGATTTCCAGTCAAGTGATGTTTTTTTTTTGTTGCGATCTAGTGGTTGAAACACGGCTTCCAATCCGGAGGTTGTGGGTTCAAATGTCGCCTGAGGCATAAAAATTACTTTCATAGTATTTCCACCCCATTGATCTTTCGGATGAGATTTGAAAGCGATGTCCCACAGAGCTCCAGATAAGCTTTGTGTCTAAAGCGTACTATACCCGCTGATTTGAAAATCATTGTGTATTTTACTTTTACAGATTAATTATTGATTTTCTTCATTACTAAATGGGAATACAGGATAAAGAATATATAAAAAAATTAAACTTTCACTTATTTGAGCTGAAAAAAAGCAAACGCTTTTTGCCGCTCAACTAAGTGAATTTTCATCTTTATGACAGTATTTTCACAACTGAATTTGAAAATAAATGCGTATTTTCATATTGCTGTGAGTATTTTGTACCCCAACTTTTGATAATCAATGCGTTTTCAGCTAAAATAATTGCATAAATATGCCAATACGCGCCTTATCTGGAGCCCTGGTCCCGTCCCTAAATGACCATAGCTATTGCTGGGATGTTAAACCCATTCACTTTCACTATGTTAATTCCACTCACTGCCTCGTAGATGTATATTTTGCTCTCTGTGTCATTTTAGACAAACCTGAAGTCACAGCTGATTGAGAAGAAATCTGAGCTCCAGTCTGTGAGCCTGGACTGCGAGCGTCTCCGGGGAAAGGTGATTGCCCGAGACGACGAGCTGGACGATATCAAATGTCAGTTTACCTCCGTCAACAACGCCTTAGAGGTTTGTGTATCGTGTCCAATAACCCAAAAGTTAGCAGTGCTCTAGATAAGCTGCGTATTTGCGTAAATAGCCAATTAAAATTTCCAAAACCCCGATTGAAATCAGAAGTGGCGAGTATCAAAAAGTAATAACAAATTTGTGGTACCTTTATCATGCTACAGAAAACAATAACCAGACCACAAATATACCATATTTTTCTTATTTTCCATGAAAGCACATCTTGGTATTTCATTAGAATTGTCTCCAAGGAGACAATTCTAATGAAATGCCAAGACATGTTTTCATTTTGAAGCAAACTATTCAATAATTTCTGTCTGTTGATGTGTAAACAGTAGTGTGATTTTATTTTACTCAATTAAAATATACCCAATTGCTTCAGATATGATGGAGTGAAAATACTCAATTACTAATTCCTTATCTGGAGCCCCTGAGTTAGGTTAGGTTTTTAACAGTGAACTTTGACCCTAAATGGCGATATAAAATGTCAGTTTACTTCCATCAACAACGATCCTTAGAGGTTTGTGTATCGATTCCAATAACCCAACTTATCTGGCTGTCACACAGGAAAAAAGTCTCCCTGTGTGACAGCCAGAAAAGTTTGGTTAGGTTTTGAACAGTGAGCTTTGACCCTAAATGGCGATATGAAATGTCAGTTTACCTCTGTCTGTAACGCCAGATAAGGAATTGGTAATTGAGTATTGTCACTATCATTTTTGAAGCAATTGAGTATTTCAACATTTTAATTTTGTAAAATATAATCGCACTACTGTTTACACATCAACAGACAGCAATTATTGAATAGTTTGCTTCGAAATGAAAACAAGGAGACAATTCTAATGGAATGAAAACACGTCTTGGCATTTCTTTAGAATTGTCTCCAAGGAGACAATTCTAATGGAATACCAAGATGTGTTTTCATGGAAAATAAGAACAATATGCTATATTTGTGGTCTGTTTATCATTTTCTGCAGCATGATAAAGGTACGATACCACAATTTTTTGCTTTTTGATACTCGCTGCTTCTGATTTCAATTGGGTTTTTGGCAATTTTAATAGGGTATTTAAGCAAATACGCTTATCTGGAGTCTGAACTCACTAGAGGTATGTGCCGGGTTCCAATAACCCAAATTTTCTGGCTGTGATTAAGGGCCACTTCCCTGTGTCTCATTGTTAGCGATATTTGTTTTGCGTTTGTTCCTCCTTGACTTGCAGTTACATTTGTATAAAATGTTTTGAACATGTTATAAATAAATTTTTAAAAATAATTAACAACATTTACGATATTTACGTACATAATGCCGAAAGTTGACTATTAATGTATTTTAAATTTTGTCAATTTTCAATGCCATTTACAGAAACTATCGCAGTGTGTAAATATTTTCATGAAAAATCACACTTGTTCTTAGGTACAAAATCACATGACTTGTCTCAAATGTGGTTGGTTCAGCCTGTTGCTGGATTCAGCCAATCAAATTGGTTGGATTCATCTATTTATTGAGTAGCTAGCAGTGCATTGACCGAAATGCACACTGACCGATAACAAATTGCTGTCTCAAGTATTTACATAATGTATGTTGGTCAATCAAAATATAAAACTACTTTCACTGTCATTCCTTTCTTCATTGGCTACCTGATGTCGGGAATTAAGCCTGCCATTTCTGGAAGGGGCCCTTTTCAACCATTTTGAGAGAAATCGCACTAAATTGGGAATTTTCCATCTCAAATTTTTCGGTTACACCATTTCATGTCAAGTATAAACTGTCCTACAAGTAGAAAAAAATATGATTACATGTATTTTTATTATTTCTCATCAAAGGTATATGTTGTTACCACTCATTTGAACCGTCTCGACGAGACGATTCAAATGAGTGGTAACAACATATACTTTAATTGAGAAATGAAGCAAATAGAAAAGAAAATGTTGGTAAATTTTGATACCTGATTTTTTGTCTAGCCCGCGAAAGACTAAGGTTTTGCTTTTCCGTCGGCGTCGTCATTTTTGTTTGTGTTACGGTCATTACTTCAACACCTTATCAGCTACAGTCATCAAACTTTATACATACCTTTACTATGATATGTAGATGAATATAGGACTATTCTCGGGGTCAAGGCCCCAGGGTCAAGGTCAAGGCGGAACAAGGCGAGACATTTGATTCCGCAGAATTCTTGTTTCAATTGGGAATGTTTTCAGAGTATGGGAAGAAAAAACGGTCCCCAGCATTGGAGAAGGAGATGGAATTCGGCCCTTGTGTGTATGGTAAATTAATCCCTGGATGTCGTATCACAAATTATTAACCGATGATATTTTTAACATATTTCTTGTATTCTGTTTTTAGCAAGCCCGAGTTGAGAAACTGGACCTGAAATGTCAACTGGATGCTCTCCGGATGGAAACCAGTGGCCATAACAAGAAAGGCAACTCTATATTCTCTGAGGTAACTAAAATCATTGTGCAAGAGTTATCTACCTTCCACTGTGTGGCAATATAAAATAGTTTGGTACCAGTCCACCAAAATTTGAGACTTTTTTAGCAATTCTTGGCCGAGCGAGCACTTCAGCAAGTTTTTTTCTCAGATATCCTCTTCATATATTCACAGAGGCTGTTTGCTGTATACACCTGTAAGTCTGTCATATTATATGTCAAGAAACTTCAGTAGCTACACAAGTCAAATTGGCATACAGCTAAGAGCATTTATAATGTGTAAAAGTTAGCATGTGGTGGTCAATTTCTGCACTTATTTCGTCATGGCCGCTGGACTAAAGGCGCCAGAAAGCTATGTGACATTCAGAGTTTGCACTAACAAATAATGTGTGAATCAATTCTACATGTATACCTGCCCACACTGATCATAGTCTGTACTGGTACCGAGTGTTTTGTTTTTGAGCTACAAACCTGTTTCAGACTTAAAATTGCGCCCCAAACAGCAAACACACATTTCGAGCGGAAGATGCGTACAAGTTGAATCTGAATATGCTCACTGAATGGACCAGATCATAGTTTAGCACATAATTTACAAATACTTGCTTTTGTCAGCTGAAAATAGCATAGGATGCTGAGTATTTAATTTTAAGTCACATTCAATCACCACAGACAGGCAGTTTTGGAATATTCAGTAAAACGCCTAAACTACGAAGCCTTTTTTCAAGTGGACTGGTACCTTAAGTACTTTTTATCATAAAATTGCATACATTAATATGCTTTTCACAGATTGTATTCAGTTTGAAGCAAAACTATGCAAAAACTATATCGTCTGGAGAAATATCAGACACACAGCGGTCATTTTCATTCGAGACACTTGAGCAGCCGAAATGACTCCTTATTGCATTTTCTCCGATCTGCGACTCCTTGTAAACAGGGATCAGTGCAGCAGTCCAGCCCAATAGCAGCAATTCTACTGGACAGTTAGTGGTGATTTACTCTGTACAGCACTCGCTCGACTCGGACGACAAGATTTCCCGGGGGTCGAAATGCAATTCTAGGCTCCAGCTTCACACCGAGTTCCGCTTGTTGGTTAACTGCAATGAACAAAATAGATATGCGTGTTGGTTTTTAGCAAGAAAAAGGTTAGAAAACTATGAAACTAAGCCTTTTTCAAGTGGACTGGTACCTTAATTCAGCCCTAGCTGGAATCTTGCGACCATAGCAAGAAAGGCAACTCTATATGCTCTGAGGTAACTACAATAGCAGGTGCATAGAGTTATCTACCTTCCATTGTCTGTCAATAACATAGATTTCCTTATTAATGAGGGATGGATTGTGGCCTAGGGATTGGAACACCTGTAGCCTATTTCACCAACGTTGCAAAGTATACTTATCTAGCAAAGTATATACTTTGAGGGAGAAATTTTCAATTTGAGGATAAATTTATTAATTTTTAGCCATTTTCTTTTTTTTTTGGAAAAAAAACCCAGACTATTGGATTGGCGAAAGCCGGGTGGGCGGCGGGCGGCGTCCACAATCAATGTTAAGTTTTCGTGTTTGAGTCCATTTCTTTGTTACTGTACCACCTAGGACCACCAAACTTTCACAGCTTCATAATCAATGGGTGCCCACCACATATCACTATCCAACATGTTACCTTTTTTGAACTTGACCCATTTTTTCCGCGCACTCGACTTAGCCATTTTCAATGTTAACTTTTCGCGTTTACAATGTTAAGTTTTCGTGTTTAAGTCCAGTTCTTTGGTACTGTACCACCTAGGACCACCAAACTTTCACAGCTTCATAACCAAGGGGTGCCCACCACATACAACTATCCAACATGTGACCATTTTTATTTTTACCTTCACCTATTATTTCTGCGTAATTGACTTAGCCATTTTCAACGTTAACTTTTTAACGTACGTCTGGTTAAAGTTTTTTGGTTAAAAGTTTTTCGTTATACTATATCTCTGCAACTGCTTCGCCCATTACGTTGAAACTTCACATGGGTGTTTATCATCATCCATATTCTCATTCTACCCCCCAACAAAATAAATGATTACTCCCTCAAAGTATACTTTGCTAGATAAGTATACTTTGCAATTTTGATGAAATCGGCTACTGACTTCCAAACCGGAGTTTGTAGGTTCAAACCTCGCCTTAGGCATCAAAAATACTTTCATAGTACATGTATTTCCATCCCACTGGTCTGTCGGATGAGACTTTAAACTGTGGTCCCGTCTCTATATGACCCTAGCTGTTTGTTGGACGTTAAACCCATTCACTTTCACTTTTCCTTATTAATGGTAGCGAGCCTAATGTGGCTAAATTATATTAGATCACATGATCAAAATTGTACCATTTTGGAGGGGACGGGTGAGCTTATAGAGGCGTTTTTCAGAGCTTCAGATAAGTTTTGTATCTGAAGTGTATTATCAGATTTCAAATTCAATGCATATTTTACTTTTACGATGGGTAATTTATTGAGTTCATCCTTACCGGAATTCTGAATGGAGACCTGTAGCCTATTTCATCAACATTGCAAAGTATACTTTACTAGCAAAGTATACTTTGAGGGAGTAATCATTTATTTTTCCTGAAATGCATTATTTCATATAGAACTAACAAATGCATATATTTCATGATTAAAAGTATGCAGAATTATTATACTGAATTTATTACATTATCACAGCCATTAAATGGCTGTGATAATGTAATAAATTCAGTATAATAAAAATTAATAAATTTTTCAAAAAATTGAAAATTTCTCCCTCAAAGTATACTTTGCTAGTAAAGTATACTTTGCAATGTTGATGAAATAGGCTACTGGTTTGGCCCTCACATACGTCTTTGGCATTTTGTATGTGACAGTTGAATCAGGTTATACCCCTTATGTGAGTATTACGATTATTCGGTGCCAAGTGACTTTGGTGTGGTATGGACCTGTCACCAGGTCAGGTTATTCTAATTTTAGGGCTGAATATATTTTTTCTCGATGTAAATATCCGTTGGGATTTTCCCCCCAATGCAGCAGGTTAAAACTGGATCGAACGCGTTTGCCCGGCCTTACATGGCCTTAGCTGTTGATAGGCCGTTAAGCACCAATAAACAAACAAACTTTTACAAATGTATTATTGATTTTCTTCCTTTAATATTAAATAATGATAACAATATATAACAAAGTTTAAAAATTTACTTATTTGAGCTGCAAAAAAGCAAACACTTTTTGCAGCTCAACTATTTAAAGTAAATTTTCAACTTTATTACAGTATTTCCGCTACACAAATTGATGCGTATTTTCACATTGCTGTGAGTATTTTGTACTCCCACTGATAATCAATGCATATTCAGCTAAAATAAGTGTGTAAAATGCTCCAATAAGCATCTTATCTGGAGTTCTTGTTTTTGCCTTGCCATTGTCTCCCAATACCAAGGTGTATGATCATGTGGTACTAACAACAACAACAAGTACTGAAACTTCCAGAATCCATCTGATTCAAAGTACGTATTCTTTTATATTGTCTTTATTACGTAACAGATTTTGATGAAATATGGCGCATAAAACGCGTCTTGTTAAGCTGCATTTGGTGGTCTGTATTTTCGCCCAAACTTCTGTCGTTTTGCGAAGAATCGATTTCCGTGTCGCAGAAATCAATTCTTTGCAAGAATGACATAAGTCTGTGCCAAACTCCCTGGACCACCAAATACAACTCATGAAGACGCGTTTGCTGCGCCATATTTCATCAAAATCCGTTGCATATTAAGGAAAATATCTAATAATACTTACTTTGGATTGGGCGACGTTGTTGTTGTTGTAACCACGTGATCACGCACCTTGAATACACTGTTGAACCATGTAATTTGCCCTGATCTATCAATCAATCTTTGTAGCTGGACGACCGTCGTATAGTAGCCGAGAAGAATCTTATCTCGCTCAAAGTTGCCGTGGAAACACTGAAGGAGAAATACAATGTTGAGAAACAACAGAACCACAAATACAAGGTACATGTACAGAGATGAATTTCATAATTGCATAAAATGGGCTTTCACAGTTTAATAACAGAGTATAATTCCAGCACAAAAATATTTACACAATTCCCTAACATTTGATTGGCCCGTAGCAAGTCTCTGTCCAAAATTTATATCCCAGTAAACTCACACGCCAAACTACTTTCCGTAACCGTGAGGCGCAGTTGAAAGAATTCTTAAGAAAACGGAAAATAAACTCATTTTCTTATATAAGGAATTATAAGGAATGAATGGCCTTTTTGTGGAATATATCGGGGATATAAACTTGGAAAAGTCGCGGGAATACTGGACGAGGCTTTCCGGCCTTCGTCCAGTATTCCCACGACTTTTCCAAGTTTATACCCCGATAAATTCCACAAAAAGGCCATTCATTCCTATAATAATAAAAATCATAATACACTCGTGTAATAAATATGCAAATGAGCCCGCCACAGAAAACATGTGATCAATGCAGCTTCATATTATGATGATGTGCTTATGCAATAAGTAGAATCTAACATTTGTGTTGATTTACTATGATATTTATTAAATTTGTTGACTGATTTCATAAGAAACTCGGCATAGCCTTACCAATGTCTGTTAATTCTTTTATTTCAAAATACTTTAATATTGTGCTTCACGGCAAGCAGCTTAATTGGCTGAGTCTGAGCTGTGCTAAAGCTCAGGCTCAGCCAGTCAAGCTACTTGAATTTGGAATTATGATTGCCAATAGATGTTCAGAAATATTGACATCTGGGCAAAATTAGCGCAGTAATACAGGCAGTTGTGTACTAACTCGTGCCTGCAGTCTGAAAAGGATTTTCTATCGGGTAACAAGCTTTGTAATGGCCGAACATGTACAGACCGATAACATAATGTCCTATCAGGCATTGTCCTGATACAAATATCCTGGTTATGATGAATTGAAAACGGACGTTTCATTGGTTGAATCGCATCACATGACGTTACTGAATGACTTTGATGTAATGAAGCAACGTAAACAAGTCCGCATTCTGTTCAACGATAACTATTATAAGATTCGACCAGACCAATGCCGTAGGCTGTAGGTTCAAACAGTTTCTGAGTGCCACCGCAAACGTTTAGACGTGGCTGGACATGGTCGTACATTCTCGTTACATTTCTGCCAGAAATCTCATGCAATTTGAGCACATATGCAGTACTGTCGGTACTTGGATAACCTGTTTCATTCAAACAGCTGATTTCGGGGGGCTGCAGTACACGTCGCGTGATGCGGCCGCATCAAATTCAAAATTTCAGTTCAACCATTGTCAACTGGTCTGATAATGTAATGGCACAATCTGGTAACGTCGTGTGACACATGGATTACGTAGGTGTTGGCTTGGCCCTGAATGAGCATTGTATACAGCCATGGTCAAACAGCACACGCTGTACGTTTGAACACTGCTGTTAGCGGCGTCAAACAATGACAGTCATGTAACAATTAAGATTTGAGCTTAGGCTAATACAAAATGTCAGTTGATATCAAGTATAACTGTATAATTCCAGCACAATAATATTTACACAATTCCCTAACATTTATCCAAAATTTATATCCCATTAAACTCCCACACAAACTACTTTCCGTAACCGTGAGGCGCAGGTAAAATAATTCTTAAGAAAACGGAAAATAAACACATTTTCTTGATGAATTTATTTCAAATGCTGGAATTATAAGGAATGATTGGCCTTTTTGTGGAATTTATCGGGGATATAAACTTGGAAAAGTCGCGGGAATACTGGACGAGGCCTTCCGGCCTTCGTCCAGTATTCCCGCGACTTTTCCAAGTTTATACACCGATAAATTCCACAAAAATGCCATTCATTCCTCTAATATCAGGCTCGGAAACAATAGGAATTCCGAGGTGAGCCTCGGAATTCCTACGCCTCCCTATTGATCAAACAACCAAGCTACTGTATTACCTTACAGAGCTATTACTAAATGTGTAGATGGGTGGAGTGAAACTGACACGACTCGAGGTCGAACTCTCCCTGGCTCATCAGGAGATACATCAACCAATCTATCAACCAATCTACTTACTTATCTGGAGCTCTGTACTACAGCAGGGATTCCGCTGGCGATCGGCACTTTCGCAATTGGCGATAAAAATAAACAATTGGCGATAAAAAATTATAATTTTCGAAAAAAAAAAAAAATTGTAATTTTTTATCCCCAATTTTTTGAAGTGGCGATTTTTTTATTTTCCCCAGCGGAATCCCTGCTACAGATGTGTACGGGACGGGTAAATAGTGAGACTGTCGAACTACTGCATGTCAAACTACCCCTGGCTCATCAGGAAATCCCTTAATCAACCAACCGATCAATCAACCAAGCTACTGTATTATATTACAGAGACATATCTCCCAGCTATTACTAGAGATGTGTACGGGACGGGTGAATAGTGAGACTGTCGAACTACTGGAGGTCAAACTCTCCTTGACTCATCAGGAAATCCCTTAATCAACCAATCAACCAACCAATCAATCAACCAAGCTACTGTATTATATTACAGAGACACATCTCCCAGCTGTTACTACAGATGTGTACAGGACGGGTGGACAGTGAGACTGTCACACGACTCGAGGCAAAATTGTCGCAAGCTCGGCAAGAAATCCGAACATTGCTTGAGGAACAAGCTCAATCGCAGGACAAACAGGTGATTATTATCTGGAGTTTTATGTAATTATCATGCTGAAATATATGAGACATCTGATAAGTTAACAAATATATTGCTTGCACACATTTCTTTATAGGATTTATCAATCAATCTCATATTTAGAAATTATGCTTGAATAAATTGTATATTGCATTTCGCTCATCCTATATCCTAAATCACAATTTCTCAATTGAAATTATCATTTAGGAGGCTGAGTGCTGTAACTTCTAGATATTGACAAGTGTTTGTATGTCTGTGACTGGAGAAATGGGGCTTATGGGATTTGTGACCAGTGTAGCTTCTGATCAAATTGCACACTCGTGTAGTCTGATAACGATCCACATGTATATTGCTTCTTGGATGGAATAGCGAACAGTGCAGATCCGGATCAGACTGTGTGTATGCACAGCCACTTATGTGGAAACTTGTTAAATGGTTACATTGCATAGAATCCTAGGAAGGTTTACTTCTAGGGAATTGAATTATCAGAAATTATGTTTATTCACCTAGCAACGTATAATATCAACCTCCTCTGGTGATTATAAATAAGTCCACTTAAAACCACAATAAGTTAAAACGACGATATATGGTCCCAGCATTCCAAGGGTTAATCAGTTAATCACATTCTTACCGGAATCCCGACTGGAGACCTGGTTTGGCTTTCAGGTACGATTTTGGCATTCTTGTATGTGAGAGTTGAATCTGGTTATACCCTTTATATTTATATGAGTAATATGATTATTACTAATCCTATTACTTTTAAGGGAAGGGGCCAAGTAACTTTTGTGTGGTATGGACCTGGCATCATAATTTCAGGGCTGAATATATTTTTTCTTGATGTAAATATTCCGTTCTGATTTTGGGATTTTCCCACAATGCAGCAGTTAAATACGGGATTGAGCCCGTTGACCTGGCCTTAAATGACCTTAGCTGTTGATAGGATGTTAAACACGAATAAACAAACAGTAATCACATCTATTACAGGAAGGCCAGATGAAGTTGTCGGACCTAGGAGAGAAAGCGGTGGACCAGGATTATGTACAGTACCTAGTTACACTGATTGATGGAAAGGAGTAAGTGCAGTGATACCTCTCTAAACCGGACACCCTGGGAGGTCCCCAGGGTGTCCGGCTTAGATAGGTTTCACTGTAAATCACACATTTTATCATTGTCTCGCCCGCGAAAGCGGAAAGCGAGACTAAGGTTTTGCTTTTCCGGAGTCGGAGTCATCATCATTCAATGTTAAGTTTTCGTGTTATGGTCATTACTTCAACACCTTATCAGCTACAGTCATCAAACTTTATACATACCTTTACTATGATATGTACATGAATATAGGACTATTCTCGGGGCCCCAGGGTCAAGGTCAAGGCCCCAGGGTCAAGGTCAAGGCAGAACAAGGCGAGACATTTGATTCTGCGGAATTCTTGTCTAAAAAATATTTAAATGTAATTACTTTTTCAGTATTAAAACAAAAAAGTCACCCTCCACAACATTTTTAGTTGATAAAATCAATATTTGCCAGAGATCAAATGTTCTGATATTAATTTTGTAGAGCAGAATTAAAAGCAAGTCTAGTTTGAGTAGTTTACATAATTATGCCCGTGGGCTGCGAGTCTGTGTCCGTGGACCCAGTTAAGAAGTTGGTTGGAGTTTGATCTGCCAATCTACCACAAGGCGCATTTGTGTTCGGACAGGCCACATTTTCTTGTTTGTATCTGGTTGTTGATGACAGAATGTGACCATGAAAAATGTAAGAGGTTTACGTTAGGACACTTACTTATATGTGAATATGACTGGAGAAATGGGGCTTATCGGTTCTACAACCAGTGTAGATCCAGATCAGCCTGTCTGATCAGGATCTGCACTGTTCGCGATTCCATCAATGCAACGCCTGTTATGCGTCTTACAAATAATGTCGACAGTTATCAGGGTAGAGGAGTGTGCTATTTGATCAGGAACTACACTGGTCACAAATCCCATAAGCCCAATTTCTCCAGTCACAGCCACATGTAATGTTTATCCGTTTTTACTCAGGAAGGAACTCCAGAAGCTGAAACAAGACCTGAACTTCAAGACGTTACAACACCTGGACGAGAAAAGCCGCACGTCAACGATGGACAGCAAGATTAACCAACTGGAGGGAGAGAAAGACAAACTGAGGAGCCAAAACATGAAACTGGCCCTTCGCTTGGAGGAACTCCGTCTCAAATATGACCCAGGTATAAATAGATTTTCAAACTAGTCCCTTTATGAAATCAAAGGACTGAAAGTCCTGAAATCCTTCGCAGTACGTGCTTGTGGAGGACACATATACTAATTTCAGACTAGTCCCTTTATGAAATAATGGTGTTTTTGTTCTCAAAAATGTGAAAAGTACTTACAAAAATGGCAGATCCTGATGAGACGGCTTGTCACAAGCTTTTTGCAGCTCAAATAATTGAATTTTTAAATTTGTTTATTTTTCATCATTTGTTCTCTATTTAATATTAAGGAAGAAAATCAATAATACATTTGTGAAAGTAAAATATGCATTGAATTTGAAATCTGGTGGTAAAATACTCTTTAGATACAAAACTTATCTGGAGAACTGTAGATAGATACTATTAGACATGGGATTGGGATATAATCCTTTTCAAGGTGTATAATCACGTGGTACTAACAACAACAACAAGTACCGATTCAAAGTACGTATTCTTTTATAGTTTCCTTATTACGTAAAGGATATTGATAAAATATGGCGCATCAAACGTGTCTTGTTAAGCTGCATTTGGTGGTCTTTGTATTTTCGCCCAAACTTCTGTCGTTTTTGCGAAGAATCGAGACACGGAAATCGATTCTTCGCAAAAATGACATATGTCTGTGCCAAACTCCCGGGACCACCAAATGCAGCTCATGATGACGCGTTTGCTGCGCCATATTTCATCAAAATCTGTTGCATATTAAGGAAAATATCAAATAATACTTACTTTGGAGTGTGCGACGTTGTTATTGTTGTAACCACGTGATCATGCACCTTGCTTTTGCTGATGATAGTATGGGCACTTCAGTGACTAAATGGTCAATATCGTAGACCCTGATCACACTTCGCCTTAACCCTTAGACCGCTATCTTATTTTTTTGTCGTCTGCTGTTTATTTTCTATTTTCCATTTTTATCATCAAAAACATGCTTTGACAGCACTTTAGAATAATTTACAACATGTTTTGACAGCACTTCAGAATCATTTCCAATGGAAAAGATTCTGAAGTGCTGTCCAACCATGTTTTTTGTCGAGCCCGCTTGCGGAAAGCAAGACATAATGATCACAATGACGTCCGGGTGTCCGTCCGTCCGTCCGTCCGTCCGCTCTTACGAGAGCTACACTGTGGGGTGATTTTTAGGTCATATTGTACATAGTGGGGTGTTTTTTTGTTGTGGGTTGCACCCCACAATGACATCTTTCTAAATGAGTTTAAACGGTTATTCTGGGGTGCAGGTGATTTTTGGCGACCGCACCCCATAAAGACTATGGACACGACGGACACTTTTATTGTCTATGACTCGGACACGTTGTAGTACTGAACGTGTGCAACCCACAGTGCAATTTTGCACACCGCAATGAATATTTGTGCACCCCTAAGTTCATGCACCCCGTAATGTAGCTCTCGTGTGTACGTCCATCCGAAATCTGCGTTAAAGTTTTTAAATACCTTATATCTCTGCAGTCCTAAGTCACATTGACTTGAAACTTCATATGCTTATTAGTCATGATCCATATATTCATGCTGTATCCCACTCATGTGGCCCCTGTGGCCAAGGTCAAGGTGAAATGACTTAGAAGTTTGCGTTCCGAAATCTGCGTTAAAGTTTTTAAATACCTTATATCTCTGCAGTCCTAAGTCACATTGACTTGAAACTTCATATGCTTATTAGTCATCATCCATATATTCATTCTGTGTCCCACTCATGCGGCCCCTGTGCCCCTATGTCAAGGTCAAATGACTTAGAAGTTTGCGTTAAAGTTTCTGTCAAAATTGCGTTAAATGTTTTCACATACCTACTATCTCTGTAACCGTAAGTCAGATTTACTTGAAACTTTGTATGCTTATTGGGCATCAAACTTCAAATAAATATACTCTGAGACCATCAAATGCCTCGGTGGGCTCGACATGCAGGCCGCGGCCATCCTCGTATTGAGAAATAAGGCAAGATATTTTAAAAGCATCAGCAGACGACAATTGTTGTGAGTAGTGGTCTAAGGGTTAATAGGTACAATTAGGTGGCCACATGCAGGGATTTTCCGCTGGGGAAAATCAAAAAATCACAACATCAAAAAAATAATTTTATAAATCGAAAATTATCGCCAACTGTTTATTTTTATCGCCAATTGCGAATGTTGCGATCGCCAGCGGAATCCCTGCACATGACAGCATATGCAAAAGTTTAGAAAGGATTGCAATATTGTAAATACTGGTCAATGTTCAGCTTTTTATGTACACCAAAAATAAAACGTTCTTCATGTAATATTTCCTAGATTTAATGTGTGTAATAGCCAAAAAGTTTGTTGGCAGCAAAACATGGAACAGACAGTAGTTGCCACTATGTCCGTCCTGTTCGAGGTTTGTGATAAGTTTTCGGTAACTACTATCTCAGTTGCCGTAAGTCAGACTGGCTTGACACTTCATATACTTCTTTGTCATCATCCATATTTTTATTTTATAGACCACGCCAGAGCTCAAGATAAGTTTTGTATCTAAAACGTATTATACCCCCATATTTCAAATTCAACACGTATTTTACAAATGTATTATTGATTTTCTTCCTTATTAAATACGGATCAAATGATAAAAAAAATATAAAACACATTTAAAAATTCACTTATTTGTGAAAATACTGTAATAAAGTTGAAATTTACTTAGTTGAGCTGCAAAAAGCAAACACTGTTTGCTTTTTGCAGCTCAACTAAGTAAATTTTCAACTTTATACATTATTTTCACTAAGCAATTTGAAAATCAATGCGTATTAAGTGCGTAAAATGCGCCAATACGCACCTTATCTGGAGCTCTGTCACGCATGTTTTTTTGGCTGCTAATCAAAGCATACTCCATACAGTGTACAATATTCAGCTGGCGTTACATTCTATCACATAATACAGGCATGAGAATCTTCAGCTGATCAGCTCATTTCAGTGGATTTTGTCATAATTTGCGTTTTCAAAATGATTCAGAATCAATCTGGTATGCTCAAATTTGATAGTTTTACAAGTGGGGTGAGGGAGTTTCAGTGGATTTTCAGATGTTTTCTGCGACAGCCATTCTCATGTCTGATAATAAAGAAGCTCTTATTTGACTTTAATTTTCTGAAGACCTGGTTTGGCCCTCACATACGTCTTTGGCATTTTGTATGTGACAGTTGAATCTGGTTATACCCCTTATGTGAGTATTGCGATTATTTGTAATCCTATTTTAGGGGAAGGGGCCAAGTAACTGGTGTGGTATAGACCTGGCACCAGGTCAGGTTATTCTAATTTCAGGGCTATATATATTTTTTTTCGATGTAAATATTCCGTTCTGATTTTGGGATTTTCCCCCCAATGCAACAGGTTAAAACGGGATTGAACCTGTTTGCCCGGCATTACATGACCTTAGATGTTGATTTCTTCACAAAAAATGGCATGTTGGGATTGCTTTAGAATCATCTCATCGAGACGATTCTAAAGCACTCCCAACTTGCCAATTTTGGCGAAGAAATAACGAAATTCTCCCCAAAGTTGATCAAATTACGCACCTTAACTGGAGCTCTGGTAATACTCTAGATTTGATGTGTTTAATAGCCAAAAATGTGTTGGCAGCAAAACGTGGAACAAACAGTAGTTGCCACTATTATCACATAATAACGGAGCTCTTAATTAACTCTTTGCATGCTGGGAAACTTGTGGGCTATAAATAGTTCAAAACTAGCGGACAAGAATTCATCATATTTTCTTGTATTTCTCTCCGTAAATATCATGAATATGTCTTGAAATTTCATTAGAATTGAGTCCTCAGGACATATTTGCAGAGAGAATTAAAACATATACTCCTAATTCGTTTGGCGGATATTTCCGCCGCTAGCATGCAAAGAGTTAACTTAAATTGGAAACTTTTTTTCCAGATTCTGTGAAAAAATCCGGAGCATTAGTTGTGAAGAAGACTGAAAAAATACCCATGGACGACACGACGGAAGTGAAAATCACCGAAACGAGACGCACTCTTGACAACAGCACAATCAACCAATCACAGACGAGCTTTCATACAAAATTACCCACAGAACCACTGACCGAATCGTCGAAAAACGTTCCTGTGAATCGGCCAAGTGCTTTACGGAAATGTTTGAAAGTGAAAACTGTTTCTATATCGAACGACGTACAAGAACATCAGATTGAACGAGAGAATGCGGAAGACAGTTTAAACAATGATAGTGTTTTCTCGGAAAGTGCTGCTGGAACAAAGTCCAAAGTCGGTCGACGAGTGACGGCTGTTAAGCATATCTCGTCAGCTGGTGTGAAATCTGGTGACGTCAATCAGTGTAAAAACCAGTGATTACATTGATGTGGGACGTTGCCTGTAGAATTTATTTAAATATTTATTCATAAAATCATGTGTCTGTGACTGAAAAAATGGCTTATGGGATTTGTGACCTGCGTAGCACCAAATCAGATTTGTGGTCACATCCTGATCTGTTAACACTTGTGTAGCCGGATAACAAATATATATTGCTTGTTAGAAACATGACGGGTGTTTCAGTGATGGAATGGCGAACAGTGCAGATCCTGATCAGACTGTGCAGATGCACAGTCTGATCTGGATCTACACTGGTCGTAAATCCCATAAGCACCATTTCTCCAGCCACGACGACAAATAAGGATTAGTGTAGCTCCTGATCAACTATCACACCCATGCAGTCAGAGACATGTGATTCCCAAGCTCAATGGTGAAGAACTGTAGGCCCTGTAGCCTATTTCACCAACATTGCAAAGTATACCTTATATCTACCAAAGTATACGTTGAGGGAGAAATTTTCAATTTAAGGATAAATTTATTTAATTTTTAGCCAGGTTTTTTGAAAAAAAATCCAGGCTATTGGATTGGCGAAAGCCGGGCGGGCAGGCGGCGGGCGGGCGGGCGGCGTCCACAATCAATGTTAAGTTTTCGTGTTTGAGTCCATTTCTTTGTTACTGTACCACCTAGGACCACCAAACTTTCACAGCTTCATAATCAAGGGGTGCCCACCACATATCACTATCCAACATGTTACTTTTTTTTAACTTGACCCATTTTTTCCGTGCAATCGACTTAGCCATTTTCAATGTTAAGTTTTCGCGTTTTCAATGTTAAGTTTTCGTGTTTAAGTCCATTTCTTTGGTACTGTACCACCTAGGACCACCAAACTTTCACAGCTTCATAACCAAGGGGTGCCTACCACATACAACTATTCAACATGTGACCATTTTTTTACCTTCGCCTATTATTTCTACGTAATTGACTTAGCCATTTTCAACGTTAACTTTTTAACGTACGTCTGGTTAAAGTTTTTTGCTTAAAACTTTTTCCTTTATACTATATCTCTGCAACTGCTTCGCCCATACCTTGAAACTTCACATGGGTGTTTATCATCATCCATATTTTCATTCTACCCCCCAACCGTGCTGCCCCTGTGCCCAATGTCAAGGTCAAATTACTTTGAATTCTTTTGTTAAAGTTTTTTTGTGTACTATATCTCTGCAACTGCTTCACCCAATACCTTGATACTTCACATGGGTGTTTATCATCATTGTCACACCTGCTTGCGGAAAGCGCGATATCGTCGGCATTTTGGCATACGTCCGTCCGTTCGTCCGTGTGTCCGGTTAAAGTTTTTTGGTTAAAGTTTTTCCATCTACTATATCTATTTTTTTAGTGTCCATGCCTCGCCTCAAGGCGTGACATGCAGGCCACGGCCATCTAGTCTACAAAAAGTGGGTATAATTATGTTATCCAAGTGTCTATGCTTGGAAAAAACCTGGCCTTCGTGGCTTTGCCTCGTTTCTTGTTATTATACTGAATTTATTACATTATCACAGCCATTTTGGCTGTGATAATGTAATAAATTGAGTATAATAATTCTGCTTACTTTTAATCATCAAATATATGCAGTTGTTAGTTCTATATGACATAATGCATTTCAGGAAGAATAAATGATTACTCTCTCAAAGTATACTTGCTAGATATAAAGCATACTTTGCAATTTTGATGAAATCGGCTACTGATAAGGCGTGCTCATAAAACAATTGGTCTTATTTCCAATATTTTCAACAATTTCTGCTAAACCACTATATATATTAAAATTTTCCTAGATGTACTAACAGTTACAAAATTACAGATTTTGTATGTGTTACTGGGCATTCATTTTTCAATAAAATATGCCTTTGAAAAAGATAGCTTACCGTATATGCTTTCAAGATACAATATATCTAGACTATTTAATTTAGTACTATGCTGCATTTTTTAGCCGTTCGTCTTTTTTCTTCAAAAATATCCCGGCTATTGGATTGGCGGTGGTGGTGTCCACAATGTTAAGTTTTTGTGTTTTGTCCATTTCTGTTACTGTACCACCTAGAACCACCATACTTGCACAACTTAATAACCAATGGACATTGACCTATTTTTTCTGCGTAATCATATTGGCCGTTTTCAACGTTAAGTTTTCGTGTTTAGATCCATTTCTCTGTTACTGTACCACCTAGAACCACCATACTTGCACAACTTCATAACCACCAGGTGCCCACTACATACCACTATCCAACATTCTTTTTTTACCTTGATTTATTTTTTCTGTGTAATCGACTTAACCATTTTCAATATTAAGTTTTAGAGTTTAAATCTGTTTCTCACTTACTATACCACCTAGAACCACCATACTTGCTCAACTTCATAACCAAGTGGTGGACCTAGAACCACCATACTTGCTCAACTTCATAACCAAGTGGTGGTCACCACTTGGTTATGAAGTTGAGCAAGTATGGTGGTTCTAGGTGGTATAGTAAGTGAGAAACAGATTTAAACCACTAAGTAACATGTGACCTTTTTTGACCTTGACCTATTTGTTTTGTGTAATCGAATTAGCCATTTTCAATGTTTAACGTTCGTGTTTAGGTCTATTTCTCTGTTACTGTACCACCTAGAACCAACATACTTGCACAACTTCATAACCAATGGGTGCCAACCACATACCACTATCCAACATGTGGCCTTATTTTTACCTTCACCTATTTTTCTGCACACTCAACTTAGCTATTTTCAATGTTAAATTTTATCGTTTAAATCTGTTTCTCACTTACTTTATCACCGAGAACCACTTGCACAACTTCATAACCAGCGGATGCCTACCACATACCACTATCCAACATGTGACATTTTTTTTACCTTGACCTATCTTTTCCACGTAATTGACTTAGCCATTTTCAACATTATGATTTCGCCTTTAGATCCGTTTTTATACGCCCGTTTGAAAAAACGGAACGTATTATGTATTCATCTTGTACGGGCGGGCGGGCACAGCTTGTCCAAGCAATAACTCGAGTTCTACTTCACCGATCGAAACCAAATTCGGTATACATGTTTATCATGGCAAGACAAAGAAGCCTATTGATTTTGAAAAATTTCAAAATTTCCGACACTTATCTCCCCTTGGCAGCTATTTTTAGCTTGACTATTCGAAGAATAAGTAGAGCTTATGTTGTCACCCCGGCGTCGGCGTCACCGTCACGCCTTGTTTAAGGTTTTTAGTCAAGTTTGTATATGGAATACTACTGGCCCTACACCCACCATACTTGGACAACTTCATCTCCTAGTGATGTACATCAATAACCCCTGATCTATATTTGACCTTGACCTACATTTCCTCTTGAATTACTTGGTTAATTCCCCTTGGTTAAGGTTTTTAGTCAACCTTGGTTACGGTTTTTAGTCAAGCTTGTATATGCAATACTACTGGCCCTACACCCACCATACTTGGACAACTTCATCTCCTAGTGATGCACATCAATAACCCCTCATCTATATTTGACCTTGACCTACATTTCCTCTTGAATTACTTACTTAATTCCCCTTGGTTAAGGTTTTTAGTCAACCTTGGTTAAGGTTTTTTTTCAACAAGCTTGTACATTGAATACTATTGTGCATCCAGACACCATACTTCGACAACCTTTTCTCATAGGTATGTACATCAATAACCCCTGATCTATATTTGACCTTGACCTACATTTCCTCTTCAATTACTTACTTAATTCCTTTTGGTTAAGGTTTTTAGTCAACCTTCTATATGCAATACTACTGGCCCTACACCCACCATACTTGGACAACTTCATCTCCTAGTGATGTACATCAACAACCCCTGATCTATATTTGACCTTGACCTACATTTCCTCTTGAGTTACTTACTTAATTCCCCTTGGTTAACGTTTTTAGTCAAGCTTGTTGATGGAATACTCCTGGCCCTACACCAACCATACTTGGACAACTTCATCTCCTAGTGATGTACATCAACAACCCCTGACCTATATTTGACCTTGACCTACATTTAACCTTGAATTACTGACTTAATTCCCCTTGGTTAAGGTTTTTACTCGACCTTGGTTAAGCTTTTTACTCAAGCTTGACATGGAATACTATTGTGATACGACACCATACTCAACCTTTTCATGTATGTACATCAATAACCCCTGATCTATATTTACCTTGACCTACATTTCCTCTTGAATTATTACTTAATTCTGGTTAAGGTTTTTAGTCAGCTTGTAGATGGAATACTCAGCCCTACACCACCTACTTGGACAACTTATCTCAGTGATGTACTCAACAACCCCAGCCTATGACCTTGACCTACATTTAACCCCTAAATTCTTACTTAATTCCCCTTGGTTAAGGTACTCACCTTGGTTATTTGGTTTTTAGTCAAGCTTGTAGATGGAATACTATTGTGCATACGACCTACTTGGATAACATTTCTCAGAGGGATGTACTCAATAACTGACCTTTATTTTACTCACCTACATTTAACCTTGAATTACTTGTTAATGTAGTCAAGCTTGTATATGGAATACTCTGGGACCTGTATTTGACCTTGACCTACTTTTATCCTTGGATACTTGACTCTTGGTTACGGTTTTTATCTCAGCTGTATAGAATATCCTGGGCTACAGCAACCCCATACTTGGACTTTATCTCCTAGTGATGTACATCATAACCTGACTATATCTTGCATTGACTTACTTTAACTTGAATTATGACTTAATTCCCCTTGGTTAAGGTTTTTACTCGACCTTGGTTAAGCTTTTTACTCAAGCTTGTACATGGAATACTATTGTGCATACAGACACCATACTTGGACAACTTTTCTCTGGTGTGATACATCAATAACTGATCTATATTTGACCTTGACCTACATCTCAATGAATTACTTACTTAATTCTCTTTGGTTAAGGTTTTGTCAATTTGCTTGTAGAGGAATACTCATGGCCTACACCAACCATACTTGGACAACTTCATCTCTATGATGTACATCAACAACCCCGACTATATGACCTTGACTACATTTAACTTAAATTACTTACTTAATTCCCCTTGGTTAGGTTTTTACTCAACCTTGGTAAGGTTTAGTCAGCTTGTGATGGAATACTATTGTGCTACGACACCATACTTGGATACTATTTCATAGGGATGTATCAATAACCCCTGGACCTTTATTTTACCTCCACCTACATTTAACCTTGAATTTTTACTTGCTTAATGTTTAGTCTAAGCTTGTATAGAATATTCTGGGACCTGTATGACCTTGACCTACTTTTATCCTTGGTTACTAGTTCTCCCCTTGGTTACGTTTTTACTCAAGCTTGTATATGGAATACTCCTGGGCCTACAGAACCTACTTGGAAAACTTTATCTCCTAGTGATGTACATCAATAACCCCTGACCTATATCTGACATTGACTTACATTTAACCTTGAATTACTTACTTAATTTCCATTGGTTAATGTTTTTAGTCAACCTTGGTTAAGGTTTTTATGCAGGCCGCAGCCACCTTCTTTGTCAAGCTATGTGTACATCGACAACCCTCGTAGTCGAGCTATGCTGTTCTCCTACAGCTCTTGTTAATTTTTGCACTCTGTATCATTGTCCACGCAATAACTCAAGTTCTACTTGACCGATCATAACCAAATTTGGTATACATGTTTATCACGGCAAAACGAAGAAGCCTATTGATTTTAATTTTTTTAGATGACTTATCTCCCCTTGGCGGCTATTTTTAATTTTCGGACTCCGTATCCTTGTCCACTCAATAAGTCGAATTCTACTTGACGGATCGTAACCAATTTTGGTTTAAATGTTTATCACGTCAAGATGAGTTATCTCCCCTTGCTGACTGGCCTTGCCTGGACGGGCGTATATTGTGACCTTCGGCACTCTTGTTCACTTTCTGTACAACCTAGTACCACCATACTTGCACAACTCGATAACCAATGGGTGCCCATCACAGGCTCCAGATAAGGAATTAGTAATTGAGTATTTTCACCCATCATTTCTGAAGCAATTTGGTATTTCAAAATTTAAATTGGGTAAAATAAGATCACACTACTGTTTACGCATCAACAGACAGCAATTATTGAAAAATTTGCTTCGAAATTAAAAAATGTCTTGGCATTTCATTAGAATTGTCTCCTTGGAGACAATTCTAATGAAATACCAAGATGTGTTTTCATGGAAAATAAGAAAAATATGCTATATTTGTGGTCTGTTTATTGTTTTCTGCTGCATGATAAATGTACCACAAAATGGTAATTGCTTTTTGATACTCGCTACTTCTGATTTCAATTGGGTTTTTGGCAATTTTAATTGGGTATTTAAGCAAATACGCAGCTTATCTGGAGCTCTGCCATCACATACCACTATCCATCATCTGACCTTGTTTTTACCTTTACATAATTGTTTTTGCGTAATCGACTTTCAATGTTAACTTGAACAACGCTCATCTGACAGCATAGATGTTCACTCGTATCTTGTACTAGTACATGTATGCCAGCAGAGCTCCAGATAATCTTTGTTTCTAAAGCGTACTATACCCCCTGATTTCAAAATCATTGCGTATTTTACTTTTACAAGTGGCATTTTGTATATGACAGTTGAATCTGGTTATACCGTACCCCTTATGTGAGTATTACGATATTCGTAATCCTATTTCAGGGGAAGGGGCCAAGTGACTTTGGTGTGGTATGGACCTGGCACCAGGTCAGGTTATTCTAATTTCAGGGCTGAATATATTTGTTCTCGATGTAAATATTCCGTTCTGATTTTGGGATTTTCCCCCAATGCAGCAGGTTAAAATGGGATCGAACCCGTTTGCCCGGCCTTACATGACCTTAGCTGTTGATAGGCCGTTAAACACTAATAAACAAACAAACAAATAAGTGGATTATTGATTTTCTTCATTACTAAATAGGGAACAAATATATCCAATTTAAACATTCACTTTGCTTTTGTTTTTTTGACAGTAGTTTCACTACTCAATTTGAAAACCAATGCGTATTTTCACATTGCTGTGAGTATTTTGTACTCTCACTTTTGATAATAAATGCGTATTCCACTAAAATAATTGCGTAAAATACGTGAATACGCACCTTATCTCATAATCTGGAGCTCAGTGCCAGCCTGCAACTGCATGTAGATTTTCTCATACTTATTTTGCCTTCTTATGCCACGGACAGTTGTCACTTTCAATTGTGGTCATAATAACGTGAATTGCCAATTATCTGTTATCCAATTGTCTATTCCTTGAAGAAAACCCGGCCTTCGTGGCTTTGCCTCGTCTCTTGTTTTTATTTTACCTCATTGCAATTTCTAGGCATGGCATTGGTCAATTTCATATCACATGATACAAATATTCTATCATTTCGCCCGCTTCACAACGCAGCGGGCAATATTAGAGGGGAATATTACAATATTACCCTCGCATCCCGAAGCGTAATTATGTAAACAGCCGATTTATGGTTGAACCACCTCGGCGTTTATCTACAATGGAAATTGAAAGGACATTACAACAGACAATGGGCTGGTACCATTGTGACATTCCTGTTTTTTTAATATTCCAAATATTCCAATAGAAACCTGATACCAGCCCAGTATTCGTAAACAATATGGCATATTATCCCGTCAACACGGTGGTGCATATGTGCCGTGAAACACGGTGCCATGAAACATTTTTGATATCCTGTCACTACGACCTAATCACTGCGTATGAATATGTGCGGTGGCTGGGGTTATTTATTTTTGCATTTTAAAGCAATTTGTAGGTGTTGACGGGATAAATAGAATAGTAGGTTAGTGCCGTGAATGGGAAAAAATATCTAGCGTGGCACGGAAACGGGATGTGCTCGGCAGAGCCTCGCCTATCCCGTTTCCTAAGCCTTGCCAGATATTTTTTCCCATTCACTAACCTACTATTCTCAATTTCTCCAGCCTACAAGCATTTTGCTTCTGTTGATGTATCTGAAGTAGCGACTAATCATATTCATGTTAAATATTCGGTATAATAAATTAAATACCGCCCTTGGTTGAGAGGAATATTGTGGATTAGCTCCCCTCGAAAACAATATCTATCGCCGACCGGAGACCTGGTTTGACCCTCAGAGTAATACTACCGGTTTTACTTTCAGGGGAAGGGGCCAAGTGACGTGTGGTATGGAACTGGCACCAGGTCTGGTTATTCTAATTTCAGGAACATGTTGTTCATTTATATTGTTCTTCATATTAATATTTTTACCCTGATCATCTGATTGCCTACCACAACTAACATACTATTTTACTATTATTTTTATTATTCATCTACATAAATGATACTCTTTTGTGTTGATGGGCCGTTAAGCACCATTGCATTCATTCATTCATTCTAATTTCAGGGCTGAATATATACCGTTTATTGTCGCGCATGCTTTAGCAGAGGCGCGACTATAGTCTGCGCTTTTTCCGTCGTCGTCCGCGTCGTCGTCGTCGTCGTCCGTTTTTTTTGTAAGGCAAATGCGTTAAAGTTATTGTTTCTTCACAATATCTCTTTAACCCCTTGCCAGACTTTGATAATATTTCACATCAATGTTTGTCATGGGATGATGCTTCATTACGCACACCCCCACATCCAAATTCTGAAGGTCAAGATCATTTATTTACTTGTAATGTTCACAGGTTTTGTAACAGGAATGCGTTAAAAGTTATTGTTTTTTCACAATATCTCTTTAACCCCTTGCCACACTTTGATAATATTTCACGCGCCTGCTTTAGCAGAGGCGCGACTATAGTCGGCGCTTTTTCCGTCGTCGTCCGCGTCGTCGTCGTCGTCCGTTTTTTTTGTAAGGCAAATGCGTTAAAGTTATTGTTTCCTCACAATATCTCTTTAACCCCTTGCCAGACTTTCATAATATTTCACATCAATGTTTGTTATGGGATGATGCTTCACTACGCACATCCCCACATCCAAATTCTGAAGGTCAAGGTCATTTATTTACTTTAATGTTCACCGGTTTTGTAACAGGAATGCGTTAAAGTTATTATTTTTTCACAATATTTCTTTAACCCCTTGCCAGACGTAGATAATATTTCACATCAAAGTTCGTCTAGGGATGATGCTTCATTACGCACACCCCCACATCCAAATTCTGAAGGTTACGGTCATTTATTTACTTGTAATGTTCACCGGTTTTGTAACAGAAATGCGTTAAAGTTATTGTTTTTTCAAAATATCTCTTTAACCCCTTGCCAGACTTTGATAATATTTCATATCAATGTTTGTCTAGGGATGATGCTTCATTACGCACACCCCCACATCCAAATTCTCAAGGTCAAGGTCATTTATTTACTTTTAATGTTCACCAGTTTTGTAACAGAAATGCTTAAAAGTTATTGTTTTTTCACAATATCTCTTTAACCCCTTGCCAGACTTTGATAATATTTCACATGAATGTTTGTCTAGGGATGATGCTTCATTACGCACACCCCCACATCCAAATTCTCAAGGTCAAGGTCATTTATTTACTTGTAATGTTCACCGGTTTTGTAACAGAAATGCGTTAAAGTTATTGTTTTTCCACAATATCTCTTTAACCTCTTGCCACACTTTGATAATATTTCATAGCAATGTTCATCTAGGGATGATGCTTCATTACGCACATCCCCACATCCAAATTCTCAAGGTCAACGTCATTTATTTACTTGTAATGTTCACGGTCAAATGCCTCAGCAGGCGCGACACCGCTTCCGTGGCGGATTTCTTGTTTAACAAGGTGAACTGATTATTGTGAAATAATGCACAAGTGATTACATTATAAGACACTTATCCCAGTTTGGAACCAAGTATGTGATTTTCAAATATCAACCTGTAGCCTATTTCACCAACATTGCAAAGTATACTTTCCTAGCAAAGTCTACTTTGAGGGAGAAATTTTCAATTTTAGGATACGTGGGTGGAAGGTGGGTGCAAGCGATGAGTAATTTAACGATCGGGGTTCATCCTTACCGGAATTCCGATTGGAGACCTGGTTTGGCCCTCACATACGTCTTTGGCATTTTGTATGTGACAGTTGAATCTGGTTATACCCCTTATGTGAGTATTACGATTATTCGTAATCGTATTTTAGGGGAAGGGGCCAAGTGACTGGTATGGTATGGACCTGCCACCAGGTCAGGTTATTCTAATTTCAGGGTTGAATATATTGTTTCTCGATGTAAATATTCAGTTCTGATTTTGGAATTTTCCCCCCAATGCAGCAGGTTAAAACGGGATCGAACCCGTTTGCCCGGCCTTACATGACCTTAGCTGTTGATAGGCTGTTAAACACCAATAAACAAACAAACAAACAATTTTAGGATACATGTACATGTATTAATTTTTATTATACTGAATTTATTACATTTTAATCATCAAATATATAAGCAATCGTTAGTTCTGTATGAAATAATGCATTTCAGGAAAAATCAATGATTACTCCCTCAAAGTATACTTTGATAGATAAGTATACTTTGGTAGATAAGTATACTTTGGTAGATAAGTATACTTTGGTAGATAAGTATACTTTGCAATTTTGATGAAATCGGCTACAGATCCATGCAAGGAAACATAAATTATAAGACATTTAGCCGAGCGTTAAGGTTTTGAATGCATCAAGTATGTGACCTTGACCCTGGGCTTAGCCGGGATGATCGTGGATTTGTCACAGGGCGATAGAGAACCATTAAAGCAATGCGTGTGTGAAATATCAAGTATGTGACCTTGACCCTAGGCTTAACGAGGGAACATGAATTTGTTACATGGTGGTTCAGGACCTTTAAAGCAATGTGTGTCTGAAATATCAAGCATATCCATGCAAGGAAACAGAAATCATAAGACATTGTCGGTATAATGTCTGCTACCTTGCATTATGGATATGCTTGATATTTCGCACACCCATTGCTCTCATGATCTGATTTCATGCTGTGACAAATCCACGCTTCTCTGGACCTCTGCGTTTTCAAATGTGTTTTATTTACCTGTCAGCGGGGACATTCGTGTGCCTACAGGCTACATTTCTATTTATTTTTTTACCGTGACCTATTTTTTGTCGGGCCCGCATGCGAAAAGCGAGACATAGTGATCACAATGACGTGCGTGCGTCTGTCTGTCCGTCCGTCCGTCCGTCCGAAATCTGCGTTAAAGTTTTTGTCCCGCCTTCTTTAGCAGAAGCAGGACATAGGCATAGCTTTTCTGTCGGGGTATGAGGCGGCGGCGTCAACATTTCACGTTAAGTTTTTGCATTTAGCTCAGTTTCCAGAAAACTGTAAGGCCTACGACCTCCATACTTGGTATACATCAACACTGTGGTGCAACCATCTCACACAGAGGGAGCTCATGTGACATTGACCTTGTTTTCATGGTTCATTGACCTACTTTTCACATGCATTCAACGTTAAGTTTTTGCGTTTAGCTCTGTTTCTAAAACTTAATTCTCAGGTTAATTCATTGTAACTTCTGTTTCCCTCAATGGGATGCTTTAATATTCCATACATGCATTTGTAGCAACATCCCGCATCATTCTACAGAAAGCTCATGGTGCCCGCTAACCCCAAAGGTAAAGGTCACAGACTTAGAAATTTCCGGGTTTGGAAAACTTAACGCTCGGTTTAATTTATTACAACTTCTGTTTCCCTTGATGGAATGCTTTGGTATACATCAACACTGTGGTGTAACCATCTCACACAGAGAGAGCCCATGTGACCTTGACCTAATTTTCATGGTTTATTGACCTACATTTGACATGTATTCAATGTTATGTTTTTGCATTTAGCTCAGTTTCTGGAAAACTATAAGTCCTACGACCTCCAAACTTGGTATACATCAACACTGTGGTGTAACCATCTCACACAGAGGAGCCCATGTGACCTTGGCCTAGTTTTCATGGTTCATTGACCTACTTTTCACATGCATTCAATGTTAAGTTTTTGCGTTTGGCTATGTTTCTAAAACTTAATTCTCAGGTTAATTCATTGTAACTTCTGTTTCCCTCAATGGGATGCTTTAATATTCCATACATGCATTTGTAGCAACATCCCGCATCATTCTACAGAAAGCTCATGGTGCCCGCTAACCCCAAAGGTCAAGGTCACAGACTTAGAAATTTCCGGGTTTGGAAAACTTAACGCTCGGTTTAATTTATTACAACTTCTGTTTCCCTTGATGGAATGCTTTGGTATACATCAACACTGTGGTGTAACCATCTCACACAGAGAGAGCCCATGTGACCTTGACCTAATTTTCATGGTTTATTGACCTACATTTGACATGTATTCAATGTTATGTTTTTGCATTTAGCTCAGTTTCTGGAAAACTATAAGTCCTACGACCTCCAAACTTGGTATACATCAACACTGTGGTGTAACCATCTCACACAGAGGAGCCCATGTGACCTTGGCCTAGTTTTCATGGTTCATTGACATACTTTTCACATGCATTCAATGTTAAGTTTTTGCGTTTGGCTATGTTTCTAAAACTTAACGCTCAGGTTAATTCGTTGTAACTTCTATTTCCCTCAATGGAATGCTTTAATTTTCCATACATGCATTTGAAACAACATCTCGCATCATTCTACAGAAAGCCCATGGTGCCCGCTAACCCCAAAGGTCAAGGTCACAGGCTTAGAAAATTCCGGGTTTATAAAATTGAACGCTCGGTTTAATTTATTACAACTTCTGTTTCCCTTGATTTAATGCTTTAAACTATAGCAACATCCGGCATGATTCTACAGAAAGCCCATGGTGCCCGCTAACCCAAAGGTCAAGGTCACGGGCTTAGAAAATACTCAGTTTTGAAAACTTAACGCTTGGGTTAATTTATTGTAACTTCTGTTTCCCTTGATGGAATGTTTTAATATTTCATACATGCATTTGTAAGAACATTCCACATCATCTGCAGAATGTTCATGGTGTCCGATAACCCCAAGGTCAAGGTCACAGACTTCAAAAATGTCTAGTATAGAAATGTAGTATCGGTGCCAGGAGATACATGTCGTTGGCGGCATTCTTGTTTGTGTTTAGCTGTGTTTGTTGGAAAATAAGTGTTTTGGTTTCAGTTTGTTCAGATGCAAAAGTTGTCTGTTCGTCCGTCTGTCCATCACAAAATTAACATTGGGGTTAATCTGCAATAACTTCTGTTTCCATTGATGGAATGCTTTAATATTTCATAGGTGCATTTGTAACATCATCCTGCATCATTCTACAGAAAGCGTATTGTGCCCGCTAACGCCAAGGTCAAGGACATAGAAAATGTTTTGTTTCAAAAACTTTACACTTCATTATAACTTTTCTTTCCCTCAACATGCTCAATGGGATGCTTTAATATTTCATAGGTGTATTTTTAACAACATCTCACATCATTCTACAGAAAGCACATGGTGCTCACTAACACCAAGGTTATTACAAGCTCCTTATGTACTATCAAACTGCGCCAGGCGGGACATCTTGCTCTGCGGAGCTCTTGTTAAATACCTTCTATCTCTGCAGTCCTAAGTCACATTGACTTGAAACTTCATATGCTTATTATTCACTATCCATTTATTCATGTTGTATCCCTCATGTGGCCCCTGTGCCCAAGGCCAAGGTCAAATGACTTAGAAGTTTGCGTTAATTTTTTGTCAAAATTTGCGTTAAAGTTTTCAGATACCTACTATCTCTGTAATCGTAAGTCGAATTTGCTTGAAACTTTGTATCCTTATTGGTCATCATCCATATATTCATTATGTGTCCCACTCATGCGGCCTCTGTGCCCGAACGTCAAGGCATTGGCCCAAATGACTCGGATGTTTGCGTTATTATAAAATCTGCGTTAAAGTTTTTACATACCTTATATCTCCACAAGTGTTACTCCAATTGACTTCCAACTTCCAACTTCCAATACTTCCTTTTCATCATCCACATTTTCATTCCATAGCCTGCCCATGTGGTCCATAATATGCTTAAGGTCAAGGTCAAATGACTTTGAAATTTGTGTTAAAGTTTTTACATTTTTACATTTACCTTATAGCTCCACAACACTTACTCAGATTTTCATTCTATTGCCCACCCATGCGGCCCACATGCCCAAGGTCAAATCGCTTTAAAATTTGCGTACAAAAAGCTTGTACATACCTTATATCTCCACAACTCGTAAATCAAACTTCAAATAATTACACTCTGAGACCATCAAATGCCTCGGCGGGCTCGACATGCGGGCCGCCACCATCTGATTCCAAGTCATCAACTCGTCTCATGGTATACCAATAATTGAGTTAAAGTTTTCAGGTACTCATTATCTATGCAATGGTAAGTCGGATTGACTTCACACTTCATGTACTAACTGATCATCATCCATATTTTCATTCCATACCACACCCATGCTGCCTTCATGTCCAAGGTCAAGATCAAATTACTTCGAAATTTGCGTTAATTTTTTTAATTAAACTTTTCAGGCACCCATTATCTCTGGAACGGTAAGTCGGTTTGACTTGAAAGTTCATATACTTCCTTATCATCATCCATATTTTCATTCCATTTTACACCCATGCGGCCTTCATGGTCAAATTACTCAGAAATTTGAGTTAAAGTTTTTTAATATTTGTGTTAATGTTTTCGGTACCCATTATCTCCGGTAAGTCTGGTTGACTTCAAACTTCATATACTTCCTTATCATTATCCATATTTTCATTCCAAACCACACACACGGACTTCATGTCCAAGGTCAAGGTCAAATTACTTCGAAATATATGTTAAAGATTTTTAAATATTTGCGTTGACGATTTTTTACTACCAAATATCTCCGCAACCGTCATTCAGATTCACTTGAAACTACTGTCTGTTTCACGAAACCTGCCCAAATTTTACGGCCCTATTAAGAATGCAAAAACAATAATTTTTTTCGATAATATTAAATAATATTATAATAGAAAAATTTAAGAATGAGCTTTCTTTTTATTTCTTGAAATTTGGTCACTTGAAATATTGATTTTATTACGAAAAATTGATTTGTCTATGGGAATTTAACATGGGGGAAAAGGAGGTGCAGGAGCCAAAAAAAATGGAAATTGACTCCAAAACCTGGCTAGATAGCTTGGAAAGGATCTAAGAAAACAAGTTAAATTTTGAAAAATTCTTCACTCTGTGAAGATGTCTACAACTGTATGGGTTTTTTTCGCAATAAAATCAATATTTGACCAAATGTCACGAAATAAAAAGAAGGCTCATTCTTAAATTTTGCTTTAATTTAATATTATCACAAAAAAATAATGTTTTTGCATTGTTTATATGGGTGTAAAATTTAGGCAGCTTTCATGAAACACAGTAAAACCTACATCTCGCCCATCATCCATATTTTCATTCTGTATCCCCCCACCCATCCGGCCTTCATGCCCAAAGTCAAATTACTTATATATATTTAGTATGTTGCCCGGTTCACGAGTATATGTGAGGCCCTGTAGCCTATTTCATCAACATTGCAAAGTATGCTTATTTAGCAAAGTATATCTTGAGGGAGAAATTTTCAATTTAAGTATAAATTTATTAATTTGTATTATACTGAAATTATTACATTATCACAGCCATTTTGGCTGTGATAATGTAATAAATTCAGTATAATAATTCTGCATACTTGAAATCATCAAATATATGCAGTCGGTAGTTCTATATGAAATAATGCATTTCGGGGAAAAATAAATGATTTCTCCCTCAAACCTGCTCACTTGCTCTAGTAGTATTGCCATCTGTTTGTAAGATTTGCGTTAACGTTTTTGGGTACCCATTATCTCTGCAGCCGTAAGTCGGATTGACTTGAAACTTCATAAACCTCTTTACCATCATCCATATCTTCATTCTGTAGCCCAACCCATGTGGCAGTCAGGCCCAAAGTCACGGCCAAATGACTTAGAACATGTTTGTTGGCCAGACCAGGTGGCGGCCAGGGGTATCCGTGAGCTGCTGCTCGCTTGCTCTAGTTTTGGACTATTTATCTTGACCCTTTAACCCCTAAGTAACTGGAATGGATTTTGATATGTTAATTTTGCAAGCAATGTAATCGTCACAAAATGGACTAGTCCATTTATGAAAAGGGGGGTGTCTTTGTTCTCGAAAATATGATAATTGCTTGTAAAAATTGCAGATCCTGATGAGACGGCTCGGCACGAGCTGGCTCATTTGGATCTACACGTTTTGCCAATATATGTATCTGTACTATACAGGCATGTGGTGTTGAAAGAGTTAATACGAGAAAAGTTGTTTTTGCTTCAAAATCTTAAAAAGAAATTCGCACGGTGACTTCAGATCCTGATCTGGATATATAGTGTTTGCAAATGGTGGTTTTACAAGATGTGAGGTTAAAAGTGTTGACCCTCTTTTTCTGTGTTTTGCTGTCATTCGTCTCGTGTACCCATCTGATAGGTCCAACATATATTTGCCTAGTGACAGATATATGGCTGTAATTCTATAGTATCAAATATTTGGTTTCATTTCGTGTGTTATAGATATAGCATCAAATTATCACTGATATACGCGTCTCTCCACATGGTAAATAAGCTTGTTATCCCACCACAATGATAGAGTACATGCGGAATTATATTGATCAAAGTCGTTCCGTGGCCGAGAGGCCACACTGTTCTAGCTTGAATCGTTCCGTGGCCGAGAGGCCACACAATTATATTCCGCATGTACTCTGAACATTTTGTCAACTTTTGAATTTATTTATGAAAAATATTGTAAATTTTGTAAACGTATTTAATGAAATTAGCAGATGTCTGGAGGTACAAAATCGCATGGCGTGTCTCAATTATGCAATCTTCGCGATGCTTCACTTGTACATTCATATCTTCATATTAAACATGTGAAGAACCCTTTAAAATGTAGACTTCATCCCCAGCTTGATTGCTGTTTTGTTCTGGATGGCTCGTCAGCGGTGGCATTCTGTTTTTGTGGGGTTTTTTTTTCTAAACAATTTTGCTCCTGCGTATCTGGCTTGGTCAAAAACTGTTGACAGCATATATCTTTTTACAGTTACCGGTATTGTTTTTCTGTATAGCCCGTCAGATTTGATAACACCCACTCATTTTGTACCACACCCACCCCTACAGTGAGTGGTGGTCGGGCGAATGTGACGGCGTAGATTAACGGTAGGGGTTCCTCCTTATAGGAATCAAGAATTGGGTTATTGCCCATTATAAAAGTAGTAAGAATATTACTGATCCTACTGCTTTTGGGTGGGGCCAAGTGATTCTGGTATGGCGAGGACCTGGCATCAAATCAGGATTATTCTGACTTCAGGGCTGAATATATATTTTTATTGTAAATATCCAGTTCTGATTTTGGGATTTTCCCCCATTTTGTACATGTACTTGAACTTGTACATGTACTTGTACAGGTAATATATGGGATTTAGTACTAAACCCATTGACCCGGCCTTAAATGACCTTATCTGTTGATAGGCCGTTAAACCCCAACAAACAAAAAAGAAACACCCCTACACGTGGGTGACAGGTGGGAGCATGCGATGGGTAATTTAATGATCGGGGTTCATCCTTACCGGAGTGGGTGGTGGTCGGGCGAATGAGACGGCGTAAATTAACGGTATGGGTTCCTCCTTATAGGAATCACGATTTGCCTGGTTTGGCCCTCAGGTACGTTTTTATCTTTGGCTCTTTAGTTACCTGGGAGTTGAATTGGGTTATTGCCCATTATAAAAGTAATAAGATTATTACTGATCCTACTGCTTTTGGGAGGGGCCAAGTGATTCTGGTGTGGCGAGGACCTGGCATCAGATCAGGATTATTCTGATTTCAGGGCTGAATATATAGTTTTGTTATTGTAAATATTCAGTTCTGATTTTGGGATTTTCCCCCCATTTGTACATGTACTTGAACATGTACATGTACTGGTTGGTAATATATGGGATTTAGTACTAAACACATTGACCCGGCCTTAAATGACCATAGCAGTTGATAGGCCGTTAAACCCCAACAAACAAACCCTCACATACGTCTTTGGCATTTTTGTATGTGACAGTTGAATCTGGTTATACCCTTATGTGAGTATTACGATTACTCGTAATCCTATTACTTTTAGGGAAGGGGCCAAGTGACTTTGGTGTGGTATGGACCTGGCATCCCCCCCCCCCCCATACAGCAGGTTAAAACATTTGCCCTGCCTTACATGACCATAGCTGTTGATATGCCGTTAACCATCAATAAACAAACATGAGAACAGTTGACAGTAACAATTACCATGTTTCGCCCCGTCTGTCCGGGCCAACGTCCGGGGGTTTGAGAGCTTAGGGGCGTGGTTAGGAACAAAAGATTCCTTTGTAATATTCCGTAACCTCATAAACTATTGTTGTTTAGGGGCTTTTTCATTGTTCTTCAAACAATGGAAATACCCCATAAACCCAAAATGTTGGAACGTCCGTCCGTCCGTCTGTCCGTCTGAGCCAACATCGGGGGTTTAGGAGCTTAGGGGCGTCCGTTTATTTTTTGGAATATTGTTTCTCAAATCAGGGGCCCTAAGTGCGTCGACAGAACACACTTTCTAGTTTTGCTGCAAATTGCAATCAATAATTGAAATAAAATAAATTTCGATGACGTTGAATATATATAATGTGATTGAGAAACAATTTAGAGAATTGCATGTATCTAAATAACAGTTATTGTTTTTCTGTATAGTCCATCAGATTTGACAACACCCACGTATCACACCCACTCTGTAGAAGGTGCATGATCACGTGGTTACAACAACAACAACGTCGCCCACTCTCAAAGTATGTATTATTTGATATTTTCCTTAATATACATTTTGATGAAATATGGCGGAAATCGAGACACGGAAATCGATTCTTTGCAAAAACGACAGAAGTTTGGGAGAAAATACAGAGACCACCAAATGCAGCTTAACAAGACGCGTTTGATGCGCCATATTTCATCAAAATCCGTTGCGTAATAAGGACACTATAAAATAATACGTACTTTGAATCGGTACTTGTTGTTGTTGTTAGTACCACGTGATCATACACCTTGCTGTAGTGGTGTGATACAACATTAGTGGGTGTTTGCTACACTGGAAACTCTTAACCGTCCCCTTATCAATTTCTTCCCGTTTCCGTTTTCCACAGTAGGCTAAACGTAGATGAAATCAACACCAGATGAAATCAACACGGCCGCCATTAAGCATTATCATCCCGTAATACACACCTGTCCATATGATACCAACAATTACCTTATCATACTGTACATGATGTGAGAAAACCAGGCTAATTGCGGATCCAACACTGTTCACCAAAGTCAGAGATCCATCCATAAATCAATTCAGGGGCGGATCCAGCATTTGGGGAACGGGGGGAGGGGAGGGGTTGTCTAGTTGTGAATGTAACTCTTGCAATCTACTCTCGTACCGTCGGACGGTACGGGGGTAATTTCAAGAGTTACCGTTCGCAACTAGGGGGTTGTCTTATTTTTGAGCTCTTCGAAATGCACTTCCCTGTGTTTTACAGCATTTAAATTCAGACTCCAACTGGTGGTAAACTGTGATTTATGTATATTCCGTGGCTGAACGGGGTGGGGGGTTGTTGCAACCCCGGACCCTCTCCAGATCCGCCCCTGCATTTGCTCAAAATTGTGGAAAAAAACGAGGCTTGTTCCTGCATAGACCCACATCCGCGGGAGTACCACCATACCATCTCGCATACTGCCCTGATTTAGGATCGAACCTGGGCAGCATTGGTCAGAAGCACGCTCGTTACTGCGTTTCCGATTGCGCTAACCGGACAATGAATTGTTAAAACAGATAATACATTGTGAATTACACACAGTGTAGGCCGTGACAGACCGTGCAGATGCGCATGCTGATCTGGGGCACCTTAGTTACGGAAGTAACAAGCTCATTTATGTCGTATATAAAGTGATTTATGCATGGCTTTAAATGTACTGCGTACGCCCATTTTGCGGTATACCAATCATTCGCCATATTTCTAACTTTATTCGCGTATCTGTCTCATTGCTAAGATTTCTTTTGTGTCACATGTTAATGAATAAACTGATTTACACTAAAGAGATATTTATGAATGATTTCAAATTGCTATCTCGTAAACAGTCGCAATTTTGAAACCATATGGCGCAATTCTACTCAAGCTTAACGCTTGTTTCCTCATGCGTTTTGATATATCAGGTAACTTTTTTTCACAAAACCATCACATGACAACAATATTAATAACACTGAACGCCATACGGAATGTAATGGGGATGAAATCTGAACATTAACTGTCAAATTCCTTCCACATAATACTTAAATATTTGACCCTGTGTACGGGGAATTCTTTTTGCAATTTTGTCTTTGCAGCCAGTGTAGACCCTGATCAGACTCTGATCAGGGTATACACTGTCTGCAAATAACATTTGAGTTATACACATAGGTATCGTAGTTTATATGAGTACACTACGATGATTTGGTCCAGATGATTTTTTTTGTGCGTTCCCGTATACTGTCCAAGTTGAAACACGTGGAGGATACCTTATAGTCTGTTTCACGAAAGCTGCCCAAATTTTACGGCTATATAGACAATTCAAAAACAATGTTATTTTCGATAATATTAAATTAAAGGAAAATTTAAGAATGAGCCTTCTTTTTATTTCGTGAAATTCGGTCAAATATTGGTTTTATTATGAAAAATTGATTTGTCTGGGAATTTAACATGGGGGAAAAAGAGGTAAGGGAGTGTGCGAGGAGTCAAAAAAAGAAAAAATTTGCAAATTGACTCCGAAACCTGACTAGATAGCTTGGATATGATCTAACTAAGAAAACAAAAGTTAAATTTTAAAAATCGGTCCAGTATTTCTAAAATTCAAAAAAATTTCCCCGTGTTAAATCCCTATAGACATATTCACTCCGTGAAGATGTCTATGGGGATTAAACATGGGGAAATTGTTTTTTCGCAATAAAATCAATATTTGACCAAATTTCCCGAAATAAAAAGAAGGCTCATTCTTAATTTTTCCTTTAATTTAATATTATCAAAGAAATCTTTTTTTGGATTGTTTATATAGCCGTAAAATTTGGGCAGCTTTCGTGAAACAGACAGTAGCTTTATGTCAGTTGAGCTGACAATGAGTGTATTATTGATCGAGTAGGTTGATACATCGAGAAAGGAAATCTCTCCACACAACGAGTATCTATGAAACTTGGTGACAATATTATGAACATGTTATTGAGAAACAATTTCAATTCATGTGTATAGGTTTCATTGTTCTGGTTTTAGTTTATGAACACCGGTAAATTGTCGGTATAAGATGACATTGTCAATCGTATATGGTGAGTGTTTGGTCGGGCGATAGGGGTTCCTCGTTATATGAATCACGATATCCATGGTTTGGTCCTCATGTACGTTTTTATTGTTGGCTCTTTTGTTACCTGGGAGTTGAATTGGGTTATTGCCCATTATAAAAGTAGTAAGATTGTTACTGATCCTACTGATTTTGGGAGGGGGCCAAGTGATTCTGGTGTGGCGAGGACCTTGCATCACATCAGGATTATTCTGATTCAGGGCTGAATATATTGTAGCAAATCCATGACCCACCACCCAACCCTTACTCCAAGGTCAAGGTCACAAACTTAGCACATTCATAAACTTAACATGGGGTAAATTTCTTATAACATCTGTTTCCTTTCATGCAACGCCTTGATATTTCATACAAGCATTCCTCAGATGACCCTCTATCATGCTGTAGCAAAGCCATGACCCACCACCCAACCCTTACCCCAAGGTCAATGTCACAAACTTAGCACATTCATAAACTTAACATGGGGTAAATTTCTTATAACATCTGTTTCCTTTCATGCAACGCCTTGATATTTCATACATGCATTCCTCAGATGACCCTCTATCATGCTGTAGCAAATCCATGACCCACCACCCAACCTCTACCCCAAGGTCAAGGTCACAAACTTAGCACATTCATAAACTTAACGTTGGGGTAAATTTCTTATAACATCTGTTTCCTTTCATGCAACGCCTTGATATTTCATACATGCATTCCTCATATGACCCTCTATCATGCTGTAGCAAATCCATGACCCACCACCTAGTCCTTACCCCAATGTCAAGGTCACAAACTTATCACATTCATAAACTTAACGTTGGGGTAAATTTCTTATAACATCTGTTTCCTTTCATGGAACGCCTTGATATTTCAGACATGCATTCCTCAGATGACCTCTATGATGCTGTAGCAAATCCATGACCCACCACCCAACCCTTACCACAAGGTCAACGCCACAAACTTAGCACATTCATAAACTTAACGTTGGGGTAAATTTCTTATAACATCTGTTTCCTTTCATGGAACGCCTTGATATTTCATACATGCATTACTCCGATGACCCTCTATCATGCTGTAGCACATCCACGACCCACCACCCAACCATTACCCCAAGGTCAAGGTCACAAACTTAGCATGTTCATAAACTTAACGTTGGGGTAAATGTTGTGTAACTTCTGTTTATTTACAGGGAATGCCTTCATATTTTATACATGCATTCATCTGCTGACCCTATATCATGCTGTAGCAAATCCACGATCCACCACCCAACTATTACCCCAAGGTCAAGGTCACACACTTAGCATGTTCATAAACTTAACGTTGGGGTAAATGTTGTGTGACTTCTGTTTATTTACAGGGAACGCCTTCATATTTCATACATGGATTCATTTGACGATACTCTATCGTGCTGTTGCAAATCCATTACCCACCGCCCATCCCTTACCCCAAGGTCAAGGTCACAAACTTAGCACATTCATAAACTTAACGTTGGGGTAAATGTATTATAACATCTGTTTCCTTTCATAGAACGCCTTGATATTTCATACATGCATTCCTCAGATGGCCCTCTATCATGCTGTAGCAAATCCACAAGTCACCACCCAACCCTTGCTCCAAGGTCAAGGTCACAAACTTAGCATGTTCATAAACTTAACGTTGGGATAAATGTTGTGTAGCTTCTGTTTCTTTGCAGGGAAGCTTTGATATTTCATACATGCATTCATCGGATGATCCTCTATTGTGCTACAGAAAATCCATGACCCCCCCCCCCACCCCTTTCCCCAAGATCAACATCATAAACTGAACGTTGGAGTAAATCTCTTTTTATAACTTCTGTTTCTTTACAGGGAACGCCTTGCTATTTCATACATGCATTCATCTGTTGATACTCTATCGTGCTATAGCAAATCCATGACCCCCCACCCATTTCCCCAAGGTCGAGGTCACAAACATAGCCGGGGCAGGATCAACTGATCCTGAGAATAGTGCTGCAGTAGCCATTGCTTGTCGTAAAAGGCGACTAAACTGGCTTAACGATTGGGTTCATACTTTCCGGAACCCACTATACCGGATTTGGCCCTCGTGTACATTTTTGGCTTTCTTGTATGTGAGAGTTGAGTCAGGCTATGCCCCATATATAAAAGTAAGATTAGCGCTAATCCTATTACTTTTAGGGGATGGGATAAATGATGCTGGTGTGGCGAGGGCCTGGCACCAGATCAGGTTGTTCTAATTTCAGGACTGAATGTATATTTTGATTGTAAATATTGAGTTCTGAAGTTGGGATTTACCCCCCTCGGACAGGTGGATACGGGACTCGACCCCGTTGACCCGTCTGCGTGTAGACTCTCTGAGGCTTGTACCTCTATGTCAGAAAAGCGGACGTTAAACCCTATTCACTCACTCACTCACAAACATAGCACATTCATAAACTTAACGTTGGAGTAAATGTATTTTTATAATTTATGTTTCTTTACAGGGAACGCCTTGATATTTCATACATGCATTCATCTGATGATCCTCTATTGTGCTACAGCAAATCCATGACACCCCCACACCCCTTTACCCACGGTCACAAACTTAGCACATTCATACATGCATTCCTCATGTGAATAGCTATCATACTGTAGAAAATCACCAACTTAGTGCGTTCATAAACTTAACGGTGGGTTAAATTTTCTTTTACTTCTGTTTTCAGGGAGCGCATTGATATTTCATACACGCATTCATCTTAATATGCTACATTATGCTATAGCAAACCCACAACCCACCTTGCACATCTGACCCCAATGGCTATGTCCACCGCATGCCCCTTAACCCAAGGTCAATTATATATACTATTCATGTTTTTTATGCAACTGTGCCAAGTTTGAGTGAAGGCTGCCAACAGGCGAGCTTCGTTGTCTTCTGACAACTCTTGTTATAAATGTAATAGTCTGAAAATCATTTTGCGATGATTGGATTGGTTACAAAATTAACATATCGCAGCCCATTCAGTTACTTAGGGGTGAAAGGGTTAAGAAACAATTTCAATTAATGTGTACAGGTTTCATTGTCCCGATATCGGTTTATGAACACCGGTGAATTGTTAGTATAGGATGACATTGTCAATCGTATATGATACATGAATATAGAGAATAGTAGGTTAGTGCCGTGAATGGGAAACCATATTTGGCAAGGCTTAGGAAACGGGATGGGCGAGGCTCTGCCGAGCACATCCCGTTTCCGTGCCGCGCCAAATATTTTTCCCATTCACAGCACTAATCTACTATTCTATTTATCCCGTCAACACCTACACATGGCTTTAAAATGCAAAAAAAAAACCCGTCATCGCACATATGCATACGCAGTGATTAGGTCATATTGACAGGATAACACAAATGTTTCACGGCACCGTGTTTCACGGCACACACGCACTGTGTTGATGGGATAAATATCAGATATTGGGTTTTGCATGGGCCTTATAATTAATGATCGCTTTATGTATTGCATATAATGTGAATAGTATTCCTATTACTTTTAGGGGGTGGGGAGACCTGGTTTTGGCCCTCAATTGCGACTTTGGCATTCTTGTATGTGATGGTTTAATCTGGTTATACCCATTGTACGAGTAATATAATTATTCCTATAGTCTGTTTCACGAAAGCTGCCCAAATGTTACGGCTATATAGACAATTCAAAAACAATATTATTTTCGATAATATTAAATGAAAGGAAAATTTAAGAATGAGCCTTCTTTTTATTTCGTGAAATACGATCAAATATTGATTTTATTACGAAAAATTGATTTGTCTATGGGAATTTGACATGGGGGAAAAAGTGGTAAGGAAGTGTGGGAGGAGTCAAAAAACGAAACATTTTGGAAATTGACTCCGAAACCTGACAAGATAGTTTGGATATGATCTAACTAAGAAAACAAAAGTTAAATTTTAAAAATCGGTCCAGTATTTCTAAAATTCAAAAATATTTCCCTATGTTAAATCCCCATAGACATCTTCACTCACTCCGTGAAGATGTATATGGGGATTTAACATGGGGAAATTGTTTTTTCGCAATAAAATCAATATTTGACCAAATTTCACTAAATAAAAAGAAGGCTCATTCTTAATTTTTCCTTTAATTTAATATTATCAAAAGAAATCTTGTTTTTGAATTGTTTATATAGCCGTAAAATTTGGGCAGCTTTCGTGAAACAGACAGTAATCCTATTACTTTCAGGGGAAGGGGCCAAGTGACTTTGTTGTTGTATGGATTTTGGGATTTACTCCCCTCCCCCATCACAACAGGTAATTTATGGGATTCAAACCCGTTAATCCGGCCTAAAATGACCTTAGCTGTTGACAAACAGTTAAACACCATTACATCAAGTCAACTGTAATGCTTTTTGCAAAATCATGAAATCTGAGCACGTGGTTGTACATACGATGCTATAAGACCAGCGCTCCAGATAAGCTGCGTATTTGCGTAAATACCCAATTAAAATTGCCAAAAACACAATTAAAATCAGAAGTAGCGAGTATCAAAAAGCATTAACAAATTTGTGGTACCTTTATCATGCTGTAGAAAACAATAAACAGACCACAAACCACCTTTATCATGCTGCAGACAACAATAAACAGACCACACATATAGCATATTTTTCTTATTTTCCATGAAAACACATCTTGGTATTTCATTATAATTGTCTCTGGAGACAATTCTAATGAAATGCCATGACATGTTTTCATTTCGAAGCAAACTATTCAATAATTGATGTCTGTTGATGTGTAAACAGTAGTGTGATTTTATTTTACCCAATTAAAATATTGAAATACCCAATTGCTTCAGATATGATGGGAGTGAAAATACTCTATTTTGGCATTTATGAAAAGGGGGTGTTTTTGTTCTAAGAAATATGAAAATTACTTGCAAAAAGTGCAGATCCTGATGAGACGGCTCGTTACGAGCCGGCTGATCTGGATCTGCACTGTTTGCATAAACCGATATAGCGGGCTTTCGGGTTCAAAGGGTTAATCAGTGTATTTTATTCTTATTTTTTTAAGTTTGCTGGCGGCAATTTAAATTCATGTTAAAAACTTCCTCAACCTTAGAGGAAGATTTTAACATAAATTTGCCTTTGTTTTTTCAAGGCTTTGATTATTTTTACCGGATACGTAGGAAATATTTGAACATCTGGGTGGACGCTTAACAAAGAAAAAAATTGGCATGGCCTAATTATTTAGAGCTAGCTATAATTATTTGAGTTTATGTAGATTTGGCGTTCGATTAACGCCAATCTACATAAACACAAACAATGAATGCTAATGTAGCTGTAAGTATTTAATGCGTGCTCTAATTAAAAACGCCAAATCTACATAAACTCAAATAATTAATGCTAGCTCTAAATATTTAGAGCTATCAATGGTTAGTTTAGTTTATATAGATTTGGCGTTCCATACGACACCGTCCACAAAACGTTGCATGTTTTAGTATGCGCCCGTTCTCGGTAGAGTCGAGAGGTACGAAGCCCCGCAGGGGACGTATAATTCTTATTTTTTATTAATTCATTCCCACGAAATAACAATTCGTTCCCTCAATTTAACAACTCGTTCCCACGAATTAACAATATTCGTTGCCTCAATTCGAGGTAACTAATTGTTATTTCGTGGGAACAAATTAATATAAAAAATTCCATGTCCCCTGCGGGGCTCCGTAGTGAGGCATATAGTAGTTGGTCTGTGTGTTCGTCCATGTTCTATCTCAGGGATTCCGCTGGCGATCGCCACTTTCGCAATTGGCGATAAAAATAAACAATTGGCGATAAAAAATTACAGATTTCGAGAAAAAATATGTTTTTTATTTTATTTTTTTTTGATGTGGCGATTTTTTGATTTTCCCCAGCGGAATCCCTGCTATCTATCTATCCGGCTGGATAAGAAGTTTGCCGGAGTTCCTCTAGTCTGTCACCTGGGGCATTTGTGTCCTATTTTCCTGTTTGAATACCATTTCCCATGTAGTCTCCATTCTGTAGCCCAGGTGTTTCGTGAAATATTGCGCTTTTCGCGATAAACGTTGGTCTTATGTTGCATGTTTAATTATGCATAATGGCCGACCCGCAACATGGATAGCCTAGTATCTCGTGTGACAGCAGCTATTTGTTGTGTTTTAGGCAACCCATTTATTGTAAAAAGGAGGTTTACTATAGTCTGTTTCACGAAAGCTGCCCAAATTTTACGGCTATATAGACGATTCAAAAACAATATTATTTTCGATAATATTAAATTAAAGGAAAATTTAAGAATGAGCCTTCTTTTTATTTCGTGAAATTCGGACAAATATTGATTTTATTACGAAAAATTGATTTGTCTATGGGAATTTAACATGGGGGAAAAAGTGGTAAGGAAGTGTGGGAGGAGTCAAAAAACGAAAATCTTTGGAAATTGACTCCGAAACCTGGCTAGATAGCTTGGATATGATCTAACTAAGAAAACAAAAGTTAAATTTTAAAAATCGGTCCAGTATTTCTAAAATTCTACAAAATTTCGCAATAAAGTCAATATTTGACCAAATTTCACGAAATAAAAAGAAGGCTCATTCTTAATTTTTCCCTTAATTTAATATTATGAAAAGAAATCTTGTTTTTGAATTGTTTATATAGCCGTAAAATTTCGGCAGCTTTCGTGAAACAGACAGTAAATGTAATGTAATACATGTAATTTATTCGCAACAGGTGAATCCAGTTGGCCCTTTTAATGTCAAATGACGTAGACGTTTGCGCTCAAGTATTTTTTCAAAATTCGTATTAGTTTTCTGGAACTCATTAGTCGTCATCCATATTTTCATTCTGTCCCACTAATGTGGCCCTTGTGCCGAAGGTCAAGGTCAAATCACCTACACGTTTGCGTTAAAGTTTCTGAGTGGGTGGTTGGTCGGGCGAACGCAACGGCGTCAATTAACGGTAGGGATTTCTCCTTTTAGGAATCACGATTTGCCTGGTTTTGGGCCTCAGGTACGTTTTTATCTTTGGCTCTTTTGTTACCTGAGGGTTGAATTGGGTTATTGCCCATTATAAAAGTAGTAAGATTATTACTGATCCTACTGCTTTTGGGAGCGGGCCAAGTGATTCTGGTGTGGTGAGGACCTGTCATCAGATCAAGATTATTCTGATTTCAGGGCTGAATATATAGTTTTTTTTATTGTAAATATTCAGCTCTGATTTTGGGATTTTCTCCCCATGTGTACATGTACTTCAACATGTATATGTACCTGTACAGGTAATATATGAGATTTAGTACTAAACTATTGACCCGGCCTTAAATGACCTTAGCTGCTGATTGGCCGTTAAACCACACAAACAAACAAACAAACAAACATAATGTTTCTGAGGGCTACATCTATCAGTGATACTGATTTCTTGTTTTAATATTATAACATCATGTATTGTTGATTATCTTCATTTTTAACATGTTTAACAAACATTTGAATATCCACCAAATTGATAAAATTATATTCGGCTGACGTAAATTGTAATTTTAGCAGTTGTATACAACCCCACCCACCATCGATAGCAATGTGTTTGTGTGGCAGTTGCTGTATTTACACAGCTGTATATTCTCAATAGTGTTTGGCCTATAGCCTACATGCTGGCTCAATAACACGAACCAGTCCATGATGCCATAGCCCATAACTGTCAAATATATTCGCCACGTGTCCTTGACCTACTGTTTTCCTACTGTTGAGTCATTTTGTCAAAGTAAATATTCAGTTCTGATTTTGGGATTTTCCCCCCATTTGTACATGTACTTGAACATGTACCTGTACATGTAATATATGGGATTTAGTACTAAACCCATTGAGCAGGCCTTAAATGACCTTAACTGTGATATGCCGTTAAACCCCAACAAACAAACAAACAAATACAAGCTTTTTTAATGCACATGTTATTTGGAAATATTGTCATCACTGAAAGCTTTTTAATGCACACATTCATTTGTTAAGACGCTGTTCATCTGTTCATCAGAAACTTAAACTTAAATGACATCGTTATGTATGGAAGCGACATTTTCTCATTTTTCCTCATCATGGACTCAATTTGTATGCCCCACCATCAAGGTGCATGATCACGTGGTTACAACAACAACAACTTCGCCCACTCCAAAGTAAGTATTATTGTATATTTTCCTTCATATGAAACGGATTTTGATGAAATATGGCGCAGCAAATGCGTCTTCATGAGCTGCATTTTGGTGGTCTGTCTTTTCGCCCAAACTTCTGTCGTTTTTGCGAAGAATCGATTTCCGTGTCTCTCCGACACGGAAATCGATTCTTCGCAAAAACGACAGAAGTTTGGGCGAAAAGACAGAGACCACCAAATGCAGCTTAACAAGACGCGTTTGTGTGGCAGTAATACGTTCTTTAAATCATATGGATTCAGGAAATGTCAGTACTTGTTGTTAGTACCACGTGATCATACACCTTGATGATAGTGCAGTGGGCATTTCGTGTTACCCTTGTCCGTCCGTCGCGTCCGTCACATGGTTAAACTTTTTGTGTGAGCTAGTATTTTCAATAGTATTAGGCATACAGCCACCATACTTGTACACGTCCATGAGCCAGTGGTGTGCACCGCAACACACTGTGAATCAAATGACATTTGATTGACCTTGACCTACAATTGCAATATGTACATAGTTGTTTCACTTGATTACATTTTATGTTTGAGCTTGTAGCTTCAATAGTATCAGGTCTACAGCCACCATACGTGTACACGATAATGAGCCAGTGATATGCACAGCAACCCACTGTGAATCAAGTGACCATTGTGTGACCTTGACCTACAATTGCAATATTTACCTATAGTTGTTTCCCTTGGTTACAGGTTTTGTTTGCGCTTGTACATGTATCTTCAATAGTAGTAGGTCTATAGCCACCATACGTGTACACTATCATGACCCAGTGATGTGCACCGCAACCCACTGTGAATCAAATGACCTGTGTGACCTTGACCTACTATTGCAATATTTACATAGTTACCTCCCTTGGTTAATGTTTTGAGCTTGTAGTTTTTGGAATTTTGCAATTGTGTCTCGTTTACTAACTAAGTGGGGCATCCGTGTTCTATGAACACATTTTCTAGTGTTGTCGCGCGCGCCTGCGGACATCGCGATATAGTCGGCACATTGGCGTACGCACGTCCGCACGTGTGTCCGGGTTAACGTTTTTGGTTAATGTTTTTTCGGTATGCTATCAAAGCCTCGACGGGCGCGATATGCGGGCCGCGCCATCTAGTCTAAAGTAAAATTGTAAGAAGTTTGGATGCGGAATACCAGATTGCCTCGTAATCATGATAAGTACTGTATAAGTTTATGAATATCGTGAGAATTTGGAGAAAAATTGCCCAAAGCCCCACTTGCATAAACTATCAAATTTCCACCTGAAATATTTGGGGCAATGATCCGAGAAAATCGTGCTTGTTTCGTTTCTGACCATCTGAGATACTGATCTAAATTTGCGAGCATTTATATTGATTATTATGATGTAACGTTTTAAGTGGACGTTAATTAGTTTCCAACGACAGACTGGCGAACAGTGCAGACGCAGATCAGACTGCGCGGATGCGCAGGCTGATCTGGGTTTGCACTTTGTTCGCAAACGAAATAACGTCACTCCAGGTTTTCGTCCTATATGCAGTTGTGTATGACACCGTTTTTGTTTACTCTAAACAAAACACGTCATTCGTCGTGTGCAACAACTGTATATTAATCGTTCAATCTGATCAGGATATACAATATTTGCCGTCAAACTTACGTTTTGACGTACTTGCATGCATATAGCAGTCACGTCGTAGTCGGAATACACACATAGCAATAAGAATAGCTTTCGAATTTTCATCTTTGCTGGTGGTCTCAAACGGAGAGTGCTAGAATTTCCCAAATTCACAAAAAAAATCGCAATTTTCTATTACAACATTTCTGAATAAACGATGATTGCCATGGTATCGTCTCGCATATTAATTACGTATATTATGTACGGTTCAGTGCTTCCAAAAACACGCCATCTGGCTCTCTTCCCCAGGGGAAATAACTCGTTATATCGCTGGTATACATATTGTTCTTGCAGATATAATAACATATGTGGCTATGGCTGGAGAAACGGGGCTTACGGGTTTTGTGACCAATGTAGATCCAGATCAGACTGTGCATCCGCAACAAGCTAACAGGCTAACAAGCAATATAGATCGTTATCGGGCTACATGAGTGTGTTATTCGATCAGGAGCTACACTGGTCAGACATCCTCACGGTAAGCCCCGTTTCTCCAGTCAAAGCCACATACAGAGAATATCTCCAAATGACACACACTGAGAGGTTACCCTGTAATTCATGCACATACGAGCACGTCGATTTTTTAGACAGTTTTGAATTGAAACTAATATGTAATTTTTGTTGGGATATACTTAGGCGATAATGTTTATGGAAATTACGTGACAAGGCTTCTGGAACAACCCTCATATATAGCAATAAGCTTAGACCGCAGAAAATGACTCGCATATATATACCAGCATTTGGAATAAACTGGGAAGCTGCAATTTCCGTTTTATGGCAATATAATACTATCTAGTTGAAACAATATTTTATTTCAGATAATACATGCATGCATTTCCCAATGCATAAAGGTTAAGCTGATACAGGATTCACAAACACGCTTGGAGAGCTTAATATACGAATTATTCCCCTAATGAAATATTCAAATCAAATATTAATATACAGATCAGGATTATTCTGATTTCAGGGCTGTTTTTTTTATTGTAAATATTCAGTTCTGATTTTGGGATTTCCCCCATGTGTACATGTACTTGAACATGTACATTTACTTGTTTAGGTAATATATGGGATTTAGTACTAAACCCATTGACCCTGCCTTAAATGACCTGAGCTGTTGATAGGTCGTTAACCCCCCACAAACAAACAAACAAACAAACAAATATTAATATGGAAATTTAGTCGGGTGGTGATGAGAATTTGCAAAATTTACTTTCCAAATCTACTTGAATAAAATAAGACTACACGTGATTTAAATCACCACCCACAATGCACCGCCGTCATGTGACCACGTGGGATGACAATAAACATGCGCAGTCTGACACAGATACACACTGTGTCGCCTATCAAATTACTATGGTCAATTAATTTTTCCAGCTCGTCTTGTTTGAGTATGCATATTTTTAAGTTTAACGCCTTGCGGTGTGATATAAGACACCGGGGTTTTACAGTTGATATATGCGTAGACACGTGTCACTGTCATAACAAAGTAGGGCTTATTTGGTTTCTGACCAGTGTAGCTCCTGTAGCCGATTTCACCAACATTTTAAAGTATACTTATCTAGCAAAGTATTCTTTGAGCGAGAAGTTTTCAATTTTAGGATAAATTTATAAATTTGTATTATACTGAATTATTACATTATCACAGCCATTTTGGCTGTGATAATGTAATAAAGTAATACATTCAGTATAATAATTCTGCATACTTTTAATCATCAAGTATATGCAGTCGTTAGTTCTACATGAAATAATGTATTTCGGGAAAAATAAATGATTGCTCTCTCAAAGGACACTTTCATAGAAAAGTTTACTTTGCAATGTTGGTGAAATAGGCTACATAACACGCTCTTTCAGCATGTAAAAATCATGCAGACGCCCGTATTGCTATGTTGGGCACAGGCAGTTACCGATGAAAGCCGAAACACGCCGAATGCCTGTGATGTTGGGTGGTTGGTTGGGACCATGTGAAAGGTCAGTTTAACGGTGAGGCCCATCCTTGCTGGAATCCCGATATCCCTCGTTTGACCCCCAGGTACATTGTTTGTCTTTCTTACTACTTGAGAGTTCAATCCGGGTATACACATTATAAAAGTAATAAGATCAGTGCGAATCATATTACATTTGGGGAGTGGGGCTAGGTGACTGGTGTGGTTTTTGTTTTGTTTATTTGTTGGGGTTTAAAGGCCTATCAACAGCTTAGGTCATTTAACGCCGGGTCAATGGGTTTAGTACTAAATCCCATATATTACCTGTAGTGTACAATAAGACTGGTGTGGTGAGGACCTGGCAGGTCAGGTTATTCTAATTTCAGGGCTGAATATATATTTTTAGCTCGACTATTCGAAGAATAGTGAGAGCTTATGTAGTCACCCCGGCGTCGGCGTTACCGTCACGCCTTGGTTAAGGTTTTTAGTCAAGCTTGTATATGGAATACTCCTGGCCCTACACCCACCAGACTTCATCTCCTAGCGATGTACATCAATAACCCCTGACCTATATCTGACATTGACCTACATTTAACCTTGAATTACTTAGTTAATTTCCCTTTGTTAAGGTTTTTAGTCAACCTTGGTTAATGTTTTTATGCGGGCCGCGGCCACCTTCTTTGTCAAGCTATGTGTACATCGACAACCCTCGTCAGCTCTTGTTTCTGTAATATTCAGTTCGGATTTTGGGATTTACCACCCCCTCCCCCATTACAACGGGCAACATATGGTATTCGACCCCCGTTAACCCGGCATAAAACCTTAGCTGGTCGTTAAACACCATTAAGTCGAATCATACAGCTCGGTTATTAATTTGTTATGGGTTTCGCAGTCGATTATCTCGGATTAGTCTATTTCCTATTACAAAGCATAGAAACATGTTTGTTTAGTGATTATAAATGCAACTTGAAGTGTTTATTATAGTGGCACCGATACTGAAAGTGCCAGCCAGACTAGGCTCATGAGACAATTTCGTTTTTGAATAGCAGTTCTCCCATTTCATTATGTCCGGCTTATGTGCCTATACATTTGCATTTACAGTGGAACCTCTCTAAACCGGACAACCTGGGGTCCCCCAGGTTCCGGTTTAGAGAGGTTTCACTGTAGTTCATTAGATGAATTTGGACTGGCTATTCATCGCAACAGTAGTCTTAGATCAGTACGCTGCGAGGTGGATGCTAATCGTAGGGCTACACCGTACGGGAGCCCCACAGGGGACGTAGAATTCTGTTTTTATTAATTTGTTCCCACGAAATAACAATTCGTTCCTTCAATTTAACAATTCCTTCCCACGAATTAACAATTCGTTCCCTCAATTTAACACAATTCGTTTCCACGAATTAACAATTCGTTCCCTCAATTTAACAATTCGTTCCCACGAATTAACAATTCGTTCCCTCAATTTAACAATTCGTTCCCTCAATTTAACAATTCGTTCCCACGAAATAACAAACAATTGTTAATTCGTGGGAACGAATTGTTAATTCGAGGGAACGAAATGTTAAGTTGAGGGAACGAATTGTCATTTCGTGGGAACGAATTGTTAATTCGAGGGAACGAATTGTTATATCGTGTGAACGAATTGTTAATTCTAGTGAACGAATTGTTAAATCCATGTCCCCTGCGGGGCTCCGTAACGCTGAGCGCTATGTAAGTACATTTTTCTTATGTCGAATCACAGCTGTTTTATGTCAATTCACGTTCCGTATCGAGGGAATGCATAATATATGTTTTCTGTCAATAGTACTTTCATTTTCATATGTTTTCCTATTTTGTTAGTTTTATATAGTTTGACCGCGTGTAATAGCAATATATCGTGCATACAGTGGAACCCCTCTAAACCGAACACCCTGGGGACCCCATTGTGTCTAATTTAGATGGGTTTCAATGTAATTTGTGTCATTGTCCTGTCTGTTCATAACAGAAAATGACAACAAAATGCAATCGTGTGCTTAATTACAGTGGAACCTCTCTAAACCGGACTCCATGTGGACCTCCCAGGGTGTCCGGTTTAGAGAGGTTCCACTGTATCATGTGGTAATTTTGGCTGTACTTGTACATGCATACCATTGTTTGTTAACATTTGACGATTATAATTGTGCATGTTTTCTTTAATTTCTGGTATGCGTATTAATGATGTTATGTGTTGTCCATTTTTTCATTTAATGCACCATGCACTCATAATTCCAGCACAAAAATATTTACACAATTCCCTAACATTTGATTGGCCCGTAGCAAGTCTCTCTCCAAAATTTATATCCCAGTAAACTCCCACGCCGAACTACTTTCCGTAACCATGAGGCGCAGTTAAAATAATTCTTAAGAAAACGGAAAATAAACACATTTTCTGAATGAATTTATTTAAAATGCTGGAATTATAAGGAATGAATGGCCTTTTTGTGGAATTTATCGGGGATATAAACTTGGAAAGGTCGCGGGAATACTGGACGAGGCCTGCCGGCCTTCGTCCAGTATTCCCGCGACTTTTCCAAGTTTATACCTCGATAAATTCCACAAAAACGCCATTCATTCCTATATTGTAGAGTTGTATTTGTAATGTGTAGCTCGCCACGACAAAAGGAGCCTGTTTAGTTGACAAGAAGTTTAGACCCAGGTCAGCCTGATGCATGTGTGGGGGTGGGTTTCTTTGACTTTTCTTGACATGCATTTAAACGTACATGCCCACTCAGTAGGCACACACTGTTCTTTATAGGAAGTATATAAGTGTATAATTGTGACATTGTTCCACTAGTCACAAAAATAGTGCGAGTACCCGCTATAGAGATACATGTATAATCAGTTAGTAATTTTTATTTTACTGATAGTGATTCGCTGTGGTATCAGGCTATTTTCATATGCAAATGAGGCATATTTTTTAATTATATATACTTAAAAAATGCTTCGCATGAAAAACTACTAATATTTTCGACAGATTATAAATTATGATCATTGCACAACACAAATATAACTGCAGAGAATAAATAGTAATGTCCGTTAATATTTTAAGGAAACACGGTTTTCGTCTGATATAAAATGTACAATAATGCCCAACAATACGTGGGGGTAATGGTGAATGAGGGTTTATTTTGCCAGAAAATGTCATGTCTACAGACTATACAAAACTATCTATCTATCTGGCATAATGTGCCTACTGAGTGGGCATGTACCTTTAACATACTGTTGCTTTTCTTTGGGACCGTACACCGCTGGTCGTGAGTACATGTTTGTGCCGCATTGAAGCTCTTCGACAACCGCTGCTGCATGTGCACGCACTAGTATGTTGCCAGCATTGTGTATTGCTACAGTGTAACCCCTCTAAACCGGACACTCGGGACAATATAGATGTTTACCTTAGATTATCACGTCAATGCCTAGCTACAATAATTCGCCTCCGATATGTTATCCTCGCGAGTGGTATGGTGCTGGGTAGCAATTTTGTTTCGAGTCAATGCCCGATACAATAATAGGTTGTCAGTTAGTACGTATTCGGTCAATACAGGGCAGGTTATCTGATAAAATTAATTCAATACAACTGTATGATTAAATTTACATGTATCCATGTGCCGTCTTTGTTAAACAACCTGCGTGTTTTCTAATGAGGCACATAGTCGGTTGGAATGCGCCCCAAAGTCACCGGAATGAATATAGGATACTACGGTCTAAACAGATTCATTTACTCACCATAGTCGCACCTGCTTAAACACTCGAGATTTGCCGATTAATCCGGCTTTGTTTTCTTAAAACAATACTTGCTGTGTGAAATTACCAGGTAAATATAAGGATATCTGTATTACTGGACATTACAATTAGTGAGATGGCGGGGTTTAACGGGGTTAAAGTACCCTGTGTTTTGCGGAATTCGCTTGGGTATGGATGTAACTAGAGAAGCCGAAGTGTCATGCGATGTATAGATTTCACAACGCATAATTTTCTTGGGGACGATTTGTGTTGGTAGTCAGTTTAACTCCGGGTGAAGACGGGTGAACATCGAGCTGTGTGTTGGAAGGAGACGGGTGTGCTTTTGTTAATTAGTTTACTAATTAGCGTTAATTTATTGCGCACTTGGACGCTTATGGTGTACGGTGTTTCACGTATGGAGACTGTTCACTTTGAGGTATTTTATAAATGTTGTTATATACATGTATATGCACTCAAATGCAACTGTTTTATCAGATAATATTGTTAAACACATGTTCTGTTGTGGTAAAATCGTATGCGGAAAAGTCCGCGTTTTTTAGTAACATATCAGTTGAGAATGTACCGAAATTAATCTCGATATATTGTGCTATATTTTGTAAATTACGTCAGAAGTTGGCATATGTGGTGCTCTGAGTGTTTTGCCAAAATCCATCGTCATTTGCGGAAATTATCACATTTTATAGGAACCATTATCGGCGACGTACTAAGATTCCATAAGGAAGAAAATATCTCCAATGAGTCATAATTTACGTAAAGTACACCAAACAGTGGTAGGAGTAGATACGTACAATAGTGTGATTTCAGAAAAAAAATATCCTGGGGCCCGTTTCACTAAACTTCGGTCGACTAAAATGTTCGTAAATGCAAACTTATGATAGTATGTAAATTTCATATTAACAATGTTTTCTTGTAAACAATTATTGGATTTAAATTTATTCAGCATATGCTGCATATGCAGCCTATGCTCAGTAAATGTAAATCCATCAATTGAGATTTTCTGAGATCCGAAATTTGCAGTTACGAACATTTTAGTCGTACGAAGTTTAGTGAAACGGCCCCCAGGAAACTTTATTAGTCGTCTGTAACGTAGACTGGTTGATATTCGTCATAGGACGTCATAACGTATACTGGAGTCAGGTTGTCCGTCCGTCCGTCCGTCCGTCCGTCCGTGTGCGTCCGTCCGTGCGTCCGTAAGCTAAACATCAGATAAATATTGTTATAACTTCTGTTTCCTTCATCTAAAATGCTTAATATTTCACACATGCATTCCTGTAAGGCTCTACTACCATGATGTGCCAAATTCACGACCGTCCAACCCCCGCTGATCCCAAGGTCAAGGTCAAATACTTAGTCTCTTTACAAAACTTAACATCAGAGAAATGTTGTTATAACTTCTATTTCCTTCATCTAAAATGTCTTATATTTCACACATGCATTCCTGTAAGGCTCTACTATTATGCTGTGCCAAATCCACGACCGTCCAACCCCCGATGATCCCATGGTCAAGGTCAAATACTTAGTATCTTTACAAAACTTAACATCAGATAAATATTGTTATAACTTCTATTTCTTTCATCTAAAGTGCTTAACATTTCACACATGCATTCCTGTAAGGCTCTACTACCATGCTTTACCAAATCCACGACCGTCCAACCCCCGCTGATCCCATGGTCAAGGTCAAATACTTAGTCTCTTTACAAAACTTAACATCAGAAAAATATTGTTATAACTTCTATTTCCTTCATCTAAAATGCTTAATATTTCACACATGCATTCCTGTAAGGCTCTACTACCATGCTGTGCCAAATCCACGACCGTCCAACCCCCGCTGATCCCCTGGTCAAGGTCAAATACTTAGTATATTTACAACACTTAACATCAGAGAACTATTGTTATAACTTCTATTTCCTTCATCTAAAATGCTTAATATTTCACACATGCATTCCTGTAAGGCTCTTCTACTATGCTGTGCCAAATCCACGACCGTCCAACCCCCGCTGATCCCATGGTCAAGGTCAAATACTTAGTCTCTTTACAAAACTTAACACCAGAGAAATATTGTTATAACTTCTACTTCCTTCATCTAAAATGCTTAATATTTCACACATGCATTCCTGTAAGGCTCTACTACCATGCTGTGCCAAATCCACGACCGTCCAACCCCCGCTGATTCCAAGGTCATGGTCAAATACTTAGTCTCTTTACAAAACTTAACATCAGAGAAATATTGTTATAACTTCTATTTCCTTCATCTAAAATGCTTAATATTTCACACATGCATTCCTGTAAGGCTCTACTACCATGCTGTGCCAAATGCACGACCGTCCAACCCCCGCTGATTCCAAGGTCATGGTCAAATACTTAGTCTCTTTACAAAACTTAACATCAAACAAATATTGTTATACCTTATATTTCTTTCATCTAAAGTGCTTAATATTTCACACATGCATTCCTGTAAGGCTCTACTACCATGTCAGGACCGTCCAATCCCCGCTGATCCCCTGGTCAAGGTCAAATACTTAGTATCTTTACAAAACTTAACATCAGAGAACTATTGTTATAACTTATATTTCCTTCATCTAAAATGCTTAATATTTCACACATGCATTCCTGTAAGGATCTACTACTATGCTGTGCCAAATCCACGACCGTCCAACCCCCGCTGATCCCATGGTCAAGGTCAAATACTTAGTCTCTTTACAAAACTTAACATCAGAGAAATATTGTTATAACTTCTATTTCCTTCATCTAAAATGCTTAATATTTCACACATGCATTCCTGTAAGGCTCTACTACCATGCTGTGCCAAATCCACGACCGTCCAACCCCCGCTGATTCCAAGGTCATGGTCAAATACTTAGTTTCTTTACAAAACTTAACATCAGAGAAATATTGTTATAACTTCTATTTCCTTCATCTAAAATGCTTAATATTTCACACATGCATTCCTGTAAGGCTCTACTATCATGCTGTGCCAAATCCACGACCATCCCAACCCCCGCTTATGCCAAGGTCATGGTCAAATACTTAGTCTCTTTACAAAACTTAACGTCAAAGAAATATTGTTATAACTTCTATTTATTTCATCTAAAGTGCTTAATATTTCACACACTTGGCATTCCCTCGTAAACGGCTCTACTTACCATGGCTGTGCCAGATCCACTCGACCGTCCCAACCCCCCCGCTGATACCCATGGTCAAGGTCCAAATAACTTAGTCTCTTTACAAACAAAGCTTAATCCATCATGAGAAATATTGTTATAAACTTCTAATTTTCCTTGTCCATCTAAAATTGCTTAATAGTTCACACAAGTTCATTCCTGTAAGGCTCTACTAACCATGCTGTGCCGAAAAAATTGCACGGACCGTTCCAACCCCCACCGCTGGATCCCAAGGTCATCGGTCAAATACATTACTCAATAGTCTATTTAACAAAAACTTAACATCAACTAAATATTGTTATAACTTCTATTTCATTTCATCTAAAGTGGCTTAATATTTCTTTCACAGCATGCATTCCTGTAAGGCTCTACTAACCATGCTTAGTGGCCCAAATGCACGACCCGTCCAACCCCCTGCTGATTATCCAAGGTTCAATGGTCAAATAACTTTTAGTCTCTTTACAAAACTTAATATCAAACAAATAATTGTTATAAAACCTTCCTATTTCCTTTCATGCTAAAGTGCTTAATATTTCAACACATGCATTCCTTGTAAGGCTCTACATACCATGTCAGGACCGTCCAAACCAATCCCCGCTGTTTATTTGATACCCCTGGTCAAGGTCAAATACTTAGTATCTTTATTAACAAAACTTAACATCAGAGAACAATATTGTTATACTTATATTTCCTTCATCTAAAAATGCTTAATATTTTTCACACAAAATTGCATTCCCTTGTAAGATCCTAACTACTATGCTGTCCATCCAAACGACCGTCCCACAAACTGATCCCATGTTTCAAGGTCCAAATAAAACTTAAGTCCGCTTTACAAAACTTAAACCATGCAAGAAATATTGTTATTAAACTTCTTATTTCCCTTTTTCAATCTTAAAATGCTTAATATTCAAACCACACCAAATCCTTCCTGTAAGGTCTCTTTACTTCCATGCTGTTGCCAAATCCCACGACCGTCCAACCCCCCTGATTCAAATGTCAAATGGTCAAAATACTTATCTCTTTACAAAACTTAACACCAAAAAATAAATGTTGTTAAACTTCATTTCCTTCCTCTAAAAATGCCTTAATATTTCACAACAGCATTCCTTGTCCTACTACATTGCTGTGGCCAAATCCACGACCGCCAACCCCCGCTGATTCCAGTCAGTCAAAAATACTTAGTCTCTTTACAAAACTTAACAGAAAAATATTGTTTATAACTTCTATTTCCTTCATCTAAAATGCTTAATATTTCACACATGCATTCCAAGTAAGGCTCTACTACCATGCTGTGCAAATCCCACGACGTCCAACCCCCCGCTGACCCAAGTCAAGGCAAATACCTTAGTCTCTTTACAAACTTAACACCAGAGGAAATATTGTTATAAACTTCTATTTCCTTCATCAAAAATGCTTTAATATTTCACACCGACAAATCCTTGTAAGGCTCCCTACTGCCATGCTGTCCAAATCCACGACCGTCCAACCCCCGCTGTTTCCCAATTCAAGGTCAAATACTTATCCCTCTTTAACAAAACTTAACATCAGAAAATATTGTTATAACTTCTATTTCCTTCAATAAAAAATGCTTAATATTTCAACACATGCATTCCTGTAAGGCTCTACTGCCAACTGTGCCCAAATCCACCAACCGTCCCAACCCCCGCTGATTCCCAAAGGTCAAGGTCAAATACTTAGTCTCTTTACAAAACTTAACACAAGAAAATATTGTTATAAACCCTTAATTTCCTTTTCACTAAAATGCTTAAATTTTACACAACCATGCTTCCTGTAAGGCTTACTACCAAATGCTGTGCCAAATTCCAGGACCGTCCCAAACCCCCGCGATTCCCCTGGTCAGGTCAAATCTTAGTCTCTTTACAAACTTAACATCATCAAATATTGTTTTCTAACTTATATTTTCCTTTCATCTAAAATCTTAAAATTCAAACCATGCATTCCTTGGAATCCTACTACCATGCTGTCCAAATCCTCCGGACCCGGCCAACCCCCTCTGATCCCTGGTCCAAGGTCCAAATAATTAGTTCTTCTTTACAAAACTTAACAACCAGAGAAATATTGTTATAACTTCTATTTCCTTCATCTAAAAGCTTAAATTTCACACATGCACCTGTAAGGCTCTACTACCAGCTGTTGCCAAATCCACGACCGTCCCAACCCCCGCTATTTCCCAATGGTCAAGGTCAAATACTTATGTCTTTCTTTACAAACTAAACATTCAAGAGAAATATTGTTATAACTTCTATTTCCTTCATCTAAAATGCTTAATATTTACACACATGCCAATTCCTGTAAGGCTCTACTACCATGCGTTGCCAAATCCACGACCGTTCCAACCCCCGCTTTTTGATTCCAAAGGTTCATGGTCAAAAACTTAAAAGTCTCTTTAACAAAACTGAACATTCAAGAGAAATATTTGTTAAAACTTCTATTTCCTTCATCTAAAATGGCTAAATTATTTCCACACATGCATTCCTCGTTAAGGCTCTAACTATCATGCTGTTCCAAATCCACGACCCGTCCAACCCCCCTTAATTCCAAGGTCCATGGTCAAATACCTTAGCTCTCTTTAACCCCCAAAACTTAACGTTAAAAGAAATATTGTTATAACATCTATTATATTTCATCTAAAGTGCTTAATTATTTCCAACACATGGCATTCCTGTAAGGCTCTACGGACCATAGCAAAGTGCCAGATCCACGACCGTTCCAACCCCCTCTGATCCCATGTCAAGGTCAAATACTAGTTATCTTTAAACAAAACTTAACAACAAGATAAATATTGTTTATAACATTCTATTTCTTTCATCTAAAGTGCTTAACATTTTCACACATGCATTGCCTTGTAAGGCCTTACTAACCATTGCTTTACCAAATTCATCGACCGCTTCCAACCCTACCGCTGAAATCCCATGGTTCAAGGTCAAATTTACTTACGTCTCTTTACAAAACTTAACATCAACAGAAAAATATTGTTTAACTTCTATTTCCTTCATCTAAAATGCTTAAATATAATTCACCCATGCAATTCCTGTAAGGGCTCTACTACCATGCTGTGCCCAATTCCACGACCGTCCAACCCCCGCTGATCCCCTGGAAAACACGGTCCAAATACTTGTATAAATACCAACACTTAACATCAGAGAACTATTGTTATAAATTCCAATATCCTTCATCCTAAAATGGCTTAATTATTTCCACACATGGCTATTCCTGTAAGGCCTAACTACCCATGGCTGTCAAATCCACACCAACGACCGTTCCAACCCCACGCTGATTCCAAGGTCCATTTGTCAATACTTAAAAGTTCTCTTTAACACAACTTAACATCAGAGAAATATTGTTATAACTTCTAAATATTTCCTTCTTCTAAAATTCTAATATTTCCACATGCAAATTCCTGTAAGGCTTCTACTATCATGGCGTTTCCAAATCCAACGACCGTTCAACCCCCGCTTTGTTCCAAGGTTTCATTGGTCAAATAAACTTAGTCCTCTTTACAAAAACTTAACATCAAAGAAAAATTTTATAAACTTCTAATCTATTTATTACATCTAAAGTGCTTAATATTTCACACATGCATTATCCTGTTAAGGCTTCTACTTACCATTGTCAGACCGTCCAATCCCCGCTGATCCCCTGGTCAATGGTCAATCCTTAGTATCTTTTACAAAACTTAACATCAGAGAACTATTGTTATAACTTAATATTCCCCCTTCTTCTAAAATGCTAATATTTCACACATGCATTCCTGTAAAGGCACTAACTACCATGGCGGTGCAAATCCACGGACCGTTCCAAAAACCCCCGCTGATTCCAAGGATTCCATAGGTCAAATACTTTAGTCTCTTTAAACACAACTTAACATCAGAGAAATATTGTTATAACTTCTATTACCTCATCTAAAAATGCTTAATAAATTTCACACACTCCTGCATTCCTGTTAAGGCTCTAACTTATCCATTTTGCTTTGTGCATTAAATCCACGACCGACCAACCCCCCGCCATGTTCCAAGTTTCAATTTGGTCCAAATACTTAGTCTCTTTACAAAAACTTAACATCAAAGAAATATTGTTATAACTCTAATTTATTTCCATCTAAAGTGCTTAATATTTCACACATGGATAGCATTCTCTGTAAGGCTCTACCTACCATCTGTGCCAATTTCCACCGAACCCGTCCAACCCCCGCTGATCCCATGGTCAAAGGTCAAATACCTTAGTCCTCAATTACCCCAAAGCTTTACATCAGAGAAATATTGTTATAACCCTTCTATTTCCCTTCATCAAAAATGGCTTAATAAGTTCCAACACCATAGGCATTCCTGTAAACAGGACTCACTTACCATGCAGTGCCAAATTGCACAGACCGTTTCCAAACCCCGCTGAAATTCCCAAGGTCATTGGTCCAAATTACTTACTCAATAGTCTAAAAAATTTACAAAACTTACATCAACGAAATTTAATTGTTATTAAACTTCTATTTCTTCATTTCCCTTAAAGTGCTTAATGATTTCACACATTGCAAAATTCCTGTAAGGCTTCTAACTACCATTTGCTGTGCCAAATGCACGACCGACCAACCCTGCTGATCCTCCAAGGTCATGGTCAAATACTTAGTCTTCTTGAACAAAACTTAAATCCAAACAAATATTGGATATACTTCTATTTCTTTCATCCTAAAGTCTTAATATGTTCACACAGCATTCCTGTAAGGCCTCTAAACTACCATGTCAGGACCGTCCAAATCCCCCGCTGATTCCCCTGGTCAAGGTCAAATTACTTGTAATCTTTACAAAACTTAACATCAGAGAACTATAGTTAATAACTTAATATTTCCTTCAATTCTAAAATGCGTAATAATTTCACACATGCATTCCTGTAAGGATTCTACTACATGCAGTTGCCAAAATCCAACGACCGTTTCCACCCCCACTGAATTCCCATTGGTCAAGGTCAAATAAAACTTAGTCTTCTTTAACAAAAACTTAACATTTCAGAGAAATATTGTTATAAACTTCTATTTCCTTCATCTAAAATGCTTAATTAATCCACACATGCATCCTGTAAGGCTCTACTTACCATGCGGTGCCAAATCCACGGACCGTCCCACCCCCGCTGAAATTCCAAGTCCGAGGGTCAAATACTTAGTCTCATTACCAAAACTTAACATCAGAAAAAATATTGTTAATAACTTCTAATTTTACCCCCTTCATCCAAAAATGCTTAATATTTCACAACACAAAATGCATTCCAAACTGAAAGGCTCTACTACTAATGGCTGGTGTTCAAATCCACGACCGTCCAACCCCCGGCTGATCCCATGGTCAGGTTTCAAATACTTAGTCTCTTTAACAAAACATTAACCACCAGAAAATATTGTTATAAACCTTCCTATTTCCTTCATCCTAAAATGCTTATATTTCACAACATGCATTCCTGTAAGGCTCTACTTACCCATCAGTTTTGCAAATCCACGACCGTTTCCAACCCCCGCTTTGATTCCAAGGTTCATGGTCAAATTAAACATATTCCTTCTTTACAAAACTAACATCAGAGAAATATTGTTATAACTTCTAATTTCCTTCATTTCTAAAATGCTTAATATTTCACACATTGCATTAATCCCTGTAAGGCTCTACTGCTATGCTGTGCCAAATCCACGACCGTCCCCAACCCCCGGCCCTGAATCACCCAGTCCAAGGTCAAATACTAGTCTCTTTTACAAAAACTTAACATCAGAGAAATATTGTTATAACCTTCAATTTCCCCTTCAACAAAATGCTTAGAATTATTTACCAACATGCATTCCGTAAGGCCTCTACTACCATACTGTGCCAAATGCACGACCGCCAACCCGCTGATTCCAAGGTCATGTCAAATACTTAGTCTCTTACAAAACTTAACATCAAACAAATATTGTTATACCTTATATTCTTTCATCTAAAGTGCTTAATATTTCACACATGCATTCCTGAAAGGCTCTACAACCATGCTGTGCCAAATCCAGGACCGTCACCCCAATCCCCGCTGAATCCCCTGGTTCAAAGGTCAAATACTTAGTAACCCCCCCCCCCCCCCCCTTCTTTACAAACTTAACATCAGAGAACTATTTGTTATAACTTATATTTCCTTCATCTAAAATCTTAATATTTCACACATGCATATCCGTAAGGATCTACTACTCATGCTGTGCCAAATCCCACGACCGTCCAACCCCCGCTGGATCATGGTCAAGGTCCAAACTACTATTCCTCTTTACAAAAATTAACATCAGAGAAATATTGTTATACAAAACTTCTATTTCGGGTTCATCTAAAATAGCTTAATATTTCACACATGCATTCCTGTAAGGCTCTACTACCATCTGTTTTGGGGCCCAAATCCACGACCGTCCAACCCCCGCTTAATCCAAGGTCATGGTCAAAAACTTAGTCTCTTTACAAAAACATTAATCAAAAAAAAATTAGTTATCACCTTCTATTTTTTCATCTTAAAAGTGCTTAATAACTTTCACAACAAAGCAAATCCTGTTTAATGCTCTACTACCATTGCTATTTCCAGGACCGTCACCCCCGCTGACTGGTCAAGGTCAAATACTTAGTCTCCTTTACAAAACTTACATCAGAGAAAATTGTTATAACTTTATTTCCTTCATCAAAAATGCTTAATTATTTCATCAACATGCATTCTGTAAGGCTCTACTACCATGCTGTGCCAAATGCCACGACCGTCCCAATCCCCCGCTGATCCAAGGTCATGGTCAAATACATATCTCTTTACAAAAAACTTAACATCATAGAAATTTTAAAGTTATAACTTCTATTCCCCCATTTCATCTAAAGTGCCTTAATATTTCACACATGCATTCCTGTAAGGCTCTACTACCATGCTGTGCCAAATCCACGACCGTCCAACCCCCTTTTCTGATTCAAGGTCATGGTCAAATACTTAGTCTCTTTACAAAACTTAATTATCAGAAAAAATATTTGTTATAAAACTTCTATTTCTTTCTTCATCTAAAGTGCTTAACATTTCACAACATCAATCATTCCTGTAAGGCTCTACTACCATGCTTTGTTAGTTTCCAAATCCATCGACCGTCCAACCCCCCACCGCTGAATCCCATGGTCAAGGTCAAAGGGTACTTAGTCTCTTTATTCATAGTCTTCTTACACTAACATGCAAAAAAATATGTTAAGGAAACTTATAAAACTTCTATTTCCTTCATCTAAAATGCTTAATATTTCACACATGCAATTCCTGTAAGGCTTCTACTACCATGCTGTGCCAAATCCACGACCGTCCAACCCCCGCTGACCCCTGCCCCAGTCAAGGTCAAATACTTAGTATATTTACACACACTCTTTAACATCAGAGAATATTGTTATAACTTCTATTCCTTCAACTTAAAAATGCTTAATAATTTCACACATTCATTCCAGTAAGGCCTTAACTGCTATCTGTGCCAAAACCACGACCGTCCAAACCCCCGCTTAAATCCCCATGGTCAGGTCAAATACTTAGTCTCTTTACAAAACTTAACCATCAAGAAAAATATAAGTTAAACTTCTATTTTCCTTCATCAAAAAATGCCTTTATAATTCACACATGCATCCCTGTAGGCTCCCTACTACCATACAGTGCCAAATGCCAACGACCCGGTCCAACCCCCGCTGATTCCAAGGCATGGTCAAATACTTTAGTCCTTTAAACAAAACTTAACTTCAAACAAAAATGTTCTACCTTTATAATTTCTTTCATCAAATTGCTTAATATTTCACAACCATGCATTCCGTAAGGCTCTAAACTAACCATGCGTGCCAAATCCCAAGGACCGTTCAATCCCCGCTTATCCCCTGGTCCAAGGTTCAAATAACTTATAATCTTTACAAAACTTAACCATCAGAGAACTTAATGTTATAACTTTATATTTCCTTCATCTAAAAATGCTTAAATATTTCACACATGCATTCCTGTAAGGATCTACTACTATGCTAGTGCAAATGACCCGACCTCCAACCCCCGCCTTATCCCATGGGCAAGGTCAAATACCTTAGTCCTCTTTACAAAACTTAACATCAAGAAAATATTGTTATTAAACTTCATTTCCGTTCCAATCTAAAATGGCTAATATTTTCAACACATGCATTCCTGTAAGGCTCTACTACCATTGCTGTGCCAAATCCACGACCGTCCAACGCTGATTCCAAGTCCAAAGGTCATACTTAGTCTCTTTACAAAAACTTAACATCAGAGAAATATTGTTAATAAATTCTATTTTCTTCATCAAAAGCTTAATAATTTCACACATGCATTCCTGTAAAGGCTCTACTATCATGCTTGTTCCAAATCCCACGATCAACATTTCAAGGTCATTGGTCCAAATACTTAGTCCAACTTTTACAAAACTTAACGTCAAAGAAATATTGTTATAACTTCTATTTATTTCATCCTAAAGGCCTTAATATTTCACACAGTGCATTCCTGGAAGGCCTCTACTAGTCCAATGCTGTGCCAGATCCCGACCGTCCCCAAACCCCCGCTATCCCATGGTCAAGGTCAAATACTTATAATCTTTACAAAACTTAACATCAGATAAATATTGTTTAAACTTCTATTTCTTTCAAAATCTTAAGTGCTTAACATTTCACACATGCATTCCCTGTAAGGCTCTACTACCATGCTTTACCAAATCCAACGACCGTCCAACCCCCGCTTTGAACCCATTGGTCATGGTTCAAATACTTAGTCCTCTTTACAAAACTTAAATCAGAAAAATATTGTTATAACTTAATATTTCCTTCATCTAAAATCTTAATATTTCACACATTGCATCCTGTAAGGCTCTACTTCACCATGCTGTGCCAAATCCACGACCGTCCAACCCCCGCTGATCCCCTGGTCAAGGTCAAATACCTTAGGTATATTTACAAACACTTAACTTATCAAGAACTATTGTATAACCTTCTATTTCCTTCAACCTAAAAATGCTTAATATTTCACAACATGCATTCCTGTAAGGCTCTAACTAACCAGCTGCCAAACCACGAAACCGTCCCAACCCCCGCTATTCCAAGGTCATGGTTCAAATACTTATCTCCTTTTACACAACTTAACATCAAGAAATATGTTTAATAACTTCTAATTTCCTTCATCTAGCTTAATAATTTTCACACAATGCATTCCTGTAAGGCTCTACTATCATGCTGTCCAAATCCACGACCGTCCAACCCCCGCTTGTTCCAAGGTCATGGCAAATACCGTAGTCCTCTTTTAACCCCCAAAAACTTGCATCCAAAGAAATTTTTAAAAACTTCTATATTTCACTAAAGTGCTTAAATATTTCACCAATTGCTTTCCTTGTAAGGCTCTACTAAAACCATTGTCAGGACCGCCAACCCCGCCTGATCCCCTGGTTCAAAGTCAAATACTTAGTTATCTTTACAAAACTTAAACATCAGAGAACTATTTGTTAAAATTTAACTTTCCTTCATCTAAAATGCTTAATATTTCACACATGCATTCCTGAAGGCTCTACTACCATGCTGGTGCCAAATCCACGACCGTCCAACCCCCGCCCTGATTCCAAGGTCATGTCCAAATACTTAGTCTCCTTTACACAACTTAACAACGATAAATTATTGTTAAAAACCTTCTATTTCCTTCATCAAAAATCTTAATAATTTCACACATGCATTCCTGTAAGGCTCTAACTATCTGCTGTGCCAAATCCCACGACCGTCCAACCCCCGGTCTTGTTCCAAGGTCAAATGGCAAATACTTAGTCTCTTTACAAAACTAACATCAGAAATATTGTTATACTTAACTTCTATTTTTTTCATCTAAAGTGCTTAATATTTCACAAATGCATTCCTGTAAGGCTCCTTACACCAATGCTGTGCCAAAAGATCCAACACCGTCCAACCCCCCTGAATCCCAATGGTCAAGTCAAATACTTAGTCTCCTTTACAAAACTTAACATCAGAAAATATTGTTTATAAATTCTATTTCCTTCATCTAAAATGCTTAATAGTTCATACATGCATTCCTGTAAGGCTCTACTACCATGCTGTGCCAAATGCACGACCGTCCAACCCCCGCTGATCCCAAGATCATGGTCAAATACTTACTCAATAGTCTATTTACAAAACTTAACATCAACGAAATATTGTTATAACTTCTATTTCTTTCATCTAAAGTGCTTAATATTTCACACATGCATTCCTGTAAGTCTCTACTAACATGCTGTGCCAAATCCAGGACCGTCCAACCCCCGCTGATCCCATGGTCAAGGTCAAATACTTTGTCTCTTTACAAAACTTAACATCAGAGAAATAGTGTTATAACTTATACTTCCTTCATCTAAAATGCTTAATATTTCATACATGCATTCCTGTAAGGCTCTATTACCATGCTGTGCCAAATACACGACCGTCCAACCCCCGCTGATACCAAGGTCAAGGTCAAATACATGGTCTCTTTACAAAACTTAACATCAGAGAAATATTGTTATAACTTCATCTAAAATTCTTAATATTTCATGCATGCATTCCTATAAGGCTCTACTATCATGCTGTGACATATCCCCGCTGATCCCAAGGTCAAGGTCACATACTTAGTCTCTTTACAAAACTTAACATCAGAGAAATTGGTTATAACTTCTATTTCCTTGCTCGGATCTGCTTCACATTCACGTTCGTGCCGCCCCCGCTAAGCACAGAGTCAAGGTCACAAGCCTACACTTGGAATATTTTACATATTTAGGGGTACCTGGGCCCACGCGGAGGGTATTCCGTAAGCATCGCTTACTGACCAATCTAGTTATGCATGGACACAATTTCCATTTTAATGTGCACTTGTTGGACACTAACAATGTGGTGGGTTTTACCATACTCAAAACACCTTCAGAAAGAAAATACCTTCTACATTATAGACCAATTTACCGGAAGAAAAAACTGCGTTTTAACTACAGTGAAACCTCTCTAAGCCAGGGGTCCCCATGGTGTCTGGCTTAGAGGGGTTTCACTGTATATCAAGCATTTGATCGTTCTGAGCCATAGCTGTGTGCTATGCGATCCCGAACGTACAATATCACCTAGGATAAATGACCAAGAAACTCATAAAAAATAAGATCACATGTGCTTTCTTGGTGTCCGGTTTAAGGAGGTTCCACTGCATCGAACTTAAAACAGCTTCTACGAAACATACAAACTGGCTGCGTGATCAGCCAAATTACATGAAGACAAACCGCTGGTAACAGTTTTAAAGACCGCCAGCTTTTGCGAAATACAAATAGCTGCAACGACATGGACAAAATTACCGTTGAATGAAACATTTATGTCACAACATATCAACTGACCACGTGGATGTGATTGAACTAATTGGTGTCCGACTGTCCCGAATCAACAGAAAACCGATCGAACTTTCAATATTGAAGATGCTGTAATACGGAGCGAATATATAGAGGAGCGATGTGATACCAAGCGAACATATGGAGGAGCGAAGTGGCTAATTATAGATTCTCGCGCATATTTGACACACTTTACAGGTAAATTTATCATTTTCCAGTTTCACCTGAACTTTTTATTCACCGTTTCGCTTCAGTGAACCGAACCGGATAATATACATTGTACATTCTTTGGTGTAGGTTGATTGCTAGTTAACTATAGTTCACGCATGTTGAAAATACAGTGGAATCTATCTAACCCAGACACCGTTGTAGATACATTTCGGAGGCTTATGAGAGAAGGGACCTCGCGACACATCTGTCCAAAATCAGTCAGCGCATCCGCGCAGTCAGTAGCTGATTTCATCAAAATTGCAAAGTATACTTATCTAGAAAAGTATACTTTGAGGGAGTAATCATTTATTATTCCCGAAATGCATTATGTCGTATAGAACTAACGACTGCATATATATTTGATGATTACAAGTACACATAATTATTATACCGAATTTATTACATAATCTCAGCCAAAATGGCTGTGATAATGTAATACATTCAGTATAATAACATTTAATAAATCTATCATTAAATTGAAATTGAAAATAGCAAGATAAGTATACTTTGCAATTTTGGAGAAATAGGCTACTGATCTTGGGCTACGATGTTCATGATCCAATCAATCAAGAATGCTAACTACCATCAATTAACAAATGGTATATTCTAACCTTCCTGAGTGTATATAGTACAAGAGGATCAGTCTCACCGATGTTCATAAGGTTATAACTCACCAAATAGTTTTACTGTATAAGTTAACCGAAAACCGGTGTTAAAACACCCCACAATGTCCCTCCAGTGAAATCGGGTAGTTGTGGATCAATAGTTGTAAGCAAATTGTGTTTGTGACCTGAAAACGCATGCACTGTTTTTTTATACCGGACTATTTTTGCACTATTTTGGTATTCTCTAACCATAAGCCGTAAGGTACTAAATCTCAGCCGGTGGCCGATTTGCAAACTTGCAATTCCAACAGACAATCTGCAGTATACGGAATCTTATCAGCCAACGCCTTAAGCCTAAGTGTTATACTGGAATTATCGCAAGCAAAGATAATGTCCATGTACCTGGCTATTGTTTCAGAGAGAAAATTGACTCCTTGTGAAAATTGGGTTTATGCAGTACTTCTCAGCCCATGGAAGTAATATTCTAATTATAATGAGCATCGTGGTCAATGGAACTGGTGCAACTGGCTGACCACTGGCATTTTTTTCTTTCGTCAAGTTCCCGTCGTAGCTAGTTATTTCCCTTTGAATTTATTTATAGAAATCCGGTCCAACTTGCTATATTTTATGGCCTAATTGCTTGTAATAAAACCGAATATCGCATGATTTGTTTTGTAAAGAAGCCATTGTAGTGTTTTAGACTAGTGTTGGTCCATATCATCCTGCATATCTGCGCAATCTGATCCGGAACTGCATTATTTGCCGGACTCATATTTTGAAACTTATTACTTGTATTGCAGTCAGTGTAGACCCTGTTTGCAGTCTTTATTTTGGCAAATTATTCAGTAAGAAATAAACTCTAAAATAAACCAAAGGACCGGATATCTATACATACATTTACAAAGGGAAATAACTAGCTACGATCCCCCGTTTCTGTTCAGTTAGCCCTTACAATTCTGAATTACATTTTGTCGTCTGCTGTTTAATACTTTAGTCCATTTTTTCTCTCATCAAAAACATGCGTTGGCAACACTTTATAATAAATTCCATTATACATGATTCTAAAAGTTGTCAAATCCTGTTATTGAGTACGAAGACAACTTATTAAACAACGGCAGACGACAATTAAAGTTTCCCACACTGTCTGCCTAAGTTATATGAATGGAAGTGTACTACGAGACTGATTTAATTAACCTTCGTGACATGTTAAGCCTCAATGAATGTCCATGTACATGTCAATATGTCATATTCTCGACAGGCCTAACAACCACAGGGTGACAATTATCCCTGGACAATGTACTAACAACTGTTACATGTTATTGTGGTTTTTACATGTACATATACGTGTTCAATTTACATGCCCGTACGCAGAGGGGGTGCGACGGGTGCGTACGCACCCCCCCCCCCCCCTTTAACCATTTAAACACCACCGGTCTGTATAGTAGTATTGGCAAACAGTGTAGATCCAGATGAGCCGGCTCGTGACGAGCCGTCTCATCTGGATCTGCACTTTTTGCAAGTATTGTTCATAATTGTGAGAACAAAAACACCCCATGTGAAAATCATTTGTGATGTACGGGCCAGATTTACATGGGTAGGTGGCAGATAGGAGTATGCGATGGGTTAATTTAACGATGGGGATTCATCCTTACCGGTATCCCGAGGCTGATCTGGATCTAAACTAGTCGCATACCCTAGTTGCGAACAGTAACTTGCAATCTACTCTCGTACCGACGGTACGCGAATAGATTTCAAGAGTTACTGTTCGCAACTAAGCCATAAGCCCCATTTCTCCAGTCACAATCATATGTGTGTGATAAGATAGCACACCACGCTCACCGTCTGACTACATACTACGCTGATAACAGATCTGCCCGGGGCAGTAGTCTGAAAAATTAATCTAAATATCAAAATAAAGTTTATCTGTTTTTTAAGTAATTTATCTCTACAGGTATAAATTGACGATGTTCAAAACTGTCACCAATTGTAGCGACCACTCAATGGAGAGAGAAAATATAAAAAATGTGTAAAGCGATTTTGTGCTATGTAAAGGGTATATATAAATGGTATTTACGAAAATGTGCCAACATACATGTGATATACGAAGTATTAGAATAAAAAACTCATTACCGGTGAATAAAATAATATTATATATATTTGATCATAGCAAGGTGTATGATCACGTGGTACTAACAACAACAACAAGTACCGATTCAAAGTACGTATTCTTTTATAGTGTTCTTATTACGTAACGGATTTTGATGAAATATGGCGCATCAAACGCGTCTTCTTAAGCTGCATTTGGTGGTCTCTGTATTTTCGTCCAAACTTCTGTGTTTTTTGCGAAGAATCGATTCCCGTGTCTCCGACACGGACATCGATTCTTCTCAAAAAACCACAGAAGTTTGTGCCAAACTCACTAGACCACCAAATGCAGCTCATGAAGACCCGTTTGCTGCGCCATATTTCATCAAATCCGTTGCATATTAAGGAAAATATCAAAGAATACTTACTTTGGAGTGGGCTACGTTGTTGTTGTTGTAACCACGTGGTCATGCACCTTGAATAGGAACATGTACGCATCACTATGTGAAATATTTTAATTCAAATCCTTATAACTTACTTTAATAATTATTGTTTACTAAAGATTCAAAATGGCCGCCAGAATTATTAGTACTCAACGCTGGATATATACTTTTTACGATCATTTATTAACGGACACTAACTAAAGGCACTTACACAATGATGGACCAGATTAATAAACATAGTTTATTTGTAAAGTGAAACCTCTCTAAACCGGACACCCTGGGAGGTCCCCAGGGTGTCCGGCTTAGAGAGGGTTCACCGTAAATCAGGAATTTTATCATTCTGAGCCATAGTTGTGTGATATGCGATCACGATCATACATGAGAGACTTTGAATTACTGATCATTATGACTGTTTTAGAGCGTGCACTGTTTAGAGGCGTTAAAGGGACTGTGTCTCAGATTATGTATCAAATATACAATATGTGGTTTTTCGCTTCATACACAGTACATGGCAAATATCAATCAATCTCACCATTTTATTTGATGAAATATTCAAACACATGTGCTATGTTCACGTTATATTCTAGTACCTACTATCAGAAACTGTAGTAAACAGGGGAGATACGTTTATTTGACATACGTTGGCATTTTCGCTATGCATGCACCAGTAATTAAACAATCCGACATGTCATTAGTTTGTGTTGTGAAATGAACATTCTATGCACAATTCAGAAGGAATTTCCCATACAGACGCTAGTGTAATTAATTTAAATAAGATAAACTAGTCACCATCGATTGGTAAACATGTTTATTATACTGAAAAATAACTAGCGTTGCAAACGCTAGTTATTTTTCAGTATAATAAACATTTTTCACCAATCCCCGATTTTTTTCTAGGCGACTTATATGTACAATTAGGTTCAGAAATACGATACAAATATACAACGATATGGGATTTAGTACTAAGCACATTAACCCGGCCTTAAATGACATTAGCTGTTGATAAGCCGTTAAACCCCAACAAACAAACAAATCTACAACGAAACTATTTTTTTCGATTCTGTTTCAGCACTTTCTATGCATATCTGAGAGCCATTACCTTTAAAGTTTCACTGTATTAATAATACGCTTTCGATGATATAAAGAGCGATATAGGGAGATGTTTATTCAAAATACAACACTTTAAGCCATATGGCCCATGAAGCAATACGAAAATGGCATGCTATAAATCGAAACATATCAAAGTGACAAAGACAACGGCAGGACTGGTGTAAATATAAGTAGAAAGTCGTTTAAGTGTATTACCCGTGGTGAAATGCAACAATTGTGCTGGGGATTCAGAATGGCATTATAATCATGCTGAATTTACTGCACAACTACATCTTACATAATACCACAGACAAAACAATTAAGTTCATTTCTTTCACATACAAAACGTCAGGCATATGACCACAATTATGTAATAACTATGTGTGACAATAATTTGACCACTATTATCAGTATATACGTATATATCTACATATGTATGCCTACCATATGTCCTATCTACGGTGTCATCAAACAGATGGCGTAAAATGTACCCCCGGGGTAGTAGAATGACAAAACCAGACAGATGTACTAAACTTTAAGCTGTTTAAAATTAGACTTTATTTTATAATGATAACATAGAAGCGCGAAGTACGTATGAATCCTTTCAACACCACATGCCTGTATATAGTGGTATTGGCAAATAGTGTAGATCCAGATGAGCCGGCTCGTGACGAGCCGTCTCATCAGGATCTGCACTTTTTACAAGTACTTGTCACATTTTTTAGAACAAAAACACACCCTTTTCATAAATGGACTTGTCTGAAAATCATTTTATAACGATTGGATTGGTCCGGAAATTAAAATCTAAAAATACTTTCCAGTTACTTGAGAAAGTTCTAAATGTTTCCGGATGGGTTGTGGTGTAGGGGTTAGAACACCTGACTTTCAATCCTGAGGTTGTGGGTTCAGACCTCAAAGATACTTTCATTGTATTTCCGTCCCACTGGTCTTTCGGATGAGACTTGAAACCGAGTTCCCGTCCCTAAATGCCATTAACTGTTGCTGCGACGTTAAACACATTCCCTTTTATTTTGTTCTAAATGTTTCCAACGTAAAGGTACATACCCACTCAGTGGGATACGGACAAAATCCCCCCCCCCATCATACATCCCCCCACATGATTTTTGACACAGGAGGACAAAATCCCCCCCCCCCCTCATACATAATCCCCCCCCCACATGATTTTTGACACAGGAGGACAAAATCACCCCCGTCTAAAATACAGGTAGGACAAAATCTCCCCCCCCCTCCAAAATCACAGGTTGGACATCAAAATGCAAGGGTGGACAACACCCCCCCCCCCGGGACATAATCCCCCCTCCCCCATGATTTGAAACCAAACGTTGATATGGTTGCAATTGTGATACATAAATGTGCTTGGTATAATGTGATCATGCTTAATATGCAGTATTGTGAATGTGACCCATTATTGACTGTAAATAATGATGATTACCATTGCCCTGTATTTTGAACAAGGAATTGTATTAAAACAAACAGAAATGAATGATTGATACATGATTTACCTATCGTTTTGGCGAATAATTCTTTGAAATGGTAATCGATTCTTCACTAAAACAATATGGTTTGGGACCGACATCAGTATACAAATGTACAAACGATACATACATATTATTGTTTCGACGTTTATTGTGCAACTGAAAATACTTCATTAAATGTGTTTGATGTTTATTGTGCAAATAATATATGATTTACCTTGATTATGGGGTGGAGTTTGTCCTACCTTGAATTTTGATGGGGGGGTGGGATTATGTCCTACCTGTGATTTTAGACGGGGATATTTTGTCCTCCTGTGTCAAAACTCATGGTGGGGGGATTATGTCTGGGGGGGGGGGGATTTTGTCCTACACTCGAAATATGTTTCCATGACATTACCATACTTAAAGTGTGTAGTTAAATATAGCACCACAACCTGTCCTGAACAGGGGGTCAACGTGGGGTCGCTACGGGTAAGTTCATTTCTTTTCTCCACGCGGATCAGGATAAGTTACATATTTCATAAGATTTGAAGGAGTCAGTGGAATAAGGGGGCTAACTCCCTTATGGAGTTAGCCCCCTTATTCCACTGACTCTTTCATTTTTTTCTCATGAAGCTGGTGTTTCTTAAAAAAAAAAGCAACTTACATCCTTTTTAATATGTCGAATATGGTAACACAATCGATTTAAACCGAATTTGTTTCTTATCTGGCGCTTTGTCACGAAACATTAATTTTGCTCATTTAAATTGCTTCTACAGTTACTCGCCAAATGGCCAGTTGTATTGCACTTCGAATACCCGGATACCCGGATATGTTTACACAAATTTAAATGAACTTTTAAACCAGGTTCAAAGACGATTGATGCAGTATTAAATAATATTTTAGACTACTTTCCAGTTCTCTACAGTATACATTATGAAATAGCAATCTGAAAATAATTGAAGTAGAATTTGAGAATATAAAACTTAATCTTATAATTATAGATATACTTAATGATATCGTAATTGTGTCGAGTTCGTTTTTTTCCAGTTGTTTCATGATACAATGGGCGTATTAATGTGTTTATGACCAGTGTAGCATTAGATCAACTCATTGTCAGAAGCACATCATGGTAATCTGGGGGCAGTTTCACTAAACTTCGTACGATTAACATGTTCGTAAGTGCAACATTATTATAGTCAGTAAATCTCACATTAACAATGTTTTCTTATTATTGGAATTGCAAGTTTCAATGGATGGATTTACATAGGTTGCCTATGCTCAATAGATATAAATATATCAATTGAAAATTTCCAGACGATCCTAAATTTACACTTACGAACATTTTAGTCATACGGAGTTTAGTGAAACGGGCCCCTATTGCCTATTGCAGCCCCAGATGACTGGCGATGGTCAACATTTACCCATTTAGTCCATAAGGGAACCGCGATGGGGTATGACTTCACTTTAGGGGTATGGTTTCGGGATGAGTTAAAACTGTTAGCTGCATACTTTTTGTTTTGTTTGCTTCCCCACACCCATTTCAACCACCCTCCTCGATATTTTAAAACCGACTTCATGAGGAAGATTACCAAAACATTTCGATAGGATCAGTGTTGCGACCAGTGTAGCCCCAGATCAGCATGCACATCCGCGCAATCCGATCAGGACCTATTTGGTTACGGAGCCATTCTCGATGCTGCAAACAAACTCCGTAACAATACCCACAAGTTCGCCAGCGCACTCAGAGCTACATTGGCCAATCAAAGACAAACTCATTCACACCCTTTTTAGTCCATGCACCAGAAATAATTGCAGCATCGACTTTGCAGTTGGACCTTGTGTGATACCAGAAAACATCTGTCCACTGCGGTTGGCCTTTAATTAGATGGACGCGTTAATGAGCGGCCTGTCACAGAGGTCATTAAACACGGGTTGATGGTGGGAAAACGGGGTTAGATTCAATTGACCAGCGATAAATCTCCCGTAAAACACTTCATAAAAATGTCACATAAATTAGACGGTTGTGGAAAATTCACAGCCCGCTGTACTTTGCGAGTGCTTCGTAGTGTCTTAATGGCTGCTTGGTATCGTTATAAATTGCTAGGTGCAGTTTTGATTTGTGGTTTATTGACTGACTGGCGACCAGTGTAGACCCGGATCAGACTGCGCTTGCGCAGTCTGATCCGGGTCTACACTGGTCGCAAAGGGAATATCCTGTGTGTGTTCGATCCTGCTAAAATGTCACATAAATTAGTCGTCCTTGGACAACTTACGGCCGATTACAGACTGTTGTTTACGTTGATACGCCGTTTATATGTCATATCGTGATGTTATAGGATAACTTGGTGTGAGGTTTCGACGTATGGGACATGGGAAAATGGGGCTTATTGGCCTCGTGGCCAGTATAGACCATGATTAGTCGGCTCATCAATTAGTAAATATAACATAGCCGTATCCCTCAAATGAGCTTAATGAATCCGCGAAACAAATAAACCCGTATTAATTCAGTACCTGTTTCTGTTTTTTTTCACATTTTTGTATCAGAGAAATAAAACTATTTTACATTCTACATTGACTTCCGTTGTAGCCGATGCTAGAGGGCATTTTTTCCGCGAAATGTGACAATAATTGCCTCATTTTTCAACAATATCCTATGATAATGGTCAACGAACACAGTCACACTAGTTCAATAAAACTATAGGGATGGGTTGTTGCCTAGGGGTTAAACACATGACTTCCAATCCGGATGTTGTGGGTTCAAACCTCACCTTAGGCGTGAACAATATTTACATAGTATTTCCATCCCAATGGTCTGTCGGATGAGATTTTAAATTTTGGTCCTGTCTCTATATGACCCTAGCTGTTGCTGGGACGTTAAACCCGTTCACTTTGACTTGCTTTGTAGTCTGTATTATACGGAGCCCCGCAGGGGACGTTCCCTCGAATTAACAATTCGTTCCCACGAAATAACAATTCGTTCCCTCAATTTAACAATTCGTTTCCACGAATTAACAATTCGTTCTTTGATGTTTATTGTGCAAATAATATATGATTTACCTTGATTATGGGGTGGGGGGGAGTTTGTCCTACCTTGAATTTTGATGGGGGGTGGGATTATGTCCTACCTGTGATTTTAGACGGGGGTATTTTGTCCTCCTGTGTCAAAAATCATGGTGGGGGGATTATGTCCGGGGTGGGGGGGGATTTTGTCCTACACTCGAAATATGTTTCCATGACATTACCATACTTAAAGTTTATAGTTAAATATAGCACCACAACCTGTCCTGAACAGGGGGTCAACGTGGGGTCGCTACGGGTAAGTTCATTTCTTTTCTCCACGCGGATCAGGATAAGTTACATATTTCATAAGATTTGAAGGAGTCAGTTGATAAGGGGGCTAACTCCCTTATGGAGTTAGCCCCCTTATTCCACTGACTCCTTCATTTTTGTCTCATGAAGCTGGTGTTTCTTAAAAAAAAAATAGCAACTTACATCCTTTTTAATATGTCGAGCTTACGAGCTAGCAATTCGTTCCCTCAATTTAACACTGGAGCGAATTGTTATTTCGTGGGAACGAATCGTTATTTCGTGGGAACGAATTGTTATTTTGAGGAACGAATTGTAATTTCGTGGGAACGAATTGTTTTATCATGGGAACGAATTGTTAATTCGAGAGAACGGATTGTTAAATTGAGGGAACGAATTGTTATTTTGTAGGAATTAATAAAATAAATCCATGTCCCCTGCGGGGCCCCGTGGTGTTGAGCTTTCTGCCATGAAATACGACACTGTTTCCAAAATATGCTATGAGTATGGTCTGGGAACCTCGCTATACCGAACAAACTGTGGTATGACCAGAAATAACTGCAGGGCGCCAGATAAGGAATTAGTAATTAAGTATTGTCACTCCATCATTTCTGAAGCAATTGGGTATTTCAACATTGTAATTGGGTAAAATTAAATCACACTACTGTTTACACATCAACAGACAGCAATTATTGAATAATTTGCTTCTAAATGAAAACATGTCTTGGTATTTCATTAGAATTGTCTCCTTGGACACAATTCTAATGAAATATCAAGATGTGTTTTCATGGAAAAATAAGAAAAATATGCTATATTGTGGTCTGTTTATTGTTTTCTGCAGCATGATAAATGTATCACAACATTGTTATTGCTTTTTGATACTCGCTACTTCTGATTTCAATTGGGTTTTTGGAAATTTTAATTGGGTGTTTACGCAAATACGCGGCTTATCTGGAGCTTGCAACACGTGCTTCTCTTTTTTGATTGCACTTATAGTTATTCACATTTAATAGACGCATTGTTGTGTATTTTTCTCATTGTTTAGTACGTTATTGTGTCATGTTTATAGAACATGAAAATGCTAAGAAACATTTGTATTGCAATTTGCGTTGGCTAATGTGATTGTTGACATATTCATTTTGTTAAGGAATTAAATGCGAGGAAGCGCTGGCGCTCCCTCGCATTTAGTTCCTTAAAAATCCAATATGTGAACAATAACTGACCTATTGTACGCCAAATCTATAATGCAATTTCCCCTCTAAGTATTGATTGTTCAATTCCTGTTGAATACATTTGGTAATATGTAACTTATTGGGGTTACATCTTGCACTATGTGAACTAAGTGGAGCGCGATACTGGCTAGCGATTGGCTTAGAACTTAGGGCGAATTACAAGTTGGCATAGATACTGATTTACTGCAGCCAATAAGGTGACCGGATTAGCTCAGTTGGCATAGATACTGATTTACTGCAGCCAATAAGGTGGCCGGATTTGCTCAGTTGGCATAGATACTGATTTACTGCAGCCAATAAGGTGGCCGGATTAGCTCAGTTGGCATAGATACTGATTTACTGCAGCCAATAAGGTGGCCGGATTAGCTCAGTTGGCATAGATACTGATTTACTTCACCCAATAAGGTGATCGGATTAGTTCAGTAGGTAGAGCGTCGGACTGCGGATCGGGAGACCCCTGCTTCGATTCCCACATCGACCCGCTCCGAATCGTCGTGTCCTTGGGCTAGCCTAGTCCTATCGGACGGGGACTTAACTAGTCGGTCCCGAAATGTAAGGTCATAGAGCCAGTGCCGTCGTTAAATCAAAACATTTACATTTACCCAATACGGGACTCGTTTCACTAAATTTCTTACATATAGGAAGTGCAACATTGAAATTTAGAAAACTATTAGCAGTGGGTATTACATTTATTGAACATAGGCCGCCTATGTTCAATAAATGTAAATCCATCAATTTAAATTGCCAGGTGATCCTAAATTTGCACTTATGAACATTTTAGTTCAATAATTGTTTACGAAATTTACAGACTATCATAATTTTGCACTTACGAACATTTTAGTCGTACTAAGTTTAGTGAAACGGCACTTGTGTCAGATTTAGGATTTACACATGCAACGTTCAGTGGGGTTTGTACGTTAAAATCACATTGACGTGGGAAGATGGTATCATATAAATAGTTGCATAAATTTATACAAATTATTTGGGTTTTTTACCCATTTCTTTTCCTTTAATTACAAGCGAGCTTCAAATGTACATGGAGGAAGTCAGAAATAATTGAAGTTCATTGCATGACGGGAAATAATGTTTCGTTGCCCGGAGACACTTCGCCAGTATCCATTTCTTAACCGTTGACATAATGCATTTTTCATGTTGACAATTAAGATTTTCGGCGTTTCAGGTGTAGTTTTTACCATGGCAACTAAGTTTATATTTCGCTCGGCAACGGTGTCTATTTCTAAATCCGGTGCAATATGTACAATTAGTAACAGGGTGCTTAGATAAATGTGGTGAATACATGTACAAGACAGTGTATAAAAATATGTTTCCACGATGTAATAACACCAATGTGTATGATCATATTTCATCAAAATCCGTTACATATTAAAGGAAATATCAAATAATACTTACTTTGGAGTGGGCCACGTTGTTGTTGTTGTAACCACGTGATCATGCACATTGAACACGGTGCAAAACGCATAATACACTAGTGTCAGGTTTGGGATCACGTGGTCTATTATTTTGATGCATCCGGAGTAACGGCTGCGCCCATGAGGTCTCGGGTAAATCGTATTATTTATGAATACGACTGCGGTTTCTTCCTTTTAATGATGACAATGTTATAGCTGCTAACAATACGAGTCCGCCAATACCAAATAGCAGCATTACTTATGTAGTTAGACTGAACATTCTGCAGGGAAATTTGAATCGGACGTTGTTTAAACTTAGTCCGATTCAAATGCTCAAGCATCAACATGCCTATCGTACGAGTATAGTTGTAGATATCAAGAAAATAAAACATAGAAAGTCAATGATATCGATAGTGACGCTTTTCTCAAATCCAGGTTGGTTAAAACATCGTTCCGGTTCGTTCAGCTACTACCTTGTCCCATTTCACGCTTCGTACCTACCAGAGCGGGCAGAGCGGATCTAATAAAACTGCTGAGTTGACATAATGACCCAAATTTGTTTTCCAGCTATTGTTTACCATAACTATTTTCGTAAATCGAAGTCCTTCTAGGTGCATAATCAATTCGTAAACAAGTGAATGTTACAGTAGCATTTCAAAATCTGTTTTTCTCTTTCATTGAAATGCCACCCAAGAAATAGTAAACTAAATAATTCCATGCGGGTGTGATTATATTTGTCAACAAAGTTTGACCTCCGCACGCCACTCCCCAGCAGAGAAGCTATTGAAAAAGAGTAGGTTGGGAGTTATGCTTTTTGTTAAGAAATTTTTTTATACTACTTGAAAGTTGTGCATTGTGCGTGCGGAATATGTTATTTGTTTGCATATTTGAGGGATATAACAAATAGTTAAACAGTTTGAACATGATCTTAAATATGCTGAAGATTAATGATTTGTGGCAGTACAGACATGTACGGCAGCTTAAAAGGGACATCCGCATTTGTCTTCTATATCGTTCCCACGACATAGCATCTCGTTCCGACGAAATAGGATCTCGTTCCCACGAGATAGAATCTAGTTATCACGAGTTAGCTATCTCGTTCCCACGACATAGCATCTCGTTCCCATAGTCAGTCAATCAAAAGGTAGCACCATTGTCATTCAATATGGTGAAGTCCAAGTAAATACTAGCAGAGAGTAGTAGGTTAGTGCCGTGAATGGGAAAAATATCTGGCAAGGCTTAGGAAACGGGATGGGCGAGCACATCCCGTTTCCGTGCCGCGCCAGATATGTTCCCCATTCACGGCACTAACCTACTATTCTATTTACCCCGTCAACATCTACAAATAGCTTCAAAATGCAATAAAATAACCCCAGCCAAAGCACATATTCATACGCAGTGATTAGGTCGTATTGACAGGATATCAAAAATGTTTCACGGCACCGTGTTTCACGGCACCGTGTTTCACGGCACATACGCACTGTGTTGACGGGATAATATCTGCTATTCTATTGGCTGATCATGTCGTTCAAACGAGAACGAATTGTTAATTCAAGGGAACGAATTGTTAAATTGAGAAAACGAATTGTCATTTCGTGGGAACTAATTGTTAAATTAATTGTTATATCGTGGGAACGAATTGTTAATTCGAGGGAACGAATTGTTAAATTGAGGGAACGAATTGTTATATCGTGGGAACGAATTAATAAAATAAATCCATGTCCCCTGCGGGGCTCCGTAGATAAAGACAGTTCAATGCAATAAGTCAGGTTTAGTCATGAACACTCGCGTTTATTTATACACGCTTGCAGATACGTTGTATGACAACAGACTGGGGTGAAATTACCCATAAAAATACCTTAGCTGCTGAATCGTTTCGGGTAATATCATCTTACAATATAATGCACTAGTGCCTGGGTAAACATACCCTTCATGATATAAAACCGGCGTTTATATACCCAGACCTACGTAGCCCAGCAGGGGACATGTATTTTTTTTGTATTAATTCGTTCCCACGATATATCACAATTCGTTCCCTCAATTTAACAATTCGTTCCGACGATATAACAAGTCGTTGCCTCGAATTAACAATTCGTTCCGACGATATAACAATTCGTTGCCTCGAATTAACAATTCGTTCCCACGAAATGACAATTCGTTCCCTCAATTTATCAATTCGTTCACTGGAACCCGCTTGCCCGGCCTTACATGACCTTAGCTGTTGATAGGCCGTTAAACACCAATAAACAAACAAACACTCGAATAACAATTCGTTCCCACGATATGACAATTCGTTCCCACGATTTAACAATTCGTTCCCGTGGGAACGAATTGTTATTTCGTGGGAACAAATTGTTAAATTGAGGGAACGAATTGTTAATCCGTGGGAACGAATTGTTAATTCGTGGGAACGAATTTTTAAATTGACGGAACTAATTGTTATTTCGTGGGAACGAATTAATACAAAAAAGAATTATATGTCCCCGTATAGTCCAGCATGCACACCAGTGTTTTCAACTGGCTTTAACGGGAGATTCACATGTATGAAGGCATACGTATTAAACATCCATACATGCATCCGTCATTTGTGACTGTGACTGGAGAAATTGGGGCTGATGGATTATGCGACCAGTGTAGATCTAGATCAGACTGTGCGTCCGCACAGTCTGATCAAGATCTGCACTGTTCGCCATTCCACCAATGAAACACCGTCCATGCTGCTAACTGGCATTATGTATAGACCATTATCAGTTTACGGGCGTGTCCTATTTGAGCTGGACCTACACTGGTCACAAATCAAATTGAAACCAGTCTATCCAGTCACAGCCACGTATAATGACATATATAGTCGTTGATTTCGATCAGAATAACAGTCATGCAGAATTTCATGATGAATTCAATGCATTTCATACAGATTCAACAAAATATACTTTTTCTGGTAATCGTGTTTGTTGATTATCATTGATCTCTTGACTTTTGTCTAATAAATAGTTACCTTATTTAGTCATTGTGGTTGACGTATTATCATCTACCATCACGTGGCGAGATTGAGATTATATTATTCGTATTGCACGTAGATGAAGTAAAATATGCAAAGAAAATACAAAACCCAGACTGGTGTCATAGACAGTTGACTTCACCATCTTGAATTGCAAAATGGTTGAAATGAAGAAGACCTGGGTATGTTTTCACGATCACGTTCTGTTCTAATTAAGTGTGCATGAGAAAACCAATTCAGTTTTGTAAGCTGATGGTTGTTTTCTGCACTCAGCATATGCATGGGGCTGTGACTGGAGGATGGGACTTATGGCAGTTGTGAACATTGTAGATCCAGATCAAATAGCACGTCCGGTAGCTTGATAATTATCTGGGGGCCGTTTCACTAAACTTCGTACGACTAAAATGTTCGTAAGTTCAAAATTATGATAGCGAACAGTGTATATCCAGATCTGGATCTAGGCTGATACCAAACTCATAAGCCCAAATCTCATTTGATAATTGACAGTCTAGTTCGTGATATACCGAGCCTTCCCGAATGCGACAAAAGTTAACAAGAACTTATTTGTTTGTATTCTACAGTTGGTTGGTGCGAAAATAGAAGCCAGGGCAATGTGTAACGCAATGGATGACCGAATGTTGGCTACACGTGGATCTGATGACAATTGTAAGCCGAGTACGGCTGGTGGCGACTCCGGGTCTAGTGGATCTGATGGCGACTGTGGGCCGAGTGCAGCTGGTGGCGACTGTGGTGTGGTATGTATTATGTTAGCTCCTAGCATGCGGATGGGTTGCACGGTGGGTGATTTGAACAATTTAAACCTGTTAGCCTGTTACTGGAATTGCATGTACCCTGAACAAAATATCGCGGTACATATTGTCGCCACCCTGTTCGCCTGTTAATCTATTTGTCCGATAACTGTGCTCAAGGACACGCTTGAAGGTCAATTGATATTTTAACATCCGTCAGTTTTACTGATTTCTTGATTGTAACATGTGTTCTTTTTTAATACAACATAATTGTCTCCACAATGGGTATGTCATGTACATGTCAACTATGGGCTGTCTTGCTATTTGACAGGGCGCACCTATCATATAAGACACGTGGTGTGATTTTGTACCTTCGGACATCTGCGTAATTTCATTAAATACGTTTACAAAACATTTTTCATAAATGAAGTCAAAAGTTGACAAAAATGTTCAGAGTACATGCGGAATATAATAATTCCGCATGTACTCTAAAAATGATGTCAACTTTTGACGCCATTTACGGAAAATATTGTAAATTTTTAAACGTATTTCATGAAATTACGCAGATGTCCGAAGCTACAAAATCACATGGCGTGTCTCAATTATGGCTTAAGTTAATAAACGAATTTGAATTAGGAACTTATATTGTATATTTGACAACCGACTAAGTAAGCTACCTTACGACATTTCCGACCAGCATAGCCCCAATTCAGGCTGCGCATCCGCACAATATGTTCATTTTGATTCCGTGGCAATCACAGGTGATTCTAGCGTGTCTTGGATGGTCAATTATTGTTTGTCTATACAAGAAAAACCTTTCTTAACAAAACAATTCAAATGCGCCCGTGTCTGAAGATTATGTATCATAGTTACACAATTTTCAGACCCCGGTTCATTTGAATTGTTTTGTTAATTGTTTAGAAATTGTTGTTTTCATGTATATACACACAATAACAAGGTGCATGATCACGTGGTTACAACAACAACAACGTCGCCCACTCCAAAGTAAGTATTATTTGATATTTTCCTTAATATGCAACGGATTTTGATGAAATATGGCGCAGCAAACGCGTCTTCATGAGCTGCATTTGGTGGTCCATGGAGTTTGGCATAGACTTCTGTCGTTTTTGCGAAGAATCGATTTCCGTGTCGAAGAAACGACAGAAGTTTGGGCGAAAATAAAGAGACCACCAAATGCAGCTTAACAAGACGCGTTTGATGCGCAATATTTCATCAAAATCCGTTACGTAATAAGGACAATATAAAAGAATACGTACTTTGAATCAGATGGATTTTGGAAGTTTCAGTACTTGTTGTTGTTGTTAGTACCACGTGATTATACACCATGAATAACTGACCATCCACGACGCGCTAGAATCACCTATGGTGGCAATGACATGTTTTATTTTGATGTCCTATATGTATTGTGAACACCCCGATATCACCCGCTCAAGATTCTACCGTGGTATTATATTTAGCAGACTACGCGCCTGAATATGCATGTAAGTTACGTAACAGCTGCGTATGCCTATCACAGATAATGTTATCCGTGTTTTAATTAGACACAGTTGTGTGTTCTGTTGATTAACTATTCCATTTCTCAAGCATATCTAGTATATTTATAATTCTCCACATTGCAGAATATCCACCCACGCAGTGTTGGAGTATGGTGGCCTATTTATGCCATCTACTTAACGTCATGGCTAAGTCGGGTTTACGTACTTTATAACAAGTCATCTTAACTACATACGGATCAATCACGAAAAGAACGCCTTACAAACGGGTAAAGACGAGATCAATCTGATGGAATAACTAACGCGAAATTGCGTGATAATGTCCGCAAGGGACATCCATGTTACTGCATTTTATCTTGCATTATGCTATGTGATGTAATACATAGAGGATCTCACAAAGTGATGATTTCATATGTTACTTATTAAACTCGTTTACTGATTTCATAAGACATTTATTAAACTCGTTTACTGATTTCATAAGAAATCAGTAAACGAGTTTAATAACTGTCATATTAAGTCGACACAACTGTTAGATTTGTTTAAAGCTTACGTTAAAGTTTTTCAAATTGCTATATCTCTATGACTACTTGGGATATCATCTTGAAACATCATATATACATTGATCATCATCCGTATCTTCATTGTATACCATACCCATTCTGCCCAGGAGCCAAATATCAAGGTCAAATGACTTTAAACTTTGTGTTAAAGTTTTAAGCCAACTTTTTTCAAATTGCTATATCTCTGTGACCGCTTGGGATATCAACTTGAAACTTCATATACACATTGAATGGGTGCAGCTTATGGGAAAATAGGTCCCACGACATCCATACGAACAAATGAAAGCAACAGAGAATAGTAAAATGTGTGGTCAATAGTTAGTTTATATAGGAAAAATGAATGGTGGTGGTGGACCTACTGTCAGACTCTTCGTCACTTTCCGTACACACCGGCTGTACTCGTAACACAGACGGGAATTAATTAGCGCTCACGCGTTGGTAGTCAATGTCTATACCCTTTGACACTACGATGACAGATGTTTCGACGGACAGTTGTCAAATGTGATTGTCACTGGGGAAATTGACATCTTTGCGACCATCTTTGCGACCAGTGTAGACACATATCAGCATGCGCGGATTGTCACTGGGGAAAATTGACATCTTTGCGACCAGTGTAGACACATATCAGCCTGCGCGTCTGCGCAGGCTTATATGTGTCTACACTGGTCGCAAAGATGATGACGTAAGCCCGATTTCTCCAGATGCACAACTGTCTACCTGGTATCGCCTGTTCAGTTTGATCCTAAGAAAAGCGATTTTGCTCCGGCATGCAGAAGTGCATAACTGGCGAAGATACCGATTGTATCAGTATACCTCCACGCCACTGTGCATTGATCAAATACATCGGCATAAATGTGGTCTATCAGGCATTACTAACGCTGATATAATGCATCTGGACCAATATTAATTATAGAACCACTTTCATTGGTTGAGCAACGTCATGTGATGTTACAGAACATTGTAAATCTGCGCAGTTCATGGCATAAAACGTTACCCAATGAATAGAATACCGTGTTATTGTGTTTTTTAGTGCATCAGGTTTTACAGGTTCGCAAACGGTGAATTCCTACGCGTATTTCCATAGCATTGACCATGTTGACTAGTACACATGCTATAAACAGATATTTTGATATTACTATGAATATTTGCTACATGTGAACAAATGTGCAACGATCATAGCCAGGGGCGGATCTAGAGGGGGGTTCCGGTCCGGGGTTGCACCCCCCAGTTCAGCCACGGAGTTTACATATATCACAGTTTACCACCATTTGGAGAATTTAAATGCCGTAAAACACAGGAAAGTGCATTTCGAAGAGCTCAAAAATAGGATAACCCACTAGTTGCGGACGGTAACTCTTGCAGTTACTCCCGTACCGTACGTAGCTAGCTACGGGAGTAGATTGCAAGAGTTAACATCACAACTAGACAACCCACCCCCCCCCCCCCCGTTCCCCAAATGCTGGATCCGCACCTGAATTGATTTATGGATGGATCTCTGATTATGGTGAACAGTGTTGGATCCGCAATTAGCCTGGTTTTCTCACATCATGTACAGCATGATAAGGTATAATTGTTGGTATCATATGGACAGGTGTGTATTACGGGATGATTATGCATAATGGCGGCCGTGTTGATTTCATCTGGCATTTTGAAGAGCTCAAAAATAGGACAACCCCCTAGTTGCGAACGGTAACTCTTGCAATTACTCCCGTACCGTCCGTAGCTAGCTACAGACGGTACGGGAGTAGATTGCAAGAGTTACCTTCGCAAGTAGACACCCCCCCCCCGTTCCCAAAATGCTGGATCCGCCCCTGATAGCGTACCATCTGCATGGGGAGTTGATAAAATAAATGGAGGAAAAAACACCCGAACTGATGGTCATCGATAGAATTGATGATGTCCAATCAGATTGCGTTTTTTGTTTAATTAATCAGACAGATGTGTAGGCACATATCAATGTATGTGCAAGCACAAACTATTTTCGCAGAGCGTAGTGAGTGAGTTCGCTATGTGGGTCCGGGCGCATGCCCCAAGGAAATATTTTCTAAATTGAAATGCAAAATCCTGCGATCTGAGACATTATAAAGCATTTTTCGCCAAGGTGTTAATATATTTTTATCCAGGTTTACATTAGTTCTACATAAATAATGTCAAAATAATGTGTATGCCCATACTTTTTGGCCTAAATGCAGCTATTGCCCTTGTCGGATGTACACAAGTACATGCAACTTATGCAATGCAAAGGTCATGCGTATGAATATACTCCATATACCGATACATACCCCAACCAGGCTGTGTCACTTTATACCCTAGTATTCAACGCCATATCTTCACATGACACCCTTCAACAATTTCATTGGCTGTGTTATTTGTGGCTGTGACTGGAGAAATGGGGCTTAATGGTTGTGCTACCAGTGTAGATCCAGATCAGCCTGTGCATCCGCACAGTCTGCTCAGGATCTGCACTGTTCGCCATTCCATCAATGAACCACCCGTCGTGCTTCTTACGAGGGAGATAAGTCGTTATCAGGCTACAGGAGTGTGGTATTGATCCGGAGCTACATTGGTCACACATCCTGTAAGCCCCATGTCGCCATCCATAGCCACGTTTGATGGTAATCGTCTGCTTCATGTATCACCGCGACAATATTGTTATACTTCCTCAGGATCCTGTCCCCGCGGCGCTTGTCAAAGCATCCATGACAGTCACGTGACGGTGTCACGCGCAGGTATGCTAAATTACTAAAACTTGGTCAAAGGTCATGCAGGGCAAAAATAGTGACAGTTTCGGTATGTTTTCATAATACTTATGAATAAAGAATGTCAGTTTGCTATTACTAGTAGGTATAAGTTTAATTAATGTTGGCGCATTGTGAAATGTTGTGGAAAGTAAATAAACCACACCGCGTCATCTGTGACAATTGGTATGTGCCCACCTCCGACAAAACGGCACATTTTTGTGGTGACAGTCGATAAGGTAGGACAGGCGATGACCGCACCGGAATATTTGTCGTGTTTTCTAGGAACAGGGCCGGATATTTATGTTTGATTTTTACATCACTTTTGACGCTACTGGGCTGGGCACATTTATCAATAACACGTATTACACGGACTATTATTTAATGGAGTGGCATTGTGTGTACGACTTAAGTATTTATTACATGTGACGCTATTGCAATTAATATTCAATTGTATTCGATTATAAATAAATCTATGCATGATCCATGAATGGTTTTTGTTAGTATATGTAATTATATCCCGTCAACACAGTGCGTATGTGCCGTGAAACACGGTGCCGTGAAACATGTTTGATATCCTGTCAATACGACCTAATCACTGCGTATGAATATGTGCGGTGGCTGGGATTATTGTTTTTGCATTTTAAAGCCATTTGTAGGTGTTGACGGGATAAATAGAATAGTAGGTTAGTGCCGTGAATGGGAAAACATATCTAGCGCTTCACGGAAAAGGGATGTGCTTGGCAGAGCCTCGCCCATCCCGTTTCCTAAGCCTTGCCAGATATTTTTTTCCCATTCACGGCACTAACCTACTATTCTCTATATTTATGTTTATTTGAGAGAACAAAATACTGTTTTGGTAGCATCTATTCTTAGAATGATCTGCAAGAGAAAGTATTCAAACTCACTGTCGATATAATAAATAAATAAATTTATTTTAAGTTGTTTATCAATTTATAAAAAGATTAAGATTGTTTCACCAATTCGACAGTCCGGCAATGTACCAATTCGACAGTCCTCTAATGTTTAGAGACTATCCGGAAGTGGCTCACCGCTGTTGACATTTGGATGGGTATAATTGGCGGCCCAATTGCACGAGATTGGACACTTGATGTTCATAATTGCGGATGATGCTTAATTTCGGATTGCCTCGGGATACATGTTTCGTGTAGATAAATAACACATTTGGGCGACGCTGGAGGAGAAAGGAAAGTAACCAGATATCGGGCAAGTATGACTATTATTAATCCCTTAATTATTATATAAATGTGTAACCTTCTTATAAATGTGTGACTCGCCATAATGATAAAACGGTGCCTTTCTGATTAACTCAAACTTCTGAATGTTTCGTCTGCTTTAAGTTTTAATTTTCCATTTGTATCAACAGAAATGTAGTGTGGCAGCACTGTGCTGCCAAAACATGTTTTTATTGAAAACTAAAAAAGACAAAATCTGAAAACGACAACAGACGACTTTGTTTCCATTCTACATTCCAATGGTTATTCTCCTCTATTAGTATATGCATTTATGACTTCTAATACATTGTAAATATGTGACTCGCTGTTTCACCAGGACCTACATATAAACTGCATGTATTTAGCTAGTGAGTAGTTAGATCTTCATGTAGATACCCGTCTCTATATGACCTTAGCAGTTGGTTGGACGTTAAACCCTTTCACGTTCACTTTTCTTCATGTAGATGGGTGCAACTCATATACAATAACAGTAAGAGCCCATCTAACCCGAAATGTCCGTCTGTAATTGATTATAGAGCCCAGAATAATCTTCATATCGTCTTGTAAATACATCAAATAAGCCCAAGGTTGTCTTGTCTTGGCGGGTAGCATGAAACTAGATGGCAGCGGCCCGCATGTGGTGCCCGCCTAGGCTTTGACAGTACATGTATACCGAAAAACTTTAATAAAACAACTTTAACCAAACTATTTAACCCGGAACGCACGTACGTACGGACGTACGGACGACAGCGTGATATAGTCGACACATTGGTGTACGTACGGACGTACGTACACCAATGTGCCGACTATATCGCGCTGTCCGCAAGCGGACGCGACAAAAACTATAACTTTGGGCTGGGTAACGGCATACGATACTAATTGAAGAAGCCATGGGAAGGACGGGTCGGAGTCCCTCACGGATACCCCATTTTCCCACTGATCCCTTTAATAAATGCATTGCCGCGCGTAAATGTGCTACACATGTACATTTACTTGCGAACAAGTAACACTTCACATACTCACGTACGGTCCGTAGGTTTCTACGGACCGCACGGGAGTATTTGAAGCGTTATGTTTCCTCAACAAGCCCCAGGTAATCATGGTAATGCTCTTAATTCATTTAAATACCCACCAACCCTTATTTACTGCGAAATAAATAGGGATGTTTATTTGAAATCCAACACGAAACCCGCATCATAATGGACGAGCGTTCAGGAGCAGGTTCTTTGAATAGACGAGCATATTTCATTTTAATTCGTTCCCAGGTATGGTGTACATATCATGAATTTAACCATAATAACTGCGTATGGCCGAGGAGTCTGTACATTTCTAAACGAGCTAAATGATTTATGAAGGTCAAAGATCCGTGGACGTACAAAGGTCAGTGTACTTAAGCTATAATCTGAGCAGCAAAAACAAACACAACGGTTTGTATTTATAGTCAACCGGTCCAGTGACCTTGGTTTATTTTCTACCCAAGATGATGGTGACGTTGTGTGCATGTGCTTTATCTATGACGTGTACACGGCGATATCGCACTATTAGACGCATGTCCTGTTTTTGATGTCAAAATATCTTTGCACATGTGTCATATATAGAATACTAGAATTCACTTTCGTTGTTCCTTAATTACAACGCAGTAAAACTTTAAGATAATATTTATTGCTTAACCCTTTGAATCCGAAATCCCGCTATAGCGGTTTATGCAAAAAGTGCAGATCCAGATGAGCCGGCTCGTAACGCGCCGTCTCATCTGGATCTGCACTTTTTGAAAGTAATTTTAATATTGGTTAGAACAAAAACACCCCTTTTTCATAAATGGGCGAATCTGAAAATCATTTTGTGACCATTGGATTGGTCGGAACATTAGCATATCACAGTACATTCCAGTTCCTTAGGGTTGAAAGGGTTAATCAGAGCACCATACGTTGGAGTTGTACTAATCACATACTGTCGAACCTCCACGAACGGCCACCTCTCTACAACACCCTCTATGTAACAGCCACTATTTTATATCCCAATAGATGATTTCCTCTGTATTTAACTCTCAATAAAAAACATGTTTTGACAGCATTTTAGAATCATTTCCAATAAAATGTTGCCAAAGCATGTTTTTGATGAGACTTATCGAAGAAAATATATAAACAGCGGACGACAAAATTTAATTAAGCATTAACCTCCCTACAACAGCCACCTCTCTTCAAAAGCCAGTTTTGCGTCTTGCCATGGGTGGCTGTTGTAGAAGGTTGCACTGTACTATGCTTGTGCTGTCTGTACACATAGACATACCACTAGTGTTTTATGCTTTTTATAACACTGTGTAATTACGACTGGGTGAGTGGACTACTTTCATACCCTGGTTTACTTGTGAATGGGCAGTATATGGGTACCGTGGCATATAATTATTCTCTATTTATACTTTTAGCAGTCTGATGACAGTAATATAATATCGCATGCTATTTGGTATAAAATGTATTACCCATAATAAATCAAGATTGCTATCTCGTATAATATTTATACTTGTGCCTTGTGAATGCGGCTTATGACGTGTTCGACCAGTGTATACCCAGATCATGCTGATCAGGGCATGGACTGTTTGCTATTCAGTCATTAAAACATCCACCATGCTTTTAACAAACAGCGTAGATCCTTATCAGGTCATGTGAGTCTGCTACAAGATCAGGATCTAGACTGGCCACCCTGACAAAAGCTATTAGCCCCATTTCACCAGGTCACATTCACATACATGACAAAAAGGAGATGACAATATTTCATTTTAGCACATTTTTCAATCCGGTATACTAGATTTCTGATCATAGTAAGCTATTGACATTCGGTATTAAGTGAAATGATAGAGAATAGTAGGTTAGTGCAGTGAATGGGAAAAATATCTGGCAAGGCTTAGGAAACGGGATGGGCGAGGCTCTGCCGAGCACATCCCGTTTCCGTGCCGCGCCAGATATATTTTCCCATTCAAGGCACTAACCTACTATTCTATTTATCCCGTCAACACCTACAAATGGCTTTAAAATGCAAACAAAATAACCCCAGTCACCGCACATATTCATACGCAGTGATTAGATCGTATTGACAGGATATCAAAACTGTTTCACGGCACCGTGTTTCACGGCACATACGCACTGTGTTGACGGGATAAATGTCCTATACATGTAGCATAGAATTTAACTAAAGCATGAACATTAAACACTACATGTCATGCACATGTATCTTAATTCTTAGCTCCTCAGAAAGCATTTTAAACGTTCAACCCTAAGTAACTGGAATGGACTGTGATATTCTAATTTTCCGACCAATCCAATCGTCACAAAACGATTTTCAGATTAGTCCATTTATGAAAAGGGGTGTTTTTGTTTTATAAAAATATGAACATTACTTGCAACAAGTGAAGATCCTGATGAGACGGCTCGTTACGAGCCGGCTTATCTCGTTCTGCACTGTTTGCAAACCCTGTTAAAGCGAACTTTCGGGTTCAACGGGTTAACATAATCAATGGAATCAACTTCCCATGACTTTGAGGGAGAAATTTTCAATTTTAGGATAAATTTATTAATTTTTATTATACTGAATTTATTACATTATCACAGCCAATTTGGCTGTGATAATGTAATAAATTCAGTATAATAATTCTGCATACTTTTAATCATGAGATATATGCATTTGTTAGTTCTATATGAAATAATGCATTTCAGGAAAAATAAATGATTACTCCCTCAAAGTATACTTTGCTAGAAAAGTATACTTTGCAATGTTGATGAAATAGGCTACAGAGCCAGTCGGTGGAAGGTGGAAGCATGCGATGGGTAATTTAACGATCGGGATTCATCCGTACCGGAACGGAGACCTGGTTTGGCCTCATCAGGTACGGCTTTGGCTTCCTTGTGTGTGAGGGTTTAATCTTGTTATACCCCTTGTATGAGTAATACAATTATTCCTAATCCTAAATAAAATCAATCACAGAGCAGCTTGTGTATTTGTAGCACATTGTCGGAGCTAGCCCAAGATGAAGTACAGCCATGGTTAAATTAGAGTCAGCTCAAATGAGTCCATATTGTGCAACGTTTGGCGTTCCATAAACAACTCCATAGACAGCTATTTACAGTGCGATGGTGTCAAAAAGGCTGTAGCGTTGTCACGCGTAATGTCGCGGGAACGACTGTAGTATCCGACATGACAAGCATAACGACCATTACCCGGCTATAAATTGATAACTTAGGTCAGATGTGCAAGCCGTATTCATTCGTCAAGTGTTAATGGACTGTCCATTGCGATAGACTAGGTCCGCCCCTCCGGCCCGATGTCAGAGGTCAAATGAGGCACGTGGTGAATGTCAGAGGTTGACAGCTGACTGTGTTGTGTTATTTCACGTCGTATTGTGTATTGGATACAGGTATTGTCGTTGGTTTTAAGGACGATATATTTCTGGTATGAACTTCTTCTAGTAGAACTTGTTCGCGGGTCCGACTTGCCACGGGTGCGGCCTATGTTCTTATGTTCCTATGTTCTTATGCGTCGCATTTTCATCACATCTGACGCGCTACAACAGTTTTATGGGTCATACTTTTTATTCGTTTAACACTTTCAACACCACATGCCTGTATAGTGATATTAGCAAAAAGTGTAGATCCAGATGAGCCGGCTCGTGACGAGCCGTCTCATCAGGATCTGCACGTTTTGAAAGTAATTTTCATAAATGCACTATTCGGAAAATCATTTTGTGACAATTGAATTGGTTTCAAAATTAACATATCAAAATCTATTGCAGGTGTGAATGTGTTAATACATAGCGTTCATCAAACTCCGCTCTCATTGAACATATGCTGCATAAAATAGCTTCAACAAAACCGTGTATCATTGATAGTCATGTGGGGGTGGGGTTGGCGGGTGTGGAGACTTAAAATTCTCTTGCATTGGTGGGAACAGCATAACATTCGAGGGCGTTATATCCACATTTACTTGTATTATAGTATTGTAAACTGTATGTATCATAAATAGCTACACTATGCATTCACCTCTGTCGTGTCATATTAATAATCAGGAGATAATGGATACGACCTATGCAGGCGCATGCCTTCATAATATACTGTAATTTTATTGTCAACTGAAACACATGTCACGTGGCAGTAAATTTATATCACAAACCCGCTGTTCAAACGTTTCGGCCCAAACCTTTGGGCCGAAACGTTGAACCAGTGGGTTTGTGGTTAATTAAGTAGCATTCAACAAATTCCTTGATACATACATTGGACCGAAACGTTGTAACATTGGGTTTCAACTAATTCGACGATAAAGACCTTCGGTCGAAACAGTGGGTTTTTGGTTTAATAAGTAAGCTCCTTAATAAAGGCACTAGACAGAAACGTTGTAACAATGGATGTGTGGTTCAGTAAGTACATTCCTTGATAAAGACTTTGGTCCGAAACGTTGGAAGAGTGGGTTTGCGATGTATTAAGTACCTTTTCAACACATGACATTACTGCGGAAATATTGAATAAATATGCAATGTGTTTATTTCAGGTTGGACGTGACGAAAGCAACAGTGACTGTTCTGATTTGTCCGGGAGTAAAACGTTGGTCAACGGACGCGGGAAATGAACTGCGGCTAATCCGTGACTCATTACGCAAAACATTATTGTTAAAAATCGTTGCACCTATAACAATGCTGGGGGCCGTTTCATTAAACTTCGTACGACTAAAATGTTTCTTAAGTGCAAATTTAGTATAGTCTGTAAATTTCTGGATTTACATTTATTGAACATATGCTGCATATGCCGCATATGTTCAATAAATGTAAATCCAATAATTTTTTACAAGTACACAGTGTCAATGTGAAATTTATAGACTATCACAATTTTGCACTTACGAACATGTTAGTTGTACGAGGTTTAGTGAAACGAGTCCCCGGTTTTTACGATTGGCCCGAGGGCGCGAGAATTGAACGCTGCGAAACGACGACTGATGCCGATATACATTGCTGCTAGAATCCGTTGACAGGCCTAGAAGCAGCAACGACCTAAAATTAAACACATATAATCAGCAACGACCTAGAACCAAATAAGGCGCGACTGGTGGGTGGCCATACTAGTCCCCATGCGTAAATCGAAGCATGAGACAGTGTGTCCTCCCTTCAGTCCCGCTCTAACACAGCAGACGGACAGGCGACATGCAGGCGTCCCTGTCTACCGCAGCAGACGACAACCTTGGACAGGCGTCTTTCAGATATCACTGTCTACCGCAGCAGACGACAACCTTGGACAGACGCCATGCAGATGTCCCTATCTACCACGGAAGACGACAACCATAGACATACGTCTTTTTGATGTCCCGCTCTACAACAGCAGAAGACACCCGTGGAGAGACAACTTCATACGCAGACGATATATACATCCATATAGTGTTTTAGAGGCGTTTAGAGACGTTATTGGATTGGACAGGTTCTATCGTTTACCTAGTAGTTTTGATTGTGTGGATACTTTATCACATAATGGTATCTGGAGATAAACCATTTTGGCGGTAAATGGATGTTGTGTACATGAGATTCACGTGATTTAGAGAGGTCTACTCAATACATATTGTCACTAATGTCTGATTGTGTCGAGATGACGGCGTATGGACACAAATGGTCTGGAGGATTGCGTGGTTTAGACATACTGTCGCTGATTTCTGATAGGATGGATACTATTGCAGACGAATAGACACTTTATTCACTAGTTGCGTTCATGTAACGCTGCAAAGACCCCCTCCGGATCGTCGTGGCTGCGGAGATACTTAGATGCTATGGCGGCTGAATAAACACAGAATCATGGTAAATGTAGAGAAAGTATCTGGATTGGATAATTGCTGCGGAGATACTATGGCGGATGAACAAACACCGAATTGTGGTAAATGGAGACACACTATCTGGACTGGATAGTTGCTGCGGAGATACTATGGTGGATGGACAAACACCGCATCATGGTAAACGGAGAGAAAGTATCCGGACTGTATAATTTCTCCGGAGATACTATAACGGATGGACAAACACCACAGCATGGTAAACAGAGAGAAACTATTTGGACCGAATAGTTGCCGCGGAGATGCTATGGTCGATAGTTGCTGTGGAGATACTATGGTCGATGGACAAACACCGCATCATGGTAAATGGAGGCAACGTATCTGGACTGGATAGTTGCCGCGGAGATACCATGGTCGATGGACAAAGACCGCATCATGGTAAATGGAGACAACGTATCTGGACTGGATAGTTGCCGCGGAGATACCATGGTCGATGGACAAACACCGCATCATGGTAAATGGAGACAACGTATCTGGACTGGATAGTTGCCGCGGAGATACCATGGTCGATGGACAAACACCATGGTAAATGGAGACAACGTATATGGACTGGATAGTTGCCGCGGAGATACCATGGTCGATGGACAAACACCGCATCATGGTAAATGGAGACAACGTATCTGGACTGGATAGTTGCCGCGGAGATACCATGGTTGATGGACAAACACCATGGTAAATGGAGACAACGTATATGGACTGGATAGTTGCCGCGGAGATACCATGGTCGATGGACAAACACCGCATCATGGTAAATGGAGACAACGTATCTGGACTGGATAGTTGCCGCGGAGATACCATGGTCGATGGACAAACACCATGGTAAATGGAGACAACGTATATGGACTGGATAGTTACCGCGGAGATACCATGGTCGATGGACAAACACCGCACCATGGTAAATGGAGACAACGTATCTGGACTGGATAGTTGCCGCGGAGATACCATGGTCGATGGACAAACACCGCATCATGGTAAATGGAGAGAAACTATTGGGATCGTCGTGGCTGCGTGGATACTTGGATCTATGTGTGGATGCACTCATCATGGTAAATGGAGAGAACGTATCTGGACTGGATGGTTGCCGCGGATATTCTATGGCGGATTGAAAAACACCACATCATGGTTAATGGAGAGAATGTATATGGATCGTGGCTGCATGGATACTTGTATTCTATGGCGGACGGGCAAACACCGCATCATGGTAACCGGAGAGAACGCCTCTGGATCGTGGCCGCTGTGATACGTGGATATTATGGCGGATGGACAAACACCGCATCATGGTAACCGGAGAGAACGCCTCTAGATCGTGGCCGCTGGGATACGTGGATATTATGGCGGATGGACAAACACCGTATCATGGTAACCGGAGAGAACGCCTCTGGATCGTGGCCACGGGGATACTTGGATTCTATAGCGGATAAAAATACACCGCATCATGGTAAATCTATAGAAAGTCTCTTGACCGGACCGGACCGGATAATTGGGGAATGGACAAACATGAACGGACTGTAAATGGAGACAATGGCTGCTCATCGGAGCATCGCTGCGGGGTTACCACGATATCAGGCCGCTGATCTTAGGGTGTACAAACTGTCTGCCTGATAAATCGAACATGAGACAGTGTGTCCTCCCTCAGACTGAAATATGGCCGCTTTGCGACAATATCTGCAATTATTCCCGTCACACACAACAAGCCCGACACCTTGTGTTCAAAACTTCGCCGACCACAACTACAAGCAGCGTGTGCAACAGGTAACGTACTTTGGGAAACTATTGCCTACCTCCAATTACTGGTACAGTAGAACCCCTCTAAACCGGACACCAAGATAACACATGTGATCTTATTTTTGATGAGTTTCTTGGTAATATGTCTCGGATAATAGTATATAATATCTATTCGTGATCGCATAGCACACAACTATGGCTCAGAATGATCAAATGCCTGATTTACAGTGAAACCCTCTAAGCCGGACAGGTTTAGAGAGGTTCCACTGTACTGGGACGAAGGATTTATGTATTGTCCCTGCACTGTATTACAGTATTAATGCATTGTCCTCCCTCATTACCACCATATCTCCATATATCCAAGTTCAACACAGCAAGAACGTGTTCAAAACATCGCGCAGTCCCACACATGAAGCCCAATACCTCGTGTTCAAAACTTCGTCGATCGCAGCTGCTGTTTGCAGCATTTGTAACAGGTAACGCTTTGGGATTGCCAACCATTTGGATCTGCATTGTTTGCATAGACCGCTACAGCGGTTTTCGGGTTCAAAGGGTTAAAACATTCCAGTTATACACAGCAAACACGTGTTCAAAAAAACATCGTCCAGTCCCATACAAGAAGCCCAACACCTTGTGTTCAAAACATCGTCGATCGCAGCTGTTAGCAGCATGTGTAACATGTAACGCTTTGGGACTGTCAACGTACAATTGCATGTATATTTAATGAAATATGGCCTCTTTGCAGCAATATCACCAGATATCCCAGTCTCACACAAGATGTCAGATACCTTGTGTTCAAAACAACATCGCCCAGTTCCACACAAGAAGCCCAACACCTTGTGTGCAAAACATCGCCGACCTCAATTGCTTGCAGCTTGTGTTTGGGACACGAGTGCCAACCTACGCTTACATGTGTAGTATTAATGAACTGTCCTCCATCCAACTGACATAGTGAGTGCCGCTTTGCCGCAATATCACTTTATATCCCAGTCCCATACAAGATGTCAGAACTATTGTGTTTCAAAACATCGCCAACCGCTGTTGCTTGCAGCGTGTGTTTGGGACACGACTGCCAACCTACAATTACGTGTGTAGTATTAATGAATTGTCCTCCCTCAACTGAAATATCGCCGTTTTGCCGCAATATCCCCATCTATATCAGTCATACACAGTAAGCAGGTGTTTAACCCTTTCATCCTAAGTAACTGGATTTTGATATGTTAATATTGCAACCAGTCCAATCGTCCCAAATAGTCCATTTATGAAAAGGGCGTATATTTTGTTCTCAAAAATATGAAAATGACTTTCAAAAAGTGCAGATCCTGATTATTAGGCTCGTTAGGAGCCGGCTTATCTGGATCTGCACTGTTTGCATAAACCACCCATGAAGCCCGACATGTGTGCAATACATCGCCGACCGCAGCTGCTTGCAGCATATGTTTGGGGCACGACTGCCAACCTACAATTACATGTGTAGTATTAATGAATTGTCCTCCCTCAGACTGACATATGGCCACTTTGCCGCCATATATCCATCTATCCCAGTTCTACACAGCAAGCACGTGTTCAAAACATCGTCCAGTCCCACACAAGAAGCCCAACACCTTGTGTTCAAAACATTGTCGATCGCAGCTGTTAGCAGCATGTGTAACAGGTAACACTTTTGGTCTGCCAACGTACAATTGCATGCATAGTTAATGAATAGTCCTCCCGCAGATTGAAATATGGCCGCTTTGCAGCAATATCACCATATATCTCAGTCCCTCACACGATGTCAGATACCTTGTGTTCAAAACATCGCCCAGTTCCACACAAGAAGCCCAACACATTGCGTCCAAATCATCGCCGACCTCAATTGCTTGCAGCTTGTGTTTGGGACACGAGTGCCAACCTACGCTTACATGTGTAGTATTAATGAACTGTCCTCCATCCAACTGATATAGTGCCGCTTTGCCACAATATCCCCATGTATCTCAGTCCTACACAGAAAGCATGTGTTTAACCCTTTCAATTTTGCAGCCAATCCAATCGTCACACATAGTCCATTTATGAAAAGAGGATTTTTTTGTTCTCAAAAATATGAAAATTACTTTCAATAAGTGCAGATCATGATGAAACGGCTCATCTGGATCTGCACTGTTTGCATAAACCGCTATAGCGGGCTTTCGGGTTCAAGGGGTTAAACAAATCGCCCAGTCCCACTCAAGAAGTCCGACATGTGTTAAATACATCGCCGACCGCAGCTTGTGTTTGGGACACGACTATTTACAATTACATGTGTAGGATTAATGAATTGTCCTCCTTCAGACTGAAATATGGCCGTAATATCTTCGTCCATCCCAATCCCACACAAGAAGCAAGAAACCTTGTGTTCAAACGTTCGCCGACCACAACTGTCTGTTACAGGTAACATACTTTGGGAAAATAATGCCAACCTACAATTACTGGTATAGTATTTAATGTATTACTCTAGTTGAACAATATACAGGTAACTTCACGGAAAACTATTCATAATAACAAACGGACTGGGCCGCAAATGTTAATAACGTTAGCTATATACGGCCCTACCCCAAACGACAAAACAAACATTGATTATGTTTTGATAAATATGGCCCTTGCCAAATAGTCGACCCACACAGTCTGATACAAGGGTAAATAATATATCGTTAGTTTTTGTACGCTGTGTTTAATGTGGTCATATTTCTATACGCTATGTATACACGTTATATAGGCTTCGGGTAAACTAATGTGTTTCCATGTCCTACCAAGACTCACACATATTCCCGATCCCTAATAGATCAATGATTGCACACACCAACAGCAACACAGGTAGTACTAATTGGGAAGCTGTTTGGGAAACCTTATACGGAATTTTTGATTGGGCACCAAGGGACGCCCCTGTACCGAATCGGACTTTTCGTCCCTTCTGTGAATACCAAAAACATGTACCAATAATGACCTTTCCTAAATGTTCCTCTTATCAATTATGTTACACATCATAAGTGACCTGTATTCTTATCTGTCTTGAATTGCATATACTACTGTTACAAGCACATATGCAGACATCATATTTCGCCTGTCTCTGGAATTAATACGTATGTTATAGAGAATAGTAGATTAGTGCCGTGAATGGGAAAGAATATCTGACAAGGCTTAGGAAACGGTATGGGCTAGACTCTGCCGAGCACATCCCGTTTCCGTGTCGCGCCAGATATTTTTCCCATTCACGGCACTAACCTACTATTCTATTTATCCCGTTAACATTACAAATAGCTTTAAAATGCAATACAAATAACACCAGCCACCGAGCATATTCATACGCAGTGATTAGGTCGTATTGACAGGATATCAAAAATGTTTCACGTCACCGTGTTTAATGGCACATACGCACTGTGTTGACAGGATAAATGTAATTTCTGTTATTCTTCGAATATTATTATTTCGAGCATGTGTGGTGGCTCTTTGAGGGAGTAATCATTTATTTTTCCCGAAATGCGTTATGTCATATAGAACTAATGACTGCATATATTTGATGATTAAAAGTATGCAGAATTATTATACTTAAGTTATTACATTATCACAGCCAAAATGGCTGTGATAATATAATAAATTCAGTATAATAAAAAAATAATAAATTTATCCTAAAATTGAAAATTTCTCCCTCAAAGTATACTTTGCTAGATAAGTATACTTTGCAATGTTGATGAAATAGGCTACTGGGCAGCAGTTGGATATCAACATACATGTACTATATTTTAATTACGGTGAAACCTCTCTAAACAGGACACTCTGGGAGGTCCCCAGGGTGTCCGGTTTAGAGATGTTAACTGTAAATCAGGCATACAAACATTCTGGGACATAATTAGATATTTTGCAATCATTAACATGATTAACATGCATTACTATCTGAGAAATAATTATTTTTTATTAATTCGTTCCCACGAAATAACAATGCGTTCCCACGAAATAACAATTCGTTCCCATGAAATAACAATTTGTTCGATCAATTTAACAAATCGTTCCCACGATATAACAATTCGTTCCCTCGAATTAAGATTGTTACATCGTGGGAACGAATTGTTAATTCCAGGGAACGAATTGTTAAATTGAGGGAACGAATTGTCATTTCGTGGGAACAAATTGTTATTTCCAGGGAACAAATTGTTATATAGTAGGAATTGTCTATTCGAATTGCTATTTCGTGGTAACGAATTGTTAATTCGAGGGAACGAATTGTTATATTGAGGGAACGAATTAATAAAATATAAAATCATGTCCACTGCGGGGTTCCATACCAATTGAACAATAATTTCAATAACATATTTTGTCGTCCACGTGTTGCCCCGGGGGCCGTTTCACTAAACTTCGCAAGACTAAAATGTTCGTAAGTGCAAATTTAGGAAATTTATATTTATTGAGCATATGCTGCATATGCATAAGTCCAATAATTGTTTGCAAGAAAATGTTGTTAAATGTGGAATTTACAGGCTATTATTATAACGTTGCACTTACGAACATTTTAGTCGTACGAAGTTTAGTAAAACGGCCACGTGGTGCCAGTACAATGTAGTACACTGTTATTTTTGTCAATGTTGACGTATGTTATGAAAAATATCGTATTTTATCGAAATCAAACGGTGAATAATAATAATCAGCTGTCCACGTTAATGAAACTCTCCAGAATGAAGGCGACTACTATTCTCGCTCTCCTGCATGCGGTCACCATGACTATTGCCGATACAGCTCTCAACAAACGAATACTGCTTCATAGTCAGCTGGATACTGTACAAGAGTTACAGGACTTGAGGGCCGAAATTACTCACATGAAGACAGAAAACTCGCAGCTTCAAATGAATCTTACTCATCTGCAAGCTCAGCTTCAAATCCGGGATACACAGTTCCAATACCAGAACGACAAACTTCAAAGCAATGTGGCTCATCTTGAGTCGAAGAGCGCATGTGAGTAGAAACCTACCTGACTTAATATTGTGAGGGAAAGTTTGTTTGTCAATGCTTCGACACCTGTTCCATCAGTAGGTAGACATATAGGTGGAAAATGTTAGCCTTAGTGAATCACAGTAATGTGTGAAGTAAATTGATAGAAATTTCCGTACGACGATTTTATCGTACGCAGTTTAATGACACGGGTGCCAGTTTAAGTAATTTATCCCGTCAACACAGTGCGCATGTGCCGTGAAACACGGTGCCATGAAACATTTTTGATATCCTGTCAATACGACATAATCACTGCGTATGAATATATGCGGTGGCTGGGGTTATATTTTTGCAGTTTAAAGCCACTTGTAGGTGTTGACGGGATAAATCGAATAGTAGGTTCGTGCCGTGAATGGGAAAAAATAGCTGGCTCGGCACGGAAACGGGATGTGCTCGGCAGAGCCTCGCCCATCCAGTTTCCTAAGCCTTGCCAGATATTTGTTCCCATTCACGGCACTAACATACTATTCTCTATATATACATGCATACCATTTTTTTTTACACATTCCATTTGTTTCAGGCGACGTAGACGTGTTCAGAAATAGGATGCAATTCTATAAAACTTCGTACGACTAAAATGTTCGTAGGCATATGCAGCCTACGCATATGCATAAGTAGTAGTAAGGGAGTCAAAATGATACCACCTACCGTGATATCATTTATAACCCTCTATAATACCCCCACCACCCCCGAAAATCAAAAAATTGGTTAACGAGGAAAATTGGGTCTCCCGACAGCAAATTTATGAATTTTTGGAGAAAATAATTTTGAAAAGAGGGAGTCCCAATTATATTGGTAATTGACTTTTGAAAGTATATATTGGTGTCATAAATACATCATGTTTTTTTTCACATCCAAATTGAACAGAAAAAACAAGTACCAATATTATTAGAGAAAATGGATAATACAATACAATTTGAATTGCAAATTTTTAATGACTGTGTTGAAGAAGTTTACGAAGCTTACGGGGGTTATAATCCTGTATATAAATTCTATAAAATGAGAACACTAGGCGATATCGAATACATGAAATACCAGCGTAATTTATTACGCTCCGATAAAAACGTTACATTTACAATATTATACCGGCAATTATGTCAACTATACAACAGGCAAATACGAACATTAAGACAGATAATGCGTATCGGATATGAAACTAAGGTGTATTATACAACAATTTTAAAACCCAACGATTCGTTTACGAATGTACATTTCTACGATATCGCTTATAAAGATATTGAAAAATTATTATTGAAAAAAAAAACAACTACTTATTAATTTATAGCCGATTGTATTTTCCTTATCGAAGGTATGTAAACTGGCAATCTGAATTTATCAATTTTATCAACCTCGAGCTGTCGGATAGGAACGCCGTTGTCATGCAGTTGTTTACCATAGCGACCACATTTGTAGGGATAGAAATAAATAAATAAAAAATGTTTAGCTCCAACCGCGGCGCGAACCCACGACCCTCGTCTCTATAGAGTATCACATTAACCTACACGACCATGTAGGCTGTTATGATAAACATTACCTAGTGTTGTACAATTATCGATTTACGACAATGTTTCAATTACACGGGTTATGAACCATGCGTAAATTGATAGCCGAGGTAAACAGACAGTTATTTATAGCCGAGTGTATCAATTTACACAGGCGATTACAGTGTAATCCTCGACTGAATTTGTTATGCGATTACGGTGTAATTCTCAGTGAAAAACACATGTTGTATAGGTATGTAAATTTGTTTACTGCACCAATATAAGAATATTTTTTTTTTTTTTAATTATTTTATAATGGTGCTGTAACATTTCTTCCGACTTTATCTCCAAGTTTTTCCCTAAATTTATCCCAATCAGTACACTCAATTTTGGGCATGGTGGCGCGTGCCTTGATTCTTATATCATTTTTTAATTGTTCATATCTCCCCATTTCTTCCACCACGGATTCAAACTCTAAATTTGATATTTTCTTATCGGCCAACGCTTTGGACACCATAACGTCGATGGTATTTTTCTTCGACCTGGCGAGAACAGATATTCTATCATGTTTTCTACATTTTTTCTCGAGTTTTCCACCCGACGCCCTAATTACCATACACAACAACCCAGAAACGGCCGACACCGCACATAAAATCCCCGCTACAGGAACCGTTATAATGGTGGATATAGTTGCAGCTGTCCCCGCCCCACACAACACAGAAACACTCGCCAGAGCCGTGCTAGATACTTCAGCCATGTTCACCGCGCGTCTATATTTTTTAGCGTTTCTTTTTCTATTTGTATATTCTCTAACTAAAATATCCTGCATAGCGACTATATTATTCAACCTAAAATTACTTCTTTCGTTAATTGTACACAGTGTTGATGGAGTGGTATTGACAATTGGAAGCGTTGATTCGTTCATATTTAAATTTTACAAATTTAATTCAGTATATTAGTATTTACAAAATAAGTTCAATTAACAATGAGACAATAGTGGAAGAACTCTCTGGGTCACCGAATTTCGTAACAAAGTTAATAACACTACCTTTGGAAAGTCTAATTCGATCATAACCGGAGAACGAAACCACCGTCGAACTATCTCCAGAGATTTTGGTGACTCCAACCCCCCGTTCTTCCCCATCTACTACAATATTTATCGCGACCGCGCCCACAGGTTTACCACTAGCATTAACCGAGCAGACCGCCATTTGGATAACTTCACCTGCAGCTGTCATAGTGTATCCCCCACATTTATTACTCGCTTTGGCACCGAACGAATATTCATAGTGCCCCTCAACCAATGGGCCCCGCTTCTCAGCCCAAACTGTTATGACACGTTTTGGCGTTTTCATTGTTCGCACTATTCCGGCAAGCGCACTTTTTGCGTTATATGCCTCAGTACGAATATTATAAGAGGCCTCCTCAAGAGCTTTGGTCGCGGCTATACGATCATGTTTCAGTTTATCGGAAACTTCGGTTATCTTTCCGTCTAGTTCGGTAAGTGCCGCTTCTCTGCTGAGAGAGTCCTCTAAGCACAACGCATCATAAGCCTCCTTAATGGTCGCCTGGTGGCCTTCTAGGGCTTTTTCAACACCCGACCGGGCCTCTTTTTGAAATTCGGTTATTTTCCCGTCTAGTTCAGCAACCGCCGCTTCTCTGATGAGAGAGTCCTCTGAGCGCAACGCTTCATAAGCCTTCGCAAGGGCTGCCTGATGGTCTTCTCGGGCTTTCTCAACACCCGACCGGGCCTCTTTTCGAAATTCGGTTATTTTTCCGTCTAGTTCAGCAACCGCCGCTTCTCTGAGAGAGTCCTCTGAGCGCAACACCCTATAAGCCTCCGTAAGGTCCGCCTGGTGGTCTTCTCGGGCTTTCTCAATACCCGTTCTGAACCCCTCAACCCCCAACCTGGCCTCTTTTCGAAATTTGGTTATTTTTACGTCTAGTTCAGTAAGTGCCGCTTCTCTGTTGAGAGAGTCCTCCGACCGGGTCTCTTTCAGAAATTCGGCTATTTTCCCGTCTAGTTCAGTAAGTGTAGCTTCTTTGCTGAGAGAGTCATCTAAGCGCAATGCATCATAAGCCTCCGCAATGGCCTCCGCAAGGTTCACCTGGTGGTCTTCTCGGACTTTATCAATACCCGACCGGGCCTCTTTTCGAAATTCGGTTATTTTTCCGTCTAGTTCAGCAACCGTCGCTTCTCTGATGAGAGAGTCCTCTAAGCGCAATGCACCATAAGCCTCCGTAAGGTCCGCCTGGTGGTCTTCTCGGGCTTTCTCAATACTCGACCTGGCCTCTTTTTGAACTACCTGGTCCGTATATACTCATTTTCAATAATGTTGATACTATATATATTACGAACATGCGTTTAATTCTAAATAATTTTCTTAAAATTAATTAATTTGAAATTTCTAGGACGACCGAAATCGGGTAATCGTTCTTCAACTCTCGCCCTTTATCATGGAGAATAGAAATCTTCAACTCGTGGATGTGTCCCGATTCCAAAACTTTCATCTCGGGGTGTGGGAAGTCTAAGGTCAGGGTCTCACCATAGAAACAGTCGCTGGCGGGCACGGTTTTCAGTAATGTGGTGGGAGTGCCGTCTACCGTGTTGTACGATGTGTTCACCCGATCCAGGTGCACCCGAGAGTTTTCGTGACGGCGAAGTTCACCTGGGTCGTGCCGACGTGCTCGCCAGGATCAAACACTCCGTTATTGTTGTAAGGGTATGTTATTTTAAATCCTAACAGTGAGCCCAACCCCGGTGAGATCCTTAAACGCCTATCAACGGTCAATGTCGTGAGCCCCGTGGCTTTCGAGATTGCGCGAGTGACTACACCAGGAATCTTCTCCGCGACAAAAGCTTGGAGATCTCCGAAACTCCAAAGACCGTGAGGTACTATAGCATCTGGAGTTCTACGAAATCCTGAGGTCACTGGTTCAGTTATGAGGTAGTTTCCGAAAGCCACCACAGGGCTTACACCCTCGACTTCTGATGTGAAAAACTCGAGCGTTTCAACGTTTTTCCACCCGACCGTGAACGTGATTGATCTAAGGCCTGCCCGGCGTTGTCCACAGCAGTTGTCTATTAATTTTTGAAGTTCACAACTCCCTTTTTGAACATTAGTGATAGTAGCAAACATAATAATATCTTTCAATGGATACAAAAGCATTTAGCTTTAACTCTAATGCAAAGTACGCGGTCGGTGGTAAATACACGCAAAAAACTCGTTGTTAACCTTGTACACCCAAACATAACGGTTAGACCGGACAGTGGCTTTGCCACCAATTTCCCTAACACGTTTGAGAAATATAGGCTGCCCAAGATTACTACGATGGAGGCGGTAAACGGGTGGAAAGCCACACCGATGCAGTTTTGGCAGAACCAGCTAAATTTTGCTGTATGGTGCGCAACAGCCGGGTGTGGAGTTTCACATAAAGACCATCTAACATCCAAGAATATCATGCTCCGAAGTGTCTACAACTTTCACACGTATTATACTATTACGAGGATTCTCAAAGAACTAGGTATTTCTCTACCTCAAGACGACGCCTGGGATCCCATTTCCAACGCATACGACCGTATGGCGTTTGAAAGACTGTGTAACGAATTTAACGTTTCAAAAGACGCGGACTGGAGGCAGAAAGCATTTCCTACCACCACCGGCCTCGGGGACGTTCTCATTCGGGGCCAGTCCGGGAATTGGACGCAGACTGATTTTAGACACGATTACTCCGGTGACCACATCGTCAGTCGGAACGACGGGAATTTTGACCCCGCGACTATGACTTTCGGGCCAGAAGTGTCTGGAGGTCGGCACTGTGGCGTGTTTTCTTGTAAAATGTTACCTCCGAAACGGGCTCACGTCGATTACATACAGCAGGCTGCTGAGGTTCAGAACGCGTGGACCACATTTATGTTAGATAAGGGTCTAGGGTTCACGCAGGCCGGGGTTACTCGCGTCAACGAATCTATTCGCACGTACGTCTGGGCCATCCTCGGCGCACAGAAGCAAACTCGCAGTTCTATACTGGGCACCACGGGAACAGCGTTTGATGCACAAAAACAATTCTTGGCACTTGTAGAGGACGCCATCTCAGTTAAGGTGGACCTGGAGAAGGCGATCCAGAATTATCAAGACGTTTTGCAGACTGCCAGCACCCCAGTGGACTATGTATTTGGAATAGGTCTTTATATGGCGCCGAGCAATATGATACTACGAGACGACCCGGTTGATGGTTACAATAATCAAATCGTAATCGCCATCGCCAATCAAAAAATCGGTCACAACGGTAACGTGAACACGGATATCATCAAGCGCACCCACAAAATGATCGGGCGCGGAGTTGTAAATTCAAATAAATTTGAAAAATATTTCATAAAACCCCCAAAACACAAAATGGATACACCTCCCTCAACACAATCGAACCCAGAACCCCCAATTCGTAAATTGGATGCACCATCGAGTTCCATCAACAATGTTGAAACACCAATCGAGATTGGAAGCACAACACACGAGGAGGAGAAATTAGCGCTCGTCGTCGCCCTCGTGGCGATCGGACTATTTACGCTTTGGTTTTAGGAACTCTCTGGCGAAGAATAGTAGGAGACCGGCTATTGCCACGATTAAAGCCCAAGTATTTTTGGCTAGCCATCCGGCCGTTTTTGATAATATAGATAACAAGTAAGAAACGATACTTCCGATCAGTCCAGGTAGTGCGGCAGCCGCCTTTTCGGCTAATTTAGCCAGGAGACTGGCGAGGGCTTTCAGTTGTTTTTTTTACCCACTCCTTGGCTCCGCCTGATGGCGCGGGTGGTGGTGCGGGTGCTGGTGCTGGCGCGGGTGGTGGTGCCGCACCACCAGTGAAAGCTAGAACTATGGTCGATATAGTCATGCTGATAGCAACGAGGATGCTTGCTATCGTGACACCCTGTTCTATGAACAGAGTGCGAAGACGCTCACCGAGTGTCGTCTCCTCGTGCAGGACCCTCGAGATTGTTTCGCGGATCCGACTTATTTGGGTGCGGAGAGCCTCACGGTTAGTAGATGCAGCCTCCAAGCGAGATGCTCTTTGATCCCGCAACGACCGCAGGCGTTCGGTGATCCGCTCGGTAGATTCTCTATCACCACCAGCTTCCTCCAGTTTTCTTTCTTCTAGCGCGATATGTTCATCCAGCGACGAGAGTTTGGTGAGGTTAAGGACCAGTTCGCCCCGAGTTGTTTGCATAGCCTTATCGAGTCCCCGGAGTTCGCGAAGAGGTAACGGTGGGTCATCGTTAGACCCTTGTTCGAGGTTGAGTATTTCGTTTTCGCTGAACGTGGTCTCCACCGCGTTAATAACGTCGGTGGCCACTTGAGGGACCTCGCTGAGATCGCTGAGCTTGATAGTTTCTATCGAGGCGGCCGCCCTAGCTTCTAGGATGTTAATGGCCCTTAAAGCTGTGGCCCTTAAAACAATCTTCTTATTCTTCTTCCAATCCGTGAATCCTAGTTCGTTCTTTACGATTTTGCCACCGCCCCGGCTTCCTGCAACAGTGCCCAGCGCTAGGGGTTTACCGGTCCTCATGTTGACTATTGGTATATCTGATGATTTTAGTCGCAACTTACCGTCCAGAGTCAATTCGAATTTGGAGTAGTCGCGACCGACAGATGGGACCAGATCTTTTTTTGCCAAACTGTTGTAGTAGTCGTTTACGGCTCCCTCGAATAATTCCCGACTTTGACCAACGCTGCTGGTAGCGCCACCTAATTCCCCCGATTGCGATTGGATTGGAACTGGAGGCTGTATCAAGGGCGTTTCGTCATTATCATCATCTATGTCATCATCATCCGCATCGACGTAATCGTCTCTGCTGATTTCATACATGTCATTATCGTAATCAGCCATATTTATAATTTCTTAAAATTAATTATGTATTAAAGACAAAACCATACGGGTTTAATATAGATTCACTAAATTATGTCTTCGAGTCATACGGTCGCAAACTCAATCCATACCGCAGACTGCGTGAGCCCCTCGGGGCAAAAGGCGTGAGACAGAGTGTCGTTATTACGAACAACCCATCGACGATCGACCAGAACCAGCAGCTCTTGGTCCGCTTCCCCAACCTCGGAGCTAACGACGTCATTGTGCCGGGGACTGTTCGCCTCGCTTTCACTATTTCGCTGACGTCGACGGACGACAACCGAACCATCGTTCAGAACCTGGGTCGCGCCATAGTCAAGAAGACCATGAGAAAGATTTCTGGTAATGAGGTGATGTCGATCGATGACAGCGATGTCTACCATTGTTATCAGGACCTATGGATGACGGCGCAAGAGCGCGAAAACGCTGTCTATCAGGGTATTGACACCAGCAAAAATAACCAAACTTAGAATCGGGGCTGGTAACAAGGTAGATAACAACGCGAGTGACAACGCGGTCGCTGGCGCTTACGGCAACCGCTTCTACATTCCGCTCGACTTTGAGTTGCTGGAGAGTCACATGCCCTACTATCAGAGCGCTTTGGCTGACCGCCTCGAATACGAACTAACGTTTAACGACTACGGCCGAGTTCTCATAGCCAGCGACATGTTATCGACGTATACGATCGATAATGTTTCGCTGGAGTACGACATGGTCACGATGCCAGAATTCGCGAGATTGATCAGAACCCAGTACGCCGGGCGCGTTGCCATACTTTACGACCGAGTTCTTCGCCATCGCAAGATGACGAAAGACAAAGGCGACACATTGTGGAATATTAATGTCAACGTACCCGCCCGCTCGATGAAAGGTATACTGATGTTGTTCGAGGATGCTCGGTTCGCGTTCGGTGCTAGAAAAACCGACAAATTCTATAACCCCAAAATCACGAAGGTAGAGGTGACGATCGAGGGAGTACCCAATCAACTCTACAGAGCGGTTCTTCGCGCGCACCAGCAGTGGGACGAAGTAAGAAAGCAGTTTGCTGCCGGCTCCAAGCGCTCTCCGGAGGTTGCAGCAGTTGCCAAAGACCTGCATCTCTCGGCTGTCTCCCTCGCGGATTTCCTGAATAGCAAATACGCGTTATGGCTAGACATGCGAGCCAGCGACGACGACCAAATACACGGCAACGGACGCCAAGTTGAGAACGCTAGCGAGGGTGTGACGATCCAGATAACCAAAGAGGCGGACGGAGCCGGGCCATTGAACGTGTACTTATATATAATTACAGACGCCCAACTCAACATCGAAGATGGCCGATACGTCTCAGCACTCTACTAAATCTAACGATTTATTAATAAAAAAATCATCTAACGATTTATTAATTAATTTTAAGAAAATTAACAATCAATACCAATTCACGATTGGAGATGCCCACTCTGCCATAATATGTGGGCAGACAGGATGCGGAAAAAAGGTTTTCATTCTAGACTTGCTCGAGGGCTCCTACCGCGATGCCTTTCGCCATATTGTGATCCTGTGTCCCACTGTGCGGCACAACGATACTTATCAGCGGCGCCCGTGGATATGGACCGACCCTGAGGTATACGTTATTGACCCCGGTGATAGGCTTCACGATTGGTTGCGTGGTTTATACCAAAAATTCCAGGGTGAGCCCACCCTATACGTGATTGACGATTGCTCGGCCAAGGCGGCGATGACCAAAAAGAAGGACATGCTCTGCGAGCTCGCATTTTCTGGCCGCCATGCTAGGCAAAGCGTATGGATATCCACTCAAAAGTACAACGCCGTCCTCAAGGATCTGCGCGAGCAAACGAAATGGGTCGCCCTCTTTCACTGCAAGGACCGAGACTCATTCGATGACTGTCTTCGAGAGAATGACGTTATCCCAACGCGCGAAGAGCGCCTGGAGGTTCGACAGATGCTTTCGGAAACTAAGCACGCCAAGCTTTTGCTAAAGACTGATCAACCAACTGCTTACGAAATTATCAATTAATTTTATAATTAATTAGCAATTACTTAACGCTCGTTAGTAATTGCCGAGTAAATGCTGAACAATACTTAGCAATTGCTGAACAATGCTGAACAATGCTGAACAATGCTTAACAAATGTTGAACAAATGCTGAACAATGGTTAACAATGTTAACAATTTGGTGCTCCGCTGCGAGCTTTGTTGCGAGCATAATGGTGATCATAAGTATCGGGTGGTGCGCTTGGCAATATGTTAAAGTGATGAGACTTGTTAGAATAGCTAAATTAATTTTAAGAAAAATGAACTGCAACGAACTTCTCGATCAGCTAATGGAAGAAACCTCAACTCCGACTGCCAACACAGATAATGATCCGACAGAGCAATCGGAATCAACTCCAATGGCGGTTGGTATTGGGTTGAGTGCAACGACTCCGAATGAAAATGAAAATGCGGCGCGACGAGAGCGGCTAGCTGCGCTGGTTGCTGGGGGACAATCGGAGCATTATCTCGGTAGGCGTCTCTCAGTTTTTCAGGTGGATAAGATGTCAGATGCGGAGATCGATAAAATGTATGCGCGATACGAATCTAGGTTAGGTGCGGAGATGACAAAATCTCTCGGATCGGCGGGTATTCATTTGTACGCAACCGCCGTTAGTATACTTCTCCCTATACCAAACACCGCGGGATTGATTGACGATCTAGAGACTGACCCTTTTATAGGTCACACTCTTAGAACAGCCTGCTGCTCAATTTATCACAAGTTTGGAATGTACTTAGCTCCGCTGACAACCGCGTTGACCACGGGTAAACACTGTCAATTTGGACATATATGCCCACGAACTATAAACCCTAATATTAATATCATAAATGATGACACAAGACACACCCGCGAGAGTGACGGAGTTGAACCCGATTGCTCCAACACAATATGCTGAGAGACTGTTCGGACACCAATACGCCAAAGAACTTGTAGACCCTCATTCGTGATCGACCGAGTGGGTGGCCAGACTGCCCGCCGTGGTCTCCGCATTGAACGGAGAGGTGACCAGATTGATAGGTAAGAAGCCCGTAGATGCTATCAAGTTTAAGAGGGTGACGAGCGAGCCCTCTGCCGTCTCGCGCGGGCGACCCGTTGGTTTAGAGGAGCAACGGCTTCCATCGGATATTGACGTCCGGTACCTCTATCAACTGGGAGAGCTCGAAGGTGGCAGCCGCCGCGCGACTGATCCCGTGTGGTCTCTCAATGTATATCATCTAGATCGATATATTACCAAGCCCGATGAGCCCGTGCTCTACTATTTGGATGATGGGCCATCTCGAGGGTTTGTTCGCGAAGAACTTCTTGCGGTGCCTTCTGACACCCAGCTACCCCCGGATCATCAGAGTCTTTAGATTGCTAATTTTCTTAATTTTTTCAAAATTATTAGAGAGGTTCTGTATGTATTCCGTCTGGTAACACACGTCTTTTATCGTAGTATGTCGAGAGACCTAATTTGTGTTGACAGTACGTTTTCATAACGCAGTCTTTCATTTTAAATCCTCTATTTTGTGCTACATCTATAATGTGTTTTCCATCTTCTGAAGTTTCACTTAGTTTAGTTTAGTTTACTCGTTTATATCTATCCCAATTTAAATTGTTGGTTCTCTTGGACATTCCTTTCGCAGAGTTTTTATTAATTTTAATTTGTTCCAAATTATCTTTAGTGAAATTAATTTTTTCTACAAAATAACACTTACTAGATAACGCTATCGCCCTATCTCCGCTAAATTCCATTTTGAAAAGTCCGGGCTCTCTTTCGCTCCATTTATCCCAAGCCAACCATTTTTTTTTTCTTTTTCAAACCCGTCTAGTAAGTTAGGTCTAATCAATTCCTCTATCGTTTTTCGACTAACTCCTATATACATACTATCTGTATCCATCTGTATTAATTCAAAGTCTTCTCTTTTTACGTATTTGTCGAGAAATTCGTAGTAAAATTCCAACATTCTCAATTTAGCTAGTTCATAAACCGCTATTCCACAATGGAATGGTCTCTTTACCGCACACCTGGGTTTTCTTGAAGATATTTCGTATGCATCTCCTATCTCTTCCAAATCGTCAAAGAATGCAGATATTAATGCTTTGTCAACACAGGTTTCGTTTTGTGTATATGTCGTATTTAAATGTCTCTCCGTTGCCTCTATCATTTTTCCACAACACGAGTTTCCTAATAATTTCATTATGTCGGCTACTGGTTTCTTATTTGGTTCTACAGCACCCGTTCGTCTTGCGGCTGTAACTTCTTTTGCGAACCATTCGAATGGTTTTCCGCTAATATAATCTATAACACGATGAACTCCAGTTATTTCTAGGCCGTGTTTTACATACCATTTCAACAGTGGCGCGTACAGCAATACTTTAGTGGCGGTCATAGATCCCACCAATGTTTTTCCATCTCCTCTTGTTCGGCCAGTATCATTTAAATATTTTAACATGTGTGTGGGAACTTCATCAACCTCTACTTCTCTGTTTATAAATATTGGGGACATTACAGAAAACATATCTTTTAAGTTGTGTGGAACTTCTATATCCACCTCCGCAAACCCAAACCAGTCTCCAGATAAAACTCTTTTACAAAACTTTTTAATAAATTTAGGGTTATGTGGGGTATCTATATGGTGTATAGTTTCTCTCCCACACGGCATCTCTTTATTTAACGTAGATAAATATAACGCGTTTGCATCGTACCCCAAAACAGCCTTGCAAGGTTTGGAACCCACTCTAATATTTGAAACACCAGCTTCTGCATATCGTGTAAATACTATTGATGGACCGCCAACTAGAGCGTCCTTCATCATTTCGTATGTTTCTTCTTTTGGTGCATATAGAGCATCCTCCGGTATAATCGTCTTTGAAGATTTTTGTTCTTTAATGGTTCCTCTCAATAAATATTGTATAGCTACTCCAGGTAGTGTTACCGCATCTTTGAAAATACCCACACCTCTGTGTTTATAAAATTCACACATTTTTTCCACCGCTTCTAGGAACTAGGTGCTACATCTAAATCGTTGTAATATTTCAACCAATCTCTGAAAGTTTTCATATTATTTTCTTCGAAAATTCTACATTTACTTAATTCTGTTTCATCTATTAACATTTTCCCAGATAGTTTGGAATACCAATTCTCTATATCCGGTAGTCTTGGATAATCCAGTTTGTCTGGAGAATCGAACCACTCATAAGGAAAGAAAGATTTCTGTCCTTTGCATTCGTAGGCTTTTATCCAACTATCGTAACTTACACCAGGTCCTAGATAAAGTATTACATCAAGAAATCTAAACTTTGGAGTAAATAGAAATATTGTTGCGTTTGCACGTTTTCCGACCATTACTTTCTTTGTTGTTGATGCCAGTTCGCCTACTAGGTATTTCTTTATTAAGTTTATATCGTACTTACTGCTGTTAAAACCTATAACCGGTACTTGCTCTATCCACTGTTCGATCTTGGCGATTTGGTTTTTACGTAAATGTTCTGTATTAAACCCATATCTTGACCACATTTCTTCTCTTATAGCTTTTCCCCTGACTTTCAAATCTTCTACGAATTTTTCTATAAGTTTTGCGGGATCTTTATCACAAATATGAGTTACTGTTCCTGAGAAATTATCTCCTATACTAACGCTTACCGGAACGTGCTCGGCTTCGTACTCTAGATTATTACCGAGAGTTTCAAATTCTGGGTTGAGATATGCCTCAAAATCGTATACTATCTGATATGGATAAAGAGTAGTGTCGCAACCGATCTTTATGTCTTTACCAGTTCTTTGAAATTCGCATTCCCACATAACTACTAGGTTGAATTATTTGCTTCTTCTAATAAGTGTATCTCTTCTCATAGTGGATGCGCGTTCTTCTTTTCTATGCTTTGCATGAATCTCACACCCGTGCCAGTAACAGCCGTGATATTGACATACGGTATTGGTTTCTGGACAGTATCCATCTACTGGAGCTCCTAAAATCCATCTTTCACCCCCGTGTCCACACTGTTCGTGGTGAATGTGAATTCCCTCGCGCTTTTCCACAGAGTACATCCAATCGATCGCCCCATAACTGTTAGAACTTTTTGGGTAGAACGCTTTCTCGAACGACGAACGCGGGCGCTCTAAATAATTACCATCACATACTACTTTTGTCTCACCTTTCATACATTTTGGTCCGTTTCTCTTCATATTACTCGCTTTCGTGAATTTCTGCTTGCAATTATCGCAGGCGTTAATTTTAAATAGGTTTTTATGGTTTTTTATTAGAAATGCGTGATTATTAAACAGTCCTGTTGTCATTGGTTTATTACCTATTGCCTTATAGTGCGCTGGTACATTTTTCAACCACCATACGTTACATTCGGTGGGTTGATATACTTCTATACCGATTTTAAAAAACTCTTCAACCTTTTTCAGATCTGAAAAAGGAATTGGTGAAACCACATTACTACCAAAATATTGCTTACTAAGTTCTTTCGCCTTTTCTGTACATCTGTCGGGTCTTTTATCTGTCATATGCATAGCTAAACACCTGAACAGACAAAGGTCGTCATTATACTTATCTAAAGAATACATACCTTTTTTATTCTTCAGCCATTCTGGAAGTTCTCCTCCTGCTGCTTCTTTGGATTGTAGTCCCAAATCTTTTCCCCTACTACCCTGTATTAGCTTTACGAAAACCTCTACCCATCTTACAAACTTCCACTTTGTATTCGGTCTGTCTATTTTATCGGACCTTATTCGTGTTTGCTCCTTATTTGACAACCATTTTTTAACGGATTTCATTGATGATAGTGGTTCGCTACCACCGAGATTTTTGTGCATTATTATAGTTACAGGTTTTCCATTTTTAATTTCCTCCATATGTTCTAGCTTGTAAGAATATGAATATCTCAAATACAAATTGGTTGTTAGATACGGAGCGAGTTTCTCGGACATGCGTTCAGACTCGTTAATGTTAATGTTTTTACGAAAGGATAATGTAACTACCCGTCTTCCATTTTCTACCTTTTCCAATGTTTCATCGTGAGCCCCCAATATTTCTTCACCTTTTTCCACTATCGCGCGAACAAGAGATTTTTTCTTATTATTTTGTATTGGGCCACCTGTGTGTCTAATTTGGGACAAATTATTGGTGCTTGAAGGTTTTATTTCTTTTTGAATTATATAACCAACTTCCTCCGCTAGTGAGAGGTTTGTAAATGCCCCTCTTTTATAGGCGCGGGTAAACCGCTTCATAAACGCCTCATTCTTTGTGGCATTTATCAGCTTTGTCAACCCCCTAACTCTCAACCGTGTACTATAAGTAATCCCTAGAGATTCGGCTTCTCTTCTCAAACTTTCTATTTCTGCTCTAGTTTCTTGCGTTATCATATTTTCTGTATTATACTTTTGTATAACCTATAAAATTTATCTGTTCAATTGGACGTCAAAAATTTGCATAATGTTTTTTTCACGTCCAATTGAACAGATAAATTTCATAGGTTATATACATATATAATGGAGTGTGAGACTTGTTGTAAGACGTTTACGTGTAAAGACTATCTACGAAGGCATCTAGCGAGACGTAGAAAGTTTCCTTGTGTCCCCCCACAATTTCAATGCCCTAGATGCCCTTGTAAATTCGTTAGTGCCCAAACTCTTTGTAGACATAAGCAACTACGCTGTCAGGTGGCTAAAGGTGAACGTGGTAGACTAGAGCTGGTAGAATTAGTTGCTGATCTGCGAAATAAATTAGCTATATCGGAGGAGAAAAATGAGGAATATAAACTATTGTACTTGCATGAATGATTTCGACTTTTTTCAAAAGTCAATTACCAATATAATTGGGACTCCCTCTTTTCAAAATTGTTTTCTCCAAAAATTCATAAATTTGCTGTCGGGAGACCCAATTTCACGATAGGTGGTATCATTTTGACTCCCTTATTACTACTGCATAGGTTATGCAGCCTACGCTCAATAAATATAAATTCAATAATTGAATGGAACGGTGGAGAGTTTCCGTGATACGGTGCAGGCAGGGTATATACATGTCGACAAGATGGAGTTGCGGTTCATCTCGTCGTGTAAAATGTCCGTAGTTAACGCAACGAGTGCAGTACATTTCGCACTCCGAGATGAGCATAATGTCATATTCGTTGATTGCAATACGTTGAATCTTCTCTTTATTATATACGCCACCAAACAAATTAGTCAGTTTTTTAACTAGATTGTATAGGGTATGAAATGTTTTTTTACATTTGCAGCCTACATCAATTTTGGCAGGTGCGCAATGAATATAGACACCGGAAGTACTGATATTGCACCGGATGTTGTTTATTTCATCGATGAGAACATATATTTATTTTGATTGTTCTATTATATCTGTCATATTACATCGTATGTATTTCAAGGGTAGGCATCTAATAAAACCGACTATTTGACCTTCAACCAGGGATCGCTTAATTGTTTTGTACATGGGCCCGACGTCGTGCTGAAACGAATCCATCGGCCTGCGACAAAACGCCACCTACAACAACAATAGTTGGTGCTTTGTCCCAGACCTAGCGATTCCGAGTGAATCACTCGGCCTGCGACAAACGTTTGTCGCCGACCGAACGATTCGTCCCAGCACGATATCGGACCTTTATGATTCCAACGCTTGATTTCCTGCAGGTTCGGGATCAACATACGTGAGATGGGGCCGCACAACCTGCCCCACCAACGGAACAACGCTCGCCTATTCAGGTATGAACGATGTTGGTGCATGACAATATGAAGTGGGGTCTCGACACATTCTTAATTGTTTACATTCAGCTACATGTACAAGCAGAAGATACTGCATAAACACATTTTCGCCAGCTACTAGACGAACACTACGTGACAGTGTAGACATCGTTAATTGATAGAGTCCATTGACATTGCATGTATGTTACAGCATTATCCTCTATGAGGTTCGACCATGTCCAGTCGTGGTTAAGCGTTTGCCTTGGAACGATGGAACTGTTTGAACCCCAAGGTCGTAGGCCGCGGGTTCAAACAGTTCCCGAGTGCCACGGCAAACGTTTACCCACAGATAGACATGGTCGAACGTTATTGTTACATTTCCTTCGATAACCCGTTCCATTCAAACAGTTGATTTACACCTGCATATTCCGGGACCGCAGTACACGTCGCGTGATGCAGCTGCATCGATTTGCACGATTTCAGTGCCACCGTTGTGAACTGGTCTGTTGACGAAATGGCGCGTTCTAGTCACAACACGATACACATGGATTACGTACGTAGGTGTTGGCTTGGCCTAATGAGCATTGTCTACAGCCATGGTCAAACAGCACGCGCTGTACGTTTGAACACGGTTGTGAGCAGTGTCAAACAACAGCAGTCATGTAACAATATGTTTAGGCTACATGGGCGGAGGGATGTCCGGGGACACGGGTGCCGCGGTCAACCATATATGTTTGACACCCGACCCCCTCTGGGACCACTATAGCGATGCAGTAGAGAGTGGTGGCAAGGTTTATGGAGTTGAATACAACTTCTATTTACATCCCGATGGCGCAGCTAGTTTCTTCGGTCGAAACATGATTGAGCAGGATGCGCCGTGCGCCGTGCGCCGTGTGCTACTCTCCGCGGTCCGCTACCATGATGATACCGGGCAGACACCAGTGTTACCCGGGCTGGACAAAGGAGTACAGTGGCTACCTTGTCTCCGGTCATTACACCCATACTGCGTCCACGGAATATTTGTGTTTGGACCTTCGCCCCGAAATGTTGGCTGGCGGAGGCACACACGATGGCGAGGGACTACTTTATCTCGTGGAAGGCGTGTGTGGACGTTCGCTTGAGTGTCCGCCGTATATTAATGGCCGGGAGCTGACATGTGTTGTCTGTACAAAGTGAAATGTGGTCCTCTCTGAACCGAACACATTTGGGACAAAGATGTTTTCAATTATGACAGATTTCACTGTCAAATATCGCAGTTGTCTATACATGTTCGTGATTGCAATGCACACAGGCATATAATTCCAGCACAAACATATTTACACAATTCCCTAACATTTGATTGGCCCGTAGCAAGTCTCTGTGCAAAATTTATATCCCATAGTAAACTCCCACGCCGAACTACTTTCCGTAACCGTGAGGCGCAGTTAAAATAATTCTTAAGAAAACGGAAAATAAAAACATTTGATTGATGAATTTATTTCAAATGCTGGAATTATAAGGAATGAATGGCCTTTTTGTGGAATTTATCGGGGATGTAAACTTGGAAAAGTCGCGGGAATACTGGACGAGGCCTTCCGGCCTACGTCCAGTATTCCCGCGACTTTTCCAAGTTTATACCCCGATAAATTCCACAAAAAGGCCATTCATTCCTATAGTGTTTCTGTGCTCTTACATCGGGATTATAGTGAAACATCTCTAAACCGGACACCCTGGGGTGTCCGGTTTGCAGAGAGTCCACTATGTTTTTAGTATTAAAGGAGAAAACATTGCAGCTCTGATTGGAGAAATTGGGCTTATGGGTGGGATGTGTGACCAGTGTAACTCCTGATCAAATAGCACATTACTGTAGCTGATAACGATGCATATTGTTTGTTAGAAGCATAACTGGCGTTTCATGGATGGATTGGCGAGCAGTACATACATCCTGATCAGCCTATGCGGATGCAGTAGCTGATCTGGATCTACCCTTGTTGAAAGACCAATAAACCACACTTCTCCAGTCACGGCCACATACATGTATGATATTTATGAAACGAGTCAGGCACTATATTGTTAAAGGGGTTACTAGAAAACGCGTAGCAATTCCCAATAAGAATAATCCCCCACTGAGCAACTACTGAAGCGATTTTGACGCGATAAAGCGCAGATAGCCCGGTAAATCGGATAGCAACACATACTACTGACCTCGTAAATTTAGCCGTTTAGAAGTTATTTCGAGACAACCTACATTTTGCTGGAAATACGGAAAGATATTGTGCACTCTGATCAAAAATATGCGCCGAAATCGGTAGATAATGCAGTTTATAGCCACCAAAATAGACACACGAACACTCACATGATCTGATAGTGTAGTGTTGTCATGTAATAATAATCAAGGTGTATGATCACTCGTACTAACAACAACAACAAGTACGGAAGATTCCAAAATCCATCTGATTCAAAGTACGTTTTCTTTTATATTGTCCTTATTACGTAACGGATTTTGATAACATATGGCGCATCAAGCGCGTCTCGTTGAGCTACATTTGGTTGTCTCTGTGTTTTCGCCATTTACGGAAAATACTGTAAATTCCCTGGACCACCAAATGCAGCTCATGAAGACGCGTTTGCTGCTCCTTATTTCATCAAAATCCATTGTATATTAAGGACAATATAAAATAATGCTTACTTTGTAGTTGGCGACGTTGTTGTTGTAACCACGTGATCATGCACCTTGATAATGCATATTCGCCAATCGGCCAGCATAACCCGAATTTTAAACTCTTGTGCACTACATCTTTCCTTATTTCCAGAAAAAATGTAGATTTTCTCAAAGTAACGTGGTGCATGGTAGATGGCCATCGGTGTCTTCTGTGAGTTCGTATCGAGGTATCGTCAATATTGATATAACTACAGCTAACAAGATGGCCGCCATATACGAAATAAAGATTCGTCTGTAAAGAATATTAAATAATTCGCTGAGAACGTGTTCGACATTGTAGCAATATAGTTTGTCTCCAATGTATATTTACCAAACGGCTAACAGTATCGGTGTGCACTGATCTGTAGCCGATTTCACCAACATTGCAAAGTATACATTTCTAGCAAAGTATACTTTGAGGGAGTAATCATTTATTTTTCCTGAACTGCATTATTTCATACAAAACTAACAACAGCATATATTTGATGATTGAAAGTATGCAGAATTATTATACTGAATGTATTACATTATCACAGCCAAAATGGCTGTGATAATGTAATAAATTCAGTATAATACAAATTAATAAATTTATCTTTAAATTGAAAATTTCTCCCTCAAAGTATACTTTGCTAGATAAGTATATTTTGCAATGTTGGTGAAATAGGCTATAGATCTTGTGTGAGTTCGTCCGGAGGGATCGTTAACATTTTTATAATAATGACACCCAAGATGGCCGCCATATACAAACAAAATGTATTCGTCCGTAAATAATAAACGATGACAACTTTGTTGTCACTGTAGCTATCTATGTATTATATATAGGATCTTATGAGTGATGATTAAATATGATAAAAACGAGTTTATATACAATTATACTAAATCATCACAAATGTTAGATTATAGTTATTGCATAAGCAAACATCATACATTATACTGATCACCTAGCATGTGTTCTGTAGCGAGCTCATTTGCACATGCATTACACTAGGGCATTAGGATTCGTATTTCACTGCGTGAACAATTGTCGAATATGAGTTCGTAGCGCAGTTTCTTCCATTTCTGATCCTTGACTGCAACGCTGCATGTGACTAGCTGGAATACAGAAACAGGATCGAAATGATAAACCCCGAATGGTTGCATTTTAGTAATTTCCAATAACCTCCGAAGGGAAGCACATTTAATACACATTGTTTTAAAGTCATTCTTTTCATTAAATTTTCGACCACGTGGTCTTTATCAAACTAGTGTGAAACTGTATTGGCAGTCCTATGTGACGTCACATAGGACTGCCAATACAGTTTCACACTATTTTGATAAAGACCATGTGGTCGAAAATTTAATAAAAAGAGTGACTTTAAAGGTAAATGCCCACTCAGTAGGCACAAACTGTTCTTTATATCAGAAACATCACCTGATAAATTGTCTGGCAAAATAAACATTAATTCAGCATTACCCCAAACATTGATTGGCATTATTGTAAATTTTATATCAGACGTAAATTTCCATACTGAAATCAGGGGCGATAACCGTGTTTCCTTACAATGTAAGCGGACATTACTATGTATTCTCTGTATGTATGTGTTTGATGTGAAATGATCATCCTTTATAATCTGTAGAAAAGAAAAAGTTTTTCAGGTGACGCATTTTATTAGCATAAATATTTAAAAAATATCATACCTCATTTACATATGAAAATAGCCTGATACTACGGCGAGCCACTATCAGTAAAATAAATATTACTGAATTATTATATCTGTATAGCGGGCACTTAATTTTAGAACTGGTGGAATAGTGACACACTTTCCCTCTTACTTAATTCCTATGACGAACATGTTGTGCCTACTGAGTGGGCATCTACCTTTAAAATAATGTGTTTACATTTTAGTTTACATGTGATCATAGGTCTGATGTAAGCTATTTCTATTTTGAACAGAATTATACTAGTACCACTATACTAAGCGAACAGCGGTAATCAGGGGCCCGTTTCACTAAACGTCGTACGATGTACGACTAAAATGTTCGTAAGTGCAAATTTAGGATTGTCTGTAAATTTCAATTGATGGATTTACATTTATTGAGCATAGGCTGCATATGCAGCCTATGCTCAATACATATAAATCCAATAATTGTTTACAAGAAAACACTGTTAATGTGAAATTTACAGACTATCATAATTTTGCACTTACGAACATTTTAGTCTTACGAAGTTTAGTGAAACGGGCCTCAGAGTCTTAAAGAGGCACATTCTGAGACTACTGTCTGTTCCCCGGTTTGCTGCCGACGAACCTTTGGCTATTAAACACATTAAAACTAAACTAAAATTAATTGTAAGTACTTTTTCATCAATAAGAAAAATGTCACCACAAAAAATGTTATTTGATTTTATTGTGAAAGAACGATTTTACTAGGGGAATTTAACATGGGGGCTAAAATAGATTGAAATAGATTGAGCATAGGCTGCATATGCAGCCTATGCTCAATACATGTAAATCCAATAATTGTTTACAAGAAAACACTGTTAATGTGAAATTTACAGACTATCATAATTTTGCACTTACGAACATTTTAGTCTTACGAAGTTTAGTGAAACGGGCCTCAGAGTCTTAAAGAGGCACATTCTGAGACTACTGTCTGTTCCCCGGTTTGCTGCCGACGAACCTTTGGCTATTAAACACATTAAAACTAAACTAAAATTAATTGTAAGTACTTTTTCATCAATAAGAAAAATGTCACCACAAAAAATGTTATTTGATTTTATTGTGAAAGAACGATTTTACTAGGGGAATTTAACATGGGGGCTAAAATAGATTTCTTAAAATGTTTTTTTATTTGTGGGCCGATTTTCCTATTTACATCATTTCCAAGCTGTCTCCACAGATTTCGAAGTCGATTTACATTATTTTTTTCACCGTCCTGTTCACCCTCCTCGTCCTTTTTGCCGCACATTAAGTTCCCATATTTTATTGAATTTCATCAAATTAAAAATTTGGGAGGGTGACTTTTTGTTATTGATGAAAAGGTACTTACATTTAAATATGTTTTTAGATTGAATATGTTTGATAATCAAAGGTTCGTCGGCAGCAAAACGTGTCATCCGGGTCTACACTGGTCGTGATCAGAACATATATAGATTGTTCACTATAAAGTTATCAATCAAAATAGCACCGATGCCTAAGAAGGAACGACAACTTCAGATCCATAGCATGTTGTATGAGCAAGTAACCACTGTCTGTTCCATGATTTGCTGCCGACGAACTTTTGGCTATTAAACGTACTTAAGAGTACTTACATTTAAGTATTGTTTTGGATTTAATGTGTTTCATAGTCGACGGTTCGTCGCCAGCAAAACGTGAAACAGACCGTAATCTAAAGACCCGTGTACACTAAAAGTGAAATGTGCAGGTTTGTCTCATCGTGGGCGGAGGGATGGCTTGATAGTTTAGTGGTAGAACATTGGGCTTCCGCACTGGAGGTCGTGGGTTTAATCCTTCCCCTGGCATGAACAAATAATGCATTCCTAGTATTTCTGTAGGTGGTAGGTTGGAGCATGCGATGTGGTTTTTTTTTTTTTGTTGGGGTTTAACGGCCTATCAGTAGGGTCTGAAATACATTTTACTACTTTTATATTGTGGGTTTAATCCATTCCTAATGATGGGCTTTGGCTCAGGGGTAGAATACAGGACTTCAATACTGAAGGTTGTGAGTTAAAGACCTACTCTAGGGCATGACAACTACATTCATGGTATTTAGATCCCACTGTTCTGTCAGATGATACCTTAAACTGTGGCCATGTCTCTATATGACCGTACCTGTTGACGGGACGTTAAACCCCATTCATTTCATTTTAATCTCCGCCCGAGTCATGGCCGACATATTTTAATAGCTTTTCCATCCGATTGGTGAAATTGATGTCCCGTCTGTAGTTGTCCTTCGTTGCGGTTGACCCGTTCATCCTCAATTGTGACTTTGATTGGAGAAATCCAATTGCGACCAGTGTAGATCCAGACCAGCCTGTGCATCCGCACAGTCTGGTCAAAATCTTCAATGAAACAACCGTCATGTTCCTAACAAGCAATATATGTCGCTATCACTCTACGGGAATGTGCTATTTGATCTGGAGCTACGCTGGTCAAGTCCCTATAACCCCGTTTCTGCAATCATAGCCACAATTAACATTGCAACGTGGCCGGTCACGTGTCTGAATTTACCTGTACTGGCAGCACGGGACACGTGTCCTGCAGCTTGCCCGAATTCTTCTGGGTGTTCGGCCAAGAGGTCTTTCCAAGGTCAAAGGTCATGCGGTATATCATGCCTATGCATATGACCTCCTGAAAGTAATCAAAGCACTGAACGTACTGAAACTAGGTTTGCTCCACAAGATTACTAACAAGTATTTTTTTATTTATATAATGATGTGCAATGCCTTATCATCAGCTAAAATCATTTAGGTTGGTTCACAGGGTAAAATCCCATATTACACATGTGTATGGGTAGAAGGAAAATCCCAAAATCAGAAGAGAATATTTACAGAAAATAAATATAGTCGGTGTACATGGCTTCGCACACTTTACATATATTTTGATAATTATCAGAAACAAGTATACACATAAAGTTCGCCTTTGTTTGTATTTTGACACTCAATACCGAAATATGTGTGTCACATGTCAGACAGTTCACGCGACATCAGGGATCCGCCATTGTTGTCGTACTACATGAATCAATTTGAAAACACATGGAAGTGTACAGATTTAACCACACTAAATAATCAGATATTCATGCACCTTGTTGTAGTATCAAAAGTAGTATATTAAAAAAACAATCCAGATTTGTTAGTTATGCCATATACACTCTTTTCGTGCAGATACCGGTCAATTGATGTACTAATCTACTCCACGGGCATGTTACTGTGTCATTTACATCAGTTCCAAGCATAAGCTTTGGGATTATTTTGTAAGTCGGAACATGTTTGTCATTTTTCAATTCCAGCCGCTCACTTTTTGCGCCACCACAAGGGTGGTCACAGGAGATTGAATTTATCTTTCTTAACAATACTGAATTAAACCTATATTTTAGTTAGTGAATATCCAGAGCAGAATGGGTGCAGGTTATGAGAAACTAGGTCCCTCAACATCCATACGAAATAAATAAAGTAGCAGAGAATAGCAAAATGTGTGGTCATTGGTTAGTTTCTATAGGAAACATCATTGGTGGTGGTGGACCTACATGGCTTCGCACACCCGAAACTCTTCCGATCTAACTTATACTTAGAATCTAACAATTAAAATTGATATTCAGTATCAATCCGTTATATTTTCAAATAATAAAGACATATTAACTAAATATTTATGAAGACACACACAATGGTGATGTTTGGCACCCAGCTACATCAACAGACTATTCAAACGTTTGTTTCACCGTGTATGAAAACAACACAATTAATATTATTGACCAAACACCCGCACCATCGCACCGACGACAATAAACCAACAGCACATGCAATTTAGACTACAACCAAGAAGATTTCAAATGTCACACACACGAATGACGAATACAATAACATGAAAGTAAGTTGTAATGGCACCAGTCAGCAAGCATCAAGCCATATATAATTGTAATAAGACGGATATAACTTAGAATGTCATCAGCCAGCAAGCATCAAGCCAAATATAATTATGGCGGATATGACCTTCCATACAGTACTACCCTACACTTGGGAGAGAATGAGCCGAAAATGGATATAATCAGCCGTGCCGGAAGTAATAGTTAATCCCTCAATATACAACATCGGTGTGTCAGGTATGTTGTGTGCTTTTCGGAGCTCTGATTAGTTAATCCATCAATACACAGCATCGGTGTGTCAGGTGTGGTGCATGGTGTCCGGCGGCTCTGTTCAGAGATCATCAGGCAATATAAAATTAATTTACTGAATGTAATCCCCACCCTCCCTTAAACAGGAATTCCAGATTATTTTTTATTTGGATATATTTGAAGATAAATCATTAATTATTTTTGTTAACACTATTTACAAGGACTTTTAATAAAAATATAAACAATTAAGACACAAACCCGCCCTATTTTACCGCAAAATTCGGGATATTCAATAAATCAACTTTATATGGCACCATAATGGCCGCGAGGTATCCTTCCACTAAACGGTTGTGATATATATGGTGACAGTTATGTTACCTATTGTGTAATGGGACAGTATGACAAAACATTGACTATAATGTAAATATATTATTAAATAATTCAGACTGTGTGCTTTATTCTTTAGTTTGCATATGCTAATTCAGTACAATTCAGTAATGAAACATTACAAATTCGACACTCATAATGGTAGTTTTAAATGTAGAAATAGTTGACATTCCATCTCTACGACTGCTATACCAGGTAGCTCCAAGGGAGCTAACCTAGTCAAAAGTGTGTTCGTTTCCAATATGAGACATGCCATGTGAATTTGTACCTTAGAACATGTGTGATATTTTCGGTATTTGACGTCAACAATTTATCTCGTTTTGACCAGTTAGTAAGACGTCATGACGGAATACTTATGTAGTTACGACGTATTATAATGTGTAATAAGACAGCTTAGCTATCACGTTATCACGTTATGTGCATGGCAGAAATATGCCACCATAATACTCTACTCAACTTATGGATCAATATCGATCTTAGTTATTACTAATGGTATTTAAAGACTATGGTGGCATATTTCTGACATCGATGCAACGTGATAACGTGATAGCTAAGTCATTTACTGCACCTATTAAGTCGTCTTAACTACATAAATATCGCGTCAAGACGTCTTACTAACTGGTCAGGACGAAATGAATCGGACGCGATAATTATCACGAAATCTTGTTATAGACATGATAAGGACAATATAACAGAATACGTACCAGAGCTCCAAATAAGGTGCGTATTTTCGTAAATGCCCAATTAAAATTGCCAAAATCCTAATTGAAATCAGATGTAGTGAGTATCAAAAAGCAATGCAAAATTTGTGGTATCTTTATCATGCTACAGAAAACAATAAGCAGACCACAAATATAGGATATATTCTTATTTTTCCATGAAAACACATCTTGGTATTTCATTAGAATTGTCTCCTTGGAGACAATTCTAATGAAATATCAAGATGTGTTTTCAAGATGTGTCTCAAGGAGACAATTCTAATGAAATACCAGGATGTGTTTTCATTTAAAAGCAAACTATTCAATAAGTGCGGTCTGCTGATGTGTAAACACTAGTGTGATTCTATTTTATACAATTACAATTTTTAAATACCCAATTGCTTCAGTAATGATGGAGTGACAATACTCAATTACTAATTCCTTATCTGGAGCACTGCGTACCTTGAATTGGAGGCGCTGCTGGAAGTTTCAGCACGTTTTGTTGTTCTTGTTACAATGTGATCATGCACCGTTTTACTGTTTTGCAAATTCTATCGAGCCTAGTTGGAAAATCGTACCGGAGTGCCAGATGGTTGCGTAGGTCATACCGGACGGATCACACACATACTTTTCTACGAATAAAGTATGTCCAAGTAATGTTAGTTTATCATTATGTGTGCTCATAAGTATTTGGGTATAGAATTTTCAATTATTTACTATAACATAAACAAGAAAATAATTAAGCCAAAATGGATATATTACGTTGCCATGGTGGAAGAATTTGTGATTCCGACCAAATTTAAATAAAGTATGTTAATATAACTTTCATATAACAAATACATGCATTACATTTAGATACCACCCGCTTGTTTATCATATTGTGGAATAATGAAAGATTTACATGTTATGCAATAGTAGAGATTTTGTATGTTTAGACCGTTTGTCCAATAATTGGAACTATTTCTACAATAATGTATGTTTAGAATTTCATATAGCATGATTATTTTGGGGAATGTAATTACTAGAGATTGGCTTTTATCATGTTATGGGTGAATAGTAATTATGACATGTTAGTAGCATACAATATTGTAATGGAACCATCAGTTCCATTTCAGTAGATTCGGCCATCATGGTCAGACACAGATATTCACTATTTACACAACAGGCTCCAGCATGTCAAATATGCATATATCCTTTATTATTAGTACACGGCAGTGTTGTAAAGGATCATAGTTGTAGTGTGCCATCCCAGAGACTGTATGAACCAGTGGACGGCCGCATATTTTTATGAGTGTTGCCGACTATTGGTCATCACGAGTACTGGTACTGTATATCAAATTGACACCAGACATTTCGACATTGAAGCAGATATCTTTCTTGTGTCTGACAATGACTGCCTTAATCTTATATCATATTGTTGCTTATTCATTTCTGATGCTGGAAAGTAATGGCTTGCACGCTATTTGTTCATATTGGGTGTACTAGAGACGAGTTTGGGGAGCTGGGTGTTATGATTTTCCACAGAATTCACTGCGTATTTTCGTACCTATTTTCGTGTTAGCAGCCTATTATAAGGGGTTCCAACCAATAATTTATGTATCACTACAATAGTCTGATCCATAGCGACCGGCCACATTAGCGCCCGCACCGATTATCTGGTCACTAGTCTAGGGGACATGTTTATTTGTGTGATTTTGATGGCTGTATTTTGTTTCTTTGAGATGGCAGACATTTTTCATTTGGAGACGATGTAAGGCGGCTGACCCGGAAGGCCTACGGAAACCTGGGCACAGAGGCACATGATATACTTGGGATGCAGCAACTTCTGAAATCAGCACCAGGAGATCTGAAATACCAATGCCTTTTACAGGGATGTAACACAGTGGAGAGCGCCTTGGAAGTAATCCAGATGTACGAGTACCTCTACTGTGTTCCTGAACCACAGACGACCGTGGAATCCACCATTAAAATGGTGAATGTAAAACCGCCATATCAGCAGGATGAAGAATTACAGTTCTTCCAACGAATGGAGCACTCACTAGATCAGATTAATCACCGACTGGATATATTGGAGAAGACCAATGCAGACATTTTGAGGCGATTACCACAACGCTGGGGAGCACCAAAACAATGGCAGCAAAGATTTCCGCGTCGATCAGGGCCTCCCACCTGTTTCGGTTATCACTTACCAGGACATTTCATCCGGGATTGTCCGAGTAATCGGCAGAACAATCAAGGACTACATGAAGTGGCCGAATCACCATTATCGTCCTCTCATATACGATTAATGGCAACGGAAGATCAATGTAGTAGTATCCAACACGCCGTGGTGGAATCAGTAGGTGACCAATTTCTAGATCGAGCAGCAATACTCGATATGGGGACTGCTGAACTGCCATCACCAACCTGCGCAGTGATGGAGAGGGAAAAACTGGCTGAGAATACTCCGAGGGTGACGTCAGAGCACCCTCCGGCAGTCAACATGGCAGCATCGAGAAGTTCATCAACCTGCGGTATGGTGATGTCAGAAGTCCCATCAACTGCCGACGTGGAGACTTCGGAACCAAAGTCGATATCCGAAATGTTAGCGTCCAGGGAGCTATCGACAGCAGATATCCGAGAAATAACGGGATCTCAGCGATATGGTACATTTGCAGATAAACCGATACAGAACCAAAGCTGGTTGAACGGTTGGCAAGCCAGTGACCTTAGAAATTCCCAAATGCAGTATGAATACATGGGGACTAAAACTAGTCAGTTAGGGTCACAACAAAAACCGCCATGGACGTAGTGGAATTTGCTAGGACTGATCGATATGTATATTTGTATGAAAAGGATATGTATAGTTGACTCTATTGATTTGTTATATTTCAGTGTTTAATTTATTTAAGAACGGTTCCAGTAACCGCATAATAGTAGACAAGGCTGTGCATTGGGATAATGGCTTGGCATGTAAAATAATTAAGGATGTTCTACAGAAGGTAACATTTATAACATGGGTAATTAATGTAAAATGTAGTCATAACTGGAGGCAGGCGTTTGTATTACAATGTACACGTAATGGGCAGGGGTGGCTCCACTTTGGAAATGGTGTACGGAGTAGCTAGCGATGCACTATTAGGGACTAGTATTATGGTGTTAAAGTTTTCGTTTATATTTGGGCTATGATGATGATGATGATAATAGTTGAGTGAGGCTAATTACCTGCTTACAAGGAAGTGAGCATGGCGAGCCAATCTAAGGGTCCTGTGTGTTGATACTGGTGTCATTACATTTTATTTTATTTGTTAGAGTATGCCATATGTCGGGGCTATTGTGATTCGCTAGCGTTGGGCATGTCGAATGTGGAATGTCCTCTGTGTGCATTACCTGAACTGTGTAATGTTAATATGTAATTTAAATTACCTACAACAGCGAAATGTGAAAGATCCTACATTAATGTGTACACGTTAAAAATAGCCAACTATGAGGTGAAGATGATGTTCCATGCATTGACAATTGAATAGAATTGGGAAAATTATAACATGGCTAGGGTAATCATGAATCATTTAAAGTGGACTTATGCAAACGATTCAGATGCAACATGTGGTCCGTATGTACTTACACAAACGCACAACGTGAAAGTTGTGCAGATTTTAAGGTGGGGGGAATGTAATGGAACCATCAGTTCCATTTCAGTAGATTCGGCCATCATGGTCAGACACAGATATTCACTATTTACACAACAGGCTCCAGCATGTCAAATATGCATATATCCTTTATTATTAGTACACGGCAGTGTTGTAAAGGATCATAGTTGTAGTGTGCCATCCCGGAGACTGTATGAACCAGTGGACGGCCGCATATTATTATGAGTGTTGCCGACTATTGGTCATCACGATTACTGGTACTGTATATCAAATTGACACCAGACATTTCGACATTGAAGCAGATATCTTTCTTGTGTCTGACAATGACTGCCTTAATCTTATATCATATTGTTGCTTATTCATTTCTGATGCTGGAAAGTAATGGCTTGCACGCTATTTGTTCATATTGGGTGTACTAGAGACGAGTTTGGGGAGCTGGGTGTTATGATTTTCCACAGAATTCACTGCGTATTTTCGTACCTATTTTCGTGTGAGCAGCCAATTATAAGGGGTTCCAACCAATAATTTATGTATCACTACAATAGTCTGATCCATAGCGATCGGCCACATTAGCGCCCGCACCGATTATCTGGTCAATAGTCTAGGGGACATGTTTATTTGTGTGATTTTGATGGCTGTATTTTGTTTCTTTGAGATGGCAGACATTTTTCATTTAGCGTCTCTAGTTACCGAGCGCTGATTGGTTAAAGACATATTTGCAGCGGGAAATTTGATTGGGGCTCGCACGGCTGCTGCTCGCATCTCATCTATATAAAGGAGGCGAGCTGCGCAACTTATTAACTAACTTGTCAGTCGACTGACCCACTCATATTGTCAGTAACCGCTAGTGACATATTGTCGACTCAGATAACCAGTTAGTTCCCGTCACGCTGAATAACTTAGTACTCTGTCACATAGTAGTATTAGTTAAGTTCATTTGAGCCATCCTGACACGAGGCTAGCTCTTGCATTAATAAATAAGTACGAGTTCAGACGCTCGTTGTTGCTAACTTGAAATCCAGATAGACAGTAATAACACTACCGACCGTGCTGCCAACCAGGGCCGGGGTGTTGGTTACAATATTGATACACCAGTTGCTTGCTAACACTGAACAAATTGAAATTTGGGAATACCTGTACATGCAATTAATGTGCCATTGTTGTTGTTGTTGTTTGATAAGTGTGTATAATAAATACATGTAATATACCATCCGTTTGTCAATATTGTGGAATCATTAAATGTCAGCATATTATACAATGTCTGGAGATTTTATACTTTTATATCATTTTCCAAATAACCTGGTTACTCAAGACTAAAATATGGCCTATAGTTATGCAAAATATTTACTAGAGGTGGGCCGTAGTGACGGTGACTGTTTCGCGATTAAGAGGGTATGTCCGAGAACACGATTTCATTATTGGAAGGAAACACGTCTTTGTCACGCTACTGACGTCATATCTCCATATGTTAGATTTCTGTAAACTACTGGCTGAAATGTAAGAAATGGTTATGACATGTTATTAGTGTGAACATATTCATTTTCCAGTTGCTTGCAAACAATGAAAATCGAAATATGGGAATTGAAGCAATACATGTAGTGCGGGGTCGGGTCTGACCGGCCGTCGGCACTAACCACCCCCAGTAAACACATTTAAACATAATAGTTAGGTTTGTTAGGGATATTTGGTTCAGATTCTTCCAAAAACACCAAAGTTAGCTAAGATGTCATTCATACCATACTATTTCGATTTCCGACGGGCGCCATGACAAACAACCCCCGGGGCCGCCATTTTGGCGAGATCCAATATGGCCGCCATTTGGGTAAGACATCAGTCGTAGTTAAACAACAAAAAGGGCTATATTCATAAATCATACCACCTTTTATGGGTTTTGAGATTCGGGCAATAAGGGAATGGCACATGCTACTGAAGCATCGCTGAGAGTAGTCCATGGGGACGGCCATGTACTGGTGCCATCTTTGTACCAACCCTACTCACTGAAGTCAGGGATTTCCTGTTGGACCGAAGAAGCGATCTACATCGTCTACACCGGCTGCACCACATCCTTTGCTGTGCATGAGTACGACGAAGCGTTCGATACGCTGCATGTGCAATGACTCGATACTGAGCATGTTATGGTCTCACGGGACAGTGGGCAGCTACCTTTAAAAAGGGGGAGGACGATTTTCTATATACTTCACTACCGACCCTGTAAGTTACACCAGTGTGTCTAGAAAAATAGGTTTATGAATATTTCTTGACTTTGGGAGGCTTGACTAGGTGTATATTTTAGAGTATTTCATAATTCTACGAAACTGAATGTTAGCTCCAGTTGATTTTGACATCTTGGAAAATGGCGCATGCTATGCTGTCTCGCCGGTACGGTTTCGCGTCAGAATTTAAGTTATTTTTCGGGCATTTGTAGCGAACATTTGAGGTGGTTATGACCCCGCTTTGAAATCATTTTCAGAAAATGGTGTGGTGTTACAAGTGATAGAACAAGACATAACAAAATATCTGTGCCTCATATTTTCATGAAAACAATTCCGACAAATTCAGTTGTGTTGAAATTTCTGGCCAAAAATAGGTGGGTGGGGTAACTTTGTAAACAATTAATTGAACACATCTGATGCGGTTACTGCATTTTTATTGTGGCGCGCGATTTGTACTTAATATGCGAGTATTTTTCAATACTTGTCGCAATAACCTTCTTAACTGATTGTGAGAGGCGGTGATTTTTATAAGTCACCCGCCGCCCTCAGAAAAGCAGTCAATTTTGGATATTTTCAACCGTCCCGTGATGCCTATGGTCGTGCGTTAGAACCACTAATGTGTCGGTAAGTGCAGGTATGCTTGACCAGGCTGTCCAAGCCGCAGTCTTTATGCATTTTCGCATCCGGAGGATCCTAGTGTCCGCCTCGGACTTGTTGCACGGCTGAAATGATGCAAGGTCAACAGGTCTGTTGGCGAGCACGGTCTCGAAGTGAGTACTTAGGAGCAGCTTTCCGCCTATGTCAGTCTTGGACATCTGAGTGCTGATGTTCGTGGGCCATTTCCGCGCCGTTGCTGTGTAAGAGCTTTGAGGTTATTATTCTCGGGGTAATTATCCCAAATCGCGTCGATGCGTTGGGTACCACTCTTCATTTGTACCTCCAGAAATGGAACTATGTGAAGCGTCACGTACTCGCAGAATGTCTTTGCCGTAGTTGGGCGCATCATGTGGATTACTGCCATCATATCTAAAATCACGAGCGTCGCGTGCTTGGCAGCAGTTGCACGCTCAGTGGGAGCATTGATGCGTTGTAGAATGTCTGACTTTGTTCCAAACCGCAGCGACCATCGACCATCCGTCATTTCGGCATCAGGACGCGACTGTAGTGACAGGAAAAGTTGCGTGACTAAGGTCATGTTCTGCCTCTGTACGTCACTGTCCTTCGTGCCTTTTTTCTTCGGGTCAGATCGATTGGCAAAGGTTAGTATGTTGTTCCGCTTGATAGTATCAGATACTGGTATAGAAACGTTTACCAGCCTTTCCATGAAATATACTGCGTGAATGGTGTGGCCAGTTTCACGAATTTGTGATGTAGCAACGGCAGTCTGTGTATCGAGTGCTACAAGCTCCTGGTTTGTAACATGGAAAGGATTACCAAGCTGATTTACCACATCGACAAACGAAAGTACATTCTTTCTAAGATGACGATGGTGGTTCGTGTACGGCCTCGAATACCTCAACATTCTCACAGTGACCGCACAAACTGAGCCATCAGCAGCTCCAATTTAATTATGGTTGACCAGAACTTGAACTGGGGTACAGTTTGGGAACGTCGATTCCACATATCGAATGATTCAGCAGGGCCCATTGTATTCTTCCAATACTCTGAGTATGCTTTCTGCTTGAGCAGGTACAGAGACATGATATATAATTGATAGGCATATCTTGTGCGCTTGATGTGATGCTCATTGAGCGCAGATTGTGCTCGATTGGATGTCGACTTCCGCCTGAGAAAGCACGGTGGCCCACCCCGAGTCGCGCAGCAGTTTGCCTATCATGAAATGCATCTTATCTTCAATGTGCATCCCACCCATCATAACAACCAGCTTGTCTTCTCCAACTGTGGCTGGGTATTGCCATTGAATTGGTTTGATGATCGAATACAGGGGCTGATCTGTACCGAGAACGCTGGTCTGGCTAGGGTTGAGGAACTCGGTGGCCTGCATCGTCAGCTCCATCGCGTGCTTCACTGAAATAGCGGACGCGGCTTTGTCTGGGAAGAGGGGATAGACGCCGATCTCAGCAGGAGGCTTCACCGACTCGTCACTCGCAAGCAACGAGTTGTTCCCCAACTTGGTGATTACGTCCTCCGCTGAAAGCTCACCGTCCTCGAGCAACACGGTGACGTGCTCCATCCATGCGTCGTCCTTGACAATGGCACTTCGCACATCATGGGGTGGTCTGGCTTCACTGTCGCCAAGTCTGGGTGCAAATGCATCAGTTTTAGAGAGTTTGACTGGGGTATGAATATCGTAAGAGTCTGGAAGCTTCGCAATGGACGTATCGGAGGGGTCAATCGTGATTGGTGGCCACTTTATTCCGTGGTTCTCGTGCGAAAGATGGTTCGTCACGCTCAAGACACATTCATGGAACTCATCCAGTGAGAAGTTGCTCTGAGCCTTGCTATCTATAGTATCCACATCGTGTGTAGTGAAGACCTTGAGACAACTATTGGTGGGTATGACAACTCCATCCTGAGCATGGCGAGCACACACCGCCCGCGCAAGACATCGCTTTACTTCCATGACACGACTGTACGATACCGATATACCCTGTTCATTGTCAATTTCGATCTGTGTTTTACTCCGTCCGTGACCGTGTAGCTTGAGGCCATGATACACGGGATACGATGTTTCTCTTTCCTTGTTGTGTTGTACTGCATCCGTCTTTACTGCATGGTGTGTACCCTTAACGGTATTGTAGATGAGCAGTTCTGAGATATTGCATGCGATTTTCTCCCTCGCATTCAGATTAACATCATCACCGCTCTGTTCACGCCCATGAAGGACTGATGGGCCCCTGAGCACTAAATTAAATAAACTCCGCATCTCATCGTTGACTGGGTCCGTGCTGCAGGTCGGGGAGAATCAGCCGTCGAAAGGGTCCTGGCTCTGTAGGAAAAACGTGTGCATCATCACGGCAGCCCGCATGAACGTAAGCGCGTCCTCTTAACCAATTTGAAACACATATGTCTTTGCCATCTCATCGGCCTCCTTCAATGCGTGAGATATGTAAATATCCTTCCTGCCTTCATTGCCCTTGGAAAACTCTACCCATTCCGACAGGGCATCGAGCAGATGGTCTTTGAATAGAGATGAGTGTGGCTATTTTTGTCTCCGCATGCGAAGCTCTGAAAGCTTACATATAGTTGTGTCCGAATGTTCGATTAGAGCAATAATTTGAGCACATATGAGGGGGTCAAAGGGCAGAGGTGAGGGTCGAGCCGCATCCCGTCGCTCGACAGCGCGAGCGAAGTCACGCAAACGTACATAACAATGATGGTGGAAACATACATCAGCCGCATGCGCATCATATGCTACGGCAACCAGTCTGTCAGGTAAATGAACGTTTTTCGTGGTCTTTGCCCAACTCTTCAAGTTGGTATCTACGGCATCGGGTAATACTTTGTGAAGGTTGATCTGGTCCTCAACCTCACAAATTACACAATACTTGCTATTGGCTGGAAGGTGAAATTCTCCAGATGATCTGAGATTGTTGGGACTAGATATAGTGTGCGGGCTGGTAGGTATCTTTGTCAATAACCTCTCTCGCCTGTTTAACACGAGAACTACTACAATACCTCCTGCAAGTTTTGTGATACTGAGCATTGTGTGCTTTAAGTGTTGCTGCAATACCTAGACCATCATTCAACTTACAAATGCCGACGTTAATGTCAGAAGGAAGAGTATCGGGATTAATAGCAATGAAGTCGTTGAGATCTCTCTCAAGTGATACAAGTCCGTCCTCCTTGGGAGTTTGCAAGGCTTCTTCAGTTTTGTCCGATTGACAAAGCCAACAAAGTCCCCAATTAATAATTTGAACGAATCGCGATATCTGCAAGCGAATTGTATACTGTTGCTAATATTGATTAACTAACTGCACTACTCAGTATCTAAATAACAACGGTAGCGTTGTTCACGCATTTTCGGCCTCTCAGAATTACGCGCGGTTTTATTTGGGATGTTAGGGAATCATGTGATTATTGGTTGATTGAAATGTGGTTTACGTCTGTTTAACAAACGATATATGTGAAGAAGATCTCAAACCAGTGCGAAATAAAGCTAATATTAATAATGGAAATGGTCATCTAAATGTTTTGGAATTTGTTATGTGAAACCCCTAAAACTCAAACTTCGACCAGAATTTGACCTTGAAGATGACCTTGAGTGACGAATGTGACCACAAATCGTCGAAATAAGACCAGAATCAGAATCTACTACCCCGAATAGCCATATTTAGTGGTATTACTCATGGTTCTAGCTCTTTTGATTTTTACCTACGATTGATTTCTAATTCGAGTGGCGGCCATAATGGATTTCGCAAATATGGCGGCCCCAAGTGGTGCCCGTCTTGGCGCCCATCAAAAATCGAAACAGTAGGGTATAGGCGACGTCTGTGCCAAAATTGGTGCTTTTGGAAGAATGTGAACCAAACCTCCCATGTAATGCCCTAACATCACCAACTATAAGTTGATATCTTATATTGCGTATGTGCCGAAAGTTCATTTCTCCGTGAGTTTTAAATTTGTGAAAAACAGTGCAGAAAGTATTGCCAACTGAATACGAATTAAATCGTGTTCCATAGAACAACATCTGTAAACCCAGGATAAAAATATTATTTTTTATTACACTGAATTTACTACATTATCACAGCCATTTTGGCTGTGATAATGTAGTAAATTCAGTATAATAATTCTGCATACGATTAATCCTCAACTACATGTATATGCAGTTGTTAGTTCTGTATGAAATAATGCATTTCTGAAAATATAAATGATTACTGCCTCAAAGTATACTTAGCTACATAAGTATGCTTAGCAATTTTGGTGACATCTGCTACAGGAATGATGTTCGAAATACTGAGACTAATATATTCTACAAGGTTCTGGAAAGATGGTAAAACTGTGTATCCTTATAAGTTAAAAAAACCCACACAAAATATTAGTTTGAAAACAGTCTAGTCGGAAGGGAATGTGTTATAAAATGAATGAAAGCTACAAACCAGGCCGCCTGCGTGTGAGGCGACGGAACACTCAAACACGTCGCTATAAAGGTTAGAGAATACCAAATGGTGCGAAATCGAATACCAAATGGCGCAGAAGTAGTCCGGTATAAAATAATAGTGCGGGCGTTTTGAGGTCACATACATAGTTTACTTGCAAATCTTGATCTAGTACTACATAGTTTCACTTGAGGAAATTTGGGGTGTTTTTAACACAATATTTCAGCATATTTGTAGCATTTACAAGACAACACTGAACATGTTGGTCACGTGATGTAAACAGAGTTTCAGTGGGCAAAAAATGTAAACAATATTGGGAGATATGACGAGGTTGGATTTTTTTTCTTATGAGTAAGTGAACCTATTGTTTAATTCGTGCAGAACCAGTACAGACTGGCTGCAGGTCATGAACAAGTAGGTCCCACAGTATCCATACGAATAGTGAAAGTAGGAGAGACTGACCTTAATGGATGGGATTCCGTTAAATTATGTAGTAAAACTATTTGATTTGGTCTAACCTATAAAAGAACGCACTAAATATGTGACTTTGATATTTGGGTTTAGCGAGGGGCCGAGGATCGTGAATATACTACACAGGACTATCAGAGGAATGGATGTGTTAACTATCAAGCAGTGACGTGAATGGAAACATACATCATAAGATCTGTCAACGTGTATGACGTACGTACGGGACGGATGTACGTACGTACGTTATGGAGGCATATAGCGTTACTGGACGTACGACCCCGGAAACGGTAAATGCCCCCATCACCATTCGGTGGCGGGGCATAACACACACCAAATTTATACTAGAAGTACACTTTTATTTGTCAAATGATACCATCACCCACGACCTCTTTCATATCTAATGAAAACGCCTTCTGACTTTTCACATATTTGTTTTAGATTTCTTAAAAATATATATTTCTTAGTTAAAATACTTTCAATTCAAAATTAATTAAAAGAATATATCAAAGATACTGAACATTGCAGGTATGTTAAGACACTCTTGAAGCATGATAAGGATACAGACCGTTTGTTATAAGCAGCACTTATATTTCACTTACTGAATGGCGATCGATGTAGGCCCTGCTCAGACTGCGCGGATACGCAGGCTGATCAGGTACTACACTGGTCGCAAACTCCATAATCCATATTTCTCCAGTCACAGCCACATATACATGTAAGTCCTTTTGAGAATTTGCGACATTGTCATTTTCAAAGAAAAAAATTATACCCTTGCCAGATTAATTTCCGAAAAAGAAATCTTTTTCGTATTCTAAGCATATCAGTACCGTGTATGACTGGTATCACTGGTGTTTGAGCAGATGATCATTATGTTGGTGCCATGTGGGTATGTTGATGGATTTGGGTGGATTTCGTTGGTTTTGTATAATTTACATAGCAACTGCCGATGCTCAATATCATTACACACGATATAATTCGTAAGATATCTACACATTCGCAGTTCGGACCCCTTTTATACTGTCAAAATACTCAAGGAATGAAAGCTTTTTCAATATTTGGCCAATACAATATCCAACATGCGCTGCTTTCACAAAAAGATTATATCATCCATTTTCAACCAAACACTCCATATTTGTATATATATATATGTACGGATCCCCGCACGGGACATGGATTTCTTTTTATTAATTCATTCCGACTAAATAACAATTCGTTCTCTCAATTTAACAATTCGTTCCCTCATTTGCACAATTCGTTCCCACGAATTAACAATCAGTTCCCACGAATTAACAATTCGTTCCCACGAATTTCGTGGGAACGAATTGTTAAATTGAGGGAACGAATTGTTAATTCGTGGGAACGAATTGCTAATTCGTGGTGAGGGAACGAATTGTTATTTCGTGGGAACGTCCCCTGAGGGGCTCTGTACATATGACTATGCCAAGGTATGCGGCTGTGCTTTGCGAACCGGAACATGTATTAGCATCATACAATGTACATATACACCAATGAAACACATACAATTAACAGGGGCGGATCCAGCATTTGGGGAACGGTGGGTCTAGTTGCGAAGGTAAGTCTTGCAATCTACTCCCGTACCGTCCGTAGCTAGCTACGGAAGGTACGGGTGTAATTGCAAGTTACCGTTCGCAACTAGGGGGTTGTTTTATTTTCGAGCTCTTCGAAATACACTTTCCTGTGTTTTACGGCATTTAAATTCAGACTGCAACTGGTGGTAAATTGTGATCTATGTAAATTCCTTGGCTGAATGGGTGGGTGGGGGGGGGGGGCGGTTGCAACCCGGACCCCCCCCACCCTCCAGATCCGCCCCTGTCATAAATGTACACCAATGAAACCCATACAATTAAGGATACACAGACGGCCTGCGTGTCCGGTTTAGAGAAGTTGTATTGTATTATAAGGTACATAGTGTACACGGGCGTATTTTATTTCAATCATTTCCCAAAGGCTATCAGCATCGGTGTACACTCGTCTTGTGTGAGTATGTAGCGCGGTGTCCTCCATACCTGATCCCAGACTGCAACGCGGCAGGTGTGTGTCTGAAATACAGGAACCAGTCGGCCAGTAAATAATGTGACAGTTATTATTATGACAGAGAGATAAATACAACAGATGCTGCAGGAAAAGTATGACTGTGCCAAACATTGTATTATATTATTTGCATGCTCTACACATGCAGGTTAAATTTTCTGTGTGCGACTTGATATGGGGGCGAGATAGAGATTTCGAAAGTGAAAGTAAACGATTCCGTCAAAAAAGGGGAAATAACTCCAGGAATGGATGTAACACAATTGATTTTGTCGCAGGTAGTTTGCGATTGTCATGTTTGTGTGCGTAGCAGGACCCGTGTTTTTTGTAAAGTTCAACCCGCAAAAATATGTCCTGTGACCGACAGATGTCTCATTTGCATATTTTCGCATAGACCTCAAATTTCGATGTTGGTGTTAAAAGCCTCGCGATGCACGGATACAAAGGATCGAAATTATACAATTCCGAATGGTTACATTTACTCTGTTTCACGAAAGCTGCCCAAATGTTGCGGCTAAAAAACAATGCAAAAACAATATCTTTTTCGATAATATTAAATTAAAGGAAAATTTTAAAATGAGGCTTCTTTTTATTTCAAGAAATTTGGTCAAATATTGATTTTATTGTTTTTTTGAATTTCAGAAATACTGGACCGATTTTCAAAATGTAACTTTTGTTTTCTTAATTAGATCATTTTCAAGCAATCTAGCTAGATTTCAGAATCAATTTCCAAAATTTTCGTTCTTCGACTCCTCCTCCGGGGGTTCTCCACCTCTTTTTTCCCCATGTTAAATTCCCATAGAGAACTCATTATTCGTAATAAAATCAATATTGGACCAAATTTCATGAACTAAAAAGTAGGCTCAATTTTGATATAATTTAATATATCGAAAAAATATTGTTTTTGCATTGTTTATATAGGCTTAAAATTTGGACAGCTTTCGTGAAACAGACAGTAGTTTACGTGTGCTCTTCGATCTCATCTGTGTAAACTATTTCTATTTTTAACAGAATTATACTAGACTTAGTACCACAGTGACTATACTAGTGGTACTAATATAATGTTGTTTTAAAATCGAAACAGCCTTACCCAAATTAGACCAAACAGCCAGGTAAACCGAAGTATAACCATTTGAGGTCATATTATCCCATTTCATGTTTGAATATCCAATATATCGGCTATGAAAAACATTTAAATACATTTTGCAATTTTTCTTATTTCTATCCAAATGTATGTTGTCTCAATGATACGGTTCAAATGAGTGGTAACACTATATACTTCCGACCGTGCAAAATTAAGAGACTTATTGTTTGTGTGAAAAAATTGAGTAGCCTCGTCATGCATAACCGTAATCAGTTTTAAGCCGTTCAACCCTACAGGTCAGATACCTATGTGCAAACACTGTAGATCCAAATGAGCCGGCTCATGTTTGAATTTACCTGCTGTCCTGGCTGCACGTGACACGTGTCCTTCAGCCTGGACATCGTCTGCTGGTTGTTCGCGCAAGAGGAAATTCCAAGGTCAAATGTCATTCGGTACATAGAGCCAGCGACCACCTGTAAGTAGAAAATGTGTCCGTTTCAAATATGAGTCACGCCGTGTGATTGTGTACACAATGTGCTGACATCCCAAATATGTATACTAAAATATTAAGATCCGATATTACATAATTATCCCGTCAACACAGTACGTATGTGCCGTGAAACGCGGTACCGTGAAACATTTTTGATATCCTGTCAATACGACCTAATCACTGCCTATGAATATTGTCATAGTCGATTCTCCGATTTTGAGGGAGCGGCTGCATGGGCGGATTCTGGAGGGGGTGGGGGCGGATGTTGTGCTGCGGATCTCAGATACCATATTTGTCGATAGATGCGGAAATGCCCGGGTTGTTGTCGATGTCGTCGATGTCGTCGATTGGTTGTATGCAATATAGTGTTATTGGATATCCAGTGCCGTAACCAGCATGGTTAGACGAGGCGGTCTTCTCGTCTGTCAATTTGCCGAACTACTGTCTGTTCCAAGTTTTGCTGCCGACGAAATTTTGGTCATTAAACAAATTAAATCTAAAAAATATTTAAAAGCAAGTTCTTTTTCATCAATAACAAAAGTCACCTTCCCCAAAAAAACTTATTTGATGAAATTCCATCAACAATTGATTTTATTGCGAAACAAAATATTTTCCTATGGGAATTTAACATGGGGGCTAAACATAGATTTGTTTAAAATAATGTTTTTATTTGTCGACCGATTTTCAAAATCTAACTTTCGTTTTCTTAATTACATCATTTTCAAGCTATTTCGCCAGGTAAGTCAATTTCCAAATGTTTTCGTTTTTTGGTCCTTCAGGATCAAAAAACGAAAAGTTTTGGAAATTTACTCCCCATGTTAACTTCCCATAGGAAAATCGTTTTTTCGCAATAAAATCAATATTTGATGGAATTTCATCAAATACCTTTTTTAGGGAGGGTGACTTTTTTGTTATTGATAAAATAGTACTTAGTTTTAAATACCTTTGAGATTTATGTAATAAAGTTGGATGTGTAGTCACAGCAGAGCTATAAACATGTATACTACTTGTGAATACTTTACGAAATGAGTTGATGATATGCGATATGATACTGAGTTAGATGAGTACGATTTCTTGTATGAGACACGCCATGTGAATGTGTACCTTCTGTCACTGAACTGCGTTATTTCGTGAAATACATTTACAAAATTTAACAAATTTTCCATAAATGAAGTCAAAAGTTAACAAATATTTCCGAGTACATGCGGAATGATATTCCGCATGTACTCGGAAATATTGTGTCAACTTCTGAAGTCATTTACGGAAAATATACCATTTTCTGTAAATATATTTCATGTAACATCGCGCGGATGTCCATAAGTACAAAAGCACATGGCGTGTTTCAATTATACTCTTAGAATGATCCGTGTGTTGCTAACAATGCTCCCTGACCCCCATATCGGGACTTGGTTCGCCTCGTCTGTTTTTTACCTCTGATTACGGCCCTGGGGGCTGTTTCACTAAACTTCGTACGACTAAAATTATGATAGTCTGTAGCCTATGCTCAATAAATGTAAATCCATGAATTGAAATTTCCAGACGTTCCTAAATTTGCGCTTACAAACATTTTAGTCGTACAAGGTTTAGTGAAACGGGCCCCAGAGTCCATCGTAGCATCGCTATTTGGTCAATACTACGATAAGTACTACGATGACGATAGTACGATGTTACGATGACGATAGTACGATATCACGACGGTACGATGACGATAGTACGATGTTATGATGACGATGGTACGATGCTATGGATTTATTTGCATTCGTTGCCACAAAATAACAATTCGTTCCCTCAATTTAACAATTCGTTCCCTCGAATTAACAATTCGTTCCCACGATATAACAATTCGTTCCACGAAATGTTATTTCATGGGAACGAATTAATAAAAAAAAAGTTCATGTCTGTGCGGGGCTCCGGACAATACACGTTGGTCTGAGACAGTTTACAACCCATATACAAAACTACTGTCCGTTTCACGAAACCTGCCCAAATTGTACGGCCATATAAACAATGCAAAAACAATATTGTTTTCGATAATATTATTTTTTAGCAACATTTAAGAATGAGCAAACTTTTATTTCGTGAAATTTGGTTCAATATTGATTTTATTACGTAAAAACAACTTCCCCATGTTAAATCCCCATAGACATTTTTCTAATTTCAGAAATAGTGGACCGATTTTCAAAATGTAACTTTGTTTTCTTAGCTATCATTTCTAAGCTATCTAGCCAGATTTCTGAGTCAATTTCCAAACTTTTCGATGCTTACTCCTCCCACAGCTCCTCCACCTCCTTTCCCCCATATTAAATTACCATAGACAAATAAATGTTACGTAATACAATCAATATTTGACCAAATTACACGAAATAAAAAGAAGGCTCAATCTTAAATTTTGATAAATTTAATATTGTCGAAAAAATAATGTTTTTGCATTGTTTGGTCGTATATTTGGGCAGGTTTCGTGAAACGGACAATAATCTGTAGCCAATTTCACCAAAATTGCAAAATATACTTATCTTGCTAAGTACACTTTGATGAAGAAATTTTCAATTTAAGGATAAATGTATTATATTATATTTTTTGGCTGTGCTAATGTAATACATTTAGTATAATAAGTATGCATACTTTTAATCATCAACTGCATGTATATACAGTCGTTAGTTCTATATGAAGTAATGCATTTCGGGAAATATAAATGATTACTCCCTCAAAGTATACTTATCTAAATAGTTGAAAAAGCTTTCATTCCTTGAGCATTTTGACAGTATAAAATGGGTCCGAACTGTGAATGTGTAGATATCTTACGAATTATATCGTGTGTAATGATATTTAGCATCAGCAGTTGCTATGTAAATTATACAAAACCAACGAAATACACCCAAATCCATAAAAATATCCACATGGCACCAACATAATGATCATCTGCTCAAACACCTGTGATACCAGTCATACACGGTAATGGTATGCTTAAAATACGAAAAGTTTTTTTTTCTTTGAAAATGACAATGTCGCAAATTCTCAAAAGAACTTACATGTATATGTGGCTGTGACTGGATACATATGGATTATGGAGTTTGCGACCAGTGTAGTACCTAATCAGCCTGCACATCCGCACAGTCTGAGCAGGGCCTACACCGATCGCCATTCAGTAAGTGAAATATAAGTGCTGCTTATAATAAACGGTCTGTATCCTTATCATGCTTCAAGAGTGTCTTAACATACCTGCGAAATGCAATTTTCAGTATCTATGATATATTGTTTGAATTAATTTTGAATTTAAAGTAGTTTAACTAGGAAATATATATTTTTAGCAAATCTAAAACAAATATGTGAAAAGTCAGAAGGCTTTTTCATTATATATGAAAGAGGTCGTAGGTTAATCCAAATCTTCCCGTGTGGCACGGCACGAATGCCGTGTAACACGGCACCTATCTTCTAATTCGTATCGTTTTACACGGTACGATTCACACCAACACGAGTGGGTGGTAGGTGGGAGAATGTTATGGGTAATTTAACGATCGGGGTTCATCCTTACCGGAATCCCGACTGGAGACCTGGTTTGGCCCTCACGTACGTCTTTGGCATTTTGTATGTGACAGTTGCATCTGGTTATACCCCTTATGTGAGTATTACGATATTCGTAATCCTATTTTAGGCGAAGGGGCCAAGTGACTTGGTGTAGTAGTAGTGAGGGAGTCAAAATGATACCACCTACCGTGATATCATTTATAACCCTCTATAATACACCCACCACCCCCGAAAATAAAAAAATTGGTTAACGAGGAAAATTGGGTCTCCCGACAGCAAATTTATGATTTTTTGGAGAAAATAATTTTGAAAAGAGGGAGTCCCAATTATATTGGTAATTGACTTTTGAAAGTATATATTGGTGTCTAAATACATCATGTTATTTTCACGTCCAATTGAACAGAAAAAACAAGTACCAATATTATTAGAGAAAATGGATAATACAATACAATTTGAATTGAAAATTTTTAATGACTGTGTTGAAGAAGTTTACGAAGCTTACGGGGGTTATAATCCTGTATATAAATTCTATAAAATGAGAACACTAGGCGATATCGAATATATGAAATACCAGCGTAATTTATTACGCTCCGATAAAAACGTTACATTTACAATATTATACTTGCAATTATGTCAACTATACAAGAGGCAAATACGAACATTAAGACAGATAATGCGTATCGGATATGAAACTAAGGCGTATTATACAAAAAATTTAAAACCCAACGATTCGTTTACGAACGTACATTTCTACGATATCGCTTATAAATTTATATTGTAATCACAACACCAAGCAGACGACAATGTTTCACTTACACGTGTTATAAACATGCAAATTATGTGTCCTACCTTACACGTATATTAAGTGTCCATTTTATAGAGAGATTACACGATTACGTCTTCCGGGATGAAACATAAACACACTATAATATATACTACACACACGTGGGTGTGTATTACACAACCCACTATCGATATTCCGGAAGCATTTCTTACATTGTGATTGGTTGGCATGTTTTTTATTTTTTTAATTTTACCTTTAATAATTTAGAACGTTATAACCTATATTATTAAATAAAAAACGAACTTATTATATAAAAAGCAAATAAAAAAAAAGAGTAAATATTGGTATTGCACAACACGGTTTTAGCTTAATATATGTAAAATTAACAACAATACTTTGTCTTGGGGGACGCCCCTTGACGAAAAATGAGCGCTCAGTGCACCCGTGCTGACACTTCCAAGGTTGCCCAGACTTTCGACACTAATTACTAGATCAGCCGAGAGATGGGGGTGTGCAGTACGGGTAGCTACACCTCGCTAAGCCAAACAGAAAAGAATGAATGAATGAATAAATGAAAGAGAGTGGTTTAGCGAGGTGGACCCAGAAGGGTTTTGCTGGCGCGGGTTCGAGCCTCGGTGTGACCCAACTTTTTTTTTTTTTTATAATTTTCCTAAAATTAATTAATAAATTGTTTACCAATATAATTATTTAATAAAAATATTAATTTCTTCCGACTTTATCTCCAAGTTTTTCCCTAAATTTATCCCAATCAGTACACTCAATTTTGGGCATGGTGGCGCGTGCCTTGATTCTTATATCATTTTTTAGTTGTTCATATCTCCCCATTTCTTCCACCACGGATTCAAACTCTAAATTTGATATTTTCTTATCGGCCAACGCTTTGGACACCATAACGTCGATGGTATTTTTCTTCGACCTGGCGAGAACGGATATTCTATCATGTTTTCTACATTTTTTCTCGAGTTTTCCACCCGACGCCCTAATTACCATACACAACAACCCAGAAACGGTCGACACCGCACATAAAATCCCCGCTACGGGAACCGTTATAATGGTGGATATAGTTGCAGCTGTCCCCGCCCCACACAACACAGAAACACTCGCCAGAGCCGTGCTAGATATTTCAGCCATGTTCACCGCGCGCCTATATTTTTTAGCGTTTCTTTTTCTATTTGTATATTCTCTAACTAAAATATCCTGCATAGCGACGATATTATTCAACCTAAAATCTGAAATTCTTTCGTTAATTGTACACAGTGTTGATGGAGTGGTATTGACAATTGGAAGCGTTGATTCGTTCATATTTAAATTTTTTTTACAAATTTATTTCAATATATTAGTATTTACAAAATAAGTTCAATTAACAACGAGACAATAGTGGAAGAACTCTCTGTGTCACCGATTTTCGTAACAAAGTTAATAACACTACCTTTGGAAAGTCTAATTCGATCATAACCGGAGAACGAAACCACCGTCGAACTATCTCCAGAGATTTTAGTGACTCCAAACCCCCGTTCTTCCCCATCTACTACAATATTTATCGCGACCGCACCCACAGGTTTACCACTACCATTAACCGAGCAGACCGCCATTTGGATAACTTCACCCGCGGCTGTCATAGTGTATCCCCCACATTTATTACTCGCTTTGGCACCGAACGAATATTCATAGTGCCCCTCAACCAATGGGCCCCGCTTCTCAGCCCAAACTGTTATGGCACGTTTTAGCGTTTTCATTGTTCGCACTATTCCGGCAAGCTCACTGTTTGCGTTATATGCCTCAGTACGAATATTATAAGAGGCCTCCTCAAGAGCTTTGGTCGCGGCTATACGATCATGTTTCAGTTCCTCGGAAATTTCGTTTATCTTTTCGTCTAGTTCGGCAACCGCCGCTTCTCTGTTGAGAGAGTGCTTTAAGACCAACACATCATAAGCCTCCATAATATCCGCCTGGTGGTCTTCTCGGACTTTATCAATATCCGACCTGCTCTCTTTTTGAAATTCGGTTATTTTTTTGTCTAGTTCAGTAACCGCCACATCTCTGTTGAGAGAGTCCTCTGAGCGCAACGCTTCATAAGCCTTCGCAAGGGCTGCCTGGTGGTCTTCTCGGGCTTTCTCAACACCCGACCGGGCCTCTTTTCGAAATTCGGTTATTTTTCCGTCTAGTTCAGCAACCGCCGCTTCTCTGAGAGAGTCCTCTGAGCGCAACACCCTATAAGCCTCCGTAAGGTCCGCCTGGTGGTCTTCTCGGGCTTTCTCAATACCCGTTCGGACCCCCTCAACCCCCAACCGGGCCTCTTTTCGAAATTTGGTTATTTTTTCGTCTAGTTCAGTAAGTGCCGCTTCTCTGATGAGAGAGTCCTCTGAGCGCAACGCCCCATAAGCCTCCGCAATGGCCTCCTTGTGGTCTTTCGGACACCCTCAACCCCCGACCTGGTCTCTTTCAGAAATTCGGCTATTTTCCGTCTAGTTCAGTAAGTGTAGCTTCTTTGCTGAGAGAGTCCCTCTAAGCGCAACGCATCATAACCGCCTCCGCAGGGCCTCCGCAAGGTTCGACTGGTGGTCTTCTCGGACTTTATCGATACCCGACCGGGTCTCTTTTCGAAATTCGGTTATTTTTCCGTCTAGTTCAACAACCGCCGCTTCTTTTCTGAGAGAGTCCTCTAAGCGCAACACCCTATAAGCCTCCGTAAGGTCCGCCTGGTGGTCTTCTCGGGTTTTCTCAATACCCGACGTGGCCTTTTTTCGAAATTTGGTTATTTTTTTGTCTAGTTCGGTAAGTGCCGCTTCTCTGATGAGAGAGTCCTCTAAGCGCAACGTATCATAACCCTCCGTAAGGGCCGCCTGGCGGTCTTCTCGGACTTTATCAATATCCGACCTTGTCTCTTTTCGAAATTTTGTTATTTTCCCGTCTAGTTCGGTAAGTGTCGCTTCACTGATGAGAGTGTCCTTTAAGAGCAACGCATCATAAGCCTAGGTAAGGTCCGCCTGGTGGTCTTCTCGGACTTTCTCAATACCCGACCGGGCCTCTTTTCGAAATTTTGTTATTTTTTTGTCTAGTTCGTTTAGTTCCGTATGCGTTTCTTCACGACTTTGTGTGTTCACAGCCAGGGCATATTCTCTAAGTTGTGACAGTAGACTCTTGTGAATCTCGTCCGTGGTCCTCGATATAGTTCTATTGATCAAGGCCTTTGTTTTTTGGGTAGTTAAAAAGTCGCCCTCTGTCGGGATGAATCCCCCTTCTGTCGGTTCCAAATTCTTTGAATTTGTCACCCAATCGGAAGAACTACCTGGTCCGTATATACTCATTTTCAATAATGTTGATAATAATATATACGTTACGAACATGCGTTTAATTCTAAATAATTTTCTTAAAATTAATTAATTTGAAATTTCTAGGACGACCGAAATCGGGTAATCGTTCTTCAACTCTCGCCCTTTATCATCGAGAATAGAAATCTTCAACTCGTGGATGTGTCCCGATTCCAAAACTTTCATCTCGGGGTGTGGGTCGTCTAAGGTCAGGGTCTCACCATAGAAACAGTCGCTGGCGGGCACGGTTTTCATTAATGTGGTGGGAGTGCCGTCTACCGTGTTGTACGATGTGTTCACCCGATCCAGGTGCACCCCGAGAGTTTTCGTGACGGCGAAGTTCACAGGGGTCGTGCCGACGTGCTCGCCAGGATCAAACACTCCGTCATCGTTGTAAGGGTATGTTATTTTAAATCCTAACAGTGAGCCCAACCCCGGTGAGATCCTTAAACGCCTATCAACGGTCAATGTCGTGAGCCCCGTGGCTTTCGAGATTGCGAGAGTGACTACACCAGGAATCTTCTCCGCGACAAAAGCTTGGAGATCTCCGAAACTCCAAAGACAGTGAGGTACTATAGCATCTGGAGTTCTACGAAATCCTGAGGTCACTGGTTCAGTTATGAGGTAGTTTCCGAAAGCCACAGGGCTTACACCCTCGACTTCTGATGTGAAAAACCGAGCGTTTCAACGTTTTTCCACCCGACCGTGAACGTGATTGATCTAAGGCCTACCCGGCGTTGTCCGCAGCAGTTGTCTATTAATTGTTCGAAGTTCAACAACTCCCTTTTTGAACATTAGTGATAGGTACAAACATAATAATATCTTTCATGGATACAAAAGCATTTAGCTTTAACTCTAATGCAAAGTACGCTGTCGGTGGTAAATACACGCAAAAAGACGTTGTTAACCGCCTTGTACACCCAACCGTAACGGTTAGACCGGACAGTGGCTTTGCCACCAATTTCCCTAACACGTTTGAGAAATATAGGCTGCCCAAGATTACTACGATGGAGGCGGTAAACGGGTGGAAAGCCACACCGATGCAGTTTTGGCAGAACCAGCTAAATTTTGCTGTATGGTGCGCAACAGCCGGGTGTGGAGTTTCACATAAAGACCATCTGACATCCAAGAATATCATGCTCCGAAGTATCTACAACTTTCACACGTATTATACTATTAGGAGGATTCTCAAAGAACTAGGTATTTCTCTACCTCAAGACGACGCCTGGGATCCCATTTCCAAAGCATACGACCGTATGGCGTTTGAAAGACTGTGTAACGAATTTAACGTTTCAAAAGACGCGGACTGGAGGCAGAAAGCATTTCCTACCACCACCGGCCTCGGGGACGTTCTCGTTCGGGGCCAGTCCGGGAATTGGACGCAGACTGATTTTAGACACGATTACTCCGGTGACCACATCGTCAGTCGGAACGCCGGGAATTTTGACCCCGCGACTATGACTTTCGGGCCAGAAGTGTCTGGAGGTCGGCACTGTGGCGTGTTTTCTTGTAAAGTGTTACCTCCGAAACGGGCTCACGTCGATTACATACAGCAGGCTGCTGAGGTTCAGAACGCGTGGACCACATTTATGTTAGATAAGGGTCTAGGGTTCACGCAGGCCGGGGTTACTCGCGTCAACGAATCTATTCGCACGTACGTCTGGGCCATCCTCGGCGCACAGAAGCAAACTCGCAGTTCTATACTGGGCACAGGAACAGCGTTTGATGCACAAAAACAATTCTTGGCACTTGTAGAGGACGCCATCTCAGCTAAGGTGGACCTGGAGAAGGCGATCCAGAATTATCAAGATGTTTTGCAGACTGCCAGCACCCCAGTGGAGTATGTATTTGGAATAGGTCTTTATATGGCGCCGAGCAATATGATACTACGAGACGACCCGGTTGATGGTTACAATAATCAAATCGTAATCGCACCCCCAAAATGATCGGGCGCGGAGTTGTAAATTCAAATAAATTTGAAAAAGATTTCATAAAACCCCCAAAACACAAAATGGATACACCTCCCTCAACACAATCGAACCCAGTACCCCTAATTAGTAAATTGGATGCACCATCAAGTTCCATCAACAATGTTGAAACACCAATCGAGATTGGAAGCACAACACACGAGGAGGAGAAATTAGGGCTCGTCGTCGCCCTCGTGGCGATCGGATTATTTACGCTTTGGTTTTAGGAACTCTCTGGCGAAGAATAGTAGGAGACCGGCGATTGCCACGATTAAAGCCCAAGTATTTTTGGCTAGCCATCCGGCCGTTTTTGATAATATAGATAGCAAGTAAGAAACGATACTTCCGATCAGTCCAGGTAGTGCGGCAGCCGCCTTTTCGGCTAATTTAGCCAGGAGACTGGCGAGGGCTTTTAGTTGTTTTTTTACCCACTCCTTGGCTCCGCCTGATCCCTGTGGCGCGGGTGCTGGTGCGGGTGCTGGGTGCAGGCGCGGGTGCTGGTTGCGGCACCACCAGTGAAAGACGTAGAAACTATGGGGTTGATATAGTCATGCTGATAGCAACGAGGATGCTTGCTATCGTGATGCCCTGTTCTCTGAACAGAGTGCGAAGACGCTCACCGAGTGTCGTCTCCTCGTGCAGGACCCTCGAGATTGTTTCGCGGATCCGACTTATTTGGGTGCGGAGAGCCTCACGGTTAGTCGATGCAGCCTGCAAGCGAGCTTCTCTTTCGTCCCGCAACGACCGCAGGCGTTTGGTGATCCGCTCGGTAGATTCTCTATCGCCACCAGCTTCCTCCAGTTTTCTTTCTTCTAGCGCGATATGTTCATCCAGCGACGAGAGTTTGGCGAGGTTATGGACCAGTTCGCCCCGGACCGTTTGCATAACCTTATCGAGGCCCCGGAGTTCGCGAAGAGGTAACGGTGGGTCATCGTTAGACCCTTGTTCGAGGTTGAGTATTTCGTTTTCGCTGAACGTGGTCTCCACCGCGTTAATAACGTCGGTGGCCACTTGAGGGACCTCGCTGAGCTCGCTGAGCTCGATAGAAACTGTCGAGTCGTCCATCTTATCTTTTAAGTTGTTTACGGCCCTTACAGCTGCGGACCTCAAAACAATCTTCTTATTCTTATTCCAATCTACGAATCCGAGTTCGTTCCTTATGAGTTGGCCACCGCCCAGGTTTCCGGCAACAGTGCCCAGCGCTAGGGGTTTACCGGTCCTCGTGTTGATGATTGGGATATTTGATGCTGCTTTTAGTCGCAATCTACCGTTCAGATCAAATTTGAACTTGGAGTAGTCGCGACCGACAGACGGGACCAGACCTTTTTCTGTCAAACTGTCGTAGTAGTCGTTTACAGCTCCCTCGAGTAATTCCCGACTTTGACTAGTAGTAGCGCCACTTAATTCCCCCGATTGGATTGGAACTGGAGGCTGTATCAAGGGCGTTTCGTCATTATAATCATCTATGTCATCATCATCCGCATCGAGGTAATCGTCTCTGCCGATTTCATACATGTCATTATCGTAATCAGCCATATTAATTTCTTAAAATTAATTATGTATTAAAGACAAAACCATACGGGTTTAATATAGATTCACTAAATTATGTCTTCGAGTCAATACGGTCGCAAACTCAATCCATACCGCAGACTGCGTGAGCCCCTCGGGGCAAAAGGCGTGAGACAGAGTGTCGTTATTACGAACAACCCATCGACGATCGACCAGAACCAGCAGCTCTTGGTCCGCTTCCCCAACCTCGGAGCTAACGACGTCATTGTGCCGGGTACTGTTCGCCTCGCTTTCACTATTTCGCTTACATCGACGGACCCGGACCGAACCGTCGTTCAGAACCTTGGTCGCGCCATCGTCAAGAAGACCATGATAAAGATTTCTGGTAATGAGGTGATGTCGATCGATGACAGCGACGTCTACCATTGTTATCAGGACCTATGGAAGACGGCGCAAGAGCGCGAAAACGCCGTCTATCAGGGTATTGACACCAGCAAAAATAAGAACGTAACCAGACTTAGAATCGGGGCTGCTAACAAGGCAGAAAACAACGCGAGCGACAACGCGGTCGCGGGCGCTTACGGCAACCGCTTCTACATCCCGCTCGACTTTGAGTTGCTGGAGAGTCACATGCCCTACTATCAGAGCGCTTTGGCTGACCGCCTCGAATACGAACTAACGTTCAACGACTACGGCCGAGTTCTCATAGCCAGCGACATGTTATCGACGTATACGATCGATAATGTTTCGCTGGAGTACGACATGGTCACGATGCCCGAACTCGCGCGATTGATCAGAACCCAGTACGCCGGGCGCGTTGCCATACTTTACGACCGAGTTCTTCGCCATCGCAAGATGACGAAAGACAAAGGCGAAACATTGTGGAATATTAATGTCAACGTACCCGCCCGCTCGATGAAAGGTATACTGATGTTGTTCGTGGATGCTCGGTTCGCGTTCGGTGCTAGAAAAACCGACAAATTCTATAACCCCAAAATCACGAAGGTAGAGGTGACGATCGAGGGAGTTCCCAATCAACTCTACAGCGCGGGACGAAGTAAGAAAGCAGTTTGCTGCCGGCTCTAAGGCTCCGGAGGTTGCGGCAGCTGCCAAAGACCTGCATCTCTCGGCCGTCTCCCTCGCGGAGTTCCTGAATACCAAATACGCGTTATGGCTAGACATGCGAGCCAGCGACGACGACCAAATACACGGCAGCGGACGCCAAGTTGAGAACGCTAGTGAGGGTGTGACGATCCAGATAACCAAAGAGGCGGACGGAGCCGGGCCATTGAACGTGTACTTATATATAATTACAGACGCACAACTCAACATCGAAGATGGCCGATACGTCTCAGCACTCTATTGATTTAATTAGCAATCATTCTAACGATTTATTAATTAATAAATTTGATAATTCTAAAGAATTAATTAAGAAAATTAGCAATCAATACCAATTCACGATTGGAGATGCCCACTCTGCCATAATATGTGGGCAGACAGGATGTGGAAAAACCGTTTTCATCCTAGACTTGCTCGAGGTCTCCTACCGCGATGCCTTTCGTCATATTGTGATCCTGTGTCCCACTGTGCGGCACAACGATACTTATCAGCGGCGCCCGTGGATATGGACCGACACAGAGGTATACGTTATTGACCCCGGTGATAGGCTTCACGATTGGTTGCGTGGTGTATACCAAAAATTCCAGGGTGAGCCCACCCTATACGTGATTGACGATTGCTCGGCCAAGGCGGCGATGACCATAAAGAAGGACATGCTCTCCGAGCTCGCATTTTCTGGCCGCCATGCTAGGCAAAGCGTATGGATATCCACTCAAAAGTACAACGCCGTCCTCAAGGATCTGCGCGAGCAAACGAAATGGGTCGCCCTCTTTCACTGCAAGGACCGAGACTCATTCGATGACTGTCTTCGAGAGAATGACGTTATCCCAACGCGCGAGGAGCGCCTGGAGGTTCGACAGATGCTTTCGGAAACTAAGCACGCCAAGCTTTTGCTAAAGACTGATCAACTAACTACTTACGAAGTTATCAATTAATTTTATAATTAAATAGCAATTACTGAACAAATGCTGAACAATGCTGAACAATGCTTAGCAATTGCTGAACAATGCTGAACAATGCTGAACAAATGTTGAACAAATGCTGAACAATGGCTAACAATGTTAACAATTTGGTGCTCCGCTGCGAGCTTTGTTGCGAGCATAATGGTGATCATAAGTATCGGGTGGTGTGCTTTGCAAGATGTTTAAAAGTGATGAGACTTGTTAGAATAGTTAAAAATTAATTTTTAAGAAAAATGAACTGCGACGAACTTCTCGATCAGCTAATAGAAGAAACCTCAACTCCGACTGCCAACATAGATAATGATCCGACAGAGCAATCGGAATCAACTCCAACGGCGGTTGGTATTGGGTTGAGTGCAACGACTCCGAATGAAAATGAAAATGCGGCGCGACGAGAGCGGCTAGCTGCGCTGGTTGCTGGGGGACAATCGGAGCATTATCTCGGTAGGCGTCTCTCAGTTTTTCAGGTGGATAGATGTCAGATGCGGAGATCGATAAAATGTATGCGCGATACGAATCCAAATTGGGAGCGGAGATGACAAAAACTCTCGGATCGGCGGCTATTCATTTGTACGCAACCGCCGTTAGTATACTTCTCCCTATACCAAACACCGCGGGATTGATTGACGATCTAGAGACTGACCCTTTTATAGGTCACACTCTTAGAACAGCCTGCTGCTCAATTTATCACAAGTTTGGAATGTACTTAGCTCCGCTGACAACCGCGTTGACCACGGGTAAACACTGTCAATTTGGACATATATGCCCACGAACTATAAGCCCTAATATTAATATTATAAATGATGACACAAGACACACCCGCGAGAGTGACGGAGTTGAACCCGATTGCTCCAACCCAATCGAAACCGAGTGTTACTCCACAACTGGATGACATACCGCATATAAAAAATCCCAAAAGACAGGCAGCTGGGCGGGCGGCGGCTGCCACCCGAAAAGTTAAACAAGATAAAATACTCGCCGAGCTTCGAGAGGCTAAACAGTCGTTGCAATCGGGGACGGAGACAGCAAAACATCTGAAGACAGAGTTGAGTACACCACCAATTCACGAATTGGAAGCACACTCAACACCCAATACCAACTGCCGTTGGAGTTGGGCGAATACGACTGAACCCAAATTCGTGAATTGGAGTTGGGTTGTTGGTGGTGGTCTGGCAGTTGTTGGTACCCTGTGCGTGTGGAAATACCCCATATTATCGAAAAAACAACCAGCCAGTGTTCAGAAGAAAGTTACGAAACACCAATCGCGATTGGATGCGCCCCATTTAAACATTGATCGCGACCCCTTTTATATGCAATAATTATAATGGCTGAACAAGACGGTAAAATGTTAGTGAATGCGCTTTATCACGCCGTGGTGATATCGGGTTTCAGTATCGGGTATGCTCGACTATCAAAGATGGCCCTAGGAGGATCCGCTCCCAAATTGGACTTTACTGCGAGAGACGTAGGGCTCGCGACCTTAGATATAGCGGCCGCAGTTTGGACCCGAGATTATCTAGTTAAAGTGAACTAATTCAGTTAATATATGGAAATAAATGGCTTCAATCGCAGTAATAGTAGGTGTGCGCTTGTAAACGCATTGGCGTTCAGCGGTAGCAACTTTATATTCTCTAAAATGAAAAGCTCGAACGTGGATGAGGAGCGTAAGCGTCACGATTTAGCTGTAGAACAACTCAATAGCGCAAAGGAAGCGTGGTCGAAAAAACGAACCGCCCATCTTGACTGGGTCAATGAAGAGCTTCGCCGCGAAAATCACGCCGCACAAACTTTTCAGAACGTTGATGAAGCCAACCGCGAGTACGCGCTGGCATATCCGCACAAAAGTCTCGCGCCGCTGGATCGCGAGCCCCAACTCAATTTGATTTCTATGTACCGTCAGATCCCCAAAAAGACCGCGAGATCGTGTTCATCGTCGTGGGAATGTGTGTGGTGCGGCTCGTCGGCTACTATATTCAATCGAGATTTTAAATTAATTATTTTAAATAATATATATATATATATATATAGAACGATGTCAGTTGACAAACTTTATTTTGCTATGATTGATGTAGGCTACACTGCCCTTAGACACCGCATGGTTGGTGCAAAGGGTATGATTCGTCTGGCCCGAGATTCTCTCGAGACGTGGCGGGAGGACGAAAAAGTGGCCACCCTTTTCGCAAAGCGGATGTTAGATTCCTCCACCAATCCTGGGGGTTTAGATTTTCCCAAGTTCCTTCAGAACTTAACCCCCAATCGCGATTGTACTTCCAACAAAGGTTTATTATTATCGACGCAGTTACCGGACGATCTGGCGAGGGCATGTTGGAGATTGTCCGATGTATTAGAATACATCGCATACGATGAACACGCGCAAACTTAATACCAAACTATCGGTTCGCCTAACGCGCAAGCTAGCGAACATATACTATAGCCCCCGCGGCTACTGGAAGGGACTCGCTGCCATCAAGAACCTCGCGGCGGCGACCAAGGTTTCAGAAAACGCTGTCAAGGAATGGCTCAAGAAGCAGGCCATCTGGCAGATCTATTTACCCGCGCCTCACAATATTCCGCGCCCGAAATTCGACGTGCCGGTACCGAACCAAGTTCACCAAGCGGATCTCCTGTTTCTCCCTCACGATCGCGTCGGTCGTAAGACGTACAAGTACGCGCTGACAGTCGTTGACGTAGCGAGTCGTTATAAGGGGGCTGAGCCGTTGGCCACTAAAGAGTCTAAGGTGGTGGCCGAGGCTCTCTCCCGAATATATAAGAGGAGTCCTCTCAAATAGCCGAATCTTCTCCAGGTCGATCCCGGCCGCGAGTTCATGGGCGCGGTCTCTCATCTATTGTCTAAGCACGAAGCTTCTGTCAGACGCGGCCGCGTCAACATCCACCGGGACCAGGGGATCGTGGAACGCTTCAATCGAACCCTGGCTGAGAGACTGTTCAGACACCAATTCGCTAAAGAACTTGTAGACCCTCATTCGCGATCGACCGAGTGGGTGGCCAGACTGCCCGCCGTGGTCTCCGCACTGAACGGAGAGGTGACCAGATTGATAGGTAAGAAGCCCGTAGATGCTATCAAGTTTAAAAGGGTGACGAGCGAGCCCTCTGCCGTCTCGCGCTGGCGACCCGTTGGTTTAGAGAAGCAACGGCTTCCATCGGATATTGACGTCCGGTACCTCTATCAACCGGGAGAGCTCGAAGGTGGCAGCCGACGCGCGACTGATCCCGTGTGGTCTCTCAATGTATATCATCTAGATCGATCTATTACCAAGCCCGATGAGCCCGTGCTCTACTATTTGGATGATGGGCCATCTCGAGGGTTTGTTCGCGAAGAACTTCTCGCGGTGCCTTCTGACACCCAGCTACCCCCGGATCGTCAGTGTCTTTAGATTGCTAATTTTCTTAATTTTTTTCAAAATTATTAAATAAATCATTAGAGAGGTTCTGTATGTATTCCGTCTGGTAACACAGTCTTTTATCGTAGTATGCCGAGAGTCCTAATTTTTGTTGACAGTACGTTTTCATAACACCGTCTTTCATTTTAAATCCCCATATTTTGTGCTACATCTATAATGTGTTTTCCATCTTCTGTAGTTTCACTTAGTACTCGTTTATATCTATCCCAATTTAAATTGTTAGTTCTCTTGGACATTCCTTTCGCAGAGTTTTTATTAATAGAATTAAATTTTTCTACAAAATAACACTTACTAGATAACGCTATCGCCCTATCTCCGCTAAATTCCATTTTTGAAAAGTCCGGGCTCTCTTTCGCTCCATTTATCCCAAGCCAAACCATTTCTTTTTTTCTTTTTCAAACCCGTCTAGTAAGTTAGGTCTAATCAATTCCACTATCGTTTTTCCACTAACTCCTATATACATACTATCCGTATTCATCTGTATTAATTCAAAGTCTTCTCTTTTTACGTATTTGTCAAGAAATTCGTAGTAAAATTCCAACATTCTCAATTTAGCTAGTTGATAAACCGCTATTCCACAATGGAATGGTCTCTTTACCGCACACCTGGGTTTTCTTGAAGATATTTCGTACGCATCTCCTATCTCTTCCAAATCGTCAAAGAATGCAGATCTTAATGCTTTGTCAACACAGGTTTCGTTTTGTGTATATGTCGTATTTAAATGTCTCTCCGTTGCCTCCATCATTTTTCCACAACACGAGTTTCCTAATAATTTCATTATGTTTGCTACTGGTTTCTTATTTGGTTCTACATCACCCGTTCGTCTTGCGGCTGTAACTTCTTTTGCGAACCATTCGAATGGTTTTCCGCTAATATAATCTATAACACGATGAACTCCAGTTATTTCTAGGCCGTGTTTTAAATACCATTTCAACAGTGGCGCGTACAGCAATACTTTAGTGGCTGTCATAGATCCCACCAATTTTTTCCATCTCCTCTTGTTCGGCCAGTATCTTTTAAATATTTTAACATGTGTGTGGGAACTTCATCAACTCTACTTCTCTGTTATAAAATATTGGGGACATTTCAGAAAACTTTTCTTTTAAGTTGTGTGGAGAATTCTATATCCACCTCCGCAAACCCAAACCAGTCTCCAGATAAAACTCTTTTACAAAACTTTTTAATAAAAAATTTAGGGTTATGTGGGGTATCTATATGGTGTATAGTTTCTCTCCCACACGGCATCTCTTTATTTAACGTAGATATATAACGCGTTTGCGTCGTACCCCAAAACAGCCTTGCACGGTTTGGAACCCACTCTAATATTTGAAACACCAGCTTCTGCATATCGTGTAAATACTATTGATGGACCTCCAACTAGAGCGTCCTTCATCATTTCGTATGTTTCTTCTTTTGGTGCATATAGAGCATCCTCCGGTATAATCGTCTTTGAAGATTTTTGTTCTTTAATGGTTCCTCTCAATAAATATTGTATAGCTACTCCAGGTAGTGTTACCGCATCTTTGAAAATATCCACACCTCTGTGTTTATAAAATTCACACATTTTTTCCACCGCTTCTAGGAACGGTGCTACATCTAAATCGTTATAATATTTCAACCAATCTTTGAAAGTTTTCATATTATTTTCACTTAATTCTGTTTCATCTATTAACATTTTCCCAGATAGTTTGGAATACAAATTCTCTATATCCGGTAGTCCTGGGTAATCCAGTTTGTCTGGAGAATCGAACCACTCATAAGGAAAGAAAGATTTCTGTCCTTTGCATTCGTAGGCTTTTATCCAACTATCGTAACTTACACCGGGTCCTAGATAAAGTATTACATCAAGAAACCTAAACTCTGGAGTAAATAGAAATATTGTTGCGTTTGCACGTTTTCCGACCATTACTTTCTTTGTTGTTGATGCCAGTTCGCCTACTAGGTATTTCTTTATTAAGTTTATATCGTACTTACTGCTGTTAAAGCCTATAACCGGTACTTGCTCTATCCACTGTTCGATCTTGGCGATTTGGTTTTTACGTAAATGTTCTGTATTAAACCCATATCTTGACCACACTTCTTCTCTTATAGCTTTTCCCCTGACTTTCAAATCTTCTACGAATTTTTCTATAAGATTTGCGGGATCTTTATCACAAATATGAGTTACTGTTCCTGAGAAATTATCTCCTATACTAACGCTTACCGGAACGTGCTCGGCTTCGTACTCTAGATTATTACCGAGAGTTTCAAATTCTGGGTTGAGATATGCCTCAAAATCGTATACTATCTGATATGGATAAAGAGTAGTGTCGCAACCGATCTTTATGTCTTTACCAGTTCTTTGAAATTCGCATTCCCACATAACTACTAGGTTGAATTCTTTGCTTCTTCTAATAAGTGTATCTCTTCTCATAGTGGATGCGCGTTCTTCTTTTCTATGCTTTGCATGAATCTCACACCCGTGCCAGTAACAGCCGTGATATTGATATACGGTATTGGTTTCTGGACAGTATCCATCTACTGGAGCTCCTAAAATCCATCTTTCACCCCCGTGTCCACACTGTTCGTGGTGAATGTGAATTCACTCGCGCTTTTCCACAGAGTACATCCAATCGATCGCCCCATAACTGTTAGAACTTTTTGGGTAGAACGCTTTCTCGAACGACGAACGCGGGCGCTCTAAATAATTACCATCACATACTACTTTTGTCTCACCTTTCATACATTTTGGTCCGTGTCTCTTCATATTACTCGCTTTCGTGAATTTCTGCTTGCAATTATCGCAGGCGTAAATTTTAGATAGGTTTTTAAGGTTTTTTATTAGAAATGCGTGATTAATAAATAGTCCTATTGTCATTGGTTTATCACCTATTGCCTTATAGTGCGTTGGTACCTTTTTCAACCACCATACGTTACATTCGGTGGGTTGATATACTTCTATACCGATTTTAAAAAACTCTTCAACCTTTTTCAGATCTGAAAAAGGAATTGGTGAAACCACATTACTACCAAAATATTGCTTACTAAGTTCTTTCGCCTTTTCTGTACATCTGTCGGGTCTTTTATCTGTCATATGCATAGCTAGACACCTGAACAGACAAAGGTCGTCATTATACTTATCTAAAGAATACAAACTTTTTTTATTCTTTAGCCATTCTGGAAGTTCTCCTCCTGCTGCTTCTTTGGATTGTAGTCCCAAATCTTTTCCCCTACTACCCTGTGTTAGCTTTACGAAAACCTCTACCCATCTTACAAACTTCCACTTTGTATTCGGTCTGTCTATTTTATCGGACATTATTCGTGTTTGCTCCTTATCTGACAGCCATTTTTTAACGGTTTTCATTGATGATAGTGGTTCGCTACCACCGAGATTTTTGTGCATTATTATAGTTACAGGTTTTCCATTTTTAATTTCCTCCATATGTTCTAGCTTGTAAGAATATGAATATCTCAAATAAAAATTGGTTGTTAGATACGGAGCGAGTTTCTCGGACATGCGTTCAGACTCGTTAATGTTAATGTTTTTACGAAAGGATAATGTAACTACCCGTCTTCCATTTTCTACCTTTTCCAATGTTTCATCGTGAGCCCCCAATATTTCTTCACCTTTTTCCACTATCACGCGAACGAGAGATTTGTTCTTATTATTTTGTATTGGGCCACCTGTGTGTCTAATTTGGGACAAATTATTGGTGCTTGAAGGTTTTATTACACTAGCCCTTAACTCCGCAATACTTTCTTTTTGAATTCTGTTACCAACTTCATCCGCTAGTGAGAGGTTTGTAAATGCCCCTCTTTTATAGGCGCGGGTAAACCGCTTCATAAACGCCTCATTCTTTGTGGAATTTATCAGCTTTGTCAACCCCATAACTCTCAACCGTGTACTATAAGTAATCCCTAGAGATTCGGCTTCTCTTCTCAAACTTTCTATTTCTGCTCTAGTTTCTGGCGTTATCATATTTTCTGTATTATACTGTTGTATATATACTTTTGTATAACCTATAAAATTTATCTGTTCAATTGGACGTCAAAAATTTACATAATGTTTTTTTCACGTCCAATTGAACAGATAAATTTCATAGGTTATATACATATATAATGGAGTGTGAGACTTGTTGTAAGACGTTTACGTGTAAAGACTATCTACGAAGGCATCTAGCGAGACGTAGAAAGTTTCCTTGTGTCCCCCCACAATTTTAATGCCCTAGATGCCCTTGTAAATTCGTTAGTGCCCAAACTCTTTGTAGACAGAAGCAACTACGCTGTCAGGTGGCTAAAGGTGAACGTGGTAGACTAGAGCTGGTAGAATTAGTTGCTGATCTGCGAAATAAATTAGCTATATCGGAGAAGAAAAATGAGGAATATAAACTATTGTACTTGCATGAATGATTTCGACTTTTTTCAAAAGTCAATTACCAATATAATTGGGACTCCCTCTTTTCAAAATTATTTTCTCCAAAAATTCATAAATTTGCTGTCGGGAGACCCAATTTTCCTCGTTAACCAATTTTTTTATTTTCGGGAGTGGTGGGGGTATTATAGAGGGTTATAAATGATATCACGGTAGGTGGTATCATTTTGACTCCCTTACTACTACTGGTGTGGTTTGGACCTGGCACCAGGTCAGGTTATTCTAATTTCAGGGCTGAATATATTTGTTCTCGATGTAAATATTCCGTTCTGATTTTAGGATTTTCCCCCCAATGCAGCAGGTTAAATGGGATCGAACCCGTTTGCCCGGCCTTGCATGACCTTAGCTGTTGATAGGCCGTTAAGCACTAATAAACAAACAAACAAACACACCAACACGATATGCAAATTAGTAAAACGAAACGAACTTCGTGTCCTCATTAAAAACACGGCACGAGACGAACACGGGACGCACACGACACGCGTGCGTGGAAAGTTCAAACGATAGACTTACACGATGACCTGTATTCTTATCTGTCTTGAATTGCATGTACATGTAATACTGCTACAAGTACATATGCAGACAATTAATATAGCCGAGCACTGGAATTAATACGTATGCTATCCCATTACTACGGACGCCCATTAGGGCCACTTCACTTCCTTTTTTTCCCCCCATTTATTGAAGATCTTTTCTTGAATTTTCAAGATACATTCTTGAATTTTCGAGATCTTTTCCTGAATTTTCAAGTTCTTTTCTTGAATTTTCAAGATCATTCTTGAATTTTCGAGATCTTTTCTTGAATTTTCAAGATACTTTCTCGCATACAGAGTACATGCAGAATTCTTGAAATTTCAAGAAAGTATCTTGAAAATTCAAGAAAAGATCTCGAAAATTCAAGAAAAGAAATTGAAAATTCAAGAAAAGATCTTGAATAAATGGAAATAAAAAAAAAGTGAAGTGGCCCTAATTAGCTTCCGTACATTACTGTTATTCTTTGAATATTATTATTACGAAAAGCAGTCATTTGCTTCGTAAATAAAATCGGAAATTGTAATAATATTTAGATCATGTATGGCATTTTATTCCGGATGTGCTCTTCACTGGCTCCAGAGCAACAACTGGATATCAATATATTATATTTCTATTAAAATGAAACCTCTCTAAACCGTACACCATGGGATCTCAAAATGAGATCACATCTATTATTTCGGTGTCCGATTTAGAGATGTTCCACTGTATTGTACCGTCAGAGCTCTCTTTGCCTATGTCTCTATATAACCAGGTTATATAGATACATACAGTAGCGCTTTTCTGCTCCTTACCTATTTGTATATACTAATATCGTATACATATCGTAATCGTATAGTATTGGTATATTTAATGAGCATATCGTATGATCATATGATATTGGTATGTTTGTACCATATCATCGTATAGTACAAACGTACTATACGAATATTATACAAACATACGATATCCGTTCGTATATACGATATATCCGTACGGATATGGTATGAATATACCATAATCTGGTATGTTTGTACGATAAAAACGTACCAGAATTATACACATGTATACAAATCGTATAAACGTACGATTTGAATGGTATATCTATACGATATTGGTTGGTATGTACGGTACAAACATACCCTACGTTTATATTATATGCATATCGTATAGAAAACATATCGTATTGGTATAGTATACGTATAGTATTGGTATAGTACGTATAGTTGACCTGCAGAAAAGCGCTACTGTAGTCACAGAGAGCACCAAATGAACAATAATTGAAGGTAAGGTATATGTATGTGGCAGTCTCATATTTTAACTTAATCCACAACATGTATCATAAGCGCATTAATTAATTTATCGTCCAATCGCTCTTTTCCTCACTGGATACCTCCGCTTATGAATACTAATATATCTAACACATACTCACTATATCCTATGCTGATCCTATATCATCTTATAGTCCTCCGTCCTCTTTTGCCCATTTCTCCAATTTTGGCTCATTGCAATTGCGTCTTTAGATTTTGTTATGAATCAGCCTGGAATTGTATTGACGGATAAGCTGCACTCTTTCCCTCTTACCGGCAAAATGTGCTCTCCAGTCAATCTTTCCTTAGCTATCGAGTCACAAACATCTCTATTTCTAAATACATTTGTATATTAACAACTAATATTTATACATAGGACGTTTTGATGACGGTGACATTTTGATGTGACGGCGTGAGCTACAGGTATATAAGACTTTGGTCCACAATCGGAGCTCATATGATGTAGACGGTGGTCGTGCTGCTGACGTAATGTAAGGAAATGATCCCTACAATTTGATCAGATTTATTTCCCTTTTTTGACTGCTTATACTTTATTAATAAGCACATTCACAGTGATGCATATTTTGGGTGATGAACTACATAACCAGATAACTGCTAAATAAGCCATACTATTCACATTCTGCCGTGTGAATCACACCGGAATGAAATGGAATGGCCCTTGTTGACTGTTGACATTGATTGACACTTCTGTGGAGGTCACGTTACCACCTTTTTTGGGTCAGTTTCTGCTGGATCTTCTTTACCATGGTGTCATACTTACATATGTTGGTAGCTCAACCCTCCTCCTAAGTATTTGCATAGGTTTTCATATCTCAGACGTCATAATATCTCAATTATTCTAATTATTTGTTCCGCAGTGCTCACAAAGTTTCGTGACCGCCATTATTTGACTGTCAACTGACGCAGCCTTTCTGTTTGGCGGTCACTCATTAAACGCATGTTTATCTTCATAAGTCTACACCTACCTGATGTGTTGTGACATGCAGAATCATCTGGACATCTGACCGTCACGATATATTAGCTATATACGCTGTATTTTTAGTCGTCTAAAGCCTAAAAACGTAACTTTAAAATCGAAGATGGCGGAAACTTGACAGTCAACGCTCTGATTTCAACCATTGAAATGGCTGACTGTCAGATTCCCTGGCCACCGATTGGCTGACTGTCATATCCAGTGTCTATATAAGGAATGGCGCAACACAGATTCACACTTCGGTCACTTCGGTCACAAAGAGCAGACCAACGCTCAAATGCAGACTTTCACTTTAAGGTATCACTGTGCTAAATATAGTACACATCGGCCTGGGGGTATGCTTTAGTAGTCCGGTATAAAAAAATAGTGCAGACGTTTTGAGGCCACAGACCCAGTTTGCTTGTAAATCCTGATCCATTACAGCCCAATTTTACTTGAGAAACATGTTGGGGTGTTTTTAACACCAGTTTCCAGCATATTTCTAGCATTTAAAAGAAATTACTGAGCCTGCTTGTCACGTGATGTGAACACTACGTCACATGACACTTTGATGATAAACAATATGGCGGACAGGACAATGTTGAAATTTTCTTTCTTAGGAGTAAGTGAACATATTGTTTAATTAGTGAAAATCCGGTGCAGACAGGTTGCAGGTTATGAACAGGTAGGTTCCACAGCATCCATACGAATAGTGAAAGTGTGAGAGAATGGCCATATTTGGAGGAATCGGTTAAGTTGTATAGTAAAACTAATTGGTGGTTGCTAGCCTATAAGCATTTCCGGGTCATCAGTGGATGTCGTCTGCTTTCTTTGAAAACAATTCTAAACGGTTTTAATCATGGCTACAGCAAGTTTTATTAAGAGAACAAAGGACAGAATTGCTGGATAGTCAGTTTTATTTAATGAAAATGGTTGCATCAAGTGGGTCGGGATAACCACAGGTGTACGAGTCAAATATGGAAAGATTAAAGTTAAATTTCCAAATGATGCAAGAACAAAATACTATTATACACATAGAGTAGCATTCATGTTACACCATAATGTGTTTGAAATACCCAGGCACCTTGAAATATCACATTTATGTGGTTGTTCCCTGTGTGTTAACCCGGCCCACCTGAGTGCTGAGTCGACAATTATAAATAATTCTCGAAAGAATTGCCATAGCGAAAAGCGCTGTCTGAGCCATGCACTCGACGGCGTCACATATCCACCCTGTATCTGCTGATAGTTCCTGTTTTATTAATTACGGTAAATTAACTGAATACCTATCTACATTATGTACATGTCTACATACTAATTACACAGATTTGAGATGCATCAGGGAGCCAGATGAGCCTGTTACTGACTAGTTCAGCCATATTAAAGTGGCGCGTCGCTTTAATTGGCACTGTGTATTTGATTACTAACCGGTATCAAGTGTATAGCTCCCCAACAGGTAGCAACGTTTTTCTAAACATTATTTATTGACTCGGTTGATACTTGCAAACATTATGACCAAATTTGGCTGCGCGATCAGGGTCTACGCCAGTACTTCTTGGCTACATTTTTCCAGAAAAAAATTCAAAATTTTAAATTTAGCAGAAATTATACTGTGAACATTGCTTGCCACAGTAACCTTTGAAACACATGACTATTGTGCAAATTATTCCTGGCATTATGCTCTTTATTTGTTCTAAGTTACCATTATGTTTGGCATGTGCTTGCCTCAACTCTGCAATGCACCTGGATCTTACAGAGAGAGCAAATCGGTTTCTCAAGTTTGTTTTCTTGACCCCACGAAACATGTTCGAGCTAAATGGCGCCTTGTTTATTTCTCGTTTCAGGGAGTTACTCAGATGGCGGATATCTTTTAGATGCGTTACTGTTACCCCTGGTTGAGCGGCATCTACACCTTTGTGTGATTTACTATCACCGTCCCCCGTGTAATGACTAACATGTAAGTCACTATTTATCTGCTTCGTAACTATTTCATTCCATTTCGCTTCATTACCTATTGACTCATTTTCGGGGAGGTTGGCAGTGCAGTGACCATGATGGTTTGGGCAGCTGATATCTCCACCCTGATTTCTTAGCTTACTACCTATTATGCACAGCTTACTGCCAACAAATGCCCCAATGATTAATTTATCTTTGGTATTATTCTCGCACATAGTGGTTGTCACGATTGTACCCGCTTGAAATGGTGTACTGTCGCTATTGAATATTGGGTTATTGTAGCAAGAGTCACCTTCAACTCGAACCGTCTTGCTACGTTTATTGCCACAGAGTTCATTCTCTCTGGCCACAGTTTGTCTGATTTCATGCATACTTTTAGTGTTTAAGCCAACCATAGTCTCTGCTATCCTATTTGACTGCTTTTGCATAGAGTTATACGTCGGCGGAATTATGTTTGCGTTTACCAACAGCCGACAAGCACCATAATTACTGATTGGTGTGCTCATAAGGCCCAGCTGCAAACCCACATTAGCTTTCCCTGATTTCCTACCCTTTTGACTTGACGGAACCTCTTCATATAGTTTATAATATTTACTTTTATATCTACATCGGGTGCATTTTAGTCGCTCAGCCCAACAAATGCCCCATTTTCTTGATGCAGCCGCATCAAATACCATTTCGCCACTACAGTGCGTATTGAAGGCGCGATGACTGTTTATTTCAGTATTAAACATCTTCTGGACCTCATACGGTCGATATAATTTGTTTATCAACAGATCGGGGTGTACGGATGCATTTTGCGGTACGGCGCATTCGTCAATGAGTTTCGGACGCCTCGACAGAGAGCGCAGAACAGTTACATCATTGTCGCCGTACCATCAACATCTTTACAGGTAAACGTTTTATTTTCATTTACATTAACCCGGGATTCAAATGAGTCTTTGGTTAGCCTGATGTACCTATGATTTGTTCCATTTGGTGAGTGAGAAGAAAGTTTTTTACCTTTATTTTCATTTACCCGCCCCCCCCGTTTGAAATCCGCAATTTACCCCGCCTCCTATGCTTATTGGCCGGCATGTTTTCATTAGGTTAACCAAGTTCACTCTGAGCAGTACATATCGGTAGAGAAATATATATGGGATAGCATTGCTCATTTAACAGGCAGTGTCTATACCCTAAGGAAACAAGTGTCAACACGGGCACACGTGTTTCAATTTCCTGTGACATTTTAACACTTCTATGTCTGAATTCGCTGGCAGCACTCATACACTGGGCTGGTTTCAATTTAATTTCACACGTATCATTCTGGCATGTCACTAAGTTATGCGGACAAATGTTTCTATGCAAATTACAACATGTAGATTGACTAAATACTTCGAAAGTCACTTTTTCGCCTGTTTTTATGATAAAAAAATGACAAAAATACTCCGAAATCACCCGACTTTCGATAAATTTAATCGTTTTAACCCCATAATTGTGGAACAGCCAATATTTTTGACAAGCACCATCTATTTTATAATAATTTTTTACAAGTGCATCAACAATATAGACTTTTCCTAAGAAATATATGAGAAAATAATACTCTGGAAAATTCTGGTGAAAATGAAGTTTCCGCAGCTGGACAGCCATAATTATATGACCATTCTTAAATTGCCACTGTTGAAAAGTTAGTCTTCTAAATAATGTCAAATTACATTTGCTGTCACGAAATAGGTCAGACAAGACAATGGTAGGCAGTTTATTGAGATATTATAGCAAAAAAATGCGCTTATAGGTATCACTGTGCTAAATATAGTACACATCGGCCAGGGGGTATGCTTTAGTAGTCCGGTATAAAAAAATAGTGCAGACGTTTTGAGGCCACAGACCCAGTTTGCTTGTAAATCCTGATCCATTACAGCCCAATTTTACTTGAGAAACATGTTGGGGTGTTTTTAACACCAGTTTCCAGCATATTTCTAGCATTTAAAAGAAATTACTGAGCCTGCTTGTCACGTGATGTGAACACTACGTCACATGACACTTTGATGATAAACAATATGGCGGACAGGACAATGTTGAAATTTTCTTTCTTAGGAGTAAGTGAACATATTGTTTAATTAGTGAAAATCCGGTGCAGACAGGTTGCAGGTTATGAACAGGTAGGTTCCACAGCATCCATACGAATAGTGAAAGTGTGAGAGAATGGCCATATTTGGAGGAATCGGTTAAGTTGTATAGTAAAACTAATTGGTGGTTGCTAGCCTTAACTAAAACGTTCAGCCATTAGTTGTTGTTGTTGCAGATGTTTTCAGCCGCTAACATTTGGGCTACTACTACTACTGTCCAATTACTACAGTATAATGCCATCCTAACACACAATCGTGATAGAAATAATAAAGAAACTGAAACTTGTATCTTGTTTAGTCTACTCTAAACTGCCAACCAGGGTTTAGCTGCTATCCTAACAGTATATCTCCCTTGACGTACGCGTATAGGCACATGTAGTACGTTTAGTGAGATTCGTGTTCATGTGATGTGACGATGTTGGTATAAATAAATGTTGTGAGATGTGACATGTCTTAGCGTTGTTACCAACCAAGTCGGACATAGAACCCAAAACACACCCAGATAACGGCCTGTTCTTCGGAGAGACCGTTACATGTGTTCAGAAATCGGATGAAATTATATAATTCATTTTGTATACAAACCTGTTTCATGGCTTTCTGCGTATATCTGAGACATTGGGCCCGATCACAAAACTTCGTACGACTAAAATGTTCGTAAGTGCACATTTAGGATGGTCTGTAAATTTAAATTGATGGATTTACATTTATTGAAAATAGGCTGCATATGCTCAATAAATGTCAATTCAATAATTGTTTACAAGAACACATTGTTAATATAAATTTACAGACTATCATAATCATAATTTTACACTTACACGAACATTTTAAGCTTAGTGAAACTTCCCCCGTTGTTTTTGAATATTGCTTATACTGCCTGCTCCAGAGAAATAAATGCTTGTATTTTTTACAGGCAATGCTCACCAATATAAATATATATGTAGTAGTACGGCCATAGTAGAATAACCGAACATTTGAACTGCCTAGCGGTACAAGCCGGCTTTTATAGCGACGTGGTAGAGTGTTTGTTTCTCATGCAGGCGGCCTGCGTTCAACCCCAGCCGCCGACCAGATATTTTTCACTTTATCATATTTATACCACATTCCCCTCCTACTACAGTGGTGCCAATGAACCAGGATAGATTACCCTTCGAGCCAATAGGCGAAGTCATATCTCGTATGACGTATTCCGTACAGAATGAACTAGGGAGTCTATGAAAGAACCTAGAGGGAGACATTTGAGAAATAACTGGAAGGAAATACAGAGGATAGAAGAAGAATCCAACTAAACAGACAAACATACTAAACTATGTGAAGTTTGTTTCGCGTCTAAATGTTCTAATATAAAGATGATGTTCATATGTGTTCAATTATATGTTCATCTCGTCGTGTAAAATGTCCGTAGTTAACGCAACGAGTGCCGTACGTTTCACACCCCGAGATGAACATAATATGTCATATTCGTTGATTGCAATACGTTGAATATTCTCTTTATTATATACGCCACCAAACACATTAGTCAGTTTTTTAACTAGATTGTATAAGGTATGAAATGTTTTTTTACATTTGCAGCCTACATCAATTTTGGCAGATGCACAATGAACATAGACACCGGAAGTACTGATATTGCACCGTATGTTGTTTATTTCATCGATGAGAACATATATTTATTATGATTGTTCCATTACATCTGTCATATTACATCGTATGTATTTCATGGCTAGGCATCTAATAAAACCGACCAGGGATCGCTTAATTGTTTTATACATGGGCCCGTCGTCGTGCTGAAATGAATCCATCGGCCTGCCACAAAACGCCACATACAACAACAATAGGGGCGCTTTGTCCCAGACCTAGCGATTCCGAGTGAATCACTGGACCTGCGACAAACGTTTGTCGCCGACCGAACGATTCGGCCCAGCACGATATCGGACCTTTATGATTACAACGCTTGATTTCCTGCAGGTTCGGGATCAACATACTTGAGATGGGGCCGCACAACCTGCCCCACCAACGGAACAACGCTCGCCTATTCATTCAGGTATGAACGATGTTGGTGCGTGACAATATGAAATGGAGTCTCGACACATTCTTAATTGTTTACATTCAGCTACATGTACATGCAGAAGATACTGCATAAACACATTTTCGCCAGCTACTAGACAAACACTACGTGACAGTGTAGAGCTCGTTCACTGATAGAGTCCATTAACATTGCATGTACATGTATGTAATTTGAACATATTTTCACTTATTTCGTTACTTCGATAACCCGTTCCATTCAAACAGTTGATTTACACATGCATATTCCGGGACCGCAGTACACGTCGCGTGATGCAGCTGCATACATTTGCAAAATTTCAGTGCCACCGTTGTGAACTGGTCTGGTGACGTAATGGCGCGTTCTAGTCACAACACGAGAAACATGGATTACATGTACGTAGGTGTTGGCTTGGCCCCGGAATGAGCATTGTCTACAGCCAAGGTCAAACAGCACGTGCTGTACGTTTGAACACGGTTGTGAGCAGTGTCAAACAACATCAGTCATGTAACAATATGTTTAGGCTACATCGGCGAAGGGACGCACGGGGACAAGGGTGCCGCGGTGAACCATATATGTTTGTCACCCGACCCCCTCTGGGACCACTATAGCGATGCAGTAGAGAGTGGTGGCAAGGTCTATCGACTCCGAGGTGAATACAACTTCTGGCTCCATCCCGGTGGCGCAGCTAGTTTCTTCGGTCGAAACATGGCTGACCAGGATGCGCCGTGCGCCGTGCGCCGTGCGCCGTGCGCCGTGTGCTACTCTCCGCGGTCCGCTACCATGATGATACGGGGCAGACACCAGTGTTACCCGGACTGGACAAAGGAGTACAGTGGCTACCTTGTCTCCGGTCATTACACCCATCCTGCGCCCACGGAATATTTGTGTTTGGACCGTCGCCACGGAACTTTGACTGGCGGAGGCACACACGATGACGAGGGACTACTTTATCTCGTGGAAGGCGTGTGTGGACGTTCGCTTGAGTGTCCGCCGTATATTAATGGCCGGGAGCTGACATGTGTTGTCTGTACAAAGTGAAATGTGGTCCTCTCTAAACCGAACACATTTGGGACAGCGATGTTTTAAATTATGACCGATTTCACTGTCAAATATCGCAGTTGTCTATAAATGTTCGTGATTGCAATGCACACAGGAATGTGTTTCAGTGCTCTTACATCGGGATTGCAGTAAAACATCTCTAAACCGGACACTCTATATCTCTATATACCCTCTTGGCTATCGACGTGGGGATAACAACGTCACTTGTTACAATCGTGTAATTTAAAACTGAGATGGTGCGCTCCGACATATGTGACGCCTATTACATAATATTTACACCTTCCATACATTCATTCGACGTACTGCGTTTAAATCCCAATACAATACATTAGACCCACGTGACGGCGCGCCATGTTGTTGATTGGTTAAATTCCACGAGGTTGTCAATACTGCACGCTATTGACCGGCAATGTTGCTGTTCCGGGAATTGCGACAAACTGACGTAAAACACTATTATTCTTAATTTTAACGCCATATTTGGTTATTTACATTTTTTAAACTATCAGAAAATGCAATGTAAATATAAGTAATACAACCATGGGCTGTTGCTTTTACTAGGGTGACACTACATTTGGTCTGTTTAAAGTTTGCGAGGAGCCCTTCGGACTCCACGTACTTTAAACAGACCAAATGTAGTATGGACCCCAGTAAACGCAACAACCAATGGTTTTATTCATTAGTTAATTTAATAAATCGCACACCTGTCTTGTGGAGTCGGACACGTTTACCGGTACGTATCGGTAATTAGTCCCGGTTGGCATATTCACAGTGTATTCACATATTCAAAGTTATAAGTATTCCAACGCGCCCACTTATGCTGTATGAAATAAAGGCGGAAGTATTTAAATGGGACGCTAGGGCCAGTCACGTGACAATACGCAATATAATGTTATTGGATATCCAGTGCCGTAACCAGCATGGGTAGGCGAGGCGGTCTTCTCATCTATCATTTTGCCGAACTACTGTCTTTTCCACGTTTTGGTGCCGACGAACTTTTGGCCATTAAACACATTAAATCTAAAAAAATATTTAGAAGCAAGTTCTTTTTCATCAATAACAAAAGTCACCCTCCCCAAAAAAAACTTATTTGATGAAATTCCATCAACAATTGATTTTATTGCGAAAAAAACGATTTTCCTATGGGAATTTAACATGGGGGCTAAAAATAGATTTTTTTTAAATATTTATTTTATTTGTCAACCGATTTTCAAAACTTAACTTTTGTTTTCTTAATTACATCATTGTCAAGCTATCTCGCCAGGTGTAGAAGTCAATTTCCAAATGTTTTCGTTTTTTAGTCCGTTAGGATAAAAAAACGAACAGTTTTGGAAATTTACTCCCCATGTTATAGGAAAATCGTTTTTTCGCAATAAAATCAATATTTGATGGAATTTCATCAAATACCTTTTTTAGGGAGGGTGACCTTTTTGTTATTGATAAAAAAGTACTTACTTTTAAATATTTTTGAGATTTAATGCGTTTAATAGCCAAATGTTCGTCGGCAGCAAAACGTGGAACAGACAGTAGTTCCATGTAATAAAGTTGGGTGTGTAGTCACAGCAGAGCTATAAACATGTATACTACTTGTGAATACTTTACAAAATGAGTTGATGATATGCGATATGATACCGAGTTAAATGAGTACGATTTCTTGTATGAGACACGCCATGTGAATGTGTACCTTCTGACACTGAACTGCGTTATTTCGTGAAATACATTTACAAAATTTAACAAATTTTCCATAAATGAAGTCAAAAGTTGACAAATATTTCCGAGTACATGCGGAATGATATTCCGCATGTACTCGGAAATATTGTGTCAACTTCTGAAGTCATTTACGGAAAAAAAAACATTTTCTGTAAATATATTTCATGTAACATCGCGCGGATGTCCGTAAGTACAAAAGCACATGGCGTGTCTCAATTATACTCAAAGAATGATCCGTGTGTTGCTAAGAATGCTCCCTGACCCCCATATCGGGACTTGGTTCGCCTCGTCTGTTTTTTACCTCTGGTTACCGCCCTGGGGGCTGTTTCACTAAACTTCGTACGACTAAAATTATGATAATCTGTAGCCTATGTCAATAAATGTAAATCCATAAATCTAAATTTCCAGACGATCCTAAATTTGCGCTTACAAACATTTTCGTCGTACGAAGTTTAGTGAAACGGGCCACAGAGTCCATCGTAGCATCGCTATCTGGTCGATACTACGATAAGTACTACGATGACGATGGTACGATGTTACGATGACGATAGTACGATATCACGACGGTACGATGACGATAGTACGATGTTATGATGACGATGGTACGATGCTACGATGACGATACTACGATATAATATCGTAGTATCGTCATCGTGATATCGTGATATCGTGTTATCGTTACAGTGCTATCATACTGCATCGTCATTGTCGCCTCGTAGTATCGCCATCGTACTATCGTTATCGTGATATTGTGCTATTGTAGTATCGACCCGATAGCGATATTACGATGGCCTAAATGAAACACGATGAGTGTGACACCGTAGATATCAGTCGAAAATGATTTAGTGCTATATGTTGAAACTTTAGAAAAACAAGAAACTGACAGCAAAGATGTCTTTAATAATTGGTTAGAAGCTTACGGAGCCCAGTAGGGGACATCGATTTATTTTTATTCGTTCTCACAAAATAACAATTCGTTCCCTCAATTTAATAATTTGTTCTCTCGAATTAACAATTCGTTCCCACGATATAACAATTCGTTCCCACAGATTGTTATTTCGTGGGAACTAATTAATAAAAAAAATCCAATATCCCGTGCGGGGCTCCGGACAATACACGTTGGTCTGAGACAGTTTACAACCCCATATACAAAACTACTGTCTGTTTCACGAAACCTGCCCAAATTGTACGGCCATATAAACAATGAAAAAACAATATTGTTTTCGATAATATTAATTTTTAGCAACATTTAAGAATGAGCAAACTTTGTATTTCGTGAAATTTGGTTAAATATTGATTTTATTACGTAAAAACAACTTCCCCATGTTAAATCGCCATAGACATTTTTCTAATTTCAAAAATAGTGGACCGATTTTCAAAATGTAATGTTTTCTTAGTTATCATTTCCAAGCTATCTAGCAAGATTTCGGAGTCAATTTCCAAACTTTTCAATTTTTACTCCTCCCACAGCTCCTCCACCTCCTTTCCCCCATATTAAATTACCATAGACAAATAAATGTTAATATTTGACCAAATTACACGAAATAAAAAGAAGGCTCAATCTTAAATTTTGATAAATTTAATATTATCGAAAAAAATAAAATGTTTTTGCATTGTTTATATGGTCGTATATTTGGGCAGGTTTCGTGAAACAAAGAGTAATCTGCAGCCAATTTCACCAAAATAACAAAATATACTTATCTTGCTAAGTACACTTTGAGGGAGAAATTTTCTATTTAAGGATAAATGTATTATTTTATATTATACTCCATTTATTACATTATCACGGCCATTTTGGCTGTGATAATGTAATACATTTAGTATAATAATTCTGCATACTTTTAATCATCAACTGCATGTATATGCAGTCGTTAGTTCTATATGAAGTAATGCATTTCTGGAAATATAAATGATTACTCCCTCAAAGTATACTTAGGTAAATAAGTCGCTATAAAGGTTAGTGAATACCAAATGGTGCAAAATCGAATACCAAATGGCGAAGAAGTAGTCCGGTATAAAATAATAGTGCGGGCGTTTTGAGGTTACATGCCAAGTTTGTTTGGAAATCTTGATTTAGTACTAGATAGTTTCACTTGAGAAAAGTTGGGGTGCTTTTAACACAATGTTTCAGCATATTTGTAGCATTTACAAGAAAACACTGAACATGTTGGTCACGTGATGTAAACGTGATGAGTTTTCGTGGGCAAAACATGTAAACAATATTGGGAGATATGACGAGGTTGGATTTTTCTTTCTTAGGAGTAAGTGAACATATTGTTTAATTCATGCAGAACCAGTACAGACTGGCTGCAGGTCATGTACACGTAGGTCCCACAGCATCCATACGAATAGTGGAAGTAGGAGAGACTGACCTTATTGGATGGGATTCGGTTCAATTATATAGTAAAACTATTTGGTGTGTTCTAACCTATAAAAGAACGCACTGAATATGCGACATTGACATTTGGGTTTAGCACGGGTGGGGGGGGGGGGGGTGGGGGCGAAGATCGTGAATATACTACAGAGGACTATCAGAGGAATGAAATATCAAGCAGTGACGTGGATGGAAACATACATTCTAATGCACTCACTAAATATCACGCAATCTGATGGTCATACATTACAGGTATATCACTGTTGATGGACGGTCGCAAATTATTTCAAGATGTACTCCAACGACAGTAGTAAAGGAGTGCATTAGAAATAGGTTAACCACTTTCTATTTTTGAAATTTGTGGCGTATAGCGCGCCGCCATTAAACAGATTTTCCGACCGATCATTTTCTGATATACGCGCAAATTTCAAAATTACAATATACTTAACCCTATATTATAAGAACTGTCAACGTTTATGACGTACGTATGGGACGGACGAACAGGACGCTTACCCCGTAACGTTATATGCCCCCATCACCAGTCGGTGGCGAGGGCATAACACATACCAAATTTATACTAGAAGTACACTTTTATTTGTCAAATGATACCATCACCTACGACCACTTTCATATCTAATGAAAACGCCTTCTGACTTTTCATATATTTGTTTTAGATTTGTTAAAAATATATATTTCCTAGTTAAAATGCTTTCAATTCAAAATTAATTAAAACAATATATCAAAGGTACTGAAAATTGCATTTCGCAGGTATGTTAAGACACTCTTGAAGCATGATAAGGATACTGACCGTTTGTTATAAGCAGCACTTATATTTCACTTACTGAATGGCGATCGGTATAGGCCCTGATCAGACTGCGCGGATGCCATGTTTCTCCAGTCACAGCCACATATACATGTAAGTCCTTTTGAGAATTTGCGACACCTTACCGGAAGTCCTTCTAATCTTAGAAAAAATGTAATGTTCAGGGGAAAAGAATATACCCTTGCCAGATTCATTTCAGAAAAAAAATAGTCCTTTTCGTATTGTAAGCATATCAGTACCGTGTATGACTGGTATCACAGGTGTTTGAGCAGATGACCATTACTTTGGTGTATTGTTATGGATTTGGGTGGATTTCGTTGTTTTTGTATAATTTACATGCGCAATCATTACACACGACATAATTCGTCAAATATCTACATTCACCGTTCCTAACTTTCGGACCCCTTTTATACTGTCAAAATACACAAGGAAAGAAAGCTTTTTCAATAGTTGGCCAATACAATTGTCAACATGCGCTGCTTTCAGAAAGATTATATCATCCATTTTCAACCAAACACTCCATATTTGGATATACACATGTATATATATATATATGTATGTACGGAGCCCAGCAGGGGACATGGATTTTTTTCATTAATTCGTTCTGACGAAGTAACAATTCGTTCCCTCGAATTGACAATTTGTTCCCACGAAATAACAATTCGTTCCCTCGAATAGACAATTCGTTCCCACGAAATAACAATTCGTTCCCGCGATATAACAATTCGTTCCCTCGAATTAACAATTTGTTCTCACGAAATGGCAATTCGTTCCCACGATATAACAATTCTTTCCCTCGAATTAACAATTCGTTCCCACGAAATGACAATTCGTTCCCTCAATTTCACAATTCTTTTCCACGATATAACAATTCGTTCCCTCGAATTAACAATTCGTTCCCACGAAATGACAATTCGTGCCCTCAATTTCACAATTCGTTCCCACAAATTAATAATTCGTTTCCACGAATTAACAATGTTAATTCGAGGGAACGAATTGTTATATCGTGAGAACGAATTGTTATATCGTGGGAACGAATTTTTATTTCGTTGGAAAGAGTTGTTAAATTGAGGGAACAAATTGTTGTTAATTCGTGGTGATGGAACGAATTGTTATATCGTGGGAACGAATTAATAAAAAATAATTCTACGTGCCTTGTTGGGCTCCGTATATATGACTGTTCCAAGGTATGCGACTGTGCTTTGCGAACTGGAACAGGTACTATCATCATATAGGGGCTGATCCAGCATTTGGGGAACGGGGGTATCTAGTTGCGAAGGTAACTCTTGCAATCTACTACCGTACCGTTCGTAGCTAGCTACGGACGGTACGGGAGTAATTGCAAAAGTTACCGTTCGCAACTAGGGGGTTGTCCTATTTTCGAGCTCTTCGAAATGCACTTTCCTGTGTTTTACGGCAATTTAAATTCAGACTCCAACTGGTGGTAAACTGTGATCTATGTAAACTCCTTGGCTGAACGTGTGGAGGGGGGTTGCAACCCCGGACCCCCCCCCCCTCCAGATCCGCCCCTGTCATAAATGTACACCAATGAAACCCATACAATTAAGGATACACAGACTGCCTGCGTGTCCGGTTTAGAATAGTTGTATTGTATTATAAGGTACATAGTGTACACGGGCGTATTTTGTTTCAATCATTTCCCAACGGCTATCAGCATCGGTGTACACTCGTCTTGTGTGAGTATGTAGCGCGGTGTCCTCCATACCTGATCCCAGACTGTAACGCGGCAGGTGAGTGTCTGAAATACAGGAACCAGACGGCCAATAAATAATGTGACCGTAAACCAGTCCTGGTACAGCTTATCAATAAGGAGTAAATTATCAGGACAACGGCCTTGATTGTTATTATTATGACAGAGAGATAAATCAAATATGTCCATGCCAAACATTTTATTATATTATTTGCATATTCTACACGTGCAGGCTACATTTTCTGTGTGCGACTTGATATGAGGGTGAGATAGAAATTTCGAAAGTGAAAGTAAACGATTACGTCAAAAAAGTGGAAGTAACAAAATTTATTTTGTTTTGATAGTTTGCGATGGTCATGTTTGTGTGAATGTGGGTCTATGGGAAATAAATTGGTTGCCTGTTTCCTACAGAGCTTGCTGTTAGAACTACTTTCATGGAGTAGCAAGACCCGTGTTTTTGTAAAGTTCAACCCGCAAAAGTATGTCCTGCTACCGACAAATGTCTCATTTGCATATATTTATTTTCGCATAGACCTCAAATTTCGATGTTGGTGTTAAAAGCCTCGCGATGCACGGATAAAAAGGATGGAAATTATAAAATTCCGAATGGTTACATTTACTGTCTGTTTCACGAAAGCTGCCCAAAGCTGCCCAAATAAACAATGCAAAAACAAAATATTTTTCGATAATATTAAATTAATGGAAAATTTTAGAATGAGGCTTAGTTCAAGAAATTTGGTCAAATATTGATTTTCTTGTGAAAAACAATTTCCCCATTTTAAATCTATGGGGATTTAACATGGGGAAATTTTTGGAATTTCAGAAATACTGGACCGATTTTCAAAATGTAACTTGTTTTCTTAGTTAGATCAATTTCAAGCTATCTAGCTAGATTTCAGAATCAATTTCCAAAAATTTCGTTTTTCGACTCCTCCTCCGGGTTCTCCACCTTTTTTTTCCCCATGTTAAATTCCCATAGAGAACTCATTTTTCGTCATTCTTAAATTTTGATATAATTTAATATTATCAAAAAAAAAAATGTTTTGCATTGTTTATATAGGCGTAACATTTTGACAGCTTTCGTGAAACAGACAGTAGTTTACGTGTGCTCTTCGATCTCATCTGTGAAAACTATTTCTATTTTTAACAGAATTATACTACACTTAGTACCACAGTGACTATACTAGTGGTACATGTACTAATATAATGTTGTTTTAAAATCGTAACACCTTACCCAAAGAAGATCAAACAAGCCAGGTAAACCGAAGTGTAACCATGTGAGGTCATATTATCCCATTTCATGTTTGAATATCCAATATATGGGCTATGAAAAACTTTAAATAAATTTGCAATTTTTCTTATTTCTATCCAGAAGTATGTTGTCTCAACGATACGGTTCAAATGAGTGGTAACACTATATACTTCCGACCGTGCATAATTAAGAGAATTGTTTTTATTTTTTGTGTGAAAAAATTGAGTAGCCTCGTCATGCATAACCATAATCAGTTTTAAGCCGTTCAACCCTACAGGTCAGATACAGGTACCTATGTGCAAACACTGTAGATCCAAATGAGCCGGATCGTGTTTGAATTTACCTGCTGTCCTGGCTGCACTTGACACGTGTCCTTCAGCCTGGACATCGTCTGCTGGTTGTTCACGCAAAAGGTAATTCCAAGGTCAAATGTCATTCGGTAGTTAACGCCAGCGACCACCTGTAAGTATAAAATTTGTCCGTTTCAAATATGAGTCACGCCATCTGATTGTGTACACAATGTGCTTACATCACAAATATGTATACTAAAATATTAAGATCCGATATTACATAATTATCCCGTCAACACAGTGCGTATGTGCCGTGAAACGCGGCGCCGTGAAACATTTTTGATATCCTGTCAATACGACCTAATCACTGCGTATGCATATGTGCGGTTGTCATAGTCGATTCTCCGATTTTCAGGGAGCAGCTGGGTTTAGATTTTTGCATTTTAAAGCTATTTGTAGGTGTTGACGGGATAAATAGAATAGTAGGTTAGTGCCGTGAATGGGAGAAATATCTGGCGCGACACGGAAACGGGATGTGCTCGGCATAGCCTCGCCCATCCCGTTTCCTAAGCCTTGCCAGATATTTTTCACATTCACGGCACTAACCTACTATTATATATTTCCGCTGCTGTATTTATTAAAATATCATCAATGTAGACTGCCGTGTCGACCATCTTCGTTTTTGAACGATGACACAGGACTCCAGATATGGAATTAGTAATTGAGTATTGTCATTATCATTTCTGAAGCAATTGGGTATTTCAAAATTTTAATTGGGTAAAATAAAATCACACTACTGTTACACATTAACAGACACGTCACAGGAATTATTGAATAGTTTGCTTCGAAATGAAAACATATCTTGGCATTTCATTACAATTGTCTCATTGGTGACAATTCTAATGAAATACCAAGATGTGTTTTCATGGAAAATAAGAATAATATGTGGTATGTTTATTATTTTCTGCATATGGCACAATACTGTACATGGAAATTGAGATTCAACGAGAGAACCCATTTTCAAAAATATGATTGACGGCTATGGATAAAACTATTTTTTTATAATTTAATAAATCACACACCTGGCTTGTCGTGTTGTACACGTTAACCGGTACGTATCGGTAACTGGTCCTGGCTTGCGCATTCACGGTGTCGATGGCGAATATCATGGCGTCGATAAATTCCCTGTTGTTGCTGTCAATTCCTTGCTGGCATCCCGCACACACCTCGTGCTGACCTCCCAATGCGTATGCTCCGCACACGTACACACTAACGGACAGCAAGAAAATACGGACAAGAGTCTCCATTTTCTTTAGTTAAATAAATGAAACTGTAAACAATATAAGTGTTCTACCGCACGCGCCCACTTGTGCTGTACGAAATGCGTGCGGAAGTATTTATATGTGGTGATAGGACCAGCCACATGACGACACGTAATGTAGTGAATAATGCATGCCCGTAGCCAGGGGGGGGGGGGGGGGTGTGGGGAAGGGGGGGGGGGCGGGTGGGGGGGGGTTGCGTTGGTGAGTCCGCACACAACTTTTTCGGACAAGCCAAGATTGTTTTTGCTCATGAACACACAATCACGTTATCTGGAGCTCACCGTTAATTACGCCGGGAACCAGACTAAGATTCCGGGTGCCGCGAAAAATCTGGGTTAAGCGTTTTGTCTCAGACAGAAAGTGATCCGCCATCCTCGTGTTCCATTGCGTTACGTTCATGCGATCCATGCTTATATCCGAACATTCACACATTGTTGAGAATCGCATGCACGTTACCTGTCACCAGTGCAGAATGTGAACGCGCCGGTAGTGCATTGAGGCGACTTCACCACTATTCACGTGCATCTATGACCAGTAGTCGTCTTTCTTCGCTGGCGCTCGTATACATTCAATGTTATATATGTATAGTGACGTCAGTGTGAATAACAAAATGTAACAAATATTCAAACTATTTGGGACCTGACAGCGTGTATATAAACTTACCGTGGAGATACGTGTATACGGAAGGTTTCTGATAGTCTGCTTCACAATGTGATTATAACACCTTTCTTGTGAGAAATTCGATACAAAATAGCATATAATTCCTACTCCCAAATAAAGTCGTAAAATGTCACAGAATGCAGGATTTAGCGTCTAAATTTCAAAAGTTTCTCGGGGGAGGACCCCCAACACCCCCACCCCCGTCGCGGAAAGGGGGGTAAAACCCTCTCCCGGACCCACCCCCGTCGCCACTTCGTGGCTCGTATTCGCCACTCCGCGGCTCATTACGCACCCAACTATTTTGAAGGCTGGCTACGGGCTTATAATGTATTATAAGACATTAGTCGAAAATGAATTAGTAAATATGTGAATTAAGTTGATATTGAATGTTTCGAAACAAATCAAAGCAAATGCGGGAGACTCATTTCCTTTGAGTTTTGTTTTCTGCAAACTTTCAACATAATTTATGGCAGAAATGTCTCTCGTCTGAACAATGATATCCGGTAAATATGTTTCACAAATTAAGACATCTTATCTCGTACATGTTGCCATATTGGCCGAATGATACGAAAAGGGACAATTTACTAGTTTAGAATTTGATAAATGCTGATGAATCACTCTGCATATTTAGTGTAGTTTGTGAGGCGCATATACATTACGAATGATGCACTTACAGTGGGGTCAGCGTGTAAGTGCACACACGTGTCATGTTCGTTCGTGTGTGCACTTACACGCTGACCCCACTGTATATAATAAAACTGTCATTTAATTTCTATGTGGATATATGTCACTCGTATTTACGGAGCCCAGCAGAGACGTAGAATTATTTTTTTTACTGATTCGTTCCCACGAAATAACAATTCGTTCCCACGAATTAACAATTCGTTCACTCAATTTAACAATTATTTCCCACGAAATAACAATTCGCTCCATTGTAATTCGTGGGAACCAATTTTTTTTTTATTTTTTTTTTTTTACATCTGTAAATTGAATTTGAAATATGGGGGTATAATACTCTTTAGAATACATTAATGTGTATACGCAATCAACTTTACTTCACATAATTGTATATTTATTTGTCTAAAAATGCTGGTTTTCCACATGTGTCCCATTCCAGTAAGTAATTCCCTCGAACTGTACACATGCTCGTGTGGCGTGCAACCCATTTTCGTGACATTGCACGTTTTCCTGTCAAACAGTCCATTGCAATTGCACCTTATAATGTTGAGCGGTCGTTCTCGTACCGGGAGCTGTGAAGTTTAAACAGGTAAACGTCCAACGCCAATCCCCATTCCTCAGAAGAGAGATTATGTCCACGCCATACCGGAAGCTGGTGGCAAGTCCTATGACTGCAAAGAAGCAGCAACTTTCGTCAACGGAAGCTTCTCTGGCTGCACGTAATCAGCTGAGGTAGCCACCTGCATCTGGAACTTAGCCACTCTTATGGCGCAAAGACTTGATGATGCACACCCATATATAACAAGCAGGGCATCATCGAGCGGGTCGATGTGGGAATCGAACCAGGGGTCTCCAGCGGATCGGGAGACCCCTGGCTCGTTTCCCACCTCGACCCGCTCCGAATGGCCGATTCGGCGTGTCATTGGGCAAGACTCGTGCTTGCCTAGTCCTATCAGATGGGGGCTTAAATAGTCGGTCCCGACATGCAAGGTCATCGAGCCAGTGCCGTCGTTACATCAAAGCATTTATTTACTCTTCTTTATACATCCATGACGACGCTAGTGGGTTGTTTCAGGGCTGCGTACTTTGTCAGGACAGTCACTTTGCCACTTTGCAAATAGCGTACAAGAAGAGCAGAGTTTCTGCAAGAAATGGATCTAGATTTTGGTTCAGCGTTGTGATGCATAACCTCTGCTTTGATGTAGTCATAATTACTTGCATGATGTGTCATTAGCTGAAATATGTCTGAATCTACTGCAATAACTATTGTTGTTTTCATACCAACATGCTGATTGTGTAACCTGTATATCCGTCGGCATGCTCGACATCGATGACTGCTTTGGCGATATCCTCTGCAGGAGTCATATTAATTGACTGTTTAGTGCATTGTTATGTTGGATCGTCGTGTAGAACTGGTGACGGGTCGCGTCATAGTACTACAGTTTAGCCATGTCGTCCGTTCGTTTGTGGCTTCAGTTTGTTTGTGTTATATTTTCCTATACATGTAGTTATATTTAAAATATTATATTTCATGTATATTGGCGCTACTTTTTGTTGTGATTATTATTTTGTTTTCGTCCATTATAATAATAATTTTGATTGCACGTCTTTGTTCTTTTGAGGTATGATGATGAGGTAAGCGGGATGTTTGTGTCACTGCGTTAATCAGGTTCAATCGCCCCCATTGGACTGCTTTGTTCACTGGCCGTTTCCAGAATACACGCTTGCTCTAGTGTCTTCTTGTATTCATTCTACTTTATTGTGATTTGTTTGTCCTATTGGACTGTCCTTTATTCGGTACTTTATTGGGGAATAGTTTGTGTGGTGCTTTCATTACATTTGTTTTATATGAATGTATTTCTCATACTGTTGCTTCCGTTTTCGGACCACACACTGCAGTAGCCGATTTCACCAACATTGCAAAGCATACTTATCTAGCAAAGTCTACTTTGAGGGAGTAATTATTTATTTTTCCCAAAATGCATTATTTCATATAGAACTAACCACAGCATATATTTAATGATTAAAAGTATGCATAATTATTATACTTAATTTATTACATTATCACAGCCAAAATGGCTGTGATAATGTATTAAATTCAGTAGAATACAAATTAATAAATATATCCTAAAATTGAACATTTCTCCCTCAAAGTATACTTTGCTAGAAAAGTATACGTTGCAATGTTGGTGAAATAGGTCACTGGTCGCGGAGTGCATGTTTGTGCCGCGTTGAAGGCCCCTCGAGCACCAATGTGCGCGTTGTCCGTGTTTATCATCATGTATTGCGTTAGTCTTGGGTTCATGAGTCTTCTTTGTGTATTTTTGTTCTCTATTTTAGCAAGAAAAGTCTTTTTCCACATCGTTTGACGCATGTCACCAGAAACTATGACTGATGCACCAACGTAGTGTCCTGTCTGATGATGATGGACTTCATTCTTAGTGCTGGAGCCGTGATATCTATCAAAGACAATACATGCACGATCATAGTTGTTGCGTACATGCTGAAGATACATCACACACATCTTTGAGTAACTGGAATCATTCTTAGGCTAGGAGAACTTGTGAAGCAAAATAGAGAACACTATACCCATTAAGCAGGTACACAATTAAGTATCACAATATACGTATCATGAAACATATATAAAGCATATGATATAGCATTGAATGAACAGTTAAACCATACTCAGCGATCCCCAATGGGGCGGAAATAATAGCAGCATTGGTTACAAGCACGGGGAGGGAGACTTTTTACAACCAGCACACAGTACAACTAACAGAGCTGTGCTTTTTACATAGAGAACAATCTACAATAAAATGCAAGGCCATTTCTAGACTAGCTATGATAATACATTCAGGGACAACCTTTACAGGAGATCGATCCTCTTGTCGCCAGTTTGCATGTGCATGAGATTGTCGAATAGAGACTCATGCTGAAATAGATCGGGAAGACGAATAGAGACTCATGCTGAAATAGATCGGGAAGACGGAGTCGACGATGTCTGTGTCGAGAAGATGCTGGAGATCCATCTTGATTCGTTCCGCCGATATATTCGCATAGACAGCCGATACTAGTAATTACTTGATTCTTCTGGGAAAACTTATATTCTGACACAGAATGATCGACCATGGAAGCAAGGATCTCATATGCGATACGTTGGGCCCCATCGACATCCATTACCTTGTATGCGATTAACCCTGTTGAGTGACGCACAAGTTCACCTGATGTTGTTTGGAATGGTCCCAGCTCACCAAAGACATACAGCAATGTCCATGTATTGTCCATATCATGTCACACGTTGATGATGTCAGGGCACGATGACCAGCTCCTGTTTTCGTAAAAAGAACCTGCAATATCGAATATGCGGTGACTAATCTCAGCACATACAGGGCTTGAGAGAAGGGAAAGCATTGAATCCACGATCATGAGTTAGGCCACCAGATTACATGATGTCAGCCACTTACTGGGTATACGGATATGTTAACTATAATTACATTTTACATACGCTGTTAACTGTTACTGTAGTTGCAAATTTCATTTTATGTTACCCTTTTAGCAGCACCCATTCACCCCTCTCTTCATTACAAGATGAAGCAACAAGTGACTAATATCACACAGTAATCGGCACACATTAAGGACATCACTGGGGAAATGGCTTGAACAAAGTAAAAGTGAAAGGGTTAACGTCCCAGCAACACCTAAGGTCATATAGCGACGGGACCACAGTTGAAAGTCTCATCCGACAGACAAGTGGGATGGAAATACTGTGAAAATATTGTTTTATGCCGGAGGCGAGGTTTGAAACCGCAACCTCCGGATTGGAAGTCATGTGCTCTAACCACTAGGCACAACCCATCCCGGAAATGGCTTGAAAATTAATATGCACGTCTGATTATATAAAGTCTCGCCAGTACTCGTTTAAACGTTGTATGAAAGAATACGTTGTTTTCCGACTTCGGACTAACAAACAATCATTTTCACATTTCTGGATTCATGCAATCGTTGCTAGCTGTTGTTGTTGTTGGCGATGGTCATAACACGCATGCTTATTGTTTGGAGTCACGTATTGAATTAGCAGACCGTTAGAAGAAAACCTGCGAGCACCTCTATATCGTAATATGTTAATGCTAGTAATGTAAATTAGCTTTAATTATTCTTGAATTATATGAGGTATATTCGGAGATTACACATGGATAGTGCGTATGGATAGAAAATATGCACGGGTTTCGGCTAGAGTCGAGACGTATATTCGACATCTACCTTGACCTGAGATATGACATTGACCTTAAAAGTGACAGTAAATGAAAGACCAACCTGTGAAAATATGGTAATAATGTATGGTATGTTGTTAGGAGCTGTAAATATATAAAATTCCCCGGATTTTGTGAATTTTGCATTTGACCTTGACCTTAATGAATCTGACATCCTGAAAATTATTGAAAAGCATATCGGTATCCTAATGATAATTGGAAATAACACATGAAACATGATTTTATATTGCTAAGTACCAAAGAAATGTATATTTTAATTGTATACCTTGAAATATGGCGGCCATCTTGGATTTGTGCTGAAAACTGGCATTTATCATGGGTGGAATCGGGTGGAAAATAGTGAGAAGACTTTGTTAACAATTTTGTCCAACCTCAGTGATTGTTTAGCCTTCTTTGTTGGAACTATTGTGACAGAGTTAAATCGTGATTATAAATGTGGAGGTGACTGGAGAAATGGGGCTTATAAGATGTGCGACCAGTTTAGCTCCTCGTCAAATAGAGTTTCATTGATGGAATGGCAAACGGTGCAGATCCCGATAAGACTGTGCGGATGCTCAGGCTGGTCTGGATCTACACTGGTCGCGTAACCCATAAGCCATATTCATAGCCTCAAATAAGATCGCCAGCACACAGTAATGCGTTGTTTGCTGAATGAAGAATACTGTACACCCTGATCAGACTGAGTGGATGCGTAGATTGATATTGGGGCTACACTGTTCACAAACGCCTAAGCGTCTATTCTCAAAACGTGGAATATTATAATATGAACTTGAGAAATCTTATCTTTGTATATGTAGACAAGAGAGGTTAATAACTTGTGTGGTGAAAACCACTGATACACATATTAGGCCATGGGCCAAATATGGAAACCCTCCCCCCCTGTGGTACATAAGGAGACATACTTTTCTGATAACTATAATCAATTACGAGTGTAATGCAACTTGTCTGCGCTCTGTAACCGGCTGGATGAATGTATGGCACCATTTTGAAGTATGCCACCCAGCAACTTTTTGCCATATTAAAAAATCACACTTTTTGTAAAAATGTGACAAAATTATATTGTTAAACACGGAAACTGCTGTTGTTTTGCAGGTTTTGAGAGATGTTTATAGCAATACGTTGCATTTAAGTAGAATTTAGGACCGTCCGGTCCTTTTAAGCAAATATTTTGCATATTTAATTACCCCACCCACTCCATTTCAATGGTAACACATGTATTGCCACACATCTCTTCCCATACGGTATTTATAAATTGTAGCTATGGAAAATATACATGCATGTGCTCATGAAACATGTGCAAACTTTAGTTCCAGTTTTTCTTATGCTTACTGCACATGATACTAAGTTAACCACAACTGAATTTGAAACCGTTACCCCACCCACTAAATCTACAATGTACATTTTACACATATTGAGTTTCATTAGCTGTCTCCACTTACATTTACTTTTAACTGGTACATATGAAGTCAACTACTTCAACATGACACTGGCGTCATTGCATACACAAAAATATCGTGAGTTGTCATGATGAAAGTGCATGGAGTGAAGTATGTATAGCAGCAAGTGTGAAGAAAAAATGGAATTTCCCCACATTATTTGGCAAGAAATGATTCGATATTTACAACAAGATCAATGCTATATTGTGAAATAGAACATGTTAAATGTGAGCATCGATATAATGCACAACAACAGTTATAGACATGCGTATACTGATTTGCGTATGCTTATACAACAAGGTAATTAATTTTCAATCAAGGTTTGAAGCATCGCGCCTGTGGCGGGGACAATCCCCACATCATCAAGTAAGAAACTATTAATTATTTGCATCATCACATCAAATATGGTTCATGAAATAATTAACATATACATAGCATCACATATATATAGACATACATACATACATACAGTTACATAATGTGTCCAGGGCTTTCATTGTTCTTGATTTGTGCATGATTATACAAGGTAATTAATTTTGAATCACAGTTTGAAGCATCGCGCCTATGGCGGTGACAATCCCCACAACATCATGTAAGAAACTATTCATTATTTGCATCGTCACATCAAATATGGTTCATGAAATCATTAACATATACATAGCATCACATATACACATATACACACATACATACAGTTACATAATGTGTCCAGGGCTTTCAGTGTTCTTGATTTGTGCATGATTATACAACAAGGTAATTAATTTTCACTCAGGATTGAAAGCCTCGATACCAGGTAAGACATATTTCGATATTTACAATAACAGATGAAATAAAATATGGTACACAATATCATTCATATCAGCATATTCATATCAGCATATATAGACATACATACAGTTACATAATGTGTCCGGTGCATTCGTTGTTCTTGATTCACGTATGGTTGGTTACAACAAAGTAATTCATTTTCAATCAGGTTCGGAAGCATCGCACCTGTGGCTGAGTCAATACCCATGGCATCAGGTACGAAACTCTTCGATATTTTCTGGCATCAACAGCGCTCAGGTATTATCCTAACATGCTGTACAAATCGTAGATACATATCTAGTGAATTCGGCTTAAGAGAAGCAACCTAGTCATATGCTTCATCCGCATCAAACGTGCTATCTAGTAAGCTGTCGGGCTCATGGGCATTTGTTTCATCAACATCCACCGTATCCACTTCTTCCTCTTCTTCTACCAGTAGATCTATCATTTCAGTTGGCAGGTAATCCCCCTCTGTCCATTTGCAGTCTAGTGTTCCGTTTATGACCTCCCACCCACGGCCATTTGGTGGCGGTATGCATGCATTCGATTGGTCAGTGCTGCACCAAATGAGGGTTTGGTGATTAGCTCTCATTATATACATTCTCAACGATGACCTGCATGGTGGCAGAATGCTAAGATCAGCGTCATTGTAACTTGACAGCAGCTCTCCCGACTTGGGACTGAACTTTTGCAGGAATAGCTCCATGCGCAATATGTCTGTAATACTAGTACTAGTACTCCTGTACATCAGACACACAAAGTGTTCAAGGTCTTCGAAGAGTTGTGGTTCTACAAAAGGGGACAAACCCAACTGCATGAATGTATCAGTGAATTCTGGGTGCTTCTGAAGTAGTTTTAGCGGTGTCACCTTTCCACGACGAACGAAAGCACTCGTGCTGTCACAGCCGATGAATGCATGAAGTGCTGGCAATGCCAAACACAGCTGCGTACCAACCTCAGCAATGATACCGTGTATGTCAAGCAGTCGTCGTTTGTTGCCGACACCGGTGTCAAACAGCACACGCTATTTCACCAGCTGTGTAAACCTGAGCAACAGTACTAGTACAAACACGTCGGTATCTGGAGATCTGACAACAATTGTATTGTTCTCCGATAAATGCGATGCATGGTGCAAACAATGCAATACCAGTCGTGTGTCTGCTTCCTCTTGTGACGAATTCAGTTCTTCTATTTCGTCAGTGTGTGTTGATATGCCATACATACTAGTGATTTGACGCATTTGGTTTCACACACAAACACAAGTGTTCTTCCTTTCACCTTGTGTGTGTATTTATCTTGCATCCATTCATTAAGTAGGAGTTTTCACAATTGTGTCTTGTTGACATCGTTCGAGAGGAACTGCTTCCAGTCACGTGGAACATTTGTCAGCGGTCCCTTGATCAAGTAGGTGTTTGTGGTACCTCTTCGTTGTCGTTCATTGGTTTTAATTGACAGAGGATGGTACGTGTTTGTTACAAAATCCACGCGTTCTGCTTTCGGCATTTGGTGATATAGACTCTCCGCCAGATCTGCAAATGTGTTGGGCAAAGCAGTTTGCATATGTAGAATTGCATTTCCGTCAATGATGTAGCTCACTTGTTCTAGCGGAGGCATGTAAACCATATGCGTCTGCCCTTCCAGTTGGTGCATCAATTTCGCTTTGTCAGTCCTTGCCGGTGATCCATCAGCTGTTGCAAACGACCATGGAACTGGACCTAACGGGTAACTGAAGACCTTAGCCATGTCAATGTTGTTCCTGAGTGCAATGGAAACGAGCTGTCCAAATACATTCCGTTCTGCTACTAGTTCCTTTGACATTCGCTGTGGACTCGTAAGTGTCACCGATTTTGCAAGCGTTGCAAATGTTTTGAGTTTTTGTTGCTTTATTGGCGCATGGAAGCTGGCAGATCTTTCTACAAACAGACTTCAGTCTGCACCTGGCAGCTAATTTGTGACGTTGACTGACAAAATGTACCGAAATACATTTGAGGCCAGCGTAACGCCAGATGTGACAGTATGATAATGGCACATGTTGTTCGCTATTCAATCTATATTATGAAGTGTCATTTCTATTGAATATCTTAGATCCAGAACAGACTGCATTTCAATACATGTGTAAGTCAAGACATCCATAGGTCGCATATGTCATAAGATTATGCCATGGGCCAAATATGGAAAACTTACCCCTGCGTAAAACACACATTATATTACGCAATTGCCATGTATATTGATATTCATCACATGGCATTAATTTGCGGTGTAAAAAGTGATTCAAATGCCACTTATCATCAGTTAACATGGAAAATTGTTAACATAGACAATTGTTGAAAAAACGCCCTTTTTGGCGGCCATTTTGAAAATTTCCACCATCTATATCATGCAGTTAAGTCAATATGTATTACTTAATTGATATGCATATTGATATGCATTACAAGGTATAAGTTACAATGTTAATAGCGGTTCCAATAACACTTAACAGCAGTTACAGTGCAAACTTTTCGCAAAAACACACTTTTTAGCGGCCATTTTGAAAATGGCGGCCATTTGGTAAAAGAAATGGATTTTGAATGTATCACACACTGTTTTATATTCAATTAGGGAGTAGATAAGAACGATTTAGAAAATTTAAATCGGTCCTAATACCGGTTAACAGGCGATAAAGCTAGTCCTGTAAACCAAAACAATTGTTTTTGACGGCCATCTTGGAAAATGGCCGCCATTTGTTCATCCAGCGGCTTTTTAATGGCAGACCTTCTGGAATGACAGACAATTGACTACTGAATTTGAAAATCATAATGGCGTTATGTACCACAGGGTGGGGGGGAGGGGGTTATTGGTGGCCCAAAGACTATATCCGTGCACGTTATACAGCTTTAGTCTGTGCATGTGTTTACGCAGAAGCGTACGTGTGTATGTACCATAGCAACGCCCAATACCTTATAATTTCTTAATATATGTAATTTACGAACCACTTCATGGATTTATTGATATGTGGCCACAATGTATGTCTATGGATGGTGCTTGTTTCGCATACACACAAGGTCAAGGTCACTGAGGACTTATGCTCGACTTGTGTGAAAGGCAAAATGCGTTAAAGGTTGTTTTTCTTTTCAATGATTTTAGGACCAACTATATACCTGTTCATCGTTTGATTCAAATATACTTTCTTCATAAATGTGATAGAAATATTTGTGTTACATATATGTCAACACTGCCTCGTTACTGTATCCTTTACAGCACATGGGTTGGCCAAGTCGGCCATCTTTGTGTGTTCCAGCCATCAGCCAGTTTCACCTGTTCTGTCGTTTGACAAATAAATCGAAATGTAGATATAATGATATTATATAATTGTAGCTAATCACATGTAGAAAAGCCAGGAGAACGGACTCCTATCAATTATATTACACCAAACTGTAATATATGTCAGTTTTCTGGACAGGTTTGTGCCTGTGTTTTTAACAACATGAACCACCATTATAAATAGCTTCGTACAGAGAAAATCGCACAGTGTATCACTTTTACCTGGTAAACCACACAACACATACCATATATACCCACTACTGTACTGTACATTAACTATCAGAACCAGTGACATGTATGCAGTTACCTGAGTGTATTGTCCCTGGTGTCTACTCACCTACTATGCGAGTAAATATGGCTTTACATATGGGTAATGTGTACAGTAACATAGGCTGTGCATCAGATTGGAAAGTTTACACGTTAAATATGCTTAGAGAATTGCTCAGATATCTCATATTTTGCATAGTTTCCTGGCATAATATTTATAGCTTGCCGTGGTCATATCTGTCTATTATGTAATGCACCAAATTGTATTTGGTTTACTGTCATAGTATTTGCTGTATGTGTCAAACGCACGAGTGGTGAAACTGTACGATGGCTTGTACATACAACGATGGCGGAGATGGCAACTCAATGCTCCATATAGTATACAGTATCAAGACAATATTCACGTATGTTATAGTCATATATCACATCACTCTTATGAATCAATTATCATTGAAGTCAAGTGTATTTATCTATTACCTAATAACTTAAAACACCTTCACCTATTTCAATATTTCGCCACAATGTGTGTCTAGGACGGTGCTTTGTTTCGCGGGCACCCCACCAGAGCTCCAGATAAGCTTTGTGTCCAAAGCGTACTACACCCCCTGATTTCAAAATCTTTGCATATGTTACTTTTACAAATGGATTATGGATTTTCTTCAGTACTACATAGGGAACAAATGATAACACAAACTATAACAAATTTAAACATTCATTTATTTGAGCTGCAAAAAGCAAACACTTTTTGTAGCTCAACTAAGTGAATTTTCAACTTGATGACAGCATTGATTTTCACTACTCAATTTGAAAATCAATGCGTATTTTCACATTGCTGTGCGTATTTTGTACTCCCACTTTTGATAATCAATGCGTATTCAACTAAAATAATTGCGCTGTCCCACGTTTGAACACCCATGTCAATGTCACTACTGTCTGTTCCACGTTTTGTTCCACCAACGAACTATGTATTTGCTATTAAATACATTAAATCTATAACATATTAAAATGTAAGTACTTTTTCATCAATAACAAAATGTCACCCTCCCCAAAACGATTTTCTCATGGAAGTGACGGTGCACATGTTGAAGTAACGGTTCATGGTCTATAGATACATTAAATATACCTAAAAGTATCAATAAGTGGAAAAAATCAGTTGAACAAAAATATGTTTTGACTACTCCCTGTTAGAACAGGGTGTTAGGACAGGGAGTAATACAAGTTTGACTTACTTTGTTTTCACTTATTGATACGTTTAGGTATAGTTAATGCATTTATAGGCCTTGGTATGTTACTTCAACCTATGCGACGGTGGAGGTCGAAAAACGAACACAAATTGGAAAGTGACTCCGAAACCATTCTAGATAGATTGGAAATGATGTAACTACAATGTAAGAAAACAACTATTGATGAAGTTTGGAGACTAACGGATCAAGAGATATTCAACGTTTGGATGTAATTCCAATATATTTGACATGAAGGTCAAGGTCACCGTGGTCACGGTCGCCAGAATGAGACACTGGGTGGATAACAATCAATGAAAGAAATATATTAATGAAATTTGGTAAAGGATCCGACTAACGGATCAAGAGGTATTCAACATTTGGACGCATGTACAAACTAGAAAAATGTGTTCATAGAACACGGATGCCCCACATATCGCTTTAATAGTAAAGGAGGCAAAATGCCAAGTCCAAAAGGGGAAGATAATCCATGGCTCAGTGTCAAAGCAAAAATAGAATTTCACTTTGTGCATCTACACACCATAAAGAAGCTACACACCAAGCATCAAGCCTCCAGCTATACGGTTTAGAATTTTCTACAAGGTTACAAGAAAAATGGTGAAATTCTATATCTCCAAGAGATAATCCATGACCCGGGGGTCGAATAAAAAAGTCAAAATAAAGTTCGCACATTAACTCATCATAAGGAAGCGACGTACCATGTTTCCGGCTAATACGGTTTAAACAGTGTTACTAATAACAGGCAAAATATTTTGAAAGTCTAAGTCGAAAATGGAGAAAGGGGGAGATAATCCATGACCCAGGGATTGAATGAAACATTGAAATACACTTTGCGCATATACATATCATAAGGAAGCTACATACCAAGTTTCAGGTCTGCAGCTAGTACGGTTTAAAAGTGTTAACAAGTTACAAGGTTGGTGACGGACGGACGGACGGACGGACAAGGGTCACACTAAATTCCCCCTCCACTATCGTGGCGAGGCATAATTATTGACACAAAGTCTCATCCGAATGAGTGGGTGGATAGTCATCAATGTGAGAAAGCTATTGATGAAAGTTGGCAATGATCCGACTTACACAGGTACTTATACAGATATAAACATTTAGTAATAATTATTTTACTGATAGTGACTCGCGGTGGTATAAGGCTATTTTCATATGCAAATGAGGCATGATATTTTTAATTATTTATACTAATAAAATGCGTCACTTGAACAAAATATATTTTCAACCGATTATAAAATATGTTCATTGCACATCAAAAATTAAATAGAGAATACATAGTAATGTCCATTAACATTTTAAGGAAAAACGGTTATCGCCCCTGATATCAGTGTGGAAATTTATGTGATATAAAATGTATAATAATGCCAATTAATATGTGGGGCAATGGTGAATGAATGTTTATTTTTCCAGAAAATGTCTGAGATGATGTCTCTGATATAAATAACATTTTGTGCCTACTGAGTGGGCATGTACCTTTAATGAAATTTGGTAATGATAAGACTCGCGGATCAAGAGATATGTGAAATGTGGCTACGTCCAAAATTTTAAAAGTTGTTGACGACACCGACACCGACGACACCGACGACACCGACGACACCGACGACGGAATTGTGACCGCTAAGTCTCATTTTACACACTATCGTGGGTGAGACAAAAGTTGCCATGGAAACTAAACAAGAGGGCCATGATGGCCCTAATTCGCTCACCTGACTCCATGAACACCAGAGGAGAATGTGACATTGAGTTCATATGTGGTTTAAAAAAAAATGTGCTATTTTTAGATGGCGGTCATCTTGGATTAAGCGATGACTCTCTTTTTACCAAATCTGAAAATGCTTCACCCAAGGATCTTAACTTACTATGAAGTTTGGCCAGCATCGGCCATGTGGTTCCTGAGAAAAAGACGTTCAAAATCTCGAATAAATGGACTTTATATTGCACCAGAGCAATCGCCTCATCGATACCTTCAATCAATTTGATATATGACATGAGCACATTTGGTCAAAAATAAAATTTGACCCCACGGGCCATGCCCATTTTTGACACCGGGGTCACGATTTTAACACCTTTGAAAGAGCATTCTACATCGATCATTCCTACCAAGTTTCGTCGAAATCCGGCTGGCGGTTCATGAGAAGAAATTTTTTTAAGAATTTGTGCTATTTTTAGACGGCGGCCATCTTGGATTAGCGACGACCTCCGTTTTAACAAATCTGAAAAGGCTTCACCCATGGACCATAACTGTGAAGTTTGGCAACCATGGGCCTAGCGGTTCGTGTGAAAAAGAATTTTGAAATCTCTAATAAAAGAATCGCATCTTTGATACCTTCGATTTGATATAGATAATACCATATTCGGTAAAAAATTAAATTTAACCCCACGTGCCACGCCCATTTTTGACCCCGGGGTCACCATTTTAACATCTTTGAAAGAGCATTGTACATCGATCATTCCTACCAAGTTTCGTCGAAATCCGGCTGGCGGTTCATGAGAAGAAATGTTTTTAAGAATTTGTGCTATTTTTAGACGGCGGCCAACTTGGATTAGTGACGACCTCCGTTTTAACAAATCTGAAAAGGCTTCACCCATGGACCATAACTGTGAAGTTTGGCCACCATGGGCCAAGCGGTTCGTGTGAAGAAGAATTAGGAAACTCTAATAAAATAACAACCTTTTGACCTTTCGGCGGCCATCTTGGATGACATGACCATCCAATTTCGATAAATAATGTACAAGAGCGATCGCCTCTTTGATACCTTCGATTTGATATAGACATAGAAGATTGTTCAAGAATTTGTGCTATTTTTAGACGGCGGCCACCTTGGATTACTTGATGACGTCATTTTAACAATTTTGTAATCCCCCTACCTAAGGACCATAACCATGAGGTTTGGTGACTATATGCCCAATGGTTACCGAGGAGAAGACGTTTGAAAATGTTCACGGACGACGGACACATTGCGGTAACAATAGCTCACATGAGCTTTGCTCAGGTGAGCTAAAATTCGCTGTGCATACGAGTATAGTCTTGCATGTTTGTATGTATGACCAACAATTGACACAGGTAAGTTAAAATTAATGTATTACATACATTCGGAAATGTCACAGAACCGGATACAACCAAATGGATCACCGCAATAACATACAGTGGGGTCAGCGTGTAAGTGCTAAGTGTAAACAAGGTGTATGATCACGTGGTACTAACAACAACAAGTACTGAAACTTCCAGATTGAAAGTACGTATTCTTTTATTTTGTCCTTATTACGTGACGGATTTTGATGAAATATGGCGCATCAAACGCGTCTTGTTAAGCTGCATTTGGTGGTCTTTGTATTCTCGCCCAAACTTCTGTTGTGTTTGCGAAGAATCGATTTCCGTGTTTACCGACACGGAAATTGATTCTTCGCAAAAACGACACAAGTCTGTGTGGAACTCTCTGGAGCACCAAATGCAGCTCATAAAGACGCGTTTGCTGCGCCATATTTCATCAAAATCCGTTGCATATTAAGGAAAATATCAAATAATGCTTACTTTGGAGTGGGCGACGTTGTTGTTGTCGTAACCATATGATCATGCACCGTGATAAACATTTCCGTCAAGTGTACAATGGGAGGGCGAGAACATGACAATACCGGTCTTACCCCTTACTACGCTGAATTAAATTTTGTCGTCTGCTGGAAAAGTTTTATTTTCAATATTTCCCGATATAAACCTGTTTTGGCAGCGCATGAGAATCGTCTCCACTGGAGACGATTCTCATGTGCTGTCAACACTGTTTTTTTGGTAAAGAATTAAGGCAAAAATGAAAAACAGCAGACGACAATGTTCGTCTCCAGCGAGTGAGGGTTAAGTATCTACTAATGTATTCATTCCCATTGAGCTCTTGGCAAATGTAGCAGTGACTGGAACAATAGGGCGTATGCGATTTGTGACCAGTGTAGCTCCTGATCAAACAGCAGACTGCCATAGCCTGATAAGCCACAGTTAGATCACGGTTCGTCCGCATGTACCAGTAGACAATTCGCGAGCTTTAGCGATCGATCAACGGTTTTTCATTGATGGAATGGCGAGCATGTAGATCAGACTGTGCGGATGCACAGGCTGATCTGGGTCTACACTGGATGCCAAACGCCATGTCTGTAATCACAGCCACAAATTACAACATTACATGTACATGTAACAGTCTAATCCTTGATTAGGGATTTAGACAGTAATCGATCAAACTCCGCGATGCAACACATTTTGTTCTTTTCGCATCGCAGACGGATACTTATCGCCTTCAAAATCTTCTAAAATCTTTATTTCTCAGCTTTATTTATCAAATATAATATCCCAGTGTATGCAAATTACCTGTAGGTGATTGGGCTTGGAATGTGACAGTAAAAAACACCAAAACAGTCATTATAGTGTGTTTTTCAGGTTTTTTTCATTGATATTGGGTGCCTGGTGGACAATTAAGAAGTGCGGGAAAGTGGCGCAACATCACGACGCTGTTACAAAATTTGCCAAAATTAGGCGTAAGTGTATTATTTTCGCATATCGGTATAGTACCAATACACTAGTACTCAGAAAACATTGTTTTTCCTTTCCTCCAGTGTCATAAAACAAATTTCTTGACTGACCGTTCCAAGCCAGTATCATTTTGTCTGTCGACCATTCCATAGTGGCATACATGTTGGTATAGTTTGAGTGATGAGTCTTTATATGTAGGATTGTTAGCTATAACACTATTTAGGGTATGTTATGTGATTTTATGGACTTTTGTGCTTTTAATCCATTATCTATTAAAATTCTCAATATTTTAGTCCGTTGTAGTATGATAAATATAATTCGTTCGTCGGATTTTTTTGGGGATTAGGTACACTATATATTTTTTAAATGGAAATTGGACGAGTAATCCGAATATCGATGTTGCTATTTGCGGAAATAATTTTTTACACCTCGATTTTGAATTTCAAAATGGCCGCCATTAAAAAATTGTTTTTCTCAATATGTCGCTTTTATACGAGATATTTTCTCAAAATAAATTGCCTATTTCAGATGTTCAATCAATCTATATCCGATTAATATATTTTTAAATTGAAACATAAAACTTATGACATTACCTACCCGTATAGAATCCTAATTGTATAAGGTTTGGCACAGTCTCCATTCACTGAATGTGTTTGTAAACTAAACATGCAGCTGCTATTTATGCACAAGCTATACTACGATAATTGCAGACCCAAATCAATCTGCGTGTGCGTACATGCTGATATAGGTCGCATAAACCCCAATGCACCCATTACGATTGAACTGTTATTACAATACTTTGTTAATGATTGATAGTACAACGTTTCGCGTTGCGACGTTAGCGTTGTTAAATACATACGACTCAATATCCGTATGGTGGGAACATTACATTCATGTGCCACCTTATGACGCCGCAAGAAATTAACATATAGAATTGTATTTCAATTCATATTAGTTGCTATATCGACTAACCCTCCATTACTGTGTATATTTCAGTATATATGTGACCACGCGAGCGGGATTCTGCACAAATTATCAGGTGCGCATCGTGTGTCAAGCAGATACGGTGTAGAAAGGACCGCTGGTTGTTCGACCACAGTCTGAGAGTTATAAACGTATGCTTGATGCCAAACAGGAACTGTCACATTTTAGGACGGCAATTTTGCACATCTCAACTAACGACTCACGCACAATGCATGTGCTACCGATGTAAGATATCACAAGCAATGCTGTAATGTGTACTACATCCTAAAGGAAGCTGAAAATGAAAGCAACCAAGAAAGACCAATTGAGTTACTAAATTTAATTGACAGAGAAGGAGATATTATCGATGGCAGACATTGAAATCACTTACTTGAACTCATTAGGTGTCGAACAAGTGGAGAAACAGTGTCCTAAATACAACATAAAATGTCTCAAATAGATAGTTATGTGTGGGTTGTCCCATTTTAATGTGTACTCCAAAAGGACAGACCGAAGTCTGCCGTTTTCTATTCTATGCAAGGCGAACGTATGTCTGGATTCATAAGCAGAATTGTTGATAAAAGTATTCATGGAACCAGCACCACTGACGACGCGCCTGTTGAAATTCATTCACTGATTAGGTGGGTTAATGTGGGCACCCTCCGTGAATTGGAAAATGTAGCACGGGCACATATGGTTGACATAACTGTCCTCACAACACGCCAAAGCATTATGTATGGTCTTAAAACTGATAGGCATGTACATCATAAACGAACAAATTATTGTGATGCGTTCCAGAGAGGTAGCGGGCACAAAAGTCCACACGTTCTTGGATTAGGATTGGCTGTCTGACATAAAACCAGGAGCAAGAAGGTTATCGATCTTCTACGTGCAAATAACTGCTGTATATCGCACGGCCGGGTAATCAGTCTTGAAACATCACTTGCAAACGCTGTGGTTGACAACATAAACCGGTTTGGTGCACTGTACATACCACCGTTTATTAAGAAAGGTATATTTGTGTGTTTTGCAGTTGACAATGCTGACTTTCTGGAAGACACACTTGATGGTAAAAGAACTACACATGCTACAAGTACCGTGATATCTCAGAAAGACAGTGATCAGGGGATCTGATCACACTACCTGTGTGCATACAGGATGAAAGTAACATAACGGTAATTCCGTACCACACACCGATCGTACCGTGTAGTTAGCATAAACCACCGTGACAGTCGCCGTCGTCACCAGAGGCTGACATACTTTGTTCAAAGTCAGTGCTGCTGGTATTGATGACACAAACAAAGTTACATTGGCTTATCTCTTAAATATAATCTCGACTCATGGGAGTAACGAATGCGCACCTGGTCTGATTCCTGGCTGAGCAAGATACTTTTCATCATTCTCTGGAGCTCGACAGTTGACACGAATTGGGGCCATGCCTATGTTTCCAGAATTAGCACACGACTGATCAACTCTGAAGCAATTAGTTGTTGGAAAAGATCATCCATTTGTGGTCTCATGTGATATGGCCCTGTCGAAAAGATAGTGAAGATCATTGATTCGAACCTCCAATATAAAGAAACAGGTCATGACACGGCTGGGAGAGTTGCACGTCGCTATGGCGTAGAATCTTCAATTTAAAACTCTGGAATCGATAATGTATGGCTATAAGCAGGTGTGTATGGAACAGAAACTACAAGAAAACTCTTGAAAGTTCAAGGAAATTATCTCTATCACCTGGCCATCATACGTATGTCCCTCAAGACTAAGTACCCCAAATATTGAAGATGTACACATCGGGAAATAGGAAACAGACGATATGTGTTTAAATCGATTGATTAAAGGAAACAAAATATATGCATGGACGGCTAATGATAATAACACAGTCGAGCAGGGATGTTTATATGAGGAAGACTATTGGAGAGTATGGGTTTACACTGAGTCCAAGGTCACTCTTTCATCAAGTGGATCAGTACTCACATGCAATGGCAAATTGAAGTTGATTCACGCACCTCAAGAGGTGTCAACTGACGTAAAATTGCCATTTCCGATGGAATGATATCTGTACAAAAGCTGGAAAAGTAATCGGCAAACATACTGACAGTTGAAGATCTCAGCAAATGTTTCATCAATAGACTAATGCAAGACGTGGTAAACTATTATACATGTATATACAAGGAACACGCCATGAAGACAACAACCATATAACTTAGGAACAAAGGACAGCCACATGTACAGTACCAGGTTAAGGATGGCACAAAACTTAAGTACATCTCCATGAAACGAGTCCTGTCCCATTGTAAGACGAAAGAAGACCTAACAACCTGCTTGGCAAGCAAGACGCATAGCACACCGGTCAGAAACAGAGAAAGTCACGATCGTCTCTGCAAATGGAAAGACAGTGTGCAACTGTGAAATACTGTTTGAAAGCAAAAACCACGAGGAGGCTTACACTTTGATAATTCACCATGCAATATTGGCTAACGTTCGGAATCAAAATAATGTCAAATTAATTAAATACACCCCGGACACTGATGCACTAGTTCTGTTAACATGAAAGTACAGGCTCTTACACAGTGGTACATCAATTTCAATGGTATCGGGGGTTGGTGACATGCGGTCTTATGGACGGAAAGCAAGGAAAATGCACTGCCAGCGTTATATGCTTTCTCTGACGCAGACACTACGTAACAGGGAGAAGGTGTCGTAGATGCCTTCCAGATGTTGCTCGACTGTGATACCGCCTCAGATCTAACATTCGACACGTTGGCTGAATTTGTTTTCCGGGCCTATCTACCAAAGGGTGTCAACATTACCCTCATACCCGAGCAGACCGGAATATGAGGACAAGCTACATTTGTTCAGCAGGTACACATTGCTCGTGTTGGACATGTATATTATCAGGACATTGATGTTTGCATACGTCCACACACATCGGACGTTTCCCCAGTACGTATGTTAATTACTAAAATGGTCAGATGACAGTCACGCCGCGTTAGCATGCACACATCTTTGTAAGTGTAGAACAGAACGAAGAATGGTGAGGATACTCATCTTGAGAATGCCATTTCATCTGACGTTGACGGTGATTCTGATGAAAGAACCATTGTTGAACAACATAAGAGACCGTGACAGTAATGTTTGCAGTGTATACATGTGTATGTAATGTTAAATCTGCACCCGAAAAGACATTATCGGAACACTTGAACAACTGATGTATTAGAAAAGACATTTATCGGAACACTTGAACAACTGATGTATTATTTGATGGTCTATATATTCTACATTCAGTCATGCTGTTGTGAGCATCGTCCTCGTCACATGTACATTTAACAATACAGCTACTAAATGATATAACCAGTTGTACATGTTATGTGAGGTACTTATGTATCCTAAAACATCACATACCAAGGGAAATTGAAGATAGTATATCATTTTCATGTGTTGCCTTCTAAGGGACACGGACATGTTTTCTTCACGTGCATACATGTATATACGTATATATGCGATTATACATTTCACAGTATGTATATTTGTATACTAAATACACGTATAGTCTTTGTAATGACAATGGCTGTGTACATTGTAAAAACATATAATCAAATTCCTCAACCATAGTTCAACTGATATGCCCACACTTACCTGTATGTATAACGTGGCGGCCATCTTGAAAATAGCGGCTAGCTTACAGACTTCTCTCTCTTATATTATATTTGACTTCGTGATAAAGTATTATTTCTACAAGTATGTGATTTTCACATTTAAGCCAATAGTATATGTTACTTAAGTGCGGATATATAGCAAAACTAGGTAAATATGGTGGTCATTTTGAATTTAAAAATGGAGGTCGAAAACTTTATTTCCGAAAATCGCAACATCGATTTTCGGATTCCTCAATTTCCATTTACAAAATGTATAGAGCAACAAATCCCCAAGAAAATCCGACGAAAATACATAACAAGACGGACTAAGTTAACACCCAACTTTATTACATGGGAACTACTGTCTGTTCCACGTTTTGCTGCCGACGAACATGTGGCTATTAAACACATTCAATCTCAAAAATATTTAAAAGTAAGTACTTTTTTATCAATAACAAAAAATTCACCTTCCATAACAAAGTTATTTGATGAAATTCCATCAAATATTGATTTGATTGCGAAAAGAAGATTTTCCTATGGGAAGTTAACATGGGGAGTAAATTTCCAAAACTTTTCGTTTTTTAATCCTGAAGGACCAAAAAACGAAAAAATTTGGAAATTGACTCCGACACCTGGCGAGATAGCTTGAAAATGATATGTAAGTAACAAAACAAAAGTTATATTTTGAAAATCGGTCCACAAATAAAAAAAATATTTATAAAAAAAATATGTTTAGCCCCAATGTTAAATTCCCATAGGAAAATCGTTTTTTCGCAATAAAATATATATGATGGTGGGTCTAGTTTTCGGGGTATTAACAACTTCAACAACTAGCGGTTTTTATAAAACATACCATATGAGCTAACTTGTCAGTTAAATCCAATGGTACATGTAAGCATTTCTTTCAATGTTTCTTGCCTTCAAAATAAGATTGTTGTTATATTGAAATTCGCGCCAGCGCGTTTAGCAACACAGGAGGCAGCCATCTTGAATCTCGACGTATGGTTGGTGTTTTCGGGGTATGTTTCGAAAGTGTCAATACATCTGCTAATTCGTCTGAGTTTCATTGGCTGTTGATCATCTCGCATATGAATGAGGCACAGTGAAGGAAAACTTGAAACTGTTCTATTGTTTCTGTTTTTAACAATATTAAAGAGTAGATTAATCGCGGACGCAAAACAAATCAGGGTAGGTTCGTGAACAAAATGACATAAATGCCTAAAATGGCAAAAAATACCAGTATTTAGTCCAAACACTGGATTTTGTGGTATTTTAAAGGACTTAATGTAAGTCAAGTCATACTTATTTTAATCACCTGACGTAATGCGCATCGCGACTGCATACATGTTCATACAATACAAAATATGTGAATACCCCGAAAACGCCGACTACCCCGAAAACTGGCGTCTCGACCATAGTTTATGGAATTTCATCAAATCATTTATTTTTTGGGGAGAGTGACTTTTGTTATTGATGAAAAAGAACTTGATTTTAAATATGTTTTAGATTTAATGTGTTTAATGGCCAAAAGTTCGTCGGCAGCAAAACGTGGAACAGACAGTGAGTAGTAGTTCGGCAAAATGACAGACGAGCAGACTATATTGCACTGGAGTCAATCCAGTGATAGATAATTTTCCGTTAGATGACCTCAGTACACAGATAGACTGCTTCCGGGTCGGTACCCCTCAAAAAATAGTCCGTAGAAAAATTCATGTTTGTGTTGCAGGTGCTTTGAGGCAGGTTCGGGTGCACTGGTGTGGTTTATTAATGCATGTGGAGACAGTGTTTACACAGGGGCTCTAGTACACAGCCAAGATCTGCAGTTTGGAATGGATTATTTTGTGTGGCAGGACACATGTAAATGAAGTGTGATGCGGCTCTGCGTCTGTTGTGACGTGATGATTTTTGACCCCGCTGTCATGTTTCCTTTCCTGTCAGAAAAACGAAATGGTCAACGGGTGTTGACAAGTTGGTGAGAAGACGGCATGATCCAGTCGTCAAAGACATTGTAACTCGATGTGTGATTCCAATGTTTATGCTTTTACAGGCGGTGAGTGAAATGACCCCTAAACGCTATATGTTTAATATACCGTTCTATCTGCGTGTGTTTAGGCCAGATAGCCTCCAATCTCAAAAACTTTTCTCAATCTTCTAAGCGGCTCCGCAACCGAAGGTATCCGAATCGGTCTTTCTGGCAAATCAGTGCCGGATTTTCTGTTTTCAATCAATGCAGGTTGGAAGTATTTACCTGTATTTACCTGTACCCGCAGCTGGTACCCCTCAGGTTCCCGGCCGCGGAAATGGGGTAAGCGGTATGGCATCCATTACTACCCCATATGTTCTCTTGATGTGTTTGTCAATTCGGTTTTTAAACATGTTTATGCTAGTGGCACTTACTACACTGAGTGGCAAATTGTTCCAGGCCAAGATTGTTCTCTGTGAGAAGAAACTTTTACGTAGGTTTAGCCTGCTGTAGTTCATATAGAGCTTGTGAATATGTCCCCGTGTAGATTCGGTTAGGTTTCTTTCGAATAGGTGATGTTCCAGGATACATTCTCGGCCGGTTAAAATCTTGAAGACCTCGATCATGTCACCGCGATGCCTTCTAAGTTGAAGAGATGAAAGATGTAAAATTCTCAGCCTTTCAGGATATGGTTTTTCTCTTATTTCAGGAATCATCCTTGTTGCGCGACGCTGGACTTTTTCCAGAAGCTGAATATCTTTCATTAAGCAAGGGCTCCAGGCCTGAATTGAATATTCTAGATGGGGCCGTACTAGCTGCTTATAAAGCCTGACGATGATGTCTTTCCGCTTGTACACTATATTCCGATTGATGCAACCCAGCATTCGATTAGCACGCTTAGCAGATTCAGCACATTGAAGAGATGGTTTAAGATCATTTGATATTAAGACACCCAAATCTCTTTCTGTTGAAACAGACTCAAGAACAGTACCGTTCATTATGTATTTGGCATTGTGATTATTATAACCAAAATGAATAACACTACACTTTGACTCATTGAAGACCATCTGCCAATCCTCTGACCACTTACATAGACTATCAAGATCCTTTTGTAATATGTCTATATTTGTTTGACTTTTTACCTTACGATAAACTTTGCAGTCATCCGCAAATTTCTTCATGTAACTGAATATACTTTCATCAATGTCATTGACAAATATAATAAATAGTAATGGGCCCAATACCGAACCTTGGGGAACACCACTAGTAACGTCTGACCACACCGAAGCCGCTCCGTTAATCACAACGCGCTGTTTCCTGTTTGAGAGCCAGTTCTCTATCCAGTTAACTATATTCCCAGATATGCCGTGTGCCCGCAGCTTTACGAGTAGTCTATGTCGAGGTACCTTATCAAAGGCTTTTGAAAAGTCCAGGTATATTGCATCTACAGGTTCACCATTGTCTAACGCTGCTGTTACATCCTCCAGAAATTCTAACAAATTGGACAGACACGATTTCCCTTTGGTAAAGCCATGCTGGGATGAATTAATCAAGTTATGTTTATCAAGATGAAGATATAATGTATCTTTCACAAGAGATTCAAACACCTTACATACTTGCGATGTTAAACTGACTGGGCGATAGTTACCACACGTCGATCTCGACCCCTTTTTCTTATAGATGGGTGAAACATTAGCTACCTTCCATTCAGCTGGTACAAATTCTTCTTGTAGACATTTGTTGAATAGAATCGATAACGGTAGACTCAAGTTAGATGCCAGATTCTTCAATAATGTTGAACTAATCTTGTCTGGACCGGGAGCTTTGAAGGAGTTCAATGAATTAAGCTTCTTAAAAACTAGCGACTCAGTGAAGGTGAATGACTGCAAGTTATCATTGTCAGTACAACGTGATTCAATATCGGGAATGTTCCTTGTATCTTCATTGGTGAATACCGAAGTGAAAAAGCCATTCAGTTCCTCAGCCATACACTTATTATCAGAAATCACTGACCCTTCCTGGTCTTTGAGCGGCCCAATACTGTCTTTCACTTTCTGATTCTATCTCATATACTTGAAGAAACTTTTACTGTCTTGCTTTATATTATCGGCTAACTTAGCTTCAAAGTTCTTCTTGGCATTGTTCAATTCAAACTTTGCGGTATGTAATTGACTTTGATAACGCAACAAATCCTGCTCATTCTGTGAATGTTTATATTTATCCCACAATTTATGTTTCTTACGAACAGCCCTTAAAGCTTTCCTTGTAAGCCAAACTGGTTTAGTGTTTAGTTTCATAGTGCGTTTGGGTACATATTTATCAGTAATATTGTTTATAATATCTGACAATGAGGTGCAACATTCAGCAGCATCTTTCTCTTGTAGGTATTCTTCCCAATTGTAAGTCGATAGTTCATTGCGCATACCATCAAAGTCTGCTTTCTTTAAAATCTGGTGCAAATTGCGTATTGTTACCACATATGAATATTGTCGCATGTACATTACACAATATAGCTTCATGATCACTAGAACCTAGAGCGCCTATAGACTGTATGCTAGAAACCATTGAAGGTTCACTTGTAAAAATAAGATCCAACGTATTTTGCTCTCTGGTCGGAAATGATACATGTTGACACAAATACAAATCGTTAAATAAGTCTAGAAAGATCATATCTGTTCCATTTGCCGTCTGAAGTGTCCAGTTGATTGACGGAAAATTAAAATCACCCATTAACAGCACGTGCTTACCCGCCAGTTGACCTAGAATGTCACAAAGTTTCTCATCATTTTCCACGCTACTATTTGGGGACCTATACACACAGCCAACCAGAAGTTTTGATGTAGAATCTATGTCAATTTCACAGAATATACTGTTTGTAAAATCCTTGGCCGCAGCCAGATTCACCTCAGCACATGTAAAATAGTCTTTGATATATAAAAGGACACCGCCACCACGACCGTTTAGGGTATCTTCTCTATCTTGTCGATACAATTTGTACGAGGGGATATGCAACTCTGAGCTGAGAATGTCACTATGCGCCCAAGATTCTGTAATTGCTATAAAATCAGGTTCATGTATTTCAATACAAGCCAATAATTCACAACGTTTATTTATAATACTTTGAGCATTGATGCTTAAACATGTTAAATCCTCTAACTTCCCATGTCTATTACGCTTGTTTACTTTCCCACTCGCGATACTAAAGTTTGGATTACCTAGCAAACTGTCTGTTTCTGAATCGCTTTCACTATCCGTGGGACTAGAACCATCAAAATTGCTGTTCACTATTAAGATGTCTGTATCATCCGAACTGACACTACCTGTATGATGCTCATGATTGTGCGATTCCACAAATTTAGATTCCTCAATCAAAGGCGAAGATTTAACAAACACACTGTCATGTATATCGCTACGCGTTATCACAGAATTATTAATACTGTCACCATGGTTACTAAACTGACTAGAAATGAGATCATTAACAGTTGATAGATCCAAAATATTGGCTCGATCCATAAAAGCATAATTGCTAACTGAACAATTTGAACGTGAACAACTTAACAATAACTTATTTACATGAGTGCTACATGCACACTCTAGTCTATCCTTACACACACGACCCTCCTGTTCCATGGAGGCCCCCTCACGATGTGCTTGTAAGGGTTTTTTCCCGCCAGTTCTTTAGCGTTCCGCACCTGTGCTTCCTGGACGAGCTCCCTGTTTCTTGCGCGCTCTGCTTTGGTCATGTCGTGTGATATACTAACATTCCTAAACTGCTCATCTATGGCAGGGTTCTTCAGCTCCTTCAAGCTCCCCATGAATTTCATTTTCATTTGTAGAGTCGTGAAATCGATGTGGACCGGTCTTGGTTTAACATTGCCATCCTTGTCGCGAGAGTTATTTTTGAAGCGATAAGTAGCTAAAACACTAATCTCTTCCTGACTTATGGCAGCACACATCTGTTTCATGAATAACGCGTCGCGTTTGTTCTGCTCCTCTTCCGAGTAAGGCGAAATCTCTGGAATGTTGTACGCGATGGCACTATTTGCGCGTAATAAACTATCGCGTTCCTCCGCACGCACCGTCTGCCTCTGAGAGCTAGGTTCATTCTGCATTTTCTCGCGCACAATGCTGATCTTCTCCTGAACAATCTTCTCTACCTTGCCGTCGTCGACACTACTCAAATTGAAATGGTTTAGTTTTTCATCAATCAGTTTTTCAACTTTAACCATAGTCTGGTCCGAGGCGAAACTAACTTGCTCATCAACAATACTGCCTACTGCTTCTTCAGTTAATGCTGCGCCGACTTGAATTTCAACAACACACAGCCTTTCGTTCATGCTCTTGGAGTTGCTTTCGAGTACCATCATCTTGGAGAACATGTTCTTGGCATTGGGTAGTGCTATCAAGCAGTGGGGACAGAACCATAATATTGAATCTGGGCTGACAAGTAATGTTTTATACATTGGGGCCTCTAGCTGCGAACAATCAAAACAGTAACGGTTTGTGCAAAATCCACACTGAATGGCCACAACTTTTTTATTTCTAAACACCTTTTCACAATCTTTGCAATTCCATGAGTCTTCACAATTTGTATCTGCTTTCTGTTTCTTACTACTGTCTACAGCTGGTTTGTTAATTGTTATTGATCTATTGACAGGAATTTTGACAACTTCAGGAAGTTTCTTTGCGTCTTTTGTTTGACCCATTGTGAAGGAGTGGGTGGGGTATAAAGGTCAAATGTTCTTACCCGAATTACCGTGCTCAGAGCGTTGCTACACTAGTGTTACCTGCGCCACTATAATGTATATATATGAGTTAAGTCATTTAAACCGATGTGCCACTAGCTATGTCATTTTACATAGGGGATTTATTCGTTGAAACACAAATTACTTTGACCCACAAATTTTAGCGGCCATGCTTTTTGGACGGACTTGATTGCCACCTGCTGATGGTTGTGTCAGCTTTCCGTAACCGGCGGCAGATGTTGGTGTTTGCCCATACTATGACGTTATTGTTTTCAGTGCTTTTTGCATGAACGTTGAAATTTGGATGGTCCCGGTTCGGTTCGCCCCGATTACCCGTTCGCATCGGGTTGGTTCGCCCTGGGTCGATTCGCCCCGATTTTAAACTCGCGTTGGATCTCCGATGTGGTTATGATTGAGGTGGGTCGTTTCACCCCGATGTTAACGTTGCATCTGATATGGTTAAAATAGCAGATGATATCGGTATGTTCGCCCTGATTTTACTGAGTATTGAATATCGTGCAAAGTGTGGGGTTAAATGTAAGGTATGTTAGTTAAATTACTAAAATTAGTTTCAGATGCATGGCAGGCCATCAGACATGTGTTCGCGGATGTTTCGCTGAAGGGGTGCATTTTCCACTGGACGCAGGCGGTCTGGAGTCGCGTTTAGGAGTTCGGGCTGGTCACCACGTACCGAGAGAGGAAAGGGACACATGGGTACATCAGACAACATATCGTTCTCTATGAAACGGTGGCTAACGTGACCGATATTATTATTAAATTTATTTCACCATTGACATTGTGTATCACATATCGCTCCCTCTACATCACATATCGCTCTACTTAAATTATGAGCGGGGTGATATGACCCGAGGCGAATCGACCCGAGGCGAACAGGTCACCGGCCGGGGCGAATCGACCCATAGGGCGATCAGGTAATCGGGTCGAAACGACCCGGGACCATTTGGATTAGTGAACATATCATTATCAGGGTCCCAGGTCGTTTCGCCCCGATTACCCGTTCGCACCGGGTCGATTCGCCCAGATTTTAAACTTGCGTTGGGTCTGGTTATGAATATGGGTTGAGGTGGGTCGTTTTGCCCCGATGTTAACGTTGCATCTGATATGGTTAAAAAGCAGATGATATGGGTATGTTCGCCCCGATTTTACTGAGTATTGAATATGGTGCCAAGTGGGGTTAAATGTAAGGTATGTTAGTTAAATTACTAAAATTAGTTTCAGCTGTATGGCAGGCCATCAGACAGCAGGTGTTCGCGGACGTTTCGCTGAAGGGGTGCATTTTCCACTGGATGCAGGCGGTCTGGAGTCGCGTTCAGGAGTTCGGGCTGGTCACCACGTACCGAGAGAGGAAGGGACACATGATTACATCAGACAACATATCTTTCTATATGAAACGGTGGCTAACGTGACCGATATTATTATTAAATTTATTTCAACATTAACATTGTGTATCACATATCGCTCCCTCTACATCACATATCGCTCCCTCTACTTAGATTATGAGCGGAGCGATACGACCCGAGGCGAACCGACCCGGGGTGAACAGGTCACCAGGGCGAATCGACCCACGGGGCGAACGGGTAATCGGGGCGAAACAACCCGGGACCATTTAGATTAATGAACATATAATTTTCAGGGTCCCGTGTCATTTCGCCCCGATTACCCATTCGCACCGGGTCGGTTCGCCCTGGGTCGATTCGCCCTTATTTTAAACTTGCGTTGGATCTGGTTATGAATATGGGTTGAGGTGGGTCGTTTTGCCCCGATGTTAACGTTGCATCTGATATGGTTAAAATAGCAGATGATATGGGTATGTTCGCCCCGATTTTACTGAGTATTGAATATGGTGCCAATTGTGGGGTTATTGTCATAGTTGTATTAATTATAATTATTGTCTGAAATATGTATTGTTTTGCGTGAAATCTAACTATCACACCTCCTCGTGGTGCCAGCTGGTAACGCTGTTTGATATAGGGATATGTTGCTTACATATCTTTCTATATGAAACGGTGGCTAACGTGACAGATATTATTATTTAATTTATTTCACCATTAACTTTGAGTATCACATATCGCTCTCTCTACATCACATATCGCTCACTCTAATTAGATTATGAGCGGGGCGAAACGACCCGAGGCGAACCGACCTGGGACGAACAGGTCACCAGGGCGAATCGGTAATCGGGGCGAAACGACCTGGGACCATTTGGATTAGGCCAAGAAAAAAAAGAGTTGTGTTTCCGGTAACGTCTCCCAAAATATGATGGGTAGGTCGGTCGTTTATTTTTTATTTTTTTTTTAATATGTATGTCCCTCCATGCCTGTATATATCATGTTTTTGTGACAGATGGTTCTAATTCTGTTTAATTTTGTAGATACTCGCGACTTGTCACGGAAAGGAGTATCTTTGCCCCTTTCCGGTGGCCAGAAGTGGCGAATTTCATCGCGACAACACGAAAATCGGCCATTTCGACCTGTAGTTGTATGTCTAAACTTCAGCCGCTGACTTTTTCGGCGCTACCGTAACGATAAAAACCGATTAATCCGAATGATGGTACAGTTTATAAAACACGACACATTTCATGGGTCAAAATATACCGGAATCCGCGAATTTTGTAAGAAACAAATTTACGGTCGGCACTATTTCACTGCGGTCGGTCGGGTTACCGGAAACAAGATCATTATCAGGGTCCCGGGTCGTTTCGACCCGATTACCCATTCGCACCGGGTCGGTTCGCCCTGGGTCGATTCGCCCAGATTTTAAACTTGTATTGGATCTGGTTATGAATATGGGTTGAGGTGGGTCGTTTCGCCCCAATGTTAACGTTGCATCTGATATGGTTAAAATAGCAGATGATATGGGTATGTTCGCCCCGATTTTACTGAGTATTGAATATGGTGCCAGGTGTGGGGGTTAAATGTAAGGTATGTTAGTTAAATTGCTAAAATTAGTTTCAGCTGCATGGCAGGCCATCAGACAGGTGTTCGCGGACGTTTCGCTGAAGGGGTGCATTTTCCACTGGACGCAGGCGGTCTGGAGTCGCGTTTAGGAGTTCGGGCTGGTCACCACGTACCGAGAGAGGAAGGGACACATGGGTACATCAGACAACATATCTTTCTATATGAAACGGTGGCTAACGTGACCGATATTATTATTAAATTTATTTCACCATTAACATTGTGTATCACATATCGCTCCATCTACATCACATATCGCTCCCTCTACTTAGATTATGAGCGGGACGATATGACCCGAGGCGAACCGACCCGGGGCGAACAGGTCACCGGGGCGAATCGACCCACAGGGCGAACGGGTAATCGGGGCGAAACGACCCGGGATCATTTGGATTAGTGAACATATCATTATCAGGGTCCCGGGTCGTTTCGTCCCGATTACCCGTTCGCACTGGGTCGGTTCGCGCTGGGTCAATTCGCCCCGATTTTAAACTTGCGTTGGATCTGGTTATGAATATGGGTTGAGGTGGGACGTTTCACCCCGATGTTAACGTTGCATCTGATATGGTTAAAATAGCAGATGATATAGGTATGTTCACCCCGATTGTATTGAGTATTGAATATGGTGCCAATTGTGGGGTTATTGTCAAACATAGTCGTATTAATTATAATTATTGTCTGAAATATGTATTGTTTTGCGTGAAATCTAACTAACACACCTCCTTGTGGTGCCAGATGGTAACGCTGTTTCATATCTTTCTATATGAAACGGTGGCTAATGTGACAGATATTATTATTTCATTTATTTCACCATTAACTTTGAGTATCACATATCGCTCTCTCTACATCACACATGGTTCCCACGCGTCCGGGGAAAAGTCAGGGAAATTCAAGGTCTGGGAAATGTCAGGGAATTTTGATTTTTGTCAGGGAAATTTGAAAATTTAGCAAATGTCAGGGAATTTTGAAATCCCAAGATCTGTGATTTTTGTTGGTAAATCTGCAGATATATGGCTACGGCAGTTTTCTCATTATATTGTTCTGTTGATGGCATTGTTTAACTTAATTACTATGTCAAAACCAAAAGAAAACCGAAAGGAACTTGCAAAAACAACTGAAATAATAGCGAAGCTTCAGAAAAGACTTCTTGATTATGTAACTATTTTCTTTGAAAAGCCAAATGAAATCTAATAAAAATTCAGACCTTATACAGAAAAGCTACTATTACTTGCGCCAAATAATCATGAATATGTGACATCTAGGTCATTATGGTTCTGCTTCCTCATATCAGTCACAATATGCAATGCATGCTGTAATTTGTATGTCTAGGCATTTTATGCCCCCATGATGGTAAGTCAGCGGGCATTATGTTTTGCACCTGTCTGTGCGTCCGTCACACTTTATGTTTACCTTGTCCATTTCTCAGTCACTGTGGCACCTGCAGCCACCAAACCTGAACATGTTGTACATCAGAAACGACACATCCCATGTGATCTTCATTTGACCGTCGACTACTTTTCTCACTTGATTGGCTTAGTCGGTTTCATTGTTCACCTTGTTGAGCATAGCATTTTTCTGGGTTATGGCTGCCAATGTGGGCATCATCCGTGTCTTACAGACACAATTTTCCAGTTGAAATATGTTTTACCTTTGTCATTTTCTCTGTACATACAAATACATGTACATTTTACTAGTATCTATGTATAGCAGAGAAATATGTCATAATCAAAACATTAATGAATACATTGCTGTTAAGGTTGGAAGGTCCAAGATAGTCACAGAGCTATCACATGTACATGGTTTGTTTGATGCAGTTAGTATTTACGTATTGAGTTTGACTTTTAAATAGGTTTTAATAAATAAAAAACTTGAATATCAGAAAGGTACAATTACCATAAAGTGACAATACTGGTATACACTCACTTCATTAACAAATCACCAGAACCATATATAGCTACATGTATGTTGGTGTTCGATCCAAGTCATTACATTCAGTGATGAATTTGCACTGTTCCCCTCATTATAAGTGCAGTTCTAGCGCTGGCAGTTAGGTGTGTATACTGGAGTCAGAATGTCTGTTCATCTGTAGAAATAACAATAACCATTATCTTACCCGCTTCTCACAAGGTACTGTCACAAACAGAGGCGTATTCTGTAAGCACTTACTTACTGACACACATTGTTTTAAATTGTCTTGTAAACCCCAATTCAGTCGGTATTTTTCAACTAATTTCTTTACTCTAAAATGCTATATGTAGGCCAGTTTGTAAAACATGATGTATTGTTATGGTATGGCACCGACTCTCTCATTCCATCTACACTGTATTTGCAATTAAACATTTTAAAGTGACTTATACATCTGTAATCACATTAAAGATTGATTTGAAACTTCGTATGCATATTTATCCATAGTTACATTCTGTGGAACACCTATGCTGACCATGTCCAGATCAAATAATATAATGTGAACCTTAAATTGCTGCTGGATGTGGTGAATATGTGTTTAATAGTACAGATGAAAGGTTATAGCTTAAATAATAATTATTTATTTTATTCTGCATTCTTTAACACTGCTATTATTGAAAGTATACCATCCTTTTACCTTAAATCTGAGGAATGGAAAACTGACACCCTTCATGTTACTCACTGTGTTACATTCAAATTCATACCTTTTATTATGCCCCTATGGCAGGGACACTACATTTTCGATGAGACGGTTGAAATGGTGGTCACAACATATGTTGTTGCAAGGAAATAAGAAACAAATACAAATATATATTTGTATCAGTAAAATCGTTAAATGATTTATATATCTTCAGAATGTAATCGGTAATATGCTTTCTGTATCAAATTGCTTGCTTGTCCTACTGCCTTTTCTTGCTACTGTGTATTTCAAATGATGGCAATTTAGTGTCCTGAATCTCAGCCTCAGTAAGTTATTTATTCCAATATCATCGTCTATGATCATTCTTTGAGAAAGTAGCTCAACAATTTCCAAGCCAAGAAGTATATGGTATTCCTGTTTTCCTGTCAGTCTGTGATAGTCAGCATTTTAATAACAGAACAAACAAATACAAGTTGCCAGTTATTAATTTAACTTTTCCATCATGGTTGTTAATCATCTTAATGTTTTGCTAATCACTAACTAAATTGCTTATACCGTAAAGATTCTAATAGACGCCCGGGCGTCTATTAAAATCACCACTGGCTCCGACGTCCAGGGTGTGCGTTTAATAGAGGCAAGTGTTATTCAGCAAAGGGAAACTGATAACAAATATACGATGTTCTGCTATCTGAACAAAAACATAACTAAGGTCTCACGGGACAGTGGGCAGCTAGCTTTAAAAAGGGGGTGGACGATTTTCTATATACTTCACTTCAACCGTGTAAGTTACACCAGTGTGTTTAGAAAAATAGGTTTATGAATATTTCTTGACTTTGGGAGGCTTGACTAGGTGTATCTTTTAGAGTATTTCATAATTCTACGAAACTGAACGTTAGCTCCGGTTGATTTTGACATCTTGGAAAATGTCGCCTGCTATGCTGTCTCACCGGTACGGTTTCGCGTCAGAATTTAAGGTATTTTTCGGACATTTGTAGCGAAAATTTGAGCTGGTTATGACCCCGCTTTGAAATCATTTTCAGAATATGGTGTGGTGTTACAAGTGATAGAACAAGACATAACAAAGTATCTGTGCCTCATATTTTCATGAAAACAATTCCGATAAATTCAGTCAAATTTCTGGCCAAAAATAGGTGGGTGGGGTAACTTTGTAAAAAAGTAATTGAACACATCTGATGCGGTTACTGAATTTTTATTGTGGCGCGCGATTTGTACTTCATTTGCGAGTATTTTTCAATACTTGTCGCAAGAGCCTCCTTAGCTGATTGTGAGAGGCGGTAATTTTTATTAGTCACCCGCCGCCCTCAGAAAAGCAGTCAATTTTGGCTATTTTCAACCGTCCTGTGATGCCTTAAGGGAAAAGTCTGATATTTCAAGGTGTCATATTTCACCTCTAACCAGTATTGTTTGACAAAAGAACATGTCCCAAGATAACATCCAGCAGTTTTAGTTTACTGCACTCAAATATGCAGGGTTCAGCAGGGCTGGAGGTAAGCATGGTATTTTGCTGTCGATACACCGAAATGAAACTTCGCGTTTCGCCATTTTGGGGGTGGGCGATATCCGCGCCCCATTTCGACATCAGCTTTCATTTTGTACATTTTTCTTTGTTTGCGTTTTACGTAAAATTTATGAAATTAGCAATATAGAGCGAGACGAGCCGTTTCGGGGGAAAAAATATTTCCCCTTAAGGTCTCACGGGACAGTGGGCAGCTAGCTTTAAAAATGGGGTGGACAATTTTCTATATACTTCACTACCGACCGTGTAAGTTACACCAGTGTGTTTAGAAAAATAGGTTTATGAATATTTCTTGACTTTGGGAGGCTTGACTTGGTGTATTTTTTAGAGTATTTCATAATTCTACGAAACTGAACGTTAGCTCCGGTTGATTTTGACATCTTGGAAAATGTCGCCTGCTATGCTGTCTCACCGTTACGGTTTCGCGTCAGAATATAAGGTATTTTTCGGACATTTGTAGCGAAAATTTGAGCTGGTTATGACCCCGCTTTGAAATCATTTTCAGAAAATGGTGTGGTGTTACAAGTGATAGAACAAGACATAATAAAGTATCTGTGCCTCATATTTTCATGAAAACAATTCCGATAAATTCAGTCGTGTTGAAATTTCTGGCCAAAAATAGGTGGGTGGGGTAACTGTGTAAAAAAGTAATTGAACACATCTGATGCGGTTACTGAATTTTTATTGTGGCGCGCGATTTGTACTTCATTTGTGAGTATTTCTCAATACTTGTCGCAAGAGCCTCCATAACTGATTGTGAGAGGCGGTGATTTTTATTAAGTCACCCGCCGCCCTCAGAAAAGCAGTCAATTTTGGCTATTTTCAACCGTACCGTGATGCCTAAGGGACGTTACTCTCAAATGCCAGACTTGATTGTACTGTCTGTCAGTTTATAAACATTTGGGCCAAGACGTTTCGGCCCACTCTGGTCATTATGGTACAGTCGGTAGAAATGTTAAATTTAATGGTAATGTATATCAAGACAGCGTCAATCATTAATGCTGATCAGATTTACGCCTACGGACGTTTCGTCAGCGTCAGCGTTTCGGATCTGTCGGGTTTGAAATGCTTTGAAAATGGCGTCTCCGTAACCGTGTAAATTCTGATCACCCTGTGTCCGTGCAAATAGCTACTGCTGATGAGGAATTTACTGTGACACCGGAAACAGTCGAATTTCACTTCCGCTTTTGAAAGTGAAAGTAGCAATTATGTTTTTTCCCCGATTTTAAAGGAAGTTGCTTTCGAAATAATGGAAATAAAAAAAATCTTATTGGACAACTAGCTCCGATTTTGTTTCAAGTCGGTACTGGGCGTTTATTAGAGGCATTAATTTCGTGAAAATTGGCCAAAAGATGTTTCATTTTCAACGTAAAAAGTGGGGGGTGGGCGTCTATTAGAGCATGGGCGTCTATTAGAATCTTTACGGTACCTCTGTAACAACACCATGTTCAGCATTTTCTTCAATAAAAAAGTATACATTTACATGTATACTAACTGGCCATAATAGAAGAATAACAATTGCATATACTGTACTTAACTGTATTTTTATTGATAGTCCTTCTTTTGCTGAGAAAATCAGTTCAGTTCCGTTGTTACGTTTTAGGGCGGGAATTGGCTCTTGGACCTTCCATGCCCGTATGCTGAGACAATGAATTGACTTGGGTTTATAACTTTAATGGCAACTAAAGCGCAATTGATACCTGATACGTTTTAAATACGTAAAACGATGTATACATACCATACTATTTTTTCTGTAAGTACATGTATGTTTACCTTTGATGCCATTGGTAATGATGTTACGTGTGTGAAACAAACTTAGATACATGAGACATGGGATAAAATCCCATGTTATTCTTTCTGAAGAAAAGTTAGACATATATTTAAGTATATGGAATTCCTGTTTTTTAGTCTTCACATGTAGCCAACGATTGTGTACTTGTTTTCACAAAATTAACAAAATGCACCCAAAAAGGTGGTTAGGGTTGGCTGAAGGGGAAGATATTGAGGCCAACATTAATTTAGAGTTCACATGTTAAGGCTTTGATCTTGAAGCAATTAATACCACAAATGTAAGTTAATGACGTCGCTCATTTTTTTGTCAGGGAAAAATGGCATTTTGTCAGGGAAATGTCAGGGAATTTTATATTAGCTTCTGTGTGGGAACCCTGTCACATATCGCTCCCACTAATTAGATTATGAGCGGGGCGAACCGACCCGGGGCGCACGGGTAATCGGGGCGAAACGAGCCGGGACCATTATCAGGCTACAGGAGTGTTATTTGATCAGGAGCTACACTGCTCAGAAATCCTATAACTTAAGCTCCATTTCACCAGTCACAGCCACATAGTTGTTGCAAATGCTCATTGTGTCAGTGGCTGGGGGCTGTTTCATTAAACTTTGAACAACTAAAATGTTTATATTATACACTGACCTGCTGAATCAATATGATATTTACTGTGGGGCAACTCTATGAAAGAAACCTTGACAAAAAGACTGTCAAAATTGTTTTGTAGAACGACCCTCGCAGCACATTCAATGGGGAATGTGACACCACTCAATCATGTCTATATTATACACTGACCATATACCTGCACAATCCTTATGATATGTATTGTGGGGCAACTCTATGAAAGACATTAGGTGTACGCTCCCATAGAAAGTCGGGTGTTTGTAAACCCCACTACTTCAAAGAAAACGTGGGGTTGGGAAACCCAAGTTTCACAGCTGGATACTGGAATAAACCTGTCTGCATCCCCGATACCAACCAGATTTAATGTTCCTAACAGCGGGTCAAATGGCGCATTAGGCGATATGATAAGATTCTGAAATTCCCAGTTAAATTCTAAATATGTTATAACGCAAATAAAATCGATAGATAATGCTATAATCAATTTTATCATTATCAGAGATGCAAAAATGCCTTTTCTCCCGTAATCGGTTGACCAACGACAAATATATTGTGAAAAAAAAGAAAGATTTTACCAAAATATGTGTTCCGAAGACCTCTCCAAATCCCGCCAAAATGGTTCCAATACGGCGTAGGAATATGCGGGCCAAAATACTATCTATGATACCATTATAATATAAAATCGTATTCAATATTTATATACACCGAGGTGAATCGATATATGTATGCATTCCATTAAACAAACGAAAACTAACAAGAAGCCAAATTGCCAAACATAATCCTTATGTGCGAAAATGAAACTGGACGTGTGAGAACTATTTTGTGTCCGCGCATGGATAATGGTCAGGCGGCTTGACCACTGCATAGGACAGAATAAATATGTCTGGTTTCTGAACTAAAATGGGAAGATATAATAAATACTAATATTTTTTTGTTATTATTCGATAGCAGAGAGATGTACTAGATATTTGCTGTATTTTTATATTTTTTTCAAAATGTAGCAGTAAATATGAAGAGCACACAATTATGGCACCACGATTGCAAAACCTGCAATTATCTATGACATACATGCATACATATGGCATATGTTGTCATGACGGAGAAATGGGGCTTATGATCTATGCTACCAACTCCGCTACCCAAATCAGCCTGCATATCCGCGCAGTCTGATCAGGGTCTGCACGGTTCGCCATTCCGTCTATCTCAATTGATTTCATACATAATAGCATCCGCGATATTCAAAGAGTAGTATATAGGGAGTCAAAATGATACCTCATTTATAACCCTATATACTACCCCCACCACCCCCGAAAAATCAAAAATTTGTTAACGAGGAAATTGTCCCCCACCATCCCCGAAAAATCAAAAATTGGTTAACGAGGAAATTGTCTCCCGACAGCAAATTCATAAATTTGCAACCCCCTATAATACCCCCACGAGGAAATAATTAATGCAATACCAATTCACGATTGGATGTGCCCACGAGTGATAGTTTATATTCCAACACCCCATTTTTCTCCTCCAATTATATTGGTGTCATAAGTACCTCATGTTTTTTTTCACGTCCAATTGAACAGATAAATTGAATAGGTTATAATAAAATATTATAACAAAATGGATAATAAAATACGCAACGAATTGGAATTTTGTAATGACTTTTATGGAGAATTTTACGCTGTTTCTACAGTATTAAAACACGGTAAAATGACAATACTATGTTGTATCGAATACATGAAATATCAGCGTAATTTATTACGCTGCGATAAAAACGTTGCATTTACAATATTAAACCGGCAATTATGTCGCCGGTATAAGGATCAAATTTGTGTAATGAAGCGACTAAATAGGATCAATTGGATCGGAGAAACACTAACGAAATATTATCAAACTAATTTTATAAAACAGTTTAAAATCAAAGATTCGTTTACGGATATGCGTTTCTACAATATCGCTTTTAACAAAGAAATTGGAAAATTATTAGAAGAAATTGGAAATTGAAAAGAAAAAAACAACTACCAATATTATTAGAGAAAATGGATAATACAATACAATTGGAATTGAAAGTTTTTAATGCCTGTGTTGAAGAAATTTACGAAGCTTACGGGGGTTATAATCCTATATATAAATTCTATAAAATGAGAACACTAGGCGATAACGAATACATGAAATACCAGCGTAATTTTTTACGCTCCGATAAAAACGTTGCATTTACAATATTATACCGGCAATTATGTCAACTATACAAGAGGCAAATACAAACATTAAGACGGATAATGCGTATCGGATATGAAACTAAGGTGTATTATATAAAATTGTTAAAACCCAACGATTCGTTTACGAATATACATTTCTACGATATCGCTTATAAAGATATTGAAAACATTATTATTGAACAGAACTAATTTATGTTGTAATCACACCAAGCAGACGACAATGTTCCAATTACACGTGTTATGAACATACAAATTAGGTGTCCCACCTTACACGTATATTACACGATTACATCTTCCGGGATGGAAAATAAACACACTGTAATATATAATACACACACGGTTATTTATAGCCTTATTGATGGTATGTAAACGGGCTATCAATTTACACAGGTGGTGTGTACACAGTTTATAAACACTTAGTGAGGGTTATATAGTTCACGAATTTCCGGGATGGTTCGTTATTTAATTAATTAATTTTAATAAAATTATTTATAATTTAAAGCGGAACACCCCCTATTATATTAATTAATTAATTTTAATAAAATTATTTATAATATTTTCACCAACAAAGTTAGGTTTATATACGAGAAATAAACACAGTTCATTGTCGGGACGCCGGCGGCACTAATATCTCAACAGTGAGATAGGTTTCGCCACATGTACTTCACTCTGGCCGCTCTACACATTATAGCGGATGGAGGTAATGAAGAGGAGGGGTCCGCGGTATCGGTCCAATGATGGGGTGGAGGAGATGTGAGCGTGACACATCCCACTAAGCCAAAAAAAACGAGAAGAGAAGAGATTTAAAGCGAAGGCTTAGTGGGATGGGCCCAGAAGGGTTTTGCTGGCGCGGGTTCGAGCCTCGGTGGGACCTAAACTTTTTTTTTTTTTAAATTGTTTATTTATTATTAATAAATTGTTTACTGCACCAATATAATTAATTAATTATTTTTTAAAAAATTATTTTATAAAATATCACAATGGTGCTGTAACATTTCCTCCGACTTTATTTCCAAGTTTTACCCTAAATTTATCCCAATCAGTACACTCAATTTTGGGCATGGTGGCGCGCGCCTTGATTCTTATATCATTTTTTAATTCTTCATATCTCCCCATTTCTTCCACCACGGATTCAAACTCTAAATTTGATATTTTCTTATCGGCCAACGCTTTGGACACCATAACGTTGATGCTATTTTTCTTAGACCTAGCGAGAACGGATATTCTATCATGTTTTCTACTTTTTTTCTCGAGTTTTCCACCCGCCGTACAAATTACCATACAAAGTATTCCAGATAAAACGGTAATTCCACTCAAAACCCCTGCAAGTGGAACCGTTACAATTGTAGATAGCGTTGCTGCAGTCCCCGCACCACTCATTACAGATAAACTTGCCAGAACCGTACTAGATGCTTCAGCCATGTTCGCCGCGCGCTTATATTTGTTAGCGTGTCTTTTCTATTTGCACATTCTCTAACTAAAATATCCTGCATAGCGACGATATTATTCAACCTAAAATCTGAACTTCTTTCGTTAATTGGATACAGTGTTGATGGAGTGGTATTGAGAGTTTGATACAGTGTTGGTGGAGTGGTATTGAGAGTTGGATACAGTGATTCGTTCATATTTAAATTTAGTTCAATATATTAGTATTTACTCAATAAGTCACCGATTTTCGTAACAAAGTTAATAACACTACTTTGGGAAAGTCTAATTCGATCATCACCGGCGAACGAAACAATCGTCGAACTATCTCCAGAGATTTTAGTGACTCCAACCCCCCGTTCTTCCCCATCTACTATAATATTTATCGCGACCGCACCCACAGGTTTACCACTACCATTAACCGAGCAGACCGCCATTTGGATAACTTCACCTGCAGCTGTCATAGTGTATCCCCCATATTTATTACTCGCTTTGGCACCGAACGAATATTCATAGTGCCCCTCAACCAATGGGCGACGCTTCTCAGCCCAAACTGTTATGACACGTTTTGGCGTTTTCATTGTTCGCCCTATTCCGGCAAGCGCCCTGTTTGCGTTATATGCCTCAGTACGAATCTTATAAGAGGCCTCCTCAAGAGCTTTGGTCGCGGCTATACGATCATATTTCAGTTCCTCGGAAATTACGTTTATCTTTTTGTCTAGTTCGGCAACCGCCGCTTCTCTGTTGAGAGAGTGCTTTAAGACCAACACATCATAAGCCTCCATAATATCCGCCTGGTGGTCTTCTCGGACTTTATCAATATCCGACCTGCTCTCTTTTTGAAATTCGGTTATTTTTTTGTCTAGTTCAGTAACCGCCACATCTCTGTTGAGAGAGTCCTCTGAGAGCAACATAATCCACATGGTGGTCTTCTCGGGCTTTCTCAATACCCGTTCGGGTCTCTTTTTGAAATTCGGTTATTTTTTTGTGTAGTTCAATAAGTGCAGCTTCTCCGTTGAGAGAGTCCTCTGAGCGCAACGCCCCATAAGCCTCCGCAATGGCCTCCTTGTGGTCTTCTCGGACCCCTCAACCCCCGACCTGGTCTCTTTCAGAAATTCGGCTATTTTTCCATCTAGTTCGGTAAGTGTCGCTTCTTTACTGAGAGAGTCCTCTAAGCGCAACGCATCATAAGCCTCCGCAATGGCCTCCGCAAGGTTCGACTGGTGGTCTTCTCGGACTTTATCAATACCCGACCGGGTCTCTTTTCGAAATTTGGTTATTTTTTTATCTAGTTCGGCAACCGCAGCTTCTCTTATGAGAGAGTCCTCTGAGCGCAACACCTCATAAACCTCCGTAAGGTCCGCCTGGTGGTCTTCTCGGGCTTTCTCAATACCCGACGTGGCCTCTTTTTGAAATTTGGTTATTTTTTTACCTAGTTCGGTAAATGCCGCATCTCTAATGAGAGAGTCCTCTAAGCGCAACGTAAGGGCCTCCTGGCGGTCTGCTTGGACTTTATCAATATCCGACCTGCTCCCTTTTCGAAATTTGGTTATTTTTTTACCTAGTTCTTTTAGTTCCGTTTCTCTGATGAGAGAGTCCTCTGAGCGCAACACCTTATAAGCCGCCTGATCTTTCTCAATTTGTGCAGTCGCCGTCAGCACTTCTACTCTAACATCTGATATACTCCTGTGAATCCCGTTTGTGACCTTCGATATAGTTTTATTGATCAGGGCCTTGGTTTTTCCAGTAGTTAAAAAGTCGCCCTCTGTCGGGATGAATCCACCTTCTGCCGGTTCCAAATTCTTTGAATTTGTCACCCAATCGGAAGAACTACCTGGTCCGTATATACTCATTCTTAATTTTTTCAAAATTATTAATTATAATATTGGGCACCTATACTCAATTGGAAATTTCGAGAACTACCGAAATCGGGTAATAGTTATTCAACTTTCTCGCTTGATCATCGAGAATAGAGACCGTCAATTCGTGGATATGTCCCGATTCCAAAACTTTCATCTCGGGGTGACGGAAGTCTAAGGTCACAGTCTCGCCATAGAAACGGTCGCTGGCGGGCACAGTTTTCAGTAATGTGCTGGGGGATCCGTCTACCGTGTTGTACGATGTGTTCACCCGATCCAGGTGCACCCTGAGAGTTTTCGTGAAGGCGAAGTCCACCGGATTATCACCGACGTACTCACCCGGGGTAAACACTCCTTTGTTTGAGGAGTATGTCTCTCTAAAACCGAGTTGAATACCCAACCCCGGGGAGACCACTACCTTATTATCACTGCTGATGGTCATTGTTGCGAGCCCGGTAGCATTCGATACTGTGAGGTTGATTATACCGTCAAGCTCTGAGTTGACAAAATTCCCCACAGTCCGTGAGGCAGCTTTACACCTAATTGTTGTCCATCCTTCACATAGTAAAACCCTTCGCTCTTCCCCACATTCTGCCATCCAACCGTGAAGGTGATTGATCTAAGGCCCACCCGGCGTTTTCCGCAGCAGTTGTCTATTAATTTTTGAAGTTCACAACTCTCTTTTTGAACATTAGTGACAGTAGCAAACATAATAATATCTTTCAATGGATACCAAAGCATTTAGCTTTAACTCTAATGCAAAGTACGCGGTCGGAGGTAAATACACGCAAAAAGACGTTGTTAACCCCCTTGTACACCCAACCGTAACGGTTAGACCGGACAGTGGCTTTGCCACCAATTTCCCTAACATCTTTGAACAATATAGGCTGCCCAAGATTACTACGATGGAGGTGGTAAACGGGTGGAAAGCAACACAGATGCAGTTTTGGCAGAACCAAATAAATTTCGCTGTATGGTGCGCAACAGCCGGGTGTGGAGTTTCACATAAAGACCATCTGACATCCAAGAATTTCATGCTCCGAAGTGTCTACAACTTTCACGCGTATTATACTATTAGGAGGATTCTCAAAGAACTAGGTATTTCACTACCTCAAGACGACGCCTGGGATCCCATTTCCAACGCATACGACCGTATGGCCTTTGAAAGACTGTGTAACGCATTTAACGTTTCAAAAGATGCGGACTGGAGACAGAAAGCATTTCCTACCAGCACCGGCCTCGGGGACGTTCTCATTCGGGGCCAGTCCGGGAATTGGACGCAGACTGATTTTAGACACGATCACTCCGGCGACCACATCGTCAGTCGGAATGCCGGGAATTTTTTTTGACCACGCGACGATGACTTTCGGGCCGGAAGTGTCTGGAGGTCGGCACTGCGGCGTGTTTTCTTGTAAAATGTTACCTCCGAAACGGGCTCACGTCGATTACATACAGCAGGCTGCTGAGGTTCAGAACGCGTGGGGTACATTTATGTTAGATACGTGTCTAGGGTTCACGCAGGCCGGGGTTACTCGCGTCAATGACTCCATTCGCACGTACGTCTGGGCCATCCTCGGCGCACAGAAGCAAACTCGCAGTTCTATACTGGGCATGGGAACAGCGTTTGATGCACAAAAACAATTCTTGGCACTTGTAGAGGACGCCATCTCAGCTAGGGTGGACCTGGAGAAGGCGATCCAGAATTATCAAGACGTTTTGCAGAATGCCTGCACCCCAGTAGACTATGTATTTGGAATAGGTCTTTATATGGCGCCGAGCAATATGATACTACGAGACGACCCGGTTGACGGTTACAATAATCAGATCGTAATCGCCACCGCCAATCAAAAAATCGCCACAACGGTAACGTGAACACGGATATCATCAAGCGCACCCCCAACATGATCGGGTTCAACAGTGGAACCGATTTCATAAACACAAAATGGATACACCTCCCCCAATTCGTAAATTGGATACACAATTGAACCCAGTACCCCCAATTCGTAAATTGGATGCACCATCGAGTTCCATCAACAGACCAATCGCGATTGGAGAAACACCAATCAATCGTAGATTGGGTGAAAATTGGAAGCACAACACACGAGGAGAAGAAATTAGGGCTCGTCGTAGCCATCCTGGCGATAGGACTACTCGCGCTTTGGTTGTAGGAACTCTCTGGCAGAGAATAATAGGAGACCGGCGATTGCCACGATTAAAGCCCAAGTATTATTGGCGAGCCATCCGGCCGTTTTTGATAATATAGATAACAAGAAGGAGACGAGACCCCCGATCAACCCAGGCAGTGCGGCAGCCAACTTTCCTGCTAATTTAGCTAGGAGACTGGCGAGGGCTTTTAGTTGTTTTTTTACCCACTCCTTGGCTCCGCCGGATGGCGCGGGTGCTGGTGCTGGTGCTGGAGCTGGTGCTGGTGCAGCACCAGCATTGACAGCTACAAATAGAGACAATATAGATAGAATTAGGGTCGATATAATCATGCTGAAAGCCGCGATGACGGTTATTATCGTGACGCCCTTCTCTCTGAAACAGAGTGCGAATACGCGCACCGAGTGTAGTGTCCTCGTGCAGGACCCTCGAGATTGTTTCGCGGCTCCGACTTAATTGACCGGAAAGCGTCTCACAGTTAGTCGAGGCAGCCTCCAATCGAGCTTCTCTTTCGTCCCGCAACGACCGCAGGAGTTTGTTGATCCGCTCGGTAGATTCTCTCTCGCCCCGTGCTTCCTTTATTTTTCTTTCTTCTAGAGCGATATGTTTGTCCAGCGCTGAGAGTTTGGAGAGGTTATTGACTAGTTCGCCCCAAGTTGTTTGCAGAACCTTATCAAGTCCCCGGAGTTCGCGAAGAGGTAACGGTGGGTCAAAACTTCGTGCCGTTTATTTCGTTGACCGTGGTTTCAATCGTGTTAATAACGTCGGTGGCTACGCGAGGGATCTCGCTGAGCTCGATCGTTTCTATAGTGGCGGCCGTCTTCGCCAGCGTTTTGTCGGTAGCCTGAAAGGTTTTTATCATTTTTGTAGGCAGCGACGCCCGAATGTCGTCGAGCACTCCGAGAGCTCGAGCGAGGAGTGCTCCATATCGCTTCAATGAAGAGGGGCTGAGGAACTTGTTTGGGTGGTTCTTGTACGTCAGCAACTTCCAGTTATTGCCCCATTTAACCCACAGTCTCCCCTTTTAGTGCTGCGGAACTCCAACGTGGCAATGATGCTCTCTCTATGCTCTATGCTCTCCCACCGTTTCACCAGAGTATTCGTTTCCTCGATAGACGCCAGCTCATTCTTGGAGATCCCCGCAGGAATCTCGGCACCGCCCGCCCATGTCGGAGTTTTGGGTTGGGCCTCCCACGTTTCGAAATGTGTACTCGCCCCGGGCGGGTGCTCTATGAAGGACGTTTCGTCCTCATCATCGAGCATATTATCGAAGTAGTCATCAACGTCCAAGCCCTCTCGGTGGCTATATGGATCGATATCATCATCGAGGTAATCATCGAGGTAATCGTCTCGGTCGCCCGTAGTGCGATCGAATTCGTCCATGCCAATATCGAGACCAGCCATCTTTAATAATTATTATTATATTAAAGACAAAACAATACAGGTTTAATAGTTTCAATAAAATTAATTATGTCTTCGAGTCAATACGGTCGCAAACTCAATCCATACCGCAGACTGCGTGAGCCCCTCGGGGCAAAAGGCGTGAGACAGAGTGTCGTTATTATGAACAACCCATCGACGATCGACCAGAACCAGCAGCTCTTAGTCCGCTTCCCCAACCTCGGAACTCACGACGTCATTGTTCCGGTGGTACTGTTCGCCTCGTTTTCACTATTTCGCTGACGTCGACGGACGACAACCGAACCATCGTTCAGAACCTGGGTCGCGCCATAGTCAAGAAGACCATGATAAAGATTTCTGGTAATGAGGTGATGTCGATCGATGACAGCGACGTCTACCATTGTTATCAGGACCTGTGGAAGACGGCGCAAGAGCGCGAAAACGCTGTCTATCAGGGTATTGACACCAGTCGAAATAAGAACGTAACCAAACTTAGAATCGGGGCTGGTGACAAGGTAGATAACAACGCGAGTGACAACGCGGTCGCGGGCGCTTACGGCAACCGCTTCTACATCCCGCTCGACTTTGAGTTGCTAGAGAGTCACATGCCCTACTATCAGAGTGCTTTGGCTGACCGCCTCGAATACGAACTAACGTTCAACGACTACGGCCGAGTTCTCATAACCACGACATGTTATCAACGTATACGATCGACAATGTTTCGCTGGAGTACGACATGGTCACGATGCCCGAACTCGCGCGATTGATCAGAACCCAGTACGCCGGGCGCGTTGCCATACTTTACGACCGAGTTCTTCGCCATCGCAAGATGCCGAAAGACAAAAGCGACACATTGTGGAATATTAATGTCAACGTACCCGCCCGCTCGATGAAAGGTATACTGATGCTGTTTGAGGATGCTCGGTTCGCGTTCGGTGCTAGAAAAACCGACAAATTCTATAACCCCCAAAATCACGAAGGTCGAGGTGACGATCGAGGGAGTCCCCAATCAACTCTACAGCGCGGGTCTTCGCGCGCACCAGCAGTGGGATGAAGTAAGAAAGCAGTTTGCTGCCGGCTCTAAGCGCTCTCCGGAGGTTGCAGCAGTTGCCAAAGACCTGCAGCTCTCGGCCGTCTCCCTCGCGGAGTTCCTGAATACCAAATACGCGTTATGGCTAGACATGCGAGCCAGCGACGATGACCAAATACACGGTAGCGGACGCCAAGTTGAGAACGCTAGTGAGGGTGTGACGATCCAGATAACCAAAGAGGCGGACGGAGCCGGGCCATTGAACGTGTACTTATATATAATTACAGACGCACAACTCAACATCGAAGATGGCCGATACGTATCAGCGCTCTACTAAATCTAACGATTTATTAATACATAATTCTAAAGAATTAATTAAGAAATCTAGCAATCAATACCAATTCACGATTGGAGATGCCCACTCTGCCATAATATGTGGGCAGACAGGATGTGGAAAAACGGTTTTCATCCTCGACTTACTCGAGGGGTCCTACCGCGATACCTTTCGTCACATTGTGATCCTATGTCCCACTGTGCTTCACAACGATTCTTATCAGCGGCGCCAGTGGATATGGACCGACCCTGGTATACGTTATTGACCCCGGTGATAGGCTTCACGATTGGTTGCGTGGTTTATACCAAAGATTCCGGGTGAGCCCACCCTATATGTGATTGACGATTGCTCGGCCAAGGCGGCGATGACCAAAAAGAAGGACATGCTCTCAGAGCTCGCATTTTCTGGCCGCCATGCGAGGCAAAGCGTATGGATCTCCACTCAAAAATACAACGCCGTCCTCAAGGATCTGCGCGAGCAAACGAAATGGGTCGCCCTCTTTCACTGCAAGGACCGAGACTCATTCGATGACTGTCTTCGAGAGAATGACGTTATCCCAACGCGCGAGGAGCGCCTGGAGGTTCGACAGATGCTTTCCGAAACTAAGCACGCCAAGCTTCTGCTAAAGACTGATCAACCAACTGCTTATAAAGTTATCAATTAATTAATTAATAATTAATAATTTTTAAAAAATTAGGAAAATTGCAAAGTAATAAGCTATTGCAATGCTTAACAATGCTTAGCAATTTCTGAACAATGCTGAACAAATACTGAACAAATGCTGAACAAATGGTTAATAATGTTAACAATTTGGTGCTCCGCTGCGAGCTTTGTTGCGAGCATAATGGTGATCATAAGTATCAGGTGGTGCGCTTGGCAATATGTTAAAGTAATGAGACTTGTAAGAATAGTTAAATTAATTTTAAGAAAAATGAACTGCGACAAACTTCTCGATCAGCTAATGGAAGAAACCTCAACTCCGACTGCCAACATTCTGAAAGATAATGATCCGACAGAGCAATTGGGATCAACTCCAACTCCAACGGGAGTTGGTATTGGGTTGAGTGCAACGACTCCGAATGAAAATGCGGCGCGACGCAAGCATCTAGCTGCGCTGGTTGCTGGGAGACAATCGGAGCATTATCTAGGTAGGCGTCTCTCAGTTTGTCAGGTGGATAAGATGTCAGATGCGGAGATTGATAAAATGTATGCGCGATACGAATCCAAATTGGGAGCAGAGATGACAAAGACTCTTGGATCGGCGGCTATTCATTTGTACGCTACCGCCGTTAGTATACTTCTCCCTATACCAAACACCGAAGGGTTGATTCACGATCTAGAGACTGACCCTTTTATAGGACACACTCTTAGAACGGCATGCTGCTCAATTTATCACAAGTTTGGAATGTACTTAGCTCCACTGACAACCGCGTTGACCACGGGTAAACACTGTCAATTTGGACATATATGCCCACGAACTATAAGCCCTGAAAATGATGACACAAGACACACCCACGAGAGTGAAGGAGTTGAACCAGATTGTTCCAACACAATCGAACCCGAGTGTTACTCCGCCACTGGATGACATACCGCATATAAAAAATCCCAAAAGACAGGCAGCTGGGCGGGCGGCGGCTGCCACCCGAAAAGTTAAACAAGATAAAATACTCGCCGAGCTTCGAGAGGTTAAACTCCAATCGAGATTGGGATTGCAGCCAATTAGTGAATTGATGGGGACGGAGACAGCAAAACATCTGAAGACAGAGCAATCGGGTTCAACTTCAATCCCGATTCACGAATTAGAAGCACACCCAAATTCTTTGAATTTGTCACCCAATACCAACTCCCGTTGGAGTTGGACTGAACCCCAATTCACGAATTGGAGTTGGTTTGTTGGTGGTGGTCTGGCAGTTGTTGGTGCCCTGTGCGTGTGGAAATACCCCCTATTACACCAATCCCGATTGGAAAAACAACCAGCCAGTGTTCAGAAGAAAGCTACGAAACACCAATCATCAACAATGTTGAATTTGGATGCGCCCCATTTAACATTGATCGCGACCCCTTTTTTTATATGCAATAATTATAACAATGGCTGAACAAGATGGTAAAATGTTAATGAATGCGCTTTATC